>JAWWEU010000081.1:31571943-31715982 GCA_035583155.1 Acropternis orthonyx
CTTATGACCTTTTAAGTTTATTCAGAAGTAACATGTTTTGAAATGAAATCAAATGCTTCCATTTTCTTAATTTTTGTCTCCTCTCTCAAGTCTCTTCTGCAGGAATAAACCCACATGTATAGACATTTGAACATTTTTCAAATTTTATAATTTCTTGGTTATTTTGGATGGATTTGTAAGAAATGAACTGTTGAAAGTAAAATGGAATGTTCCCTTCTATAACACTTGAAGATTACATTTCTGTTCTCACTATGGATCCCATGGTTCTACATAAAACTTGATTAAAGTCACATATCTGACCACAGGTCCATCAGATACTGGCTTGCTAAAACAATGGGAACAACTGGAACAACATCTAGGACGACAAACCATGAGTAGATGCTCTGCAGGCTTCATGGGAATCCAGGTTCCTCAGTCCCTGTGCTCATGGACTTGCAGGTGTTACATATGTCAGCAGGCTGTTGCTGCTTCACTGCTCTAGGAGCTTACCAGGCTTAAAAGTGTGCAAGGGCTTTTTTAAGTGTAAGTGCTTTTGCTTAAAATAAAAAAATTGTAAGGCAATAAAAACGCCTGCATATTGTACTGTACATAACCTAAGAACATTGGCTCGATGTTCTCAAACATAATTCTAACCTACAGGGACCTAAAGGAAGAAAGGAATTTGTGTTAGGTCACCTTGACATTAAGAAACAGATTAAGTGAAGTATTCCTAATTCAGATGATAATAAAGAAAGAAAAAATGATAAATTCATTTTTTAGATCTTCTCACCCTTAAAAGAAAAATAATTAAAAAAAAGTCACTATTACAGAGATACTAAGACCTGGTGTTTTCACAAATGGGCTTCTGAGCATCTCAAAAGATGGCAGAGAGCAGTGTGGTATGACTTACCTAGCAGAAGACAAGCTATATATTTGGCTGCAGAAGTAGAGATAGGGATAGAATAGCATAGAAGGAATTATTATTGCTCTAGGGGGCTCACTCAACTGCAGAAAATAGGCAACAATTTGTTAGACCAAAGCAACATCTCCCCATATTTGCTTTGTATTTTTTTCTTCTTTTTTTTTTTTTCCCTGTTCACCCTGTTCTGCTTTTGGTATACTTGGTTTCAAAGTTGGTTGCAAGCACAAAGGAGGCTAAATAATGTCTTCCTTTCAGCTACATTCCTTTCCTTTTTCTTAATTTCTCCCTATTTGCAACTGTTTTCTTGTTTGGTATATGGCTGCTCTCCAGAAAGTCATAATATTATGGTCTGGCATACTAAAAACACATACAGAGTGGCAGCAAACTCACAGATGTCACTTACTGTACCTCGATTTAGAACAGGAAACAATGAGGTGACTGTCCAAGCAAAGATGTGTAACATGTCCTGATTAGCAGAAAAATCTTGGTCCCTGAAATAGGCTAGAACATTTAAGCTCCACGTGGTATTTTAAAGTACTTCCCTTGCTTTTAAATAACAGGATTTACGAGTCACTGAAATTCCTGGAGTGTGGTACAAACAACTGATTTGAAGTTTTTGTTTTCAAGAGGTCATGGATTAATCCCCAGACAGTAGCACCTCAGACTTGCTGTATACAGGACAAAAACTCTCCACTGCTCCAGGTGTGAGGAAGCAACCCAGCCTCTAACAAATGGAATTTTCTCTGCCCTTTTTCCTCTGCTAGTGATACTAGCAGCACTAGCAGATCTCAAAATGTGATTTAGCAGCTGAGAGGGGGACAAAAAAAAAAGTGAACCTCAGAAACCATTACAAGTATATCTTAAAAATTAAGCATCACAGTAGTCACGTGCTCTGTAGTTTCACAATGTGCAGCAGCCAGTGGCAGGGTAGCCTTACACTGAATGAAGGAAGATGGACTGCAAATAACCAACTGACTAGATTTAAGCCTCAGAGGATAAGCTAAGGCATCATCAACAATAAATTAACAGAAGGCTAAGGAAAGGAGAGCTCTCACAAATATGCCTGGGAGGGAAAGGAATATGAAAAGCCTATTAATACAGCAGCACTGAAGGGAGATTGATAACTCTGAAATGGTGGAAATCTATTTAAAAAATACTTGAAATGAGCGACAGTTGAAAATCAATGAGGATGTAATGCAGTAACTGATAAAAGCAAGTAAGAAAATATTTGTGAAATGTGAGCTTACTTCAACACAGTGGGAGTCCAGGCAATTTGCTGTACTGGGCAGTAAGGGAATCAGCTAATGGACTTGCTACAGTTCTGGTAGTGTTATCACTTACTCAGGTAAGTGGTAGAACATGAAGGATATGCTCAGAGACTGAGGAAATAACATAGCAAGCAAAGGTTCTTATTTTGTTGACAATTACAAATAATTTTAGAATATAAAGACAGATCATCTGGCTTTTAGGAAGACATTTGATACAGCATTTAGAAATCAGATGTTTATGTTACGCTTATTGTGGTTAGCAGTTAATCACAAACATCTGCAAGTGAGTGAACTTTTTGTTTCTAGTCTAACTCCTGTGTCCTAATGCAGAGGACAGAGAGAAACTGTAATTTGATATTTACCTGGGCAATAGTAGAGGAGGAAAGCCACAGGTTGTACTTTGGCAATTTAAGTATATATCTAATTATATTTGACCTAATATAAACCAGCAGATGAAGGAAAAATCTGGACTACTAGTATTGAAAGAGATGGAGCAAACTGTATGAGTTGAAAGGTGCTGACAGTGAGATAGGAAGCCATGGTGGTTCAGGTCAGTAAAATGTAGTTTGAACTGTAGGAATCTCCTATGCCTTCAGTAATGCTCTCCTTAGCTCTGAGCACGCAACTCCCAGCGACCTGCAAGATGAGTAGCAGGAGATTCAGAAAGCAAGCAAAGCCATTGGAAATGAGAATTTAGGAGAGAACTTAAGAGCTAAATAGTTACTGCTTAGTGAAAGCAGAGGCTGCGACATGGAATAACTGTCTTAATGAAAGGGTACCCTCCCAGGAAGGAGGAAACAGGACTTTTTAAGGTGTTCTAGTAACCAGAATATTGCACTACTTCACAGATGTCTTAGACAGGAAGTTTCCCAGCTGGGAAAGTCCTTTCCTACCTCTATTAAGATCTGGTCAAGCCAAAACCAAAATGCTAGAAGCCTGTCAGGCCTAACAGCACATGTCCTCAGAGATGCAGGAGCCAGCAGGAGCAGATCTGATCCCTTCCCTTTGAACCAAAATACACCAACACTTTTGAGGAGCATGACAGGAGTGCAGTGCTGAGCATTTGGGGCAGGCAGCTTGATGTTCCTGTCACCTCTCCTGGGAATGATGCAGGGGGCTGGCCATAAAGAGGGACCCTCTCTCCGTTGAGTTTAAAGAGACAGATCATCTCCCTAATACTGGGAGTGAATATGCCTCTTGGCCTTGAAACTCACATTTGCCTCGAAACTCTCACTTGCAATTGTCTGGCTTTCCTGGTAAGTATATCTAAGAATAAGAAAACAGAAAGTGGTTCTTAGCAGCTTGGCCTTAGGCAATATCCTTATTTATCTGCAGTGCTGTTGCAAATGTTCAGTTTGGTGTGCAAAATAAAGCTAGACACCCTCTTACAGAACAGTATCACACAACAGGCTCCTTGGTGGGACTTACCCTCCTGCAAAAAAAACAAAACCAGGTCTTAAAATGGAGGGAAGTTGAGCAAGAACAACAAGAAGATTTAAATGTCAGCAGGCTGATCAACATTTTTGTTCGGGTACACGAATTGCTTTGTCTTTCCTCCACAGCCAGTAGGGTTTGTTCTTACCATGTCACATGAGAGACATAAGAAACAAGTTTTATACCTTTCCTCTTCCAGTAAGCAGATCAGTTAATGTGCTAATTGCATATTAGTCATCAGAAAAGTGATCTGGTGGTTTTAAATTACCTGCAGCAGTTATATCCTGTTGCACCTGAATTTCTGTTTTGTTGTGGCAGTGGGTTCTTAACAAACTAAATGCTTTTTAGTCAACATCAAGTAAGGTTTCTGCAAGTCTTCCATGGAGCCTTATCTTTGCAAATCACATGAAATATGCTCACTGCATATGGCCTACAAAGTAATTAGATTAGGTCTAATTATACAAAATAAATCCACCCTTCTGTGTGAATCAAACAAGCAGCATTTGCATGTGTACATGTAAAACCACGTCACATCACTTTTAAAAGGAGACTAATGAGATACAGTTTTGATCTCTGATAGCTTTGCTTTTCTGTCTGCCCAGTCCTGTTTTCTCAGTCTCACAAGCATCTGTACAGCTCTGGCTCATAATGCACTCTGGCATTAAAACACTCTATAGGCACATGAGATTTTGTTGTTGTAATTTACTTTTACAAGTGTGGGCTTCTCTTGAAGTATCTGTAATGACGAACTAGAACTGAAATATGATAAAGCTGAAATAGCATTTTGTAGCCATGGGTTGCATTAAAAAATAAATAAAATTAAAAAAATGCTGGTATCATTTACTGTTTCTGTATGATAAATGGACAATAGATGAGGTGGAAAAGAACCCTCTGTATTCAGTATTCATAAACTCTTTGGGGCAGAAGAGAGCCTTCAGCATTCTCCCATAGCTTGTGTGCTTGCTCAGGAGCTCCCACGGGGCTGGGGACCAACAGGCCCTTGCAAAGTGAAACACTCCTTGAACTTCACCCCAGGAGCTGGCAGAGCATAAAAGAGAGACCCAGCCTGCAGGCAGATCTGCCTGCCTTGAGATAAGGCTGCCTCAAATTTTACTGCAGATCCTCCTGCCTGGAGTCTGCTTCAGACATCTCTGTCTCTACCTAACCTATCTGCCTAATGTCTTTACTCCCTGCCCTATGTGCCTCCCACTCCCTCCAGACACCCCAGTCCCCTGCTTTTGCATACAGGCTGTCCTGACTCCTTTGGCCTCCCCGTGCAGGTTTTGCAAATGAAAGTGGACACCAGAAATCTCTCCTCTCCAGAAGTCTGTGCCTCTACCTGAAGCTAACATGGGAATTCACATGGTATTGGGACGGTCCTCCTGATTTGACACCTCCAAGCAAGTTCAAGCATGCAAACAGAGCTGTACATCACAAGCTGGTGCTGATACAGCTCCAGCATGACCTGTCTTTCCAGTTGGTGCTTTTTGAAGGTTCTGTCCCATCAGTGCCCTTTACTCACATATTCAAACTCCAAATCACATGACATTTCTAGCAAAATGAATTCCACTTAACCTTTAATCATCCTCTATAAGCACTGGTCAACTCCTGCCTCTTCTTCCCAGACAGCTGCCTCTGCTTGTTCTCAGCACCACACCTAGAAACTCAGAGGTACTAAAGCTTCCCCTGCCCCCAACAAGAAAGTGCTTCTGATTCTCTAGGCACTTTTCTGGAACACATCTTTCTGAAACATGTTTTTCTCCCAAAGAACACTGATACAGTGATATACCTTCCTGTTTGGTTTGTCCTCTAGTCCTCACCCCTTCAGCAGAGAGCATGCTATAGGGATGGTCTCTGTCCTGAGCACTGGGGGCAGAGGCAGCACCAGCATTTTGTCACCTGAAGCATTTTGTCCCTGAAGGAGATTGTACACCTGAGGAAGCACCTCTGGGCCTCCACACAATAATGACTGTAGTTCGTTTGCTAACAGGTGCTTAGTTGTCTGTCTGCTAACAACCAGATTAACTTTCTCCTATTTTTCCCTTCTGAGCGTTGCTGTACAGAGGATGAGGAAAAGAGGAGAAAAAAAGGGCACAAAATACTTGCAAATTTGCTGAAATCCATGATACTGCCAGAGGGAAAAATCTGGCCACCCAAACTTTTGGTTATATTGTTGGAGCACAGGTCCATCCTTCTTTTCATAGCAAAACTACAGCACAATGACTATCAAAGAGCACAGGCAATGTAAGTTAGTTCTTGCAGAAGGAAATATATCTCAGTGCCAATAGTAGGTCTGTACTGAGGTAACCAAGGTTATGTTGGACACCTGATGACATATAAGGCTGTCCTATCTGTGCTGAAAAAAACGAGGAGTCTCTCTCTGACCTTTTCTTATGTATTTATCTACTTTGGTTTGGAAAAACATTGGATAACATTAAAGAGATTAGTAGAGTGTCTCAATATTAAAGACAGTACTGGAGAATAAACAAATAAATGCACATAAGACTCTTCATGATCACAGCTGAAATAAATGGGTTCTGGCAGCAAACTTAGACTTAAGTGGTCACTGGACAGATTCCATCCTTACCATGATCTACTTTGAGAAGGCTTATTCTTCCAACAATAACAGAAACAGTCACGAATAGAGATAGCCCTATAAAGTAACAAAAGAGTACATGAGAACAATATGTAGTGTTTTTTGTTATTTTAAAACTGTTGGAGTGTGTGTGGTTGTAATTTATAGCTATGCATCTGAAATCATTTACTTAGGACTCTGTATATATTGCAGTATTTGGTCTACAGGAAGATGAAATAAATTGCATTTTACAGCATTCCCACCTCTGAGGCTGGGCCTGTGATGATTCACACAGCCTTGGAGGTCAGCCAAAGGACTCCAAAGCCCCAGTGCACACTGTGCATCTTACGTGCCCTGCTCAGCTCTCACAGACCCTCAGTGTGGACCCATCTCTAGAAAAGATGCCCCAGGTCTGCAATGTTGGAAGTTAGCCATCTAAAGCTTTCCCTATGAAAGCAGGACTCCCAAATACCAATTTAAGCTTCTGATGCAGTGCACAGGAGTCAGAAAACTACTGAGGTCTAGTTCATGATGTTTTCTGGTTTGTATTCAAATCATTCAGTTTTAGCAGGTTTCCTAAAAAAAAACCCCTGTGGTCTTGATTATACTACAGGAACCTAAGTTTTATATGCACATTCTGTGGGTCAAAGCAAGATCCTTCCATGTTCAAACATGGAGTTAACCCAGCAACAAGGAGCTGTGTGAGTTCAAATATAAGAAAAAATTTGAGGCTCAGAACTCCACCCCAGATTGCCAGCTTGCTGCCAGTTTCATACTTAGTAGAAATCAATGAAATTATCCATGATCCAACAGCTTTGCTGATGGGGTCCAAGTCTCCTCTCTCAGGATTCTTAGAATCCTGCCATCTGTAAGACCTTCCAGCCTTTCACACCTTATGAGGAAAAAAGGATCATTGCAGAAGAGCTTCTACAATGAAACAGAAACCATGAAGGATCTTTCACTTAAACAGAACTGGAAATAGCAATCTGACTGAAATAAAACAATTTTTATTACAGTTTTTGCCTTCTGACCAATTTCTAGCCATAATTGTTCACTAACCCCTTAATATGTCACTAACCCTTTGTCCTAACATATGATACACTCTAATCGTTTGCTTGCTCTTTCATTTGGCAGAGAATGCCTTTCTGCCAAAATACATGAAATTTTTCAAGACATTACACATATCCTGATTATTTTGAAGAAACTACTAACTATACATATCAGTTGAGGAAATTTGCAAATTCATCCATCTTCTAACCTTGTATCTGACAAAACTTACTCCATAAGGCTTAAAATACAGGAGAGTCTGAATGTGACTGAATGAATTCAGACAATTTGAGATGTTCTTCCTTCACACAGAGCAGACTGAAGAAGCCCAAACAGCCACTGGCTCCCTCTGTTTAAACCAGAGAGAGTTGTCTGTCCATCAGTATATACAGCCTCCTTTATTTTGCAGGGCAACCACATCCCCCCAGAAAAGATCCAAAACATTCAAGGCAACCCAGGTCTAAGTAAGAATATTCAGACTCACCAGTAAACTGAAGCTCGGGCATGGCTCTGATGGGCTTTCCACAGCAAACACCATTAAACTACTTGTTCTCTAACTTGAAACAGCTTCTGCCTGCTCATATTCCATCATCTCTAGATGGGACTTCTTAGTTATCATACAAGGCTTGGTAAAACTTTTGAAACAGCCAGGCAGGACTTTTTCCATTCAACTGTAAAACAAAAGAAAGCAAAAAGCAGAAAAACCCCAGACCAAGCCTTCAGCCCTGTTGCATTACTCCTAGACTACCTGCACTGCCAGGGAACAGAGCCTGCTTCTCGCTTGCTTCAGCTGTGGCCCATTACAGCCTGACAGGGTGAAAGAAAGGAAGCAGGTGCTGAGAAGTCCCTTACAATGATAATGAGTAAAGGATGACACTAAAAGTTTGGGTCCACAGCAGAGAAAACCTTTCATCTCTACACATCTTCTCTTCTCTGTGGGCACATAGGTTTGTGTCCTGAATCATCTAAGTGTTACCCCAATCATAGGAAAAAAAGGCATAACTATGCTACTTATTCTTACTGTCTGCTGCCACACTCTTCCTGCCTCCCAAGTGTTGTTACCTGTATTGACCAAATTGGAAACCACCAGAGATTCCCTGCTGGCCCTGTAGCTACCACAAGATCTTCAGTTAGTGTAAGAGCAGTCTTTGCTTATGATTAATGAATTAAATAGGTAATAAGCAAGTACTAAGTTGGGTTGTGCTTATCCACGGCACCAAAACTGCCATGGTAGGAGACTGGCTGAGCTGAGGCCATACTGTAGAACCACAAGAGCACACCTGCAATGCTGCTGCTTGCCTGCCTGGCTGATCATTAAATGGTCATTGAAATACTTCGCACAAAGCAGTGATAGCTGATTATGCCTGCTAAGTACTGCTGTGGTACTCACACTAAGTGGTTCTATTAGCAAGTCTGTTTTGCCAGCTCTTAATTGCAGTAAAACTTGGGAAGGTAAAAACATCAAAGGAATCCTTTTAGCTAACCAGATAAGTTTTGTCTTTATTCCTATGACCTTTAAAAATTTCTCACCCTA
Organism: Acropternis orthonyx; assembly: GCA_035583155.1. Taxonomy (NCBI): domain Eukaryota; kingdom Metazoa; phylum Chordata; class Aves; order Passeriformes; family Rhinocryptidae; genus Acropternis; species Acropternis orthonyx. The sequence continues at coordinate 31,580,703 of JAWWEU010000081.1, forward strand.
TTCAATTTGAAAACTTGCTGTAGGCTGTTAGAATCAAAATTAATACATGCTTTTTTGGAGACTTTAAAGGTAAATGAAAGGTTACATATACCGGTACAAAATTGCTTCCTTTCAATGGTTTGCAAGTACATAAGAAATAAATACCCTTCTGGTCTCCCACATTACCCATTATAATTGCCCAGGACAGTAATTTTTTAAGTGAACTTAAAAGCTCTCCTTAAAGATTGTGATGTATTTTGAAGTGTTCTCAGCACTACCTCTTTAAATTATTATTAGCAAAAAAGTTGTGTCCATCAACTCTTTCTTCCCAGAACCTTCTGCAAAGGCATTAGAGAACTGACTTAAACACCAAGGCAGTTGGGATTCAGAAAGGAACTTAACCAAAGGTCACCACTGGGAAACAGACCCTTGCAGACATTACTATGGCCCTTACAGCCATTGAAATGGCCCTGAACTGAGAGGTAGTAAAACAACCCATCCAACAAGAAGGCAATCAGTAGGGAGGGAGTATCTTTTAAATTGCCTGGCTTGTCTTAGTCTATATTTACTCCTATTTAAATAATGAATACTTTTCATTTGTGTTCTAACCAGAAGCAGAACCAAAGCCTTTCTGTGTATCACAGATGCTTGTTTTAAGGAGAAGCCATCTCACAGCTCTGGATGACTTAGTTGGTTCACACCTAACAGGAAATCACTTTTCTTCTCTTGTAAATAACTTGAAACTTTTTTCTTTTCAATTTAAAAATAGTATCTATTACAAATACACCGTGAGAGAGTTCTGCGTGACCTGAAAACACATGAAAGGTATTCAAATGCTATAGGAATGAAAACTATAAAACATGTTGTAGCTCAATAAAAGACAGAGTTTGCATGTCCCTCTGCTTTCAGTACAGAGTTGTGATGAAGAGTCAGATTCTGTAATGTGAGTGAAGATTTCAAGAGATTGTATGTTCTGGAGCTTTGAACTTCTGTCTGCATGAACACCCCATGCTAAAGCCTGCCAGCAAGTGTCACCTGAAGTCCAAAGCACATCACTATGGAGCAGTGCAAATGCTCTCCCTGTGCCTTTCAGCACACTCAAATAACGTCCTTAACCCTTGCTACATTTGACTTCAAAAATTTTGTAATGCAGTTTGTTCCTTACTATTTTATTTAAAGTTGCCATGGTTCTAAGAGCCTTGAAGACCTGGAAGACAATTCTTAATTAAATACTTTGTGATTTTCATACAGTTTTCTTTTCCCAGTGAATTTAGATAGCCAGTAACATTTCAGCTGCTTAAACAAAGAAGGAGTTGTCAGTGTCATGTCTATCCCAGGGAGAGACTGTATTAGCTCCTGAAAAGACCATGCTGGGTTATCCAGAGGGAAGGGAAACTGGGTTATGATGTTTTGTTGGGCTGTGCCACTGATACAAAATGTCACCTTCAATCACTTTCAGAATCTTCCTATTTTACATAAATTAAAGAAATAAATCAAAGTTGCCTTCAAATATTTTCAATCCTGCAAGCACATGTCTGTAATAGGGTGTTGGAAGTGCTGGGGGCATATGTGGGGTCAGAAATACACTGCCATTTCTCAGTGCAGTAGGCAGAGTGCTGATGGTAGTTATTGACAACTACATATACAACTGCACAGTATTTTACATATTGTTATACTTGCAGTATAACTTCATTTTGATTGAAGTATTACTAACTCTCCCTTCTCTTGATTTTCCTCCCTTAGTTGCAGAGAGCAAACTAAATTATTTGTCCCAAGAGCAGAGTGGCAAAGAAGTCTCCTTCCTCATATCCATGTATCTTTTTTGCAGTTGCTCATGTTTGGAAGCTCCACCTTATTGAGCTTTCCCTCTCTCTGCACAGCCGAGATGGAAAGGATCATGAAGACCCTGTGTTGCACACTCTCTGCAAAACAGCCTCAGAGAGTAGTGATGTTTTTAACACATTTTTCTGAAAATTCTCTCCCTTCTTTTCTCAGTCACCTGGCCCTGAGCATTTACTATGAAGCTTTCTCCCATGCTCCAGTTAGATGAGGAGATATGCATTGTACCTCACTTCTGTGCTAAGTGTTAAGCAAAAAATTAAAGCAAACAAAACTGATCTCACTTTTCTGATAGTTCATCTGTGGTTTTATGTGAACATTTTGAGGTGTCTTATCAGGTAAAGACACCTACCAGAACCCAGAGCTGAATTTCCTCTGAGGAATTGGTGAAAACCATATCCATGCAAAATACTGATCTGAAAAGTGGCTGCTGCTGACAGTGTTCCAGACTGGTGACATGGTGCCTCAGCAATGCTCTATACTCACAGAATCATGGAATCAATTAGCTTGGAAAAGACTTTTGAGATCAGCAAGACCAATGTTTAACCCAGCACTGCCAAGGCCACTTCTCACCTCGCTGCCAAACAGCAGAACCACCACAGGGAAAGGCATCAATTGGCATTTTCACGGTGAGTCTCATTTCCACTGCTCCAGCTGAGTTTTGCTGCTCAGAGGATTATTCCTGCCTAAAAATGTAAACATTTTTATGTTCAAAGTAAAAGTAATAGAAGTGAACATAAATGTGTAGGGGGTGAAATCCAGTAATTCAGCTGTCAAAACAGGTAAACAGCTTCATCATTTGCCCCCAGTTTTGAACTTTGGAATTTCATCCTAGATAACAAACAGCATGACAAGGTAAACAAGTTCTGACTTCCCATTATATTCTAAATAAAATAACTATAGCTGTTTGGGTTTTATACTACATTTCCTTACTTGATTAAACTTCTTGACTTGAATAAATTTCAAGTACATGGACATTTATTAGTACTTAGTCTGCCCTCAGTGCCCATCTGTAGTTTTTATTTGTTATCAGAATATCTACAGAAATTCTACTGTTAAAATTGCTCACTGAAGAATTATTTACAGCTTAAGTTTCATTGGCCTCTGTGTCTTAGCAAATACTGACTTTTCTTATGCTTTTATTTTTCATTCTACAACACACCTTTTGATAGCAGTTTTGTATTCAAAAGTTCTTTTCTATTGTGTAATAATAGAAGAACTAGGTACTCTGAAATGTAGCAAACAGTAACTAAAAGACCAAATTATACCTATTTTCATTTTATAATCCTGTTTTTCTTTCTTTTTTTTTTTTTGTTTTAATCCAAACACCACTCACCACAACTGCAGCATGAAAAATCAATGTTAATTTATAGAAGTCTGCATATAAAATCTGTTTTTCCCTTCTTCACTTACACTTCTCATTTCTTTACTTTTTCTTCAGAACTACTCAATTTTTTATACCATGATGTAAGACACAGTACAGGATTAAATTCAAACTGTTCAGACTGGGTATAATATCCCTTACTGGCAAGAATGACAACTATCACAAAATGGATCTAAACTTTTTTAGTAACTGTTCAACTTCTTTCCATGTGCAGCAGAAACCTTTGCAATTTGACACATTTGCAGTGAAAATTCTTAAGTTAGGCACGAAAGAGCTGGTTTTTTTTCCTCCCAGACTCCTGGTACAGTAGTGCTCCGAGCAACCAGCTGCAATTAAGCAGCATGGCTGAGGGAAGATTTGTTAAGCTGTTTTGCTCTTTTAGGGGAGACAGTTTAAATTATAGATGTAAGAAGCAAGTATTTCTATTACATGATGTGCACACATTTTCTGTAATGATTTTTGTCATCTTATATAGTATTTCCCATGCTGAGCTCATAGTTCTGGTGATCAGTGCATTACACATGCTAGACAGATTTTACCCTCAGTATTTCACTTAACCTCAGGATTGCAAGTAGGCTGCTGTACTAAATCAATGTTTTGGTTCTCACACAGTAAAGCCATGTTGGATTTTCCAGTATTGGCAAAGAAAGCTGAAATAAAATAACCATATTCCAATGCAGATTTAAAACAGAATCAGTGCAAATTTACTGTTCTATCACATAAATAAAGGATATTGGTGTTCAGGATGAACTCAGAAGACTAACTCTTATGTGTTTACTATATTTCTCTGCCCACAGATCAGAGCTGTCAAAGATTATTACGTAATACATCTGGGAACACGGCATTAAAAATATACGTTTGTTCCAGTGAAACAGCAGTTCCTGTTGAATTTTCTGCAAGCAGAAGGCTCTCCAGAGATGGGCCAGGCAGTAACCCATGCTGCTTTGGGGGCTGCACAGCGGCATTACCAGCCTCGCTGCCCGCCCCTGCCCTGCCAGAGCTGTATTGTGACATCACAGGCCGATCCTGCCACCTGTTACTCTACAGCAGCCGAAGATGAGTCCACATGCTCATGGATATGTGGGAATGTGCAAGTTACAGCACAGCCAGACTGTTCCTGCAGTGCCTCACTGGTTAACACATGGCCCCAGAAAGCCATGATCAATCACTCTATGCAAGTGGCAGCAGACAAACTTGAACAAACCCAAACTCAACTCCAGATGACCTTTTTCTTTCTATTTCCCTCCAAGCCTCCGATGATTCTTCCTCAATGCTGTCAGCCACAGAAGGTAGGTCCAGGTGGATTTAAATCCTAGGGTGACAGCAACTCATCACTAGGAGCACAACAGCTCCACTAGCCCAGAGTCTGCCTTCCTTTTATGCCATAAATGTTACTATCTAAATGGGGCTTCTACATAGAAAGCTGGTTGCTATGTAATATAATAATCTTTTTTTCTCCTGTCTCTATCACCTATATATTCACTGCTGGGCTTAGCCTCTATGGAAGGATTACTCTCTGAATTACTGCCATGAGTCAGTGGAAATACAGTGCAAAAATGCAGTACTTTGCCCACTTTTTTGATGTTAACATATTATAAATTATGTTATGCTAAAGTTCAGCTTCCAGCATTTTCATTAATTCAGACTCCTATTTCAGGGAAGTGCTGAGGCAATTTCTTGGGCAGTTAAGGCAGTTTCACTGGATCATAAAACAACTGAGCTTCTGTGGTGAGCTCTTATCCCCAGCCCATAATAAGTGAAACATAGCATATACAGGGAAATAAGGTAAAATTGAGTACATTCAGTTTACCTTGTTTCTTTGAAAAGTTTTAAAGAAGCTTTGCCTCTGAGACCATTTCTCTGTTGGTGTCCTCTCACCAAGGGGACTACACAGCAGATGTTCAGATGTCCTTCTTAAGTATATTCTCTTTGATAGGTCACCATTTTGTTTGAGGTTTGCTGGTTTGATTGTTTCTGGATTCCTTTTTTGGAAGAGTTTCTTCTCCTTTTCCTAGCTAAAATATCAATTAATGTCTTTAGAGAAAACAGAACTTCTCAGCGAAATTTGATTGATCTCTTGAGCTGAATGATACAAAAATCTATCTTTAACACCTCTCTGGGCAACAGGGAGGCCTAAATCAATGTCATTGTAATATGATGTAAAATATGGATCTCATGCTGCCATAATCATGCACTTTCACAGCAATTATCCGCTGTTCTGATTGGAAGAGGTCTGTGCCTTGATGAATCATGGGGACTCCACAACACATCATTAACAATTCATTAGGTCAATATGAGAAAAGTGCTACAGTAAAACCAATGCCCAATTTGTAATTTAACTGTGGCAGCTGCAAAACTGAAAGTGGGTCCGCTGAGGTGCACACAGAGCAAGCCAGAATCTTACAGAGGTTTTGGAAAACTCTGGGCTACCACAGCAGAGCACTGGGACTATCAGGATAGCTACACCTTCTCCTTCACTGTCATCATAGTTTAAAAACCCCTAACAAACCTACCTAGAGATTTTAATAAACTTTCTTTGTTTACACACCTTTAAAAAAAAGATGTGTGGTGCAGTCTGGAGGGTCAGTATCCATTATTGTGCTTTGTCTTCCACTGCTGGTCATCTGCACAAATTAGCACGTCCATAGGCAGGGAAGACAAGTCCACCTGTGGGCAATGAGTGGACTGGGGCACTCTGTGAATCTGCATCTCAAGGCTCGGCTCTTGTGAGGATTTGCTGATGTCAGATAATTTCTTAGGTTCTCCTGCCTTCCCCACAAGTGCCTTCATGAGGCATTTTGGGGCACTGTCACACACATGGCTATGACTGAACAGGGAGTCTAGCATTTGTAGGGAGGGGCCAATGAGAGACATCCCTAAGAAAGCAGGAAGCTATCATGCTTATTTGAGCCTTCCCTTAAGAGGAAATCAGGACAAAAATTACTTTTATCACAAAAAAAATCTAAACCTCCTCTGGTGCGTTTCTTCTTACCCAGTTGGTTGTTACCTAGAAAAAGAGACCAAACTGAACCTCGCTACAACCTCCTTCCAAGTAGTTTTAGAGAGCTATAAGGTCACTCCTGGCCCTCCTTTTCTCCAGGCTAAACAACCCCAGCTTCCGCAGACACCCCTCCTGCTGTCCTCATTCTGTGTTCCTATGCTGTTGTCAAATGCCAAGTTTGTAAAAGATCTTTAGATTGCAAACAATTTTAGATTGGATATTAGGAAAAAATTCTCCATAGAAAGGATTGTCAAGCATTGGAACAGGCTGCCCAGGGAAGTGTTAGAGTCACCATTCCTGGAGAAATTTAAGACATGTAGATGTGGCACTTGGGGACATGGTTTAGTAGTGGACTTGGCAGTGCTGGGTTAACAGCTGGACTGAATGATTTTACAGGTCTTTTTCAACCTAAACAATTCTATGATTCTATGACCAATCTAAACAATCTAAACAGAGGAATTCAGAGAAATGGATGACTGCAAGGAAATACCTTCCTATAAAAAAGAGTAAAATGCACAGCTTTAGCTACTACAAAAGCAAAAAATAAAGACACTGGAATTACTAAAAGCCTCTTTGATCAGTTGCAAGGGTTAATTCCTTTTTCAGTGATAAACTGAGATGGATGATACCAGAAACTGCTCAGGAGTTTTTTTCTTCTTGGTACAAAAAGTGCAGACTGCTAAGGCAGCTTTGTTTACATGCTTGGTTCAGTCAGCTGATGGCCACTGTCCCATGTGAAGTTAGACACAGATGATTTTTTCCCAGAAAGAAAATTTGTCCAGCCTTAAGCAGAGTTCCCTTGGGAGATCACTGGTAATGGCAGACAGCATTTACTTAAATGCACCTGGTTGCCAAAACAAGATTGTCTTGTTTTCCTTTGCTGTCTTAGCTAAAAGCCAAGTTCATTCTTCAAATCCCGTCTTCCCCCCCCCCCCCACCCTTTTCTGTCCTTTTTTCCTTTTTATTTTTTTCTTTTTATTTCTTTTTAAAGTTTCTGTGAGTTGTGATTAACAATTCCTGTCTTCATGTTGCATCGATGGTGGTGTGATAGCAGTGTGAGCATGCCAGATCTGTCAGTCTAGACATGCAGGTACACATGATGTGTTCACCCCCTGTCATCTGACAGGCCTTCAGGTAGCATAGATGTGGATCTCCTCAATGAGATTTAATAACTGAGGTGCTAAAGCTGTGGAGCACTGAGCATTTCCTGCCCACGCACCTCTTTGTCAGATGAAGCCCCAGGTCTCCCTGGATGTGTGTTTCTTTACTACGAGAACGTTTAGGGCATATTTTAAACGTTTTCTCCTTTATAGCTGCACGATTCAATTCAGTTGTTTAAATTGCAAAGCTGGTACTCAGAGTCCAAGAATAATAATGTAAAAACTATAAGGTTAATTTAAGATCTGGTGATGGTCCACCAGTTTCAAGCAACTCTTCATTGTTTCAGATAGACTGATTTTCAGACACAGTCAGCTATGGCTGGGACATTTGGAGAAGTCAGCTCAGTTTTCAGATGGTCTCTTCAGTCTTTGCTTATCATACTTGGGGGTTTTATTCTTCTTTTCATTTCTTTTACACCTCTGCTCCTTGTAGCTCTTTATTCCCTGCTCACATGGTTTTCTGCTCTCCTTTTTTCTTGTGAATGTTGTTGGCTGCAGCAACAGCACAAGCAAACCCAAACATTTTCTATGTCAGCCCTGCAGGAATGCGCAGTCTAAGGCCCAAGAGCTGAGGAGAGAGAACGTGAAGGACTGGAGCATCACAGAAAAGCCACCTTTTAGTTATTACCCCAGCCCTGCTGGTTTTGGATTCCTCTAACCACAGGCCTTGATCTTCGATGCCTCTGAAGTCTATTTACAACATGTTTAATAATTTCCACAAGCTGATCCTTATTGAGACTGTCACTCAAAATTTATGTAACAATTTCATGTATCAAATAACATGGCAAAAAACTCCATTCTAACCAACTATATTGTTTTTAGGCTGATAAATTTTTGTTTTTAATTAACAGGCATTTGTTGTCAGCAGTTTTCCTCTGGAGGTTCTCCTTTCCTCTTGGGAAAGCGTGTTCAAACCTCCTTTCTCCTCAGCAGACTTTGGATCAGGCCCCCGCTGCTCAACCACAGTGTTTGAAGGTCACTTTTTACTTCTAGGATGAACAACCTGGAAACAAAAGAGTGCAATTAAAGTTAATGTCCTGCATGGTTTAAAAAATAATTGTGAATGGCTTCGAAACCTGACATTTCAACTGGGAATGTAGTTGATTGAACAACAACAGATATGCAACAATCACATGAGGAGCTGCAGTCATATGATTTTTTTGCATAGTCAGTCACAGCTTTGACTTTGATTTATGCTCCCTCTCCTTTCTGCCAGATAATAAGGGCTTAGTTTAAACAAGCCTGGTATCCCTAAGGCTATTGCCTTCACCCTTCTCCTTGGCTGGCAGTGGGAGGGAGGGTTAGCTCCAGCCAGGAGGGTGTTGGAGCATGGAGTTTACACATACAAGAGGCACAGGACTGGACATCAGAGCCTGCACTACTGAGAGAAATGCTGGCTGCGGTGCTCAGGGTAGTGACAGTAACTCACATAGCCAATATAAAACACTAGAAAACTGGAAGACACTAAGAACAAACAAATAAATAAAATAATAAGTAGCCAGAGTTCTAAAATCTCCTTCCATTGGGCAATCTCTTCATTCTGTTACAATGCCTTGGACTTACGGATTTCCACCTGCCCTGCCCAAAATAAAAGTGGTTTAGTGTTGCTCAACTTGCTGTTTTCTGGCTAGCCAGTGTCTCACTCATGAGTGCTATACTTTGGGATCACTGAAACTACTACTGAATTCTCTCAGGGGGACTGTAATTTGCTTCTATGCCATGTCCTCTCACTAAAGCTTGTTCCTCGCTGCAAACAACAGCACAAAACTACACAAGGCTGCCAGGGCTGCAACAAAACTCAGCGGCTGCACTGCCTGCAGAAGAACACCTGTGTTGGTGAAGCCCATTGGACCTGAATTTGAGCCACTAGGTGCAGTGTTTGCCTGTATTACGCTGCTCCTCTTGAGCCATTGGTTACACCTCATTTCTAGGTTGGGCAGCAAAGTCGATTTTTTCTTTATCTCTACACTTTATGAAGGTTATATAATCAATTACTTGTCTGTGTGCAGGCCATGGCAAATTGTGAGACAAATATTGACAGGCCATCACCACACAGGGCTTATGATGGTACCTCTAACCATGGTTGGATGAAACATACATGTGCCCACTAAATGTTTGAGTAACATTTTCCTTAACAATCAGCTCTGATCAGGAGCCAAGTCAAGGGATGTGTTTGAATTGGCTGTTCTCCATTTAGTGTAGAGCTGTTACCCAGCATATGGGGAGAGCCACGAGGTTTAAGTAGCAATGGGTTCGTAAAATGCAGTGAGCTGTTGCAGTAACACTTGCAAATCAGGCTGGGGCAAGAGTTAATTTGGATTTCTGGAAATAAATGTTCCTAATTTAAAAACAAATTAAGTACAAAAATTGATCAGAGTGCAAAACTAGTATAAAAATGCCTGTGAGGTAAATGGTGTGGCTCTAAACAGGTCTCTCAGAAATCCCAGGGAATGCTGAAAGCAAAGAGTGAGTCATAAGCACATGAGCTGAAAGAAGCTGAAGACAAAATCATGCATCTCTGCTTAATTCCATCACATGATGAGTCCCGGGGCCCTTCATTTAATCGGAGAGCAGAGCAGTGGAGAGACTTCATTCTCACTTCGCAGTGGGGACCGGAGGAGTTGCCGTGCGCAGGCACCAGCCACGCTGCTCCTCTGCATGTGCTGAGCCGACCCAGGGTCTCCAGCACCATGAGTGGTGTGCGCCACCAGCTCGGACTCCTGCTCCTGGCCGAAGTGGTGCTGTGTGCTGCTGCCATGCGTGAGTGCTTCCTTCACCCCCTCATCTCTCCCTCCCTCCCTCTGCGTGCTCGATGTGCCAGGCCAGTGCAGTCCAAATGACTGAGCCCTGCACATGTGATGGTTGATGGAGCCGTGCCTGGGCACCAGGAGGTGAGAGCTAGCTCCACCTCAGGAGCTCTGGGTAGAAATGGTGCCTGAGCTGCAGAAATATGCTGAGAACTGTTCAGTTACATATTTCCTGTGCTCTACAGGTACACAGAGATGACGGGAGCTAAGCCTTGGCTCTTGCGAACAAATTTCTAACAATATTTTCCTAGCTCAAGAGTGGCTAGAAAGGCAGGTGTGGAGCCGATTTTTCACAATTTGCTCAGATCAGCTGTGGCTGGGAGAGGCCAGGTCAGAGACAGCGCTCCCCACTGGGACACTCAAACCTGTGGATCCTCAACCTCAGGGAGCCCAGTCAAGGGATTAGATCTACAAGGCAGGGACTGGGCTGATCTGCTTCTTTCCGGGGTCTCAGTTTGACTTAAGTCAAGGATGACTCCCTGAGCTCAAGGCTGGGAATGTAGAAATGAGATTTTCAACTCAAGTTCCAGAATCTTACAGTACGGAAATTGAAGGCCTTAAAAGCTGAACATCCATCTAGCCTTGTACCTGCCTCCAATGGGAAACAGTATTAGATGTAAAACTGGGCAAGTCAGGACACTTTTCCAGTTCTGATGATTTATAGGAGCAGAACTTCTCGGTCAGGTGCAGAGTCATTGTATTTAACAGTTTTTACTAGACTATCTTCCATCCGTTCATGCACTTGCATTTTGATTGCAACCCATGTGTATTTTTGGGACACATTACATCCTGCCAACAAAAATTTCACACCTTAACTGTGTCTTATGCGAAGAAGTATCTTTCATGTGCTTAGAACCTGCTGGTTAGATTTGATTCTCCTCAACTTTTGTGCTTACAGCCTCTTTGTGCTCTTCATGATTCTGTTTTTATATTCTCTTCTGTTACCTCTTCTCTAGGCTTCAAGACACAGTCTATTCAGCTGTTCCTCACATGGAAAAAATTCTATCCCTTTGGAGCATCCTCACCACCTTTCTCTGTATTTTTTTTCAGTTCTCTTATACTCTGAGCCACAGAGAACAGAGCAGCATGCAGTACTAAAGACATGGAAGTATACAGTGCTCTAATGACATTCTCATCTTTGTTTTCTATCTAACCTTTTCCTAGTTTTTTCAACTACCAATGAGCACTGCATTCAAAACTCTAAAGCTAAAAGATCTCATCCCTGAGTTTAGAGCTAGTTTAGAACCTCTCATTCTCAAAGTAAGGTTACATTTAACCATGCTGAATTTCGTACTGTTTTATTCTGGAGACATTGAGTCTCATAGCAGTCCTCTCCTCTATTACTTTAATGCACTAATTTCAGGAGATTAAAGAACTTTACTCTTGATCTGTTTTCCAGGTTGTGAACATTTTAAATTATTTTAACAATTGAGAAAACTGAGCACTTACTCATAACTTTTGTTTCATATATCCTAACCAATCATTCATTCATGTGAAATCCTTTATTCTTATCCCACAATAACTTAATTGCTTTATGTGCCTTCAGCAAGGGACCTCATCAAATGCTGTCTGGAACTCAAGCAGGTCAGCCTTGTTCCCATGCTCTCTGTCTCTCTCAGCAAAACTCACAATTGTTTGTGAGAAATGCACTCCTTTTACAGCACATCATATTAATGCACTGTATCTGCTAATTCTGTTCCTCACTGCTGTTTCTACCAGCTTCTCCAATTTGAGCCCCAAACTTTTTGTAATCCTCTAAATCTTCCCTGGAAGTGTTTTTAAAAACTGCCATCACATTTGCCAATTTTTTTTTCTCAGCCACTGAAGCAGTGTTAAGCAAAATGTTACATGCTATGGTTAATAGCTCATTTATTTCACTCTTGAATAACTTCCTTACTTGGGCCATCCTATCTAGACAAATTTGTCATTTTGTTGATTTGTTCTGTAATTGGTTTTTTGGTGCCAACACTTCATTTTGAGGAAGATTCTCTGCCATTGTAAAGAAAAATTCTAGCACAGAAACCTCCTATGTTCTTCCTCCATGAATGAAAATGTAAACCAATGTATTTGACTTTTTCTTCCCTGAATGCTTCTTTTGTATCTATGTCATCTTTTGGCCCTAGACTTCCCAGCGAGCTTTCCAACTTCCTTTACATTTGGGGAAAAAAAATTAATTCGTAGTTTTTATGTTTTTGCAAGTTGTTCCCCAAATCCTTTTTTGTCCTGCTTGATTCTGTTTCTAAACATAACTTTAGAAAGTTTACTGTCTGATGCCACAGCATCAGCCTTTTTACTCCTAATACACTTTTATTCTCTTTAGCTGGATCATCTTTTTACTGCTGCTGTCCTAACATTGGCTTTTATTCTCTCTTACATGGCTAATACACTATCACAGAAAATACTGAACTTCTCATCTTTGCTACATTTTTCACCAAAATGAAAGCTGGAATGAGAAAGAAGAAAGTCAATTGGAGTATAAGATCTTTTCTCCTACGATCACCTCACCAAAACTATTATAGTAATCAGTTCCTTGGAGTGTAACATTACTCTGTCTATTTCAAACTGAATTGCTCTAATTTTGGTTATGACCAACATCTGTTCTTGAGTGGTTTTCATTGTTAAAGAAGAAATACATTAAAGCTTTTTGTTCCTTTAAATTCAGCAACTGAAAATCTTCAGTTCCATGTGTCAGAGAAACCATTGCAGAAGTGTTTCCTCATCTGAAAAACCATCTTTGTCATGTCCTGAAGCTTGTGAAATGTTTTATATTCGATTGAAATAAACAAAGCACATCAGGGAGGCAAAGAAGTGCCTAAGGAACTTGTGATTTAGAAGCAGTGACCACAGTTATTACCAAAGCCAGCCTAGAAAATGAATTCTGAATTCAAGGATTGTTACTGAAAATTCAAAATTAAAAGCATTTATAAAATTAAAAGTGACCCAGCTCTTTTTGATGAATTGAGCATTTGGGGGGAAAAAAAATATTGAAAAGTTTTGATCTCAGAAAATAAAAACATTTTTATTCATTAAATAATTTTCATATAAAATCAAAGAGAATAGAAAAAGAAATTATTAAAAAACCCTTAGCCATTTATGTAAGATGGCACATTAATGACCTAAAATGTAATAGAACTTGATAAGCCTTTGTGAAGTACTTTTATAGTTGCTAATCTGTTTTTTTCCTGAGCAAAGTTTCTGAAGAACAACATTACCAAACTCTTCTTCTGGCCAAGACTGAAAACAATACAGCATGTGATACAGGTCATTGAGTAAATACCAATCATGATGTTACACTTTGCTCACATCAAAATATATTAAATCTGCAGGAAAGACTTGAATGAAGTGAGACTGCAGGGAGTTCCTGTAGGGCAAAAGACTGTGAGAGATTATGTTTCTGAGTGCAAAACCTGTTCTTTTCCTCAAACCTTTCAGTCCTCAAGACTGGGGAGAGAGCTACCAGTATCAGCTCAGAGCTGAGATGGGACTGGCCAAAGGGTGTCCTGCCTGCCCAGCAGAAATCTCACTGGGCGATAAAACATCAGGAGGAGGCAGCTCCTGCCTCTTCTTCAGCACTGTTTCTCTGGCTCTCTTGCAGTAAAATTAGGAGTCACACACCTCTAAAGACCTTGATTAAACTGGCTACACCTGCTCTGTGCCTTTCCCAAAGCCTGGAGAAAGTCCAACACAGCCAGTTAGGTTAAAGAACACAGGGCCATTCTCGCCCTTCTTACAGGTCTCTGCATTTTCCTTGAAGTCATCCAGAACTGTGTTGTACTTGGATATAAATCTCAGAAGCATTCTGCATCAGCTACCTTTACAATAAAACCATGGAAAGCAGAAATGCTCACTTTCTTGATGTTTGACAGAACAGCACACCCAGCAGTTACCTTACCTGATTACACATGACAGAGTTCCTTTAAAGCCTCCAGGCTTTAAAGGAACTCTGCCCGTGAGCCTACTTCCAAACATATTTTTATGGCATCCTGTAGTGGCTGACATGTTCCAACAGGTTACTTGAATATTCACTTTGCTTTTCACTACGTGTCCTTTGTGACATAAAGAGGGATCCTAGAAGCCTGGGAAAAGTTCAAGCCCATCATTTGTAGTAATATGAGAAGAAAGAGGTTATTGAAGTTATTTAATATCTGAGCTATTTTTAAGTAATAAGCATGAAGCCAATATGTTATTGTTGTTATATTATAAACACATTGAATTTACTATTCAGCTCTAAATTTCCTTTTCTGGAAATACCAACTTCTGTTATAATTGGTTCCACTCCTCCCACCCAAACCACCAGCCAACTCACCAAAGGAGCTTCACTGGGTCAGAATTAATTCCTGGCATAACTTCCACCAGAGCACAACTCAGACCCAGAGTGAATTTATCCTGTTAACCTTTTACTCATAGATGTGTTACCAGGCAAGCTGTCAGAAATCAAGCAACCTCTGTACAGGCAGCCTAACTGTTGCAGGGTTATGTCAAGTCATATAAACATTTGCTCTGATATGGTGGAAAAAGTTGTAAACCTTTTTATTCTTTCTCTGGAAAGTTTGCAGTACTGCAAGTAGGAAAACAATGTCAATCTGACAGTGGTGGAATTGTCTTTATGTTGGTTATAGTTGATGTGAGTGTTTACAGCTGATATGATAAAATCCTTAGTTTTCTACTGGTGAAACGTTTTCTACCAGTACAAGAATATAATTATAATCAGAAGGCCGTTCAGCACAAAAGCAATGGCTTCATAGGGTGGTAGGGAAAATGGCATTACATTGCATGTTTGTTTTTCTTTCTAGGGTTTCAAGACGTGCTGAGCCACGGAAGTACTTCTGTCACATCCTACAGGAAGCTACAAGGCTGGTCTAGTGATCAAAATAAATGGAATGAAAAGCTTTATCCTTTCTGGGAAGAAGGAGATCCCAGATGGAAGGACTGCTGGAAAGGTGATCACACATATGCATTTCAAAGATTCTTAAAAAACTGTCTAGGAAATCCACCTCATTGCAGAGTGCAGGTGCTATAGTGCATTTTCATAGGGAAAATATCCACTGCTGCAGAGAATACCAAATTAGAGACGGTTGGCTTTGATACCATTCCTAGTAGGCTGTCCAAGGAAGCAGAAGAATGAGTTATTACACAGAAGGTTTCCCCATGACTACTAGTCTCAGACATTAATACTTACAGAGAAGTATTGATAGTCAGGGCTCTAGGACAGTCCATTATTTGAAACATGCCCTAGAGGACAGGGAGCTTCAACTGCTGCCTCAGTAGGGCATGTAGGCTTCAGTTTGACAGCTTTGACAAAGACCCTGTGTATTATTATCTGGTCTGAGCTGAGGTCCAATGACTGTATCCCTGGGGAGAAACAAAAATTTTCTCCTTTGGAATATGTTGACATCCATGGGTAGAAAACTATTCTTGGCTCTATGAAGGAAATTTATGGCAGACCAGCAAGTAATGGGGGGATAAAGGTGATTTCCTCTGATTGTTTTAAGTTGGGGTTTTGATAAAAGTGCAGGTGACTTAGGAGCATGAAACCCCCTAGAAGCAGAGTAATCAATGAAGCATTTCTAATGTAAGTAGTGCTCAGTTGATGGTAGCTTCTACTCTGGTGCATCCTTTGCTGCCGTGAAGACCAATTTTCTTTCCTACAGGTGGAAGGGTGACAGCCAAAATGGACACTGATAGCCCAGCACTGGTAGGATCCAACATAACCTTTGTTGTGACTCTCCAGTTTCCTAAGTGCCAGAAAGAAGATAATGATGGCAACATAATAAGTGAGAGAAACTGTACCCGGGGTAGGTAATGGCAATTACGCTGCACTATACACACCTGCCTGGTCCTGGTGTGAGCATGTCAAGAAGCTCTGAAAGCATCACAGGTGTACCCTATGAACAACAGCCAAATTGCTTTGAGCTGATAACTATACTTGTGCCTACCTAGCCTGTGCCACACTAGTTTCTTTCCTAAGATCACTGTGGTATTTGCAGTGTTCTGCCCCACTACAAATAATGACCAAGTAATTTAAGACTGACCATCGCTATAAAATCACCTTCCCAAAGCAGTTACATTAATTTGGCTTCCTAACAACACAGTTACTGCTTTTCAACTCAGGCACAACATTGCACAGACACACTGTTTTCTTCCAAACTTATAAAGGTGTAAATTTATAAAACTGGGATTTTTATTTTTTTTTTTCAGTTAGGAATTATAGAATTCAGTAACAGTATCTGCATTTTGAAAAACCCTCAAGAAAGAGTAAATCTCACACTTCCACCTTTTAAGAATTAAAAAAAGCAAACAAAAAATTTTAAAAATCAAGCAATATTTTCCTCAGAGAATCACCTTTTTTATCTTATTTACTGTTACATGGAGCAAAAAACGCTATCACAATCCCAGTGTTTGAAGCTGTTGGATCTGAAATAAAACACAGTGTTTTACCTTTCATCTTCTGAATCCATAAGCATTCAACAAATTTTTTTACTGATGAAAGTAATTTTCATATCAAAGCATATCCGCAAACTTTTTGTCAGCCTAAGTTCTAGTTTTTTACTGCTTAATGTTTTGTTAACATCTGATATCCATTCTCTACTTAATATCTATTGTGCTATTTGGGGGAGGAAACTTTCTATTTGGTAGTCAGAAAAGAACTGAAATTCATGTCTAAGTTGTTAAAAGGTGTCATAGAGAACTTTTCTGACAAAACAAACTAAGTCACTTCCTCACAGTGCTTCCATGACCACTATCTCTACTTAAACTTTTAGCTTCTGCTTGCCAGATATTCAGGTAGCCCCACTAACTTCAGCGAAACAGTAGCCCACTGTGTACGCAGCAGCAAGTTGGTTGGGCAAACAATTTTATTTTGTGTCTGGCCCATGAGACAGTAAAATTTTTTTAAACTTCTAAGTAAAACAACACCAAGCTGGAACAAATTGGTGTTTATATTAAAAACTAAACAAAACACAGTCTCAGAAAAAAAATGAATGTCTGTCTAAAAATACTCCACCTTGTTGTTTAAGTGCAGGAACTCCTATAACCTGCAGTGCCTGCCTCCTGATACTTTTCTGCACACTTCTCAGTTGACTAGAACATGTCCTATTTCTACCCTTAGATCCTTCAGCTTCTGAGGATCAGCAAGTCTATGTCTACAATTGGACTGAATGGATTGACAGGTGTGGCTGGGAAAACTGCACAGGCAACCACAGCCATAACGTATTCCCGGATGGGAGACCTTTCCCTCATCATTCTGGCTGGCGGAGAAGGAACTTTGTCTATGTGTTTCATACATTTGGTTAGTACCACAGCATATCCCTTGGTTTGGGTGATGCTGCAAGGCTTATATTCACTTTCCACACTAACTCATTCATCACGTGTGTTACAATAAAAGTCCTCTAAAAAGGATTCCACCCTCTTGAGCAGAGATACTGAATTCACTCCCCACTTTCCAGAGAGGCCATCAGCTCTTTGGTCTGGAAAGCATGCATTACCAGAGGATTGTCTTTAAATCCACATTCACAGTACTACCGCTGAAGAAAATTAATTTCCTTTCAGTAGTAGTCAGGATCCTTTTCTAGGAAAATAGAGGGTTTGAGCAGGTCAGTCAGATGATTTATTGACTGTTCACTGCCACTTCAGACTCTTAAACTGAGAGAACACAGCGCTGTACATCGTCAGTTTAACAGTGCAGCACTTCTTGCCTGCGGGGAGGTGAGAAATACCACTACCTGTGATTCTGCTCTGGTCACAGATGCTGATTTTCAGTGTTTACAGCTCCTGAGTATGTAATGGTTGGGCTGCTATTCCTGCCATTGGCTACGTGCTAAATCTTGGTATCCTAAGTTTGCTTGGCTAAATCAGTATTGTTGTCAGTATTGTCAGAGCATGAGTAATAACAATAATAATGTTCCAAATTTTATGCAGAGGTGATAATATTTGCTGACCTGAATTAGCTGTTAAAAAGACAAATAAACAAATATATACAAATTATTCTAGGGCATGAAGCAAAAGGTATTATATCTTCTGGCTACACTGAAAACAAACACAAGATCTCTTAAAACGCCTAACACCATCCACTACATAATTCTAATGACTTATTGTACTGTAATTGCTTTGGAAAGATGTAGATGCTTTAGCAAATTTTTCTTGGATTAGTGAATTTGGGACTTCTTTTTGACAACTTTAAAAAACCACAGAAATAATGGGAGTAAACACATTGTAAAAATATTCAGTCCTCCAAAAACACCTGCCAGATTACTGGAAGAGAATTCTAAACTATTTGTTTTGATTTAGACAATCCAAGATTCTCAGAGATATTGCCTCTCATAAAAGAACTTGTAGCTAGGCTGAAGGGGAAAACATTAAATTCATGCTCTGTTTCAGGTCAGTATTACCAAACAACAGGACGATCTTCAGCAAAGTTTTCAGTGAACACAGCAAATATGACACTTGGCAAACATGCGATGGCAGTGTCTGTTTACAGGAGAGGGCACTCGGAATATGTTCCAATTGTGAGAGCAAAAGCTGTTTACTCTGTAACAGGTGAGTGTGCTGGAGTAAACTGTAATAAAATACTGGAGGTGTTTGTTGCTTAGATGTTAAAAGAATTCAGCACAAGCATCATCTGGCACAAAAAGTGGACGTTGGCCTGAGAAAGATTTTTAATATGAAAGTGGGATCTCTGGTAAATTGCCTTGAGTAGTGTAAGTTACCTTTGTGTCTAGCTCAGTAGTGACACCTCTACTTTGCAATGAAAAATGCTTTAAGAGAGGACATGCAATCTTCCACAGATGTCTCTGATTCCTCATTTGTCCTCATACTTTTCTAGGTAACTGTTTCATTCTGAGATTCACTCTTCAGATCAGAAATCGAATAAAAGTGGAAACCTGTGTTAAAGATACTAATGTCTCATATTCTGATTGTTGCTGTTCAGGGACTTTGGAGCTGTTTGTTGTTTGCTAGCAGCCAGGTATCTATGCTTTATTTATTTACTTCTTTTTTTTTTCCCTCCAGACAAAATTCCAATATTTGTGACTATGTTCCAAAAACATGACCGCAACATCTCAGACTCCATTTTTATCAAAGACTCACCAATTACATTTGATGTGAAGATCCATGATCCCAGCTACTATCTTAACAATTCTGCCATCTCCTACAAGTGGAACTTTGGAGACGGAAGTGGCTTATTTGTAGCCAGCAGTTCTACTACATCTCACACCTACACTCTGCAAGGAAACTTCACTCTGAATTTGACTGTCCAAGCCATTATACCCGTACCCTGCAGGCCAGTAACACCCACTGCACCACTGCCCACCTCAGCAGGTAAGCAGTGGCATTGGAACGACATTAATATTCTGTATTCTCATATTTTAAGTTCATATCTTTAGAAGGTTTTCTGTCATCATGAAAGAGCTTCAAGGCTCTTCAAACCCTCCATAATTTAGTTTAGAGACAGAATCAATAAGGATAAGCGCTTCCATGATTCTATGGTAGGGATCACTTACACATTTAACACGTTACACATCCAGTTCTACCACCACAGTGACAGCATACAGAGGTCTTCAGGTGGACATACAGTACCTGTAAGTTCATTTGTATAACCTCTACCACACCAGGTCAAGAGATTTTAGCCTTGTCTGTTCAGGATCATCTTCTGAGGTAAGATGTAAATTTACAGTGAGAAAGGTATTTCAGAACACTCTTGCAAGTTCCTTTCTGGATTGCATTAACTTCGCCCAAAATTAAATGACAGTAGATTGAACTAGAAAAACTTAGTAATATTCAAAAATACGGAATTTCCACGTGGCATTAACCCAGAACAGCTTTTCCATTTTAAATTTATTGGCTATCATATTTCAGAATAACTTTTGTTATGTCCAGCATTGATTTATCATCTTAGAGGGTTTTAAGGTTTGCAGAAGCCCTGCAGTTTCAGCTCTAATACTATTACTGTGAGATTGTAAATGTGGTTATATTTTTCAAATTTCATATTTTTAATATGTACTTTTACCAAAATGTTGAGTGCGAATGAAAAATGAAAGGAAAGATGATTTTCACAACTTTCCCTCTTCATTTTCCCACTAGCTCTAATGTAGAGCAATGGGGAAATACTAGCTCTTAAAAGAAAGCATTTTAAACCTTTTATTGGCCTTTGGATTTCCTATATAGTTGATTTGAGCATTTTAAAGAAGTGTTTAATTATGTTATAGCTTGTAGTCTCCCTTTTATTTCACAGAGATGGCTGACTAGCAAGGTGGCTTTTAGAATGAGGCTACCCAGGCCACTCCAGGGTTCTACAGGTGGGCATGTGTGTTTTCTTTATGGATTATGGCCATGATTCCATACACATACACACATGACTGCACAGCTGCAAACCAAGTCACCAACAACCTATGGAATGAAGGCAGTTGGAACATATGGTCATGTTCAGAATACCCCTAAATAGAGCTTGTTCTATTCCTTCTCCCTCAAACAGTAACAACCGGAGCACCTTCTAATTCAGACTCTTCTGCCATTGTTGAGTCAATGGAGGATAATCCTGATGGAGGTTGCCATATTTACAGAAATGGATACTATGGAAGTGGTATCTCTGTTGTAGGTAAGGATGTGGTCAACACTTGAACAAAGGAATGGTGTTAAAAATGTACAAAAAAGTATGGTAGACATAATATTTATTTAGACAACTTTTTATCAAATACATGAAACCCACAATAAGATCCTTCTTATGGACATAGCTGAGACTTTTAAAGATTAATGTACAGACATCAAACTGTCTGACTTTAGTTTTTTCATGCACTCTGCCAGGACCTAGTGGCAGAGGTTATGGCCAGACACAAGGCTGGGTTTTTGTCTGGATGCTTGCTCATGCCTGACCCCATGCTACATGTGGTGTTTCCAGGCACTTGGGCTGGAAAAGGGCTGGTAGGGATGTGCACGGTATCACTCCTTTCTATATCATCAGATTCTGAACCTGCCACCCCAGGAGCATATGGACTGGGGAGGGGGTTTACATAAGGTTGAACTGACCTTTGAATGAAGAGAAGTCACACGTAGTGCGAAGTGATTTAGTTAAATAAGTCAGTAAATAATCATAATGGGAGGGGAGGTGGGGGGGAGGGGCGGGAAGCAGAGCAGAAAGGAACAGCCTCACAGAAAGCACTGGAAAATTTCTCCTCTTTCAAACCCTGCAAGAGAAATGCTAAGGGAGGGAGGAGGCTGTGGAAAACAAGACCTGAACTGAGTATCAGCTAAACACTTGAGGTTCAGTACACACAGATTTCAGAGTTTGTCATGTGTCCTACCATTGACATGTGTTTCCTCTCCCAGAGGGAATCCTTGAGGTAAATATTATTCAGATGACGAGCATCCAGATGACAGAAAGTCAAGCTAAAAACTCTCTGGTTGACTTTGTTGTTACCTGCCAAGGGAGGTAAGTGTGTGAACAGGGCTGTCAATCTTCCCTCTTTAAAAATAATTCGGTGCTGGAATGCTGTCTGCGCTTTGGTGCAGCTGTATGAACAAAATTTGGAAACTACAGTGTTTCTGTTTCTTGACTGGAATTAAAGATAATGCAAGTCTCATTTGTAAACTATGGCAACAGGGGTTACTGGCAAGGAGCTTAGGATTCAGAGCAAATGTCAAGTCTCAGTCAAAAATAACAGCACCGGATTGTGGGAAGAAACATACTTTCCTGGCCAAGACAAGATTTCAACACCTATTGTAAAACAGGAAGCAGTTTACTGGAATAGTAAAGAAATCTTTTCTTTCTGGACATGATTTTTTGACACTTAGAGTAAGTGGGCAAGTCCAAGCTAATTCTTGGGTAGGAAAACACTGTACTAATAGTCCTGGCTCCTAAGAGATTAGTTGAGAGGACTAAGAAGTACCAGAATCACCTTGGTAATACAACTGGAAAACAAGTAACCTCTCTTAAGCTACTGTTTTCTTTTTTGGAACATAATACTACTTGAAAGAATCTGCATTCTTAACTATGAGTATTAAAGGTAGTGGACTTTATAAGCTGATTTCATACAGGTAATTCCATGATCACCATAAAATGTTAAATGATACGCAGAACAAGCAGATAATTATATAGATCGTATATATGTATATATTCTATGTGAAATATATATAAATGTATAGGTATGTAAAAGAATACATGTAGTATAATAAAACACTCTTGAATCACTATAGGGCCACTGATTTCAACAGGCACCAGCATAAAACTGGTGTACCAGTGCAATGTGTCTATGAACTGGGCTAACAGGACTCCACAGGTACAACATGTTCTCGCTTCCCATCCCAGTCTCCCCACAGATGTCTGCACAGTAGTTTCTGACCCCACGTGCCAGGTGTCCAAGAGTGTGGTATGTGACCCCATCGCCATCAGTGATGAATGTTTGCTCACCATCAGGAGATCTTTTGAGGAACCTGGGACATACTGTATAAACATCACCTTGGGCGATGACACAAGTCAAGCCCTTGCCAGCGCGCTGATTTCTGTAAATGGAGGTGAGTTCACAGAAGCAGAGGTGGGTCATCTGTGAATAGCTTCTCCCTGTGGTCATTTCTCTGCAGGGAAAAGAGCACAGGAATATGTATATATATGTATATGTGGGGGTTTCATTATGCCTGGAGGCCTCAGCTGAGACTGTGCCACTCAATGCAAAGATAAAGAGATGGTTATTTCCCTAAGGGAATTTTAGGTGTTAAACCTTGATTTGGTTTATGCTTATGATCCAATGAGTACAGTAATTATACAAACACTTCAGTATCACAGAATATGAACAGTTCTTAAGCTATTACGTATTTTTCCACAGAAAACTCTCTTGGGCAGAAAAGCAGGTGGGAGACATGCCAGCCAGCTCACTCCACACATGGAGAAATAAGCAGAAACAGAGAGGAATTCGGCTCGCTTAAGGCAGAATCAAAGTCTGCAGCAGAGTTGGCTGCTCTGGGCCCTCTTTGTATCCCATTAACCTTGACCAGGTTTCTATTTCTACTGAGGATAAGATGAATCAGGTTCTGGAAATATCTGTGTAACAGCCATTGACTACAGAGTCTGCCCAGGGTAGCTATTCAGAACAGGAGGTTTACCTTTGTTTGGAGGAGTATCAGTGTGTCTTGCTCATAGTTATCCAAGCAGTCTTTGCCAGAACCAGGTACTAATCTCAGCCTCAGTCAGAAGTCTAAATGATCGTGCTGTCTCTCTGCACCCACTCCATTGCACTCCTGACTTCCCATTACAATGTCCTGGTGACTCTTCTGAACTCTTTAATTACTACCGGCCAAGCAACTGACTCTTTGCAGTCATTTTTCCACAGTATTTTTGGCTGATTTTGTTTAATCTAAGTATAAATTTATCTGTACTCATATTAGTTCATTATGACTAAGGCCCAGTGCCAGACCTGTAAGAACATGCTGGGTCCTAAAGAAGAAAATAAGCATGCACAAGGATTTTTCAGAACTGTATTCATGGAGGCCTTTAGCCCAACAAGGCTGATCTGCCTAAGATTCCTCCAGAGGACAAAGTTAAGTTGTACACTTTGGGGCTTCCACTCTGATCAAAGCAGAATTAGGATTTAAGAAATGTTGGTGCTTTGAGTCACCTCCTGGAGGAGCCCATCTAATGTTGGCCAGCATTTCTCTTATACTCAGTGTAAATGTTTCCCTAGCATAACAACTGGGAAGGAGCAAATTATTTTCGCTTTGTGGGGTGCCTTGAGACTTACAAGGATTAGAATGTGAAAGCACCACCTCTTGCCAGTCACTGACCTCCAATGCTTAGCATATTAGAGTCATTAAGTGTACTTTAGTCTATACTGCAACCAAGTAAAAATGGCATTTTCTTTAGAAAGTCTATCTCATTGTAAAACAGAGGTTAATTTTTAACCAGTCTTCTTTCTGAACCCTAGGAGCATCATCTGGAACAACAGAAGGTGTCTTTATCTTCCTTGGCTTGTTGGCAGTGTTTGCCACCATTGGGGCATTTGTCCTTTACAAGTAAGTTGCTAGTTTTTATGACTAAAACAGTTCAAGGAACTGTCAAAATATTAAGTTTAAATCAACAAACCAAACAATTTAAATTTGCTTTAGCTACATTTTTGTTTCTTTATCATTGCAGTTCACAAATATTCTGGGAAATATTCAAGAAAATGGGATTACTGGCTTAGGCCACAAAAGCATTTGAAAATATGCAGATGTTAAAGACTTTAATATAAAATTACATTCTGTGCCCATAAACACAAACACTAATACTAGCAGGCCTGGGAACTGCATGTAAGCAGAAAGCAAACTCAAACTGCATGATGTGATTTATATAGGCAGTGAAACTGAACAAATTTAATTTAATTTCATTTAGCTCTAAAACTCTTTAAAGAATTTTTTGCAAATGACTGACAGATTGAAAATTAATCATCAAAATTGTTCATTAAATAATTGACACTCTTTGGCAAAAAGGTGCTGGGCATGCAGGACAGTAGTTAACAGAAACACATGTTACTACATTATTAGCTTGGATGTTTCTCATGAGACTTTAAGACTGTACCAAGACTCCCGAACCAAGTTGTGCTCACCCTTCACAGTCAGTGGTGAGAAACACCCACCTCCATGGAGCAACAGTTCTCCACTAAGCAAGGGATCCTTCTCTTAATCAGGTCCTAGTCACCGCTAATGACCTCTGGCTGCCAGCCTTTAGATGGGATTGAACAGGGAAGGAGGAAAGAGAATGAATGATGAATACATGCTGAATACTCTGATGCACTGGTCACATGCTAAATGTGGACTTTCATTTAAGTGTCTTTCAGCAACTAACTGTGCACATTCCTTGCAGGAGATACAAGCAATACAAGCCTATTGAGAGACACACAGGACAAACAGAGAAGCAGGAGGGACTAACTGCTTACTTCAGCAGTTTCAAAGCCATTTTCTTCCCTAATAGCACAGAGAAAAATCCTCTGCTGAAGAGTAAACCGGGCATTGTTTAAACCTTTAGTCTAACACTGACTACCAAATTAAGAACAGTACTAATATTCAACTCTACTTTAATGGGGCTTTCTTGTTATTAAAAAAAAAACCCAAACAGGGAGTAAGGTGAAAGCACATATAGATGGGATGATAACTTTTGGGGCTTGGTGCAATTAGAAACATTAAAGTAGTCTTTTGTAGAAAACAAGGTGATAGTTTTAAGCACTTACTTTCTTGCTTGTGATCTAGGATAAACTCTGCACAACTAACAGACCCCCACACCTTTCTTACTTCTAGGTTAACAGCCTGCAAAATTAATCACATCCATAATCTGAAAGGAGAAAAAAAAGTTAGTTTAAAAAAAGACAAAACACCCAACAACCAACCAACTTGTAAACACTTAGTTTTTATTGCTCCTTACTGCCTTAGCAGGATTCATGTCTTTGCTGGAAAGAGAGACATGGGGGGCAGGCACGTGTTATGCCTGTGAAATGAAACGTGCCATGGCCTATTCCCAGGCATTGGCACTGAACTGCTGCCACTGTTCCACTATTCAGGAGGTCCTAGCACAAACTTGCCCCAGGCAGTCTAGCTCCCCACCAAGCAAACTCCAGATTCTGGGAACCACCAGAGGCACAGTCCCCCACTGGGAGTTTGGCAGCAGCCACCCTGTTTTGCAGGGTTCAATAGCATGGGTGCAGCTCTTAAATGCCAGTTGGCCTCAGGGCCAGAAAACAGGGCTGAACACATTTAGTTTCCCACTGGACATGGCTACCAGTGCATGAGTCTCACTACAAACCAGACCACAGACACCCGAGCAACAAGATGAGGCCTATTGGCTCTCCCTGTTCAAACTTTTACCCTGAGTCTCATGTAAAATCCTGAGATGCAACTGCTGATGCTGTCTTTGTCTCCTTTGTTTCCACTGGTCTTAAGACACCTGACTGGCACTGCCACTGCCCAGAGGGCAGATGTGTGGATATATGCTCCACATACAAGGAAGGGGCAGTAGAACGAGGGACCTGGCAGGAAGGGGCAGCATGCAACTCCCTTTCCCCCTTCTCTTTTCATTTCTCTCTCTCCTGCTGCAAAGATCCATTATTTTCTGCTTGCTCCTCCATCCCTTGGTCTTTGACCACTTAATCAAATAAACGAAAACCCCAATAGAAATACAGCATTATGCTCCGGTTTCTGCTTTTCCATGATGCAGTTTAGAAAATATAAACTTAAGCAAAACCAATGTGCCTTCACTTGTTCACTCTAGCTGCAATTCTGTGTTAAAAAACTCAGTCTGAGGCCTTTCTCAAGTGATCTGGCCTCACCATTCAGCGTTGTGGCATTTCACAGTGCGAGACCAGCAGCAAACTGCTGAAGGCTGGGTCACGGGATGATGAGAAAAGGACAGTATCTTCTTTGTAGAAGGCAAGAGGTTGCTAAGAAAGTTTACTGAGATGAGCAAGCAGATCAAAAATGCTTTTATAGTTCATGTTCCATAAAAGCCCTGTTGTTAATAGTAAAGCTTATAACCAAAATGGAGGCTGGGCATGACCTTACACAATCTATTTCTAAATACTGAATTCTTTGAAAATCTGTATTTCAATATAATTAGCTTATTTACCATGTCTTGAAACATGTCTGATACATCCTGTTTTCAATTCTCAAGGTGATATATAAGCATAAACACACTTTCCTACTATTTTAGCAGATCTGTCAAATGCCCATCGTTTGTAAACTGAATCTAGTTTTCATTACCCCTTCCCAGTGTGCACAGGCACCTTTAAATGACTTAAGGATATTTTAAAAAATGCAGATTCCAACATGCCTGTGAGATTAGTTCTTTAGTTCCAAAACTCAACAGCCTACTTTCTTCTTTTGTTTCCAGGTTCCCCCATTATTTTAATTCTTTTGTGGCCATTTCAGTTAGATTATTAAAAGCAGTGTATTTGCTATTGTTCCATCTTCTCATACTTGCCATCTTATTGTCTAACCAGAACTGGGCATCTGAGACTATATACTGACTTAAACAGAAAATACATTTTCTGCAAAAATTCCTGCCTGAGTGTTATGTCCTCTGTTATCAGTCAGGCGGGACTGTAATTTGTATTTCTTGCTCTAGCTTGGGGCAGGACAGGGGTTTAGTGGAAAGCTTAAGATGACCTGTAATGAAGCATGAAAGCATTAAATCTGTCACAGCTTAGGATCAGCGAAGATGCAGGCTGCCACTGACCTAGGCTATATACAGAAAGCATCTTGTTTCAGCAAAACGCTGCATGTTAGGAGCTGAGCCACCTTAAGCTTTAGCATAGAAAACAGCTATTGGGCATATGTTAAGAATTTTTTATTCTTTAACCTAAGTATACAGGATATCTTGCACTATTTCCCTTGAAGTATCATGTCAGAATATTACATTTTTATAATATGATTTTGCCTTTTCAGCTGTAACTATTATTTCATACATCTTTACTTTTATACAATGGAATTTAACTGCTGCTCTGACAAATAAACCATCTAATGATTTTAAAGAGTTGATTTGCTCTCTCTCAGAAAGAAATATTGTGAGATAAGCAACTTGACGAGTTGCCTAATTATAGATCAAAACAGTATCTATCTCCAGCAAACACAACTGGATTTTCTTTACCCTTAGTTCACACCTGGTACTACCACTAGTTATCTAGCTGACTTTGCAACTAGTGTACTCCCTGCAAGTGTACTCAAACCAATGGCATCACGGAACTGAGAAGCAAGGATACTTTCCCAACAACCAGACAACAGCTAAGGAACCCAGTTTCAGAACAGATCAGGATACAAATGAACTTCATGTCCTTCAAAGGAAAGAACAGCTCACAAACAACATATTTGTGAATGTCAGCAAATGTTACAAGACAGGTTTCAGACACCCCCTTTGGAGACATAACATCAAGAATGACATAGAATATAAATGTACATCATCTTTATAGAAAGAATATCTTTTCAGACAGGTCATCAAGAGAAACAGAAACATCATCTGGGTAACAAGTTTGTTAAAAATTACTTTAAAAACTGAACTATTACTTCAAACCATTTGTTTTGTTCCTCTCCACTTTTCTTCTGGAACACAGTTAAGACACTCATCAGATGTGGTAATTTTTTCTTACCAAAAGTATTTTGAAGCTGAAACCAAGGCTAAAAACCACCAGTCCCTGAAGGAATTGTAGAGAAATCCAACAAAACTTTGCAAGAGACATCTAGCCATTGTGGCTTATTAGTACAATTTACTAGTACAACACCTCCAGCCTCATACAGCGTACTAAAATTTTCCTTAAAGATAAAGCATTTATCACTACAGATCTTTCTAATTCACACAGAATCACAGATTTTTAGTGTTGGAAGGGACCTCTGGAGATCATCTAGTCCAATCCCACTGCCAAGGCATGGTCACCCAGAGCAGGTTGCACAGGAATGTGTCCAAGTGGGTTTGGAATATATCCAGAGAAGGAGACTCCATGACCTCCCTGGGCAGCCTGTTCCAGTGTGCTGCCACCCTCAAGGTAAAGAAGTTCTTCCTCATGTTGAGGTAAAACTTTATGTGTTTTAGTTTATAGCCATTGCTCCTCGTCCTGTTGCTGGACACCACTGAAAAGAGTCTGGCACCAACCATGATTATGCCTTTTAAATCAAAATGCCATTGTTTTACCATCATACTCAGTGAGAGAGGGAAAAGGATTCTGAATGGTAACTCTTTCATTTTGCCATCCCTGTAAATGTCAGCATCTCCAGGGCAAGGAGAAGGAGGGAAACACATTTCACTCATTTTAAATACAAATGCTCAAACATGTCTAGGTCATAGATTTTTAGCCCTTGACATTCTCCATAGCAAACCAAATATAGTGAGACTATTGCCCTATGCTCATTAACACTGTGTGGGAATCACACAAATGTAAAACACACTTTCCCAAAGAAAACCAAGTTTCAAACAAGATGCAGCTTTTTAGGCAAAGCCATTGACTTTAAGGGGGGGGGGGGGGGGGCCCAACGCCGGAGCTGGGATACATGATTTGGGTTTATATGCTGGTGGCTGCATTTTTTATCTCCTCTTTTACAGCTGCCCATCAAGCTAGCACAGAATAGAGCTGGTTACAGTGCAGGAATGACCCTTCCTCTCAAATCTAGATATGGCAAATCATCCTTGATTTTCTTGGTCACTTGGTCTGTGTTCAGCCTGGAGAAGAGGAGACTGAGGGGAGACCTCATTGTGGTCTACAGCTTCCTCAGGAGAGGCAGCAGGAGGCAGGTACCAATCCCTTCATTCTCATGACCAGTGACAGGACTCAAGGATATGGCACGAAGCTGAGTCAGAAAAGGTTTAGGTTGGACATCAGGAGAAAGTTTTTTACTCAGAGGGTGGTTGGGCACTGGAACAGGCTCCCGAAGGAAGTGGTCACAGCACCAAGCCTGTCTGAGTTCAAGAAGTGTTTGGACAATGCTCTTAGGCACATGGTGTGACTCTTGGGGTGTACTGCACAGGGCCACAAGTTGGACTTGATGTTCCTGATGGGTCCCTTCCAACTCAGCATATTTTATGATTCTATGATCCTTTAAAATTTATGCTTGTTCAACTATTCTCTGGCCCATGTTCTCAAGACACAGTATCAAACAAACAGTTACCTTCAGGATGTATCCCCAAGCCAATCTGCATCTGTCTTCTGGCTCCAGAATGCCATAGGCCAGGTGCAGCTGAAAACCCAACTGCAGCTCCAGGTGGCAGGGACGGCAATGGAAACCAAAAGATTGAGGAGCAACCAGCAGTGTGTGCTGTAGAACAGACTTCCAGCCACAGTTTTGCTCCTTGGCAGGTCTCTTGTTGCATGATTCAGCGCTTCAAGGAGAGAGTGAGCCACAGGAACCTTGTGTCCAAATCCAGGGAGGAAAAAAACTTTGGTGATGAACATGTTGAAAGGTCTGAAAATTTCAAAATTCAAATATGAGTTTTATGCAGTAAAGGCAAACACACACACACACACACACACACAAAAGGAAATCTGAAAAAGAAATCTGAACAGGTCTTGTCCCTTCTCCTTTTACCACCTTGGAGCTCAGCCATTCCTCGCAGAACACCAATGAGGAGCACAAAATGAGGATGGGGGAGGTGACAATGAGCCACTGTCAGCCTCGATATTCCAACGCTCCTTGTCTACACACCTGTGCCCCAGGGCTGGGTCCTGCAGGGACCAAAAATGACTGGGCTGCATCACAAGCAGGTCAAGGGAAGGGATTCTGTCCCTCTGCTCTGCTGTGGTGAGACTCCACCGGCAGTGCTGCACCCAGCTCTAGGGGCTGCAGCACAGGAAGGACATGGACCTGTGGGAGTCAGTCCAGAGGAGGGTCACCAAAACAATCAGAGGGATGCAGCACCTCTCCTATGAGGAAAGGCTGAGAGAATTGGGATTGTTCAAGCTGGAAAAGAAAAGGCTTCAAAGTGACCTAATTGTGCTCTTCTAGTACCTGAAGGAAACTTACAGGAAAGATGGAGAGACACTATTTACAAGAGCACATAGTGACAGGACAAGAGGGAATGTGTTCAGATTGAAAGAGTAGGATTAGATGAGGTATTAGGAAGAAACTCTTTACTGTGAGGGTGGTGAGGCACTGGAATAGGTTGCCCAGGGAACCTATGAATGCCCCATCCCTGGAGGTGTTCAAGGCCAGATTGGACAGGGCTCTGAGCAACCTGGTCTAGTAGGGGGTGTCCCTGCCCATGGCAAGGGGGTTGGAAGAAGATGATCTTCAAGGTCTCTTCCAACTCAACCCATTCTATGATTCTATGATGACCCCAGTGCCCACTCTTTGGAGGGGCCACTTGGCCCCAGGGGATGCCCGGGAGGAGCTTCGGCGACACTCCGGGGGCGGTCCGGGCACACCCTGAGGGCAGGCCCGGCACACTCTGAGGGGAGGCCGGGCACACCCTGAGGGCAGGCCCGGCACACCCTGAGGGCAGGCCGGGCACACCCTGAGGGCAGGCCCGGCACACTCTGAGGGCAGGCCGGGCACACCCTGAGGGCAGGCCGGGCACACTCTGAGGGCAGGCCGGGCACGCTCTGAGGGCAGGCCGGGCCCGCCCCGGCAGCGCCGCCGCCTCCAGGCGGTTACGGGGCGCGCGCGCCGCCCGAGTGACGGTGGCTGAGCCAATGAGAGGAGGGGGCGGGCCCGCCGCTGACCAATCGCCGCGCGGCACGGCCGGAGGGGGCGACCGGGCCGGCATGTGGCGGGCGGTGTCGGGGACGCGGCGGCTCCTGAGGCCGGTCCGGGCCGCGGCCGGGGGCGCCCCCCGGGCAGTGCCGCCGCCGCCCCGGCTGCTCCCGGCCCCCCGCGGGGGCTGCGTGGCGGCCGGGACCGGGGCGCGGGAGGCGGTGGCGGAGCGGCGCCAGGCGGCAGGTAGGGCTCGGCCGCGCGGCGGGGGTGACCGGCGGGACCCGGGGCGAAGTGTGCTCCCTCGGGAAGGAGGAGCGGCTCGGGACTCGTGGAATGGCGTCTGCAGCTGCGGGAGGATCCTTGCGGTGCCCAGGGCGGTGGGATCGGCCTTGCCTGGGCTGCGACCGCGGGCCTCGGGGGTCGCGGCAACAGCGCTGGGCCAGCATCGCCTCCCGGGCCCTGCTGGAGAGCGAGGAGTCGGGGCTGGCGTGGACGGAGCCTGTGTGTAGATAGCTGCAGGGACTCCTGTGGGGGCCGAGCTGGAGTCGTTTTTGGGATGTGCCCTCGCTGTCCCCGTTAGGCAGCAGGCGGGGAGCGCTGTGGGTGGTTGCGGGTCCGAGCCCGTGTGCGCAGAACCGGCGTGTCGCTGACGCTGCTCTGGCAACCCGCTCCAGCCTGGTCCGACCGTGACGGTCAGCGTGGCAAACCCTGCCTGGGCTTGGTTAGGCCACTCACTCTCTGAGGATGCACTGGAGACGTCACATGTGGCTACAGGCAAATATTTAATTTTGTAATCACTGTGTCTGAAGGAGCTGTGGCCATCGCTGATATTCTGCATGTGTGACTACAGCAAAAAGTTAGAAGTCCCTGTGATCAAAGGCTTCCATTTACAGTGATCTGATCCAATTTCATAGCCCCTTTCATGCATATAATTGTATGTAGCTATTGTTCTTTTGTTTGGCTTTTTCTTTATATTGGGAAGTATAAAGCTTGGCTTTCTGCTGATGTTCGGTCTGCACTAACATTCACTTTATAGTGGCAGACTTGCATTGCTGACAGATTCAAATTTTGCCTTAAGTGTGCACACATTGCATCTACCTAATTAGGACGAATTAGGAATAAACTCATTTCTTGGTGTGAACACATGGTAGTTCCACTGATTTACTGGTTTCTAAGCTGGTTTGCTTAAACTGTTGAAGGACTGAAGCTCTGTCTAGAGAATCATAATCCTCTGCAGCAGACCAGGCTAGTCAAAAAGAAAAAAAAGTGGCTTTACTCCTTGTGCAAATGAAAAATACCTTCACACCGCATCACATCAGCTCCATTTTCAATATATTGATTTCACCTACTTAAGATTCTAGAATAATTTCATCACGTGTATTATCATAGGTCTGATGAAACACATTGTTCTGAAATATTGTCAGTTTTATCTGTTGTTTTAAGAATGTCTGTTGGAAACTTAGGTTTCATTCATCTTAACTGACAGGAATCTGATGATAGCATTGACTTTTAAGTGCTAACAACAAGAAATAAGTAAGTTAGCCAACACCAAAGTTCCATTTAGGTAACTGTTATATCTAGTGATAGAGTGTTGCTAACTGCAACAGTGCTTAGCTTTGATGGGTTTAAAAGTTATTTTGAAAAAATCTGCAGTTCATGTTGCCTTGTCAGTATCAAACCAAACTCCATAATGAGTGACTAGCTTAGGCTATAGTTCAGATAATTGCTATTTTATGGCTTCTTAAATGGTTGATTTTTGCAATTGAAAACATAAATTGCCACTTATTTTTTTCTATCTGCTCCAGATACTGTTCTTCAAAAGTTTAACATTGACTTTGTTGTCGCACTGCTGAGACAAGAAAATGCTAAAGATATCTGTGTCATCCAGCCACCTCCAGAAATAAAATATTGTGATTATTTTATAATTGTGAGTGGATCTTCAACACGGCATCTCCATGCAATGGCACATTACATGCTGAAAATGGTAAGACAGTTCTTGCTGCTCTCTGAGTTTTTGAGGAATGGTTTTAAATGTTGTGAAAGGAATTTCCTCAGGATTGCATGTATAAGGGTGTACAAGGTAAGATGAGACTGATTACATTATGTCATTTAGTCATGAATGCATCTAGCAACTGAGCTTTTCCCTTTGGCAATACTATACAAAATGTAGGTAATATGTTTGAAAAACAGACCTCGCTGGATATAGATCAGTGATGACATCAGCATTTTAAGCTGGCTTTCAAAGAGCCTTTGACAATTACCTGGCTTTGAAGGTATCTCACAAGCCACCTTAAAGAGAGGAAGATAGAACTAGTTTTGAGTCAAATTTAAGCTTTAAAACAACTCAGCAAAATCTAGCTTTTCTGTGAAGTTTGAGTGCTTTTAAATAAATGCAAAGTACTTAATTTTCTGCCATTACTTTTTTTCCTCAGTACAAGCATCTCAAAGACAAAAGTGATCCTCATACTCAGATTGAAGGAAAAGAGACAGATGACTGGCTGTGCATTGATTTTGGTAAATATTTGTGAATGACCAGTACAAAGTTCTGCATGAGTTCTTTGTTGACAGAAGCATCTCACCACTCACCCTAGTTGCTGTGAAGAGTTTTGGAATTCTAATTGTTGTTTGAACTCATTAAGATATTAAATGATTGTTCACTAAATACCTTTGGCCCTGAGAAGAAAGCAGTAACTACTCTTTAATGGCTAGAACACATGTTAATAAACTGAGGATAACAGTAGTGGAAAAGAAAAAGCTACTTCAGTCAATTTTCTCAGGTTTCTATAATCCCTATTCGGTTAAGTGGGTGCTCATTGAACACCACCTTAGCAGTGAACTATTGAACAGACTTTTTTACTGCCAAGATAAAACATCAGTCCTAAGAAACTGAGTTTAGTTCTTTATTCTACAAGTGTGATACTCTACACAAATATAAAAGACTGCATTCAAAAAGCATTTCTCCTTCACTGATAGCTCTAGAATATCACCCTCTATCTTGGTGTTTTGGCGTAAAAGAGAGGATGGATGAATGAGGAGCACTGCAGACAGTGATGTTAAGCCTTGGTTACTTAACTATCATAATAATTGACAGCAATAACTGAAAACCAATTGAAATTTAAGAGTATAACTAGAAAAAAGTGCATTAGGCGAACACTGGAATTAACATTCTCTACTGTTATTTGCACAGAATTAATGAAAATATCTAAGAAAAACTTAACACATCAAAATTTGGATGTATTTCATTATATTATTCATTATATTATATTATTCTCACCTTGTGGGCCTCTTTGAAGTAAAGTTCCTTTTGACTTACTTCTGTCTTATAGAAGTCATAACTTCTTCAGTCTGAAGTCTTGTAATAGCGTCTTGTTCTGAAGTATTGTGCCTCATTCTTGTGACTGCAGTCTCAGAGTCTTTTGAAGGACCAACCAGTTCCTAACATTGAGAACTGGAAGCATCAACTTAAGAAGTGACCTCTCTCAGCTGACCTGTTATATTGTGGCAGAGTGGGGGTGGAAAACTTGAATGCTTTGTGCAGCTGAATGCGTAGTAGTGCTTTACAATTCATATTAATTTATTGTGAATTTCTGTTCTGCACAGGTAACATAGTGGTGCATTTCATGCTGCCAGAGACACGAGAGGTTTATGAGTTGGAGAAGCTGTGGACTCTTGGTTCCTACGATGACCAGTTAGCACAGATGATTCCACAGTCCCTGCCAGAAGACTTTATATTTGGACTGACTCCTAACAGCGGTGATTATCTTGATACAAGAACTTAATGCAGCTGCTGTGTGGAAAGAGAATGAGTGTACCTTCACAGATCAGCGAGAAGCATACCATCCTGGCAACTGACTGAGCAGTCAGTACAGTTATCAGTACAAAATTGTATTTATTGTATGTGCCTAAGTAAAGTTCTAAACAAGCTAAAATAAGTGATCACAATTGTAGAATCGTCAAGGTTGGAAAATAAGATCAAGTCCGACCATAAAATGCCAAAGAAGGAATGCTGTCAGAGCTTCCAGGGGGAGCCACTGTCCCAGTGGAGTTTGAAGTGAGAAGAGTGGGCCAAAGACAGCTGCCCAAGCTACTTACCCTGAAACTTACACTCAGCCTCTAGAGTAACTGTTTTTTGTAGTGTCTTTGAAAGACTTGCCTGTAGTGGCAGTGCAAAACAGGCTGGAATGCTGCAGGGAAAAACTGAAATAGCACAGTTGAGATGGCACTTCTTGCGTTAAGCCTTTTGCTTCTGGTCACAATAAAGCAAGTCGTGTGAGTTGAAGGGGGACAGAAAACAGCCTGGTGTTACTGAGAACATAAACGTCAAGAGCAGCAGGGACAAATAAATGTGCTCTGAGTTAACAGTAAGTCAGTTTTTCAGCCAAGGCCAATCTGGTTTTAATAATAAAAAAACCCCTAAACTGAAGTGCTTCAATTAGTTGTCTTCAGTTAAAACATTCAGCTCTTTCTGCATGTGCAGTTGGCTCCTCTAGTTTTTCTCTCACCTACTTTCTGAAAAGGGACACTGGGACAACACACTCTGGCAGTGTAAACCTCCAGCTCTTCAAAATGGGCAAAAAAAAGGTTGTATAGGAAGTCCATAGTCACTGAGCATTACTTGCTGCTAATGGACTGCTGGGCACTTACAGAAGTTATCACACAGCATGTTCATAATCTGACTGCTGCATGCTCTGCTAACCAGTTAGAAGAACTTCAAGGTGGTAAGAAACTTGTCTATGGAAGACAAGATGCTTTTCTTCACTGCAAAACAGGGTTTTCATCACTGGATTAGGATCTCTTCCTTCTGGAGAAATTTGCTTTGCTGTGTGTCAGGAAGCAGAATATCATGAGGGTAATTACCTTTTTCCGCCCCTAGCCCCACAAATTACTTCAAGCCCTGTCTGCATCTCTGTCCTCCACAGCAGCTGCTGTTTGTAATGTTCAAAGTGAGCCTGGTTACTGTGCCTGTAGCTGTGTTGTTTAGGAGGAAGTGTATTCAATTTTTAAAAAAAAAAAACACCAAAACCCACTTTTCCCCTCTCTTTCACATCACGTTTTCTTACCCTGTCTAGCCTCTTTTTTCAGGAATGAAGTTCACCTGCTCATTAGTACAGGGCAGCAGATAGTTCTGCAATTAAGCAAAGGGCATTTATTACATGTAGATAAAGTATTCAGATAAAACATCTTTGCCTACAAAACAAATGTATTGGTGTTAAATCTGACTGCAGAGAAAGGCTTTCAAAATGCTTCATGATAACTTCTCAAAAGTAATCCCATAGGGGAAAGATAACCTTGGCTGTCTTACAGCCTGATGGGTTCTAAATCAGGCATTTCCTTCTAGGAGGGTTGTGTAGGAGTAACTGACTCATTCCCTGAAACCATTTGCCTTTTACTGCTGCTGAGAATCAGTAATACTAGATGAATGGAGGCAGATTCAGCAAACATTACACCACTGTTTGAACCCATGTTTAGTAACCACAACCATGTACAGTATCCTGTCTCAGAACACACTAACAAAAGGAGCACCCAGAAAAGAACACTAAGAGATAGGGAACAGCTTCCATATGAATAGATTAGGACTCTTAGAGGTGAAAGGGGTAAGAGTCTGTAAGACAAGACCAAAAAAAAAAAAATCAATAGAGGAAACAAAAACAGTAAAAAAAGTATAACTGACTTTGCTGCTCAAGCATGTTGTGAGAAGCAGTACTATGAACATCCACTGGCTGCTGTTAGTCAGAACTGCCAGCCCAGGAAAAGAACTTTGTCCCTACCCATTTAACAAAAGCATTGATAGTCTGTGCTCAGCTAATGAAATGCCCCAGCCAGGTTACTTGCCTGCCTTGGTGAGACTTTGGCCTGATGCTTTTAAAAACTAGAACTTAGGAATTAGCCAAGACAGTCTGGATGATCACTACTGTGCAATATTAAACCCTTTTTGGAAAGAAAACATTTGGGAATTATTTCAGTTATAGGGATCAGGTTATTGCTGTGTGAAAGAGAAATACGGAACAGCTTGTGCAATAAGTCTATAGGGTCATCATTCTGTCCTCTTGTACAGAGGTACATGGAGGTTTGGCTCTGTGCAGGATCCCTTGATGATGGGATGAACAGGAGAAACCAGCAAAGTGGAACTTTTGTCATCATTTCACTGATGCTCTGCACTGCATTTGAGTAAGTTCATTTTCAAGCACTGTTTGCTTCCATCAGTTGAGCCAACGTCTCTGTTACAGCTCAGCTTGAGTGCTTCCTCCACAATTTCTCATGTTTGCTTAAAAAATTCTACATTCTAGTACCATATCAAGCCCAGGCTGTCTTGCACAGCACACATGCTGCATTTAATGGACACTATTACAAAGAGCGCATGCCTTGAAAATTGCAGCTTAGGAATAAAAGCTCGGGAAGGTTAGAAGCAAATAAAAATGTCATGATTAAGCAAATGCTTAAAACAACAGGAGCTGAGCTGTCACAAATGCACCCACAGTATAGTAGAGAGTAAGGCTTAACTTGTTATGTTGCTCAAATGGTAGGATACTGGTTCTGAGAAGAAAGCTCAGTATTGACATGGAAAAATGAGCTTAGGCTACCCTGTGAAATGCTATACTCTATTCAGTGTTTTCTACAGACATGATTTCTCCAATTCCCTCTTTCTGCTGGTTGGTTCCAGGAAATGAACTGTGAAGACGAGGAAGGTGCAAGAGTTTGGAAAACAAGTTGGGATTTCCACTCCTCTTCAAAACGATATAGAATTGTGTAATTCATGGTGTTCCTTCATTCCCCAGCCCCTCCCTCTCACTCAGAAGTGTTCAGTTAAACATCTAGTCTCATTTCTATTCCAAATAATGTTAACCAGGATCTAAACGCATTGCCATACCACCTCTCAGGCAAGTGGTGTGTGTTTGGGTGGCCACAGTTGGAGTGACATACAGGTTTACTAGCACATTTGCTTGCTAGTGTGTCTGGTTCTGGCCACGTTCATTACACAGCTTCATCACACCAAAACTACCACAGTAAAGACCGGGTAAAAAAACTCCCCCCCCCCCCCAAAAAAAAAGTATTAACTGCACTTCAGATCTCACTTCAAACCTGTTAAAGATTCCTTCATGTTTGCCCTGGGTCAGGGCTGGTAAGTCCACATCCCTTGCACAGAAATTCAGCCTAAGAGAACTGCACAAGACAATCCATGAACTATAGGTTGTGCTACAGACTGTATGGCATTATTAGATGGGAAGAAGATGAATTATAAGCCACAGAAGTCACAGCATGTGTTGGGAAACGCAAACATTGTGACCAGGCTCTCCTCACAGATATGAATGCCTCTAGGTGACTGTTCATCCTTATCTGGTTGTTATGGACAGAAAACCAACATGATCAAAGCACCACAAATACTTGGAACAGTCTGCCCCCCTATGGCTCATTAATTTAAAAAAACACCACACAACTTTATCTGATGATAGGAGTTAAACTCTTTATTCCATTCAGAGGCATCTGGCAAGTAGAGCTGCATTGGGGGGCACATTACAGATGAAAAATGATCCATACTTGGTGGATATTGAAATCATTTACAGTATTTACTTTCTAGCTATTCCCAAATACTCCAAATTACCAAGTCTCAATTGAAAACAAAAACATGAATTACCATATTAAACCTAGAAATTTAAGAGAGATGACAGTATTTAAATCAGCAAATGTAAATGCAGCGCCTATCTGTAAAGTAATTTTTTATGGAAAACAATAAAGTCAAATCCTTCTCAAATGTTAAGAAAGGAACATCAGACTGACTTAAGCCTCAACAAAAATTAAAATGCTATGTACTTTCCATACTTCAGTAATTTTAAATTCGTTGTAAGAAAAAAAATTATCCTAAAGGCTAGATGAAGGTCACTGTCAAAAAAGGAAAAGAAACTCATTTTTCTTTGCTAAAACTACAACATAAGTCTGTGGTTTTTAAACCAATTAGTAAAGAAGAGATGCAGGAAAAACACTTCAGACCATTTTCAAAATTATCTAATCTGTACAACAATGATCTTTGGGAAAATTATCTAGTCTATGTAGTAATGCCTCTATTTCAACATGAACCTAAGAGGTAGATAACAAAATGATGAAACAAATGTTTTTGCTCACTGTGCCCCTCAAATCAGTGCAGCATGGTGATTCTGATCATCTCATGCACAAAAAAAAAACATCACAAAAAAAGGTTCAGAGGTAATAGCATGGCTCTGTCGACCACACACACACAGGCGCGCACGCGCACACACACACACACAGCAGTCTTTATGCACCATGTGTTGCCACATTTTTTTTTTCTTAAACTGAGGTAGACTGAAGTTTATTGTAGAAACTTGAATGTGTCACTATTACCACAATCATCATTCAAATTACATTTGGAAATTAAAAAATTTGGTAACTTTCCTGTTATCCCTGCCTTTTGACATTTTTTGTTCTTCTCTAATGGTTGGTTGCAGAATGTGCATAAATCCTGCTGCATCTATTATAAGCCAGGCTAGAGAGGTTGTTGTTTTGTTCTTTTTCTTGTAATCATTTTTAAAACCTTCAAAGTGGCTTAGTGTGGCCCATAACAGCGGCTGGATATGTAAACTTAGCCTTTCATTATCTTTCAATGTGATCAAACACTGTTTGACCTTCCCCCATCGTGGTAACTGAAAGCAGTATGATGTGATCTGCAGACAGCAGAGACCCTCCTGGCCTCAAATATGCTATAGCAGATCAAGTGTTCTATCAAACTGAAGATGAAGCTTGCTCTTTGAACAAAATGGCAAAGTCCAAATGGGCTGCAAATGGTTAAATGTAGCATTAATAGGTAGTGATGGTCAAAGGCACAAAGGGTTCATGCATTCAATCAAGTAGCACAAAAAAAAAAATTCAGCCTCTTGCAGCCTTCTAAATTTTTCCCCCAACCCCAGCCTCTTGCC
The DNA here is from genome assembly GCA_035583155.1 of Acropternis orthonyx. Classification (NCBI taxonomy): domain Eukaryota; kingdom Metazoa; phylum Chordata; class Aves; order Passeriformes; family Rhinocryptidae; genus Acropternis; species Acropternis orthonyx. The sequence goes on from JAWWEU010000081.1 coordinate 31,620,926, forward strand.
ATCACTTCCTTGTCCTGTTCCCAAAAAAGTACCGTCACAAACTTTTTCATCCCATCTTAAAAGAAAACTAAACGGCATTGCTGCTATCAGAATGTTGGCATCATTCACTATCTTTTGAACATTCACTGAATTTTTTTTTTTAAACAAATGATGGTGTTGAAGCCCCCAGGAAATCTGAGGCTGTGTTTTTTTTACCCACCTTACTCCCATCAGCCAGCAGCTAGAAGTGCTCTACTATATTTTTCCCCGATAAGTCTGTAGTACTCCTGGCTGGTGGCTGATCAAATTTTAATTTTTTTTAAAAAAATAAAATGCTCAAGAACTATTAGCTTTATAAAGTATACAAAATACCAAAAAAAAAAAGCAAAAAAGGAACAATTTCTCATTGAGGTACTAAATGCCTGAGGTAGTTTAGTAAAATGCATATTTATCTTTTTATGCCCTGGCCAACACCATTCAACACTTCCCTTAGGTTATTCATGGCAGTGTTATGTAAAAATGCAACCAAATTCTTTTTAAAAAATGCCACTTGTTTCAACATTGGGACTAACACTTAAACTCTTGTCAATACCCTTGCTCTAACCCAAGCCCACCCGCAATCCCACCCTCCAAATGTGTTTCTTCTTTTACAACTGGACCTATAAGAGCAATGCCTTTTCTTTTTTCTGTTGGTTTTTTCTTTTCTTTTTTTTTTTTAACCAGTGAACTCAGAAGAGAAAGCTTCATTAAACCAAGTTCTAAAATTGTTGGGGAATAATAAGAACAATAAAAAAGACTAACGAGTTTATGTTAAATTGTGAGAATAGAACAAAAGGGAAGTGAAGGGGTCCTTATTTTAAAGCTGGGTTTCAAAAGTTTGAGAGAGCCTAAAGAATACATTCTCAGAGACAGCGTTCAACGGTTGCCTGGTCCTCGAACAGGTGATTGGCTTGGTGGATCTTCTGCATAACTTCAACAGGTGCTCACCACCCATCTCTGTGTCGCACAGTCTGTCTTTGGTCTGGCATCTGTCTCTGATGGGCCATTTCCTAAACCTTTATTTTCGTCTTGGCTGAGGCTGTCCACTTTGCAATGTTTTTTGCTGTTGCTGCTGCCTTCTTACCTGAGCCAGTATTTCCTGAATTTTTCTCTGAGCAAGCTGAAGGACACAAAGAAGGAATAACCCATCATGATGCCATGCTGCAATGACTGCAGTTTACAATCAACAATAGATGTTACTGGGATTAAGAAAATCTGAAATGACTGAATTCCTTGTAATGACAAGACTACTTGTTAGAGTATGCTTGGGTTAGTCATGATGTACAACTTAAATCTTAGTTTTTCTTCTTTTTCCACCTATCACAACTACCTGCCATGGTCAATGTTCACATCTGTAATATAGAAAAGCATAATCATAGGAAGATGACTACCAATGTTAAGATTATTGAAGCTACAGGCTACCTTCATTTTACTTCTCTGGAGATACTAATGTTTCATAAGAATCACTGTTTTAATAAAGAGCACACACATCTTTTATACATCAGGGAATCCAAAAGGTCAGACAAGATTTCTCAGCCCTCCCACCTCCTTTCTGAACTACAAGTTATCTGTAGTAAAGTATCAAAAGGAATTGGCCTGAGCTAAGACTTAAGTGAGGGAAGTAATCTTGTGATCCTTTTCTTTATGATAGTAAATCAACAGATTGGGCAATGTGGACAAATTACATATCTGGGTGCAGTTCTTGCCAGATCCTGTGATTTGGCTTGTGTCTCTGTTCCTTCCAAATTTCAGTCCAATCACAGCTTGGGTTTTCTTTTGCTTTGAAAGTTCTAGCAGTGCCAGAGCCAACATATAATGACAGAAGAATTTAAGGAGATTGTTTTACATATGTAACCATGCAGTATTATTATAAATCTCTTTCACAGGCTTGAGGACAGCTTATTGCAGCAAGACAACCAGGAGTCTGGCAAGCAGTGCTTTCTGTATCCTGAGTAAAAGTCTTCCATCCCTTGGCTCCTGCACATGGTTATAAAAGAAAGACCATGCAAACATCAACCTGATTCAGAAAATCATTCCAGTCCTCCTACCTGGCATGCATAGAAGTGACCAGTTATTTTCACAACCACCTGATCATTTTCATCAGGTGTCTGGTCACGAGGGACTACAACTTCTGCACTTGTCAAGTTCTGAAGCTCATTTACCTATAAATAGATAGTAGAAGTCAGAAAACTTTAAACTAACAAATACTCCACAACCACCAAGCCTCAAAGATATTGACCACCAAAACATCTTCCTCTTAGTTAGACTTAAAAAACCCCCTTACTAAGAGAAAGTATCTTTTATGCACTAGTGTGCACTCTGCAAGATGAGTCTCTTGTGTCTCAACATAAATTAGCACCAAGTTCGCTGGGTTTGTAGTTCTTTAAAGACTAAATACAACACACAGAAGGTGTTAAATACATGACTTAAAAAAAGCAAATAGATGCCACAGTGTTTACAGTTGAGTTTAAAAGTGTAAGGTCAGAAAACTTGTATAAGGCAGGGAAGAAGAAAAATGCCAAAGTATTTATATGCCTTTCCTTGAAAAACCTCCACAAGATGGAGAACTTCAAACAGAACAATGAGAAGTTCTGTTTGTTCAAATTATTTCCAGCAGCTTATCAGCTTCCATAGTGTTAAGTAGTGGTAAGTCTTTGTCCCATTTACACTAATTTTATTTTAGAAATGCATAGCATTATTGAATTTAAAATGTTTTAGGTGAACAGCTTCTCAGACATGTTTGTCCTTAAACCTCTTACCACCGCAAAGAATGGGAGAGGCCTCATTGCCTTCTGACACTTAAAGACCCCATTGTACTCAAGGATGGACATAAAAGACTGAACTTTTTCTTTGCAAATGTCGTCTAGCTCCTGACTTACAACCTTACAAAAATACTAGAGCACCAGCACCTTTTCAGGATTGAAAAATCTCGGTGATGTTGTTTTATAAAACAGAGCCTAAGATATGCCATCTAGTAAACTGAAGTGAAAAATAGATACATGTTTTTTGCAATACTGAGGTCTGAACATGTCTTAATTTTCGACCACTTGTTTAGAAATTATGTTTCACTCAGTTTTGGCCAGAAATGTCACCTTTGGGGGACGCATTGGGCTCAATTCTAGTGAAATAAGATAAGTGAAATCTTGTTTTTTTTAAAAACTGGCACATAAGCTAAGGTTCATGGAAGCAGATCTTGAGTGGGAATGTATTAATCCTAAATGGAAGAACTGCATTTCTATTAATAAAAGCTCTGCAGGTCTGACTGGGGCTATTGATTTTCCTTAGTCTATTTTTTCTCCCCCCCTCCCACTTTTTTTTTAGCTGAAAGAAATCATTCAGAGATTGGCTTCTCTTGACTCCACAGTACAAGAAAGGAAAACCTAGCAAGTACAGCTAAGGAAATAGCTCCTGCTTTAGTGTAACATCAAAGGACTAGCTATTAGTTAGCTAAAAGTTTAAGCTTTATGTAGGTATACACACCAAAATAAGAAACATAACTGGGCAAAAGTAAATTTTTTTATTTCAGCTACTTACTGTCTTGCCTCCTTTACCAATAACTCTACCAGCAGCATAGGATGGCACTTTTATATGAGCCTCAAGTTTCACTTCTTCTTTAGGTCCAAAGAAATTTTCTTCTTTCAGTTTTCCGTAGATTCTCCCTTGAGCCTGCAAAAATGTTTTCAGTTAGAGAATGTGCTTTTTGGAATCTAGTTAACTTCAAGAAATTCCACAGAAAGGAGAATTCTCAGTACACAATTCTGACAAAGTGTTTTCCCTAATAATCACGTCATTTTTTTAAAAAGAAATCTTTGTACCAAGGTAGGAAGCACCACTGTCCAGCTTTAAAGACTGCATGACAAACCAGAGAATCAAACCGCAATTTAACAGGAATCATTATTCTGCTATTCAGGAGAAATACTGCTTTTAAAAGAAATTATTGCATTTCTGTAGAGGTAAAGAGTGGTGGAGAGAACAACTATATGGTTGAAACATTTTTTATTACACCCAGAAGCACAGAATGCAATTAATTGACTCAGAAACCCATTCTTTTAAGGATGCTAAACTAAAAAAACCATGACATCCCCAACAAGTCATGGGATAAAGACTTCAATCAGCACACACAGCTTGCTTTTACAATACAACATATTGTTTTAAAAATAAATAAATCTGACCTTGCTCCATTTTCTAGTGAAAAATCAAACTGCCTAAATCTAAATAATACCATGGGAATAGTATTACTTCAACCAGAACACAGTTCTTTTTTCCAGGAAACACAGAAGTGCCAGGTAGCAAGAAAAATGTCCACCAAAACTAAGCTTGTGAATCCTGCTGATTTTTAAATATCTTTATTTCCTTATTCCCTGCCATTCATCAGTGAATTCTTGAGAAATTGTAACCAGATGATCTATGCATGATGCTTCGAAAGAACATGTATTACTGCTGAATTACAAAGCAATGTGGTCTGTGGACTTTAAAAAGATTGTAGATGTTCTTCTAACATCCCAAATCTTTCCGCTCTTGAAAAAAATCTCCAAGGAAAGGAAAGAACTTAACTGGGCTGCAGCTCCTTCAGTGAAACGGTAGCTGAAATAGGTTGTCTACACAATTCACTTGCACATGTCCGAGATCCCAGGCAGCACAGTCATCCCTGAATACCGGTGTAATGGCTATGCCTAAACTCTAGGGAGCACTGTGAACAGTGACCTATTCTCTTTCTATTGCCTTGCTAATAACTAGCCTGCATATTGCAGCATCCTCAGGTAACGGCAGCTGAGTAATAAGGGGCACAGCCACTGCTACCACCATGGACATCAATCACAGCAGAACACAATGTAGTAAAGAAAGGATGCCAAACTCTGTCTCTGGGATGACAATGACTCTCCAAGAGCTGGTTACTCATCTAAGCAGCAGCTATTCCCTATTCAGGTTGTTGAGCACAGGTTTACATTCTTGGTGCCCACCAAACAGTAGCCTATCCTCAGAGAAAGAAGACCCTTCTTAAACATAGCTTAAGGAGATCACTAATGAGTCTTGGCCCTGACCATAAGGCATGCTTCAGGTTAACAGTGGAAGTAAAAGAAAGGACTGAGCTCTGCCTGTGCCCATCTTAGTCAAGGGGCCATTAGTAAAAGAGTAATTAAAAGACCACAAGGACTGGAGTTGAAGGAAGCCCAAAGAGATAATCCCTCTCCTTCACAAGACCAGCATACTCAGGAGCATCAACTATGCTAGTACATTGACCTGCCTTTGCAAGCAAAAGCCCAACTAGAGAAGTGACTGATTCATGTTATTTCAGCCCACATATGGGGTGCAGAAAAGGGAGACTTTTCTCCTTGCATGATCCAGGTTGGAGAGAAGAGCTGCCAGAAGAACTCTAAGTTTATCTTAGGGAGGAGGCCTGAGGACAAGTCTTTGTCTGCATGAAAAATTAAGATAAAGGATGCCCAAATCTCCTTCAGCATGCTACTCCTTGACGGTAAGTCCACTGATATCTGATGGAAAGAAAGGGTAGCCAGTATCTGACCTTGTGTAGACCCCAGAACATAAGAGCATCCCGTATGTGAAACATGTCATGTGGCCAAGCCCACATGCAAACAGAAAACATCACGGAGGCAGAGCTTCAAAGTTATGCTTTGCCTTCAATAGCATCTCAAATTCATATGGTAACTGAGCAACAATCCCAAATGCATCTAGTTCGTTATTACCACTGGAAAATACCTGCCCTGATACTCCTCCAAAAATCCTAAAGGCACTAACGGAACTGATTCTAGATACCCTGAAGTTTGTGCATCTCCTTCTTACAAGATGCCCTGAGGTGAAAATACAGAGACAAAAATGAAAAGAGGCAAGAGAATAATACCAGGACAAATTCTCAACTGACTTTCTACCTGCTCTGGTCCTTATCTGTGATGAAGCCAGCCTGCTGCACTAGCATCACTCCTAGCCTGGTCAACTCCTTTTGGGGTAATTAGATTTATCCCTTGGCACATAAGGCAGAAGGCCACTCCAGAATTCAGTTTAAACACAAACGTGATAATCAGGTTGAGTATCAACTTGTAGTTGTACTGGAAACACAATTAGAAATCTTGCATTTATCCGTAGAGCTATCCAAAAAGCATTTTCTGTTTGGCACACAACAGCAACACGGGAAGACTTGATCTCTCATCTTGTCAGCTTTATTATTTCAATGAAGCACATGAAACTCTTGCACATATTAAGACAAACTAAAAAGACTGAACTAAATGGTGCTTGCAGATAAAGTGAAAATTAGGAATGGAATATGGATATATTTTCATACTAGACTGGATTCCTACTTATATGAAACTCCCAGTTTTCAGGTGACCAGAACATGGCCTCTGATAGTACTGTATTACTCATTATTTTGAGACACTTTTCAACAAAAAGAAAGCAAAACCCCAGTGTTTGCTAAAATTTTGAATAAACCATGCTTGAAACCAAGTGTTTTATTTTCAATAGTGTACCTCACTGTCCAAAGGCCACTACAGATTAACAAGTTTTTATATGTTGTACCTTGAACTGAGCTTCTGGAGGTCCAGTGATGATAACCATTCTCAGCTTAGCATCTGGTCCTTCAGCAGGGGCAATCTGGAATGGATAAACATAGCTTTTGGTAGCTGTCTTTTGAAGGAATAGTTTAAAGCCACCTCCTCCCCATTTTGGTCTCACATTCTGTTCAAGAGTGAAAAATTATTTGTTACAGCAGCAGCATCACACAACATGTTTATTCTCTTTAAAGTGCATTAATTAGCCATAATGTAATATGGAGAAACTGGCTAAACCATAAGCAAATTTACTTCTGAAAATAAAGACACAGCTACTCATCCACATATGGCAGAATCCCACATGCCCTTTTCATGTGGCTATGAGAGATGTAAGACATGTAGCCTTCAAAAAGACAAATATGGTTAATAAACCAAGTTTCTCATCCCTACCCATTAGCTTGAATGAGTTTTACTCATTAGCAAAAGATTGCATCTGTCCCCTTGAGAACAGAAGATCACTTTACTGTTGTAACTAATCGGATCCAAAACATTCCTCTATACCCCACAATGAGCTCGCAGTTTCCAAGGGGTTTGTATTTACAAACATTTGTGTGACCCAAATAAAAATTAAGCTCCACCAGAGCTGAGACAGGGACGCCTGTAGGGTCTTTAGCAGTTCATGTCACCACAACAGTAAGACTCCTGTGGGTGTTGTTCTCAGACTCCAGTGGCATTAAACAATTCAAACTAGCCTCTGACATTCCGAATGAATCTTTTGTTTATCACAACTGACATTTCCATTGTTGCATCTAGTATTACATAGCTGCTGTTGAATGAGCAATATATTAAGCACTACAGGATTTCATCTCGGCTGTTGGCATAGGGATGTTATTCATATTTAACAGCTGTACTTTATTTCAGACAAATTACCAGTCACCATGCATCATTTTCACTAAAGAATTTTGCTAAGGAAAGTTTATAAAATTATTCATATTGTACCCTAAGATGGAGAAGGCATTACATTCTAGTTATCTGGTTTGTATATCTTTTTCATGATTTCTGCATTTCAATTGATATATCTAAAAATACACATCAATTTTACAGCAGTACATTTTTATGACCTGATATTGTGGTAAGAGCAAGTAGACTATATCCATTCATTCTTTGGAACAGAAATATTTTAGAGGGGCAAGATTTCAAAACATGTTTAGAGGCAGCTGACTGAACAGAGCTCAGCCTAAATTGTCATTCATGTAAAGGGAACACTAGTTTGTCTCAGTCTTCTTAGTGAGCACCAGCACCTTTATTGAAATTTTAATAAAAGCCTTCATTAGGTCTTACATTTGTTTAAATATTCTGGGACATATCTTGCTTTACTTTTATCTTAGAATGTCCTGTTCTCAGAAGCTGAGTTAAAAAATGTCTGAGAGCTGTGAAAGACACATATACCAACTACACTTCAGTGTCTGAAGGGTTAACCTGAGAGACTTCTGTGTTAATTTTATCTGTCTGTTCTTGGAAAAAGTAGTTATATATATACAAATAATATAGAAGTGGTGAATGTAATCTCTGAAATTAAGTAGTTTTACATTCCTAACCAGAAAACAACCTATTTTCCATATGCCAAGCCACAAGCAACAACTTCATACACCCAAAAGCTGTAAGGGTCATCCTTCCATCAAGAAGGGTACTCTGGAAAGAATTTATAACCAGAGAGATGACAATGGGTTCCCAACAGTCCCCAGCACTTTAGTACAGAGTGGGCAGTAGACAGCTCAGAAATCTCTGCCTGGCTCTTTTACTGAACAATCGAGCCTGCTGGAGTCCCCACACTTAGCCTGCATTGCCAAGCAATGACCACCAGCGCAGGGACACAACCTGAGCTCCTTAACAGCCATATCCACCTCGGAAGTGACAGCCTGAACTCTGCAGCCCTCTACAGAACCCCCGGGCATCTGCAGTTTTAGTCTTACTTCATAGCTAATTAGTTTTATCAGGTCTACACAGCTTAGCATGAGCACAAAGCAGATACATGGGGGTGTAAAACATTTTCAGCTATAACAGGCTACAGCACAACTCCAAAGCAGTGTTAGGCACAGATACATAATTCCTCCACAAAGTATGATTTCTGCGGTTTGGCAAGCTAAAAGTTACTCAAGGCAGCACTCCCTCCAACTCTTCGCTAAAAGCACAGATTCCTCGATTCACAATTTATTATTTTGCTCAAAAGTTAAGACAAATGGCAGGTGGTCAACATGAGGGAAGTTCAGAAGTTTTGAATAATTTACCAACTAGCAAGCATGATGCTCCATATTGTTCTGCCAGATGAAGCTGCATGTTTATTTTAATTGAAAAACATACGTGAAACTTCCCAATTTAGCAAACACACCCTGTATCTGTACAGTTTTGAAATTTAATCCTATTTTCACAAAATTTTCTTTACTTTATTCCTACTAAAGGAACAAAAAACCAGAGCTTCAAAAAACTTGTAACTGAATTTCAATTAATACAGAAATGTTAAATGATTTGGGTAGAGGGGTGCCAGCCAATAGAGGAAGCCCGAGGCCACTGTTAGCCAGGTGCATGAGAAACACTGGAAACTCCCTTTCCACTAAACTGTCTTTAAAGGACAAACTGAAGAACTAGTTTGGACAGGTTCTTGGAGGTCCAGGTTGTTTCACATTTCTCTCTCCATCTAGCAGTACCTTCCATACACTCCTTAATCTTTAGATACAAGCTGTGTGACTGGAAAGGGAAAGAGGAAATCCATTTGGTATATCACACCTCCATGCAAAACAGATTTGATAAAGAAAAACCAGCACCTCTCACTTTATTCCATTTTCCCCCTAAGTGCTCAATTGATGTAAATCATCTGGGTAGTATAACAACTATTTAATACACTGCTCCATAAAGGATGGAACTGGGTAGCACATCAGTTGGTTGAGTGGTCAGTAAACAGATCGGCACTTGGCAAATCACACAGAAAACTCATTCATCAGGGTTCCCCAATTACTGCACACTTAGATGAACACCTTTCTCAGTGGCTTCACCAAGCTCAACTCAGCACAACCAGCTCCTGCCCCTCTGCCCCAGACTTATGGCAGTTCCCTGCCATAGCACTCACTAAACAGGCCACATCTCCTGAGCAAAAGCAAAGAGAGCTGAGAAGAATGCCATTTTCCTGCACAGATGAAACAAAGGTTATCTAACAGCACATCAAGCTACACCCTGAACTTTTTACATTCTTTTTTTTTTAATTTTATTTTTAATTTAGGCCAAAACATTATCTTTACAGCATAGAATAGCAGAACAGCCTAATTAAAAGAAAAAAATGCTCATGGGTATAGAGAGGGTGCTTGTGGCTACAAAGGCATTAGTAGCAGAAAGCCAAGGCCCTCCTACAACTGGTACTAACCCCTAACAACAGTCAAGATGGATTTCACCAAAAGGCCAACCTCTGCAAACCACCTTGTACACAAAATGTCTATAAGCAAACAGCTGGATGTTAAATCTGGGTAACAAAGTAAACACTATGTTAAAGAACTGACTGACCCCAGGAGCTCGGAGCTCATGAATGATGCTAAAGTGTGAATGCTTCAGCATGGAGCCATCTGAGATTGACAGCCCAGACCAATTCATCTGGAACAGAGCAAGAGCAGTCACAGCAGTAGGAAACTTCACCTGTGCTGCTGTTTTTAGAAGGGGAATTCACCTCAAAGCAAGAAGAAAGCCTTCAAGCACTGCATCATTAAGACGCAAGTCCGTTTCTAAGAAATTGAGACCACCAAAGTAGTTTTCTTTGCAGCTTATATTTCACACCTCAGGAGACGTTTGAAAACATACTTCTAATTATCTTGTCTTAAGGAAGATTAAAAGATGATTTATAAACAAATGTACCATTTATCACATCATGTTCTAAGCATGGAGTGGGGGAGGATGTTCACGAAAGCACAGCTTGTGCAAACTTGCTAAAAGTGTCACGTAGAATAGACAGAAAGTTATAGTCAGTGTAATAATACCTTAATAGATGCGCCTGCAAAACGAGAAAGTTGTTTGATGTGCTGTCCCTGCTTGCCAATAATAGCTCCAACTGCCAAGGCTGGGATGAACAGATGAACAGTCTCAGACTCAGGCTGTTGCTGTGGGGAAGAAGGAAAAATGCAGTGAATGTTTTTGAACATTATGAATCAGACTGACAGGAAAATGGGTACAGAACAGGCATGCATGGAAATGAGGGGGAAATATTATTTCCCCCGTGATATCTGAATGTTAAGGGTCTGGCTTTTTCTGGGAATCACAAAATTCACAGAATATGAAAAACAGTTTGAGCCAAAAGAGGATTCTTTCATCTTGTATAAAATACTCGCAATTTTATTGCTTAGAGCTTAAAAAACAATTGAGGTGTTGCTTCTTTGCGAGGCTTTTGCGCTTACCTGTCGCTGTCTGAATTCTCTTCCACATGCAAGACTGCAGGTGAAGCTACTACAAGCAGAGGGGCTACAGACTGAGCAGGCAAACTTTCTAGCTTTCCTAGTTACATTTTTAATTTTAGATTGTGCTGAGTGGCATGAAAACCCTCAGAGTTACATAGATGCTACAATTTCCTTTGTGTGGGAGTGATCCGGAATGATAGCCAGCTTGAAATCTGCCAGTGATTCCTCCTGTGTAATATTATGCAACAGTTGGAGCCTTGGCAGCAGTCCTCATGCAGGCTAGTAAATTAAACACCACATTAGGCGTTTATAAAAGCAAGAGGACTCTACCATTGCACCCACTGGGTATCAGACATCACTGCATCTTCCTATTGCTTTCAAGCAGACACCCCAGCTGGAGAGCATAACCTAATACTCAAGATTCTCTCTATGTGCTGCACAGTGATGATCAAACTGCAGGGTTACACACGCCACAGTAAGTCATAACTATTTTACCAGCCTCAGAAGAGCCTGCCTGTCTCAGATGAATGGAGCGTCATTGAGCATGCACTAAGCTGCCATACCATTAACCCATCTCCTTATGTCAGGGTTACCTCTCAGAATCATTGCACACAAACCTTTCTTTGAACTAGGAGGTATTTATCACATTACACCTCCTCTTTTGAAGCATTTTTCCCTCTATGTAGCCCTCTTATGTATTTTCAAAATTTGTTTTGTTCATCCTCAACAAGACAAAGCCAACAAGCCCTTTTCTTGCCGAGGTCTTTGAAGACAATGCAGACAACCTCATCCTTGCTTTCTCAGTGTCCCAATGCAGACCAGCACTGAGCACCAGCAAGTAGTGCACGTGGGACCAACCACGCCCATTTAGCTTTGCTTGCTTTTATATTTTGGTAGGGATACAGACCCAGACACTCACCAAAGCAGCTTTTCCTATGACATTTTTGAAAAAAACCCCTGCTATATATATGCAATACAAAGCAAAAAGCAGCTGCAATCCTAAAAAACCACTATCTCAACTTATTTGTAAGTTTCAGTAACTTCTTTCCAGGGGAAGCAGAGTCAAACAAATCAGAAAAAAATGCTTGTTTCCAAGTTTTACCACTTGGTTTTTGGTAAACACAAGTCCACTGTAACCTCAGGGGATACAAATTCCAGGCACAGCTCCATGTATTAGGTGAAGAAACCCCAATACAGGATATCGAGAACAGAAACACGTTCTGCCAGTTGCTTTAGGTGATTGCAACAGTTGCACAATTTACCCTGTGTTTTCACACTTAAAAGGCATCAGGATTCACAGTCATTTCACGCTGGTTGAAGCCCCTATTTTCCCTAAATGCAGCCCTCCACACCCAGCCTCCCCACTGCCCTGTGTGCTTTGTGGCCAGTAGGATTGCAGATCCAGCTGAGTTTTAAGGCAGGCAGTGAGTCCCTCACCTGAATAACCAGAGATTCACACAAGCACGTGTCTGGATCAAGGGAGGAAGCAACAACTGTTAGATAAGGAAATGGGAAAGGGTGGGAGCACTCCTTTCAGTCTGAGGATAGATCAGTTTAAAGTGATCTCAAAACCACACCCTAAAACTACATATTCATCATTAAAGATACCAGTCACTTAAGTATATATGCTAAACCAGTTTCCAGAAGATTACTCATTTTATCCTATTACAAACATCCTGAGTGTTGTCATAGTAAGTCCTTTTACATGTTCACTGGGAATCCAGCAAGATTTTCAGTAATTTGGAAATGCTACTGTAGGTACTTGCTGGATTTTACCACTTCAGAAAACTCTAGTTACAAGTTCATGATGCATTTGTTTTTTCCAGTTTGGCTGCAAGTACCCATACTAACTGCACCAGGTGTAGAGGCAGCCAATCCACCCCCCCCCCTTGCTTGCTCATCTCCTTGACCGCTGCCTTCAATATATACTTCATACATACTCGAGCTCCTGCAAAAGTCCACTGCTGAAGTTTTCCCGTCTATATGCAACTTTAGACACCCTCTTCCAACTAAACTTTGAGCTAACACACACAGACTTCCCAGCTAATTCGTACAACTCTGCTGCAAATCAAACATATAACTTGACTTGGTTTTCAATAATTTACAGTTTCTACCTAAACCCACCTCCAGACACATTGCTGTACCATAGAAACAAATCAAACTTAATTATTTTTGTTTGCATATATTTCCTGCCTTCCCTCTGTTGCCCATCTGTCTGCAGCACAGCTTCCCCCTCTTCTTCCCAAAGCTTCATTTCAAGCCACTTTCTTTGCTAGATTCAATTCACCACTGAAATTCTTTTCTGCTGCCTCACCCATAAACATGAAACATGGGCAAAGGCAATGAAAGAAGATGTACATGTGCCTTTCTAACTGTACAGTCAGCTCACTGTAGTGCTCTTCCCCTATCCCTCCTTATAGTTTTGACTTGTTGATAGATTTGAACTTCTCTTTTCCCTGAAGGACTTAAATTATATTTTATGTGACTGGGGTTGTTTAACATTAAATTTGCATTTTGGCGTAATAGTGATATATGTTTATTAAAGAATAGCAGGGAATCTGTTGATACTGAAGTGTTTGCACACTCTTTTTCAAACTCTTGTCTAGAGAAGCACATTGGCACACATGTATAACCAAATTCACCTCTGGTATAACATGACACAGGATTTAGAGAAATTGCATCCATTTCCTTATCCATGCTGATTTTTAACCACTCAAAAAACAACAAAAAAATAGTGTTTGATTTGTTTTAAAGCACAAACATCAAAAACAACAGCTTTCTTTTTTCTTCTGGCAGAAATCAAGTCTAGCAAAAGCTTTTGAGAGCATCATAACACCAAGTTCAAATTATTATCTGTCCACCTCTGTACCCACAATAATTTTTCAACCCTGTTGCATTTACTGGAAGACTATCCTGCAAAAGAAACACATAAAAATGTAATGCAATGACTACACCACCCATCAATCTTACAGACGCTTCTGGGGATCTTAGGAGGGAGAAAGAAAATCAGCTATAATTTAATCTTACCCATGCCATGCCACATAAGTCACAAAGCTTTCCAGGAACTCCTAGCATGAGATATACCAGAAATAGATTCCTAGATCTTAAACATATGTTAGAAGCACTAAATTTAGGGAACTGATTTCCCACTCTGTGAAATCTGAGCTTCAACATTAACTGCCTTAACAAAGCCTTGCTTGCTTAAACACATACTTAAAATTTAAAAACTAAAATATACATATGTATATATTTTTGATAACAGTATGGTCTTCTGTACAATTTTCTCCTCTTTCCCTTTCACTTTATTTTCCCACCACATCAGAAAATACTTTATTCAAGGCCAGCTCAACCCTGGGAACTGACAGAAATGTGAAAAGAAAATCCTTTAAAGTAGTAACTTAGAATTTATAGTTCATACATCCACCCAAATTTGTGAGTAATCATCTCCAGTATCTGTGATGCACAGACCATCTCTTCTGCCTCAGCAAAATTTGCAGTATGAACTTGTGACTAGTCCATCCTAACAAGAGAAGTTTGGCTTCTGTAGCTGTGGCACACAGATGCCACTGGGGTGTTCACTCAGATGGAAAACCTAGGTTGTTTCAGGGTGAGCTGGCTTTTGGTGGGGTTTCTTTGTGGGTTTGGAGGTTTTTTGTGAGTTTGTTTGGGTTTTTTTCTGTTTGTTTGGATTTTTTTTTATTTCCAGTAAGAGCTCTAGAAACTGAGATTTCCTAGATACAAAAAATAGATTATTCAAGAGCATAGTGACCAGAAACAATTCAGTTCATAAACAGCTAATAATACTTGCTTTGTTTCTACAAAAATCAGTCTTAGTCACAAAACAGGCTTGATAAAGAATATTTGTCTATATCCAGAACATTTAACTAATGAAAACAATTTTAAGTGCTGGTTTTATTCATTAATAGGGTTCCAATCTCCCTCCAAATGTTGCCTGATGAAAATCAGAAGTTAAAAATTAATCAAGCAAATAAGAACCACACCGTTCATCTTTTTTTAACAGAAAATGGAAAAAATACATTAACCAAAGCAAATGGCAAACTGCATACTTGTATAAACAGAAAGACCTATTCACTCTGTTAGCAAAGGGTAGTGGTGGTACAGACTACACCAAGGCTTTCAGAAAAGTAACTAAAGCACACATGTAAAATTTGATAACTTAAATCCCATTTGCTGCTTGCTCCTTTAAATCACGATTGAAAACAGTGATCTAACTCAAAGATGTAAATTAATCTACCGCATTGGGTGATACTAGGCAATTGCTGCTGCACACCATTAGCCATAACATATGACACCAGTCCGACTCTTTTTCCTGAAGCAGCTTGGATACACCTCCTTCCACACCTCCTGCAAGTCCCTGAGCACCAGCTGTCTGTCCCTTGCCTAACAGTCCATACCAACTACAACTACTTTTTTCTTTTTTTTTTTTTCCTCAAATTTTATCTTTAAATTCCCACCAGCCCCATCCAAGTTACAGACTAATCTGTTCCTAAGTCCTGTAACCTCTGGCTACTTCCCCTTTACACTAGTATCAGAGTTGGAGCTTCTGCACTGCAAGTAACATCAGGATGATCCCCTTCACTCCAACCAGACCCTGCAGCCCTACATAAGATTTTCATGGGAGAATGATTTCTCTGCTGCCAACCCTACCACCTTATAGTTCACTCTTAGCAAACTGGCTTAGCATAACCATCATTTCTTGATTTCCAGAGCCTTGACAGGAGTGAGGTTCTTCCCCTCCTTGGGATATTGCCACATGTCCTTAAGCACAAGAGGTACTGCTCCACACCAGAGCTAGAAGCTGAGGACTCCAGTCAACAAAATCTGCAGATTTACTCTTCTTTCTGCAACTCTTTCTTGCAGGGTTAGAAAGATCTGTAGAGACTAACTGCCTTTAGGATAAGACTATTATAACATTTCTCTGCCAGCTCCTGGTGCATCAGTCCTACAAACTGCCCAAAATCACATAGGAGAGGTTTCCCTTTACCTGATAGACTGTCAGAAGGAAAAGCATTCCTCCTCATCTCATACTTGGGTAACCGCCAAGGCACAGCCAGACACAGTTAAAAACTCAGACAAAGAAAACTATAATCCTCCAAATGGATGGGTGTAGGCAAAAAGTAGGTCCCAGTTACTAGAGCTGAGAGAGTGGACATTCTGTTTAGGGAATGATATTAAAAAATACAACCCAAACAAAAAAACAAAACAAAACAAAACAAAAAAAAAAAAACAAAACCAAAAAGCAACTGAACAACGAACCACAACACAGAACAACAAAACACACAGAAAAACCATGGAGCTTTGCCTCCCCAGTTCTTCCTTATGATGACCCCTCCTCTTTTGCTTTCGGCAGGTGCTGCTGCTAGGTCAGTCCAGAGCTCCCTCAGCCAGCATTAGTGTGTGATCCTACTCATTGAAGGGCTTGTTATTTATGGCCCTCAAGTTAAGTTGAGCATTAATCTCAGTCATTTTCTGCAAGCCTGCCAACAGTACAAAATTTTTTCCAGTAGTATGTTTAAGTGCCTCCACAGACCCCTTGCTCCATGAAATGTATGTTGTTGGTAAATCCATGCCATTTGGGATAAGGCTATAAATCTTTAAAAATATTGTACCCACAGAAGTAAATATGATTTTTATGCCAGACAGCAATGGGAGCAGCATCACATCTTTGCTGGTTTCTAAGCCTGTTATATTTCATGTTGCAAATTAATTACAAAGTCACATTATCCATTTCTAGTCAGCATCAGGTTTTCTAGTTGTGAGGGAAATAATTAAAAATAACTTAACAGAGACATCTCAGACAACATTTGTCTAGCAGCTAGCCTAGTGGGCTACTGGTGGGGGCCTTTAATTAAAAATAAACAAATCCACTTTGTAAAGTAAACAAATACAGACAGCAGGTGACTGCACTAGAAAGTTCTCTTTTGCCATTCTCCCCCTTCCCAACTACCATCACAAAGACAAGGCAGACTTTCATATGACTTAGTCTTCAGAATACCTTGGGTTTTATCATGAAATGAGGTATGATTTTATTCAAACCCTGTACTAGACACAAAGACAAAATTTCAACCATTGTGAAGAATTATCCTGGCCTACAACTATAACAACAACAACTAAAGTTCTTATTTAGTAACAAAAACTTGCAACAAGAAAGCAGCATTAAACCAAATATCCTTGAAGACAGTCTAGTAGGATTCAATGCATTAATAAGAAATAAGCTTTAGGTAATTGTGAAAGAAATTGTACTGTATTCATTTTTCAATACTAATGCTAAAAGTTTAAGCCTTTGGTGGAAACAAGAGGCTCATTAAGGACAACTTAAAGTCTTAGTAGATAGGTCTAACATGATAGACAGTTGTACATCAGCTGAAGTGGTGCTGCCAGTGCAGACTGACAAACTATAGCCAGAACTCCCTCCACCCTCCAAGATTTTGGTTTATTTTGACCAGATTGAAGTCCATAATGCAAGTCTAAGTCTTTCTGCCATATTCACTGCCTGAAAAGCCAGGGCTACAATCAGAAGGTAATGGAATCCTTCACTACTGAATTCAGTCAGTCAAGAGGCAGCAAAACACAATTTAACAAAAGCAATGCATAGTTTTAACTTTGATCTGCACACCCTGAAGCACTGCCCATTTTCTCATGCACAAATAGTACAGCCACCACCCACTCAGGATTTCACCTTCACATGAACCCCAGGTTAACACAAGATGCAGGAGCAACTGGAAAGATTTTCAAGTATGGCAAGCAACTTCCCCATATCAGCCGCAACATCACTCTTGCAGCAACCTTCTAGTGTGGTCAGGAGCTCCACCACCTTCCTCCGCTGTGCAGGTCCTGGGCTGGGAGCTTCTCTTTCCCCTGTAAACATTACTGCTGCATTATTAAGAAAGAGGTGACACTAGATGAAGCAAGAACATGACCCTTTCTGAGACACAGAGCCCATGGTGATGCCATGCAGCTCTACTTCTCTTCCCTGCAATTAGTCCCAAACACCCAGAAACTGAGTGGGAGCCCTCTGTCTGTCCAGCTGAGCTGGTCCTTTCCTCTTGGTTGAAAACCTAAGCAATGACCCCTGTCTGCAGCAGTCAGTAGTGAGATACTACTAAAATCCTTTCACTTATTACTATTCGCTCCACTTCTTGGCTCTCAAGTATAGTACTTTTGATCACCATTGTCTTCTACCTCAGACTACTAGAAGTCACTAACAGGACCACACCTACCAGAAATGTTCCCAACATGAGTACCTAGCTAGGAATGAGGGGGTAGAAATCACAGAAGCACACAGGGAACATTTTCTAGCAGGCTGGTTACAAGGCATTTCACAAGCAGGAACTGGTCTGACATATTTCTGAACGTGGCATCAACTTTGTTTTTGCAAAATCTGACTGGCCACGGTGCCAAAAAAAGCAATCTGCCACCTTTTATTCTGAATAGACAGCCAAAAGCAGAAATTGACATAAGGAACAGATTGTGAAACTACGTAAGCAGTAATTTCACTGGTCATTCACAAGCAGCAAACATAGGTATTCACTGTTTCAACACTGTATGACCACCAAAACAGAAAGTATATGTATAGGAACAATCTGACTTCAAAAATCATAGCTATAACACAGGAACCACATGGGTACTCCAAACTCATAGAAGTCGCCCATAAAATCAGCAGCTTTGGAAGACACAGGTACTCATCAGCTCTGGTTTACAAAGACACAGCTCTCGGATTCCATGACAGCTGCCAGAGAAACAGGTTGTGTAAACACAAAGATCACATTTCCCCATCATGTTTAACTAACAAACAAACAAGAGATGGAGCCAGATACAACAGAACAAGGACTTGACCTAGTTTTGTTTCTGGCCTGAAGGAGCTCAGTACGCTCCAGTAACAAAATATTTGGCACCCTGAGGAATTAGATTTCCCATTTAGTTTAACATTCAGAAGGTGCTGAGCCTGGTGCTTAGAGCCCGAGAGTCTGAGCTGCTCAAGGGAACAGAGATTATATCTTCCCACAACAAGAATCTGGGAGCAGGGAATAAACAAATTCCTAGTCTTTTGTCTCAAGACACTACAGATATCTCCACATGTATTCAAACCTGCAGAGAAGCCATTTTTATTTCGCAAATCATGGGTTAGTAGTTAGCAAGTGATGCTATTTGCTGAATGACAAATTCAGAACTGTAAAAAGAGCTATTAAGAATAACTGGAGGCTTCAACACCTCAAAAAACTACCATTGACTTGCCAGATCCTCGTACATCACATGGTGCCAATTACATTTTTGCTTCCCCCACTGGGGGGGTGGTCCATCTCTAGAGGCAGAATAGTTTGATTGCTCCAGACATGGGTCCCTGCCAGCACAACATGGTAGGAACAGGAGAGCTTCAAAGCAGTGGGAGGACCAGTCATTTTTTCCACAGGGGCAGAACAATCCCATACACCATACTCAATGTTATGCACCATGGAGCAAATTTCTTAGTTGTCAAAAAAATGCATCATTAATGAATTTAAGAAATCAAGCATGAGGAAAGATGTATTTCAAGGCACTGAGCTTACAGTCTTCAAAAGAAGTCTAATTAGCAGGTAGACTTTTTTTTTCCCAGACAATGTCCTGTAGTGCCCTCCTCAAGATTTTACGTGTTACACGTGTATGGTTTAAATTTCACTGATATAAAACCATTTTTTAAGAACACTGGCAAATCCTTCTTCAATCCCCCAAACCAGATCCTCTTTTGGCTGTAGGACAGCTCCTCACAAAGTCATCTCTACTGCTTAACAAGCTAGCCAAATTAGGACAAAGGCACTAATGACTACACACATTATAGATGTACAGACATTACTACCTCTGGGTAGCTCAAATGTAACAGTTGCAAGAGCTAATCCTATCAAACCCAGACATCCAGAGGAGCCCAACTTCACCAAGTAAGAGTCAAAGTACCTGGAAACATAGGACAGTGTTTCCTCTTCCTTGTCTCTCTCTCATCTATGCTCAGGGCATCAAATGAAGGCCCTCAATGAAGCAATTTTTCATTTTAAATTACTTTTCTTTCCTGCCAAAAGCACAATACAGTTATTTCTTCTCTTACTTCTATGCAATATAGAAGATGTCTTCTTTACTATTACAAGAAAATTACTGGAGAATAGAGAAGGAATCTTTCTCTTGACCACAATATCTTCTAAGGAGAAAGTTTTCCATTGACATGTTCCTCACCTGCAACAAAAAGCTTCAAGAGATGGCAAAAAGAATAAAGGAAAGCAACCTATCAACCTCGCTATATGAGACTTTTTGTCATTAGAAAAAGGTGGTTTGATTTCTTGGTTTTGTTTACTGTAGGAAATTATCTTTTTCTTTCCTTCCCCCACCCCCCCCCGCCCACCCCTTCCTAGAAACTGCTATGCATATCATGTTACCTGAAAATTAACTGTGAGGCTAAAGCAAAGGTTAGAAAGAGTGCTTTTTGAAGGCAGAGCTTCAAAGAGCTACAATAGGTATGCAAAGAGACCAGCAGAAAAAGCAATCCCACTGCAAGCAGAGGAGTGTCTCTTCACCTTAGATAACTTTCACAGGGCAGAAGTTCACCTGTCTCTTCCATGACCTTACAGATGCGGGAGAGCGGCTGGCATGAACTCCTCTTGTGGAGAAAAGCTGTTTACTTCTCACCTTACTTTTAGTTTATCTGCCATGTGACAAAAGAGAATTAATTCTACGGCCCTGTTTCAGGACTTTCAAGGGCAGGATGAGGGGTCCACAGGTTAGCCTTTCTTCCCCCATACCCTTGGGAATGCCAAATTTCAGATCCAAAGGCTACAAAAGAAATGCATTTGGATGTAAAATTAAACATGCAGAGTTCCAGTTATAAAATGAAGGATGCAACTCACTTAACCCCAGTAGTTGGGCCAGGTGTATTTAAGCATACACAGCTGAACTTTGAGATAAGGTTTTCTTGCTTTTTGGAGCTTGAAAACCTTCAGTGTTGCATGAGAACAAAATTCTATTCTTGAGAGACAAGCATGTGCATATTCTCCCCACAGTTCAGAAAACAGAAGCAACAACTCCATCAAAACAGCTTTGAGCAGTACAACACTACATCTGAAGCAGTTTGGCTGGGATATTTGTTAAAACATTTTTTGTGGCAACATATTGTCTGAAAAACATAGAACTCTTCTCATACAAGTCCCAAAGCTTTGTGCAGGTGCTCAGGTCATGACATTTGCTACAAACGACAGTGGGCAGACTAACGAAGCTCTGCAATTGTGTGAGAACTGCAACACACATGAGCACTTAAGTGCAGAGCTAAGGAGAAAGATTTAAGGGTAAACAAAGTGGTCGTTTCTCGGGGCCCAAAAGCAGCTGGACAAGACATAGGTTACAAATTTGCACAGAACAGTTACTGATCCTTAGGATGGTCACAGCAGGGCATACATCAATCAAAAAACACCATCAGTTTGATCACTAAGATCATAAGAATAAAATCATGCCCATTTGAGAGCAAAAAGAATTTTTAACTCCTAATATTTTTTATTTATCTTACTTTTTCCTCAAACCTTAAAACATTTTAGTGATTGCTAATGTTCTTATTTGTCTTTTAGGAGTCCAGAGAAATTTAAATAGATCTTGGATTTTTGCAAATACAGAGAGAAAACCTCAGGAATTGAAACACAATATACAGTTCCACTGCATCCCTTTTAGGTGACTGCACAAAATGAGTGCTTTAAGGAGGCAAACAGAGCTTTGTACAAATTGTACAATTGCAATATCAAGAATTGTTGCTAGCAATAGGTAAGAATACAAAAAAAATGGATGGTTAGCCTGCACTAGATGTCACTGGATGTGGTGCTCAGACACTCAGCCACATGCAATGGACATGTGCACACATGCAGGTTTGTGTCTGTAAACAGAAAAGTACCAAGGACAACTTGTGCCTTCCTGTGTGGACTCTACTGCCAGGACAGAGTAAACCAACACCCAGGTTCTTAGCAAGACAGAAACTGCATCTCCTGAGATTAGATGAGGCTTTGGTGTTATACACCAGTGTGAACCATCATGGAGATGGACATCAGGGAGTAAGGTATCTCAGTCTCATGGAAGTCATTCTCCTGAATGTGACCCAGTCCAAGAAGCTAAATGCAAGCTTCGTGTTTGATAACATCTCCATCTGCTAAGTTTGTGACACTGGACTGTACCTGAAGCAGCTGGATATCAGTGTTTATGCTCTTGTCAGATATGCCTTAAAGAGGGATAGGATGAAGCATCACACACAGTAACACAGATAAACCTACATTAACACAGCTAAATCCAACTACTCAGTCCCAAGCTCCTGAATACCCAGTTTAGGAATACTTGACTCCAGCTGTATGTATGGGTGTTGAGACCTGTCATTAAGGGTCTAGCAGTGTAACAAAATCCTACATCTGTCTACTGTATAGGTTTACCCTCTTTACACCCATACAAAAAAGCAGCAGTAGACATGCAACAGATACTTGTTGCAACAGTTAACACCGCTGTTTCTTTGCTAGCAAGTCCTACAGAGGGTCATAGCAACACCTTGTCCCTAGAAAACATCCATAGGAAGGATCATGCCGTACGGGAACTCTGTTGCAAATGTCAAAAGTTCACCCACCTGCCTCTTCTGACTCAAGAGCGAGCCACTTGTGAGTCCCTCCCCACAAGGTGAAGAAAGATTCCATACAAAGATACTGCAACAAAACTTCATAAAAACCTTCAGGCACATCGCAGTGGAGTCTCAAGTCTTGCTATATGGTTTGTAAGCACACAAACAGACTTAAATGACATTTGGACGCCAAGAGGCCCCTGATGAGGGTGTAGCTGAAATTGCCGAGGAACACACTTTTGCTCAATCAAACAGGACACAGGGAAGAATCACCCATGTCCAGTCCTGAGAAGGCAGCAAAATTTGCATGACACAAAAATAAGTGAGAGAGCAGCAGGATACTCTTCCTTATACCCCTATGTCAGCAGTGTTTCCCAGAAAGGATTTTCAACTGACTGAAAGGGATGTCCTCAATGTCAGCTAACCAGTGTTCCCAAGCATAAAAAGACATCCACTCAAAAAAAAAACAAAACAAAACAAAACAAAACAAAACAAAAAAAAACAAAACACCACCCACTTGGTAGCAAATAGCTCATTTTATAGTCTCTTTCTGAGTTCTTCATTAATGTTTCTTCTAAGACCTGCTTTTCCTGAAGCCTCTTTTAGTCACAGATTTTATTTTTTTAAATCCCTCACAAACTTCCCTAGATCTCCCTCCATGTTTACCTTTAGCCTTTCAAATTGCTTCCATTTCTCCTTCAAAATACAGCCAGACTTTCCTCCACCTCCTTATACTTCTGCATGCCCCAATAATCTATTTAATCAGTGTCTGAAAAATTGTTCTACTAAAGGAAAAAAATATTTAGGAGAATAAAACTCAATTACAGAAAATGAATTCACGTACAAACAAGATTTACAAGTCTTCAAAATGGAAGTCTTGTTTTCTAAACAACTGCATTAAAAGAATAGACTCACACTTTTCCTTGTTTTCTCTCCCCAGAAGAGGGACAGGCACTCCAAGGGATCTGAGGACCTGACTTGCCTGAAGCCCACAGATCCCCCTGCTCTTTTCCAAATGTGCTCACACAAAGTCCAAAAAAAGTGAGAGAGTTTCAATTGTTCGTGTTCAAATTGTTCATTTGGTTTAAAAGCTCTTAGTATTCAGTTTCAGAGGCAGAATTGGTGTCATCTCCAACCTCCACAAAAGCTGTTGGAGTTTATCCTCTGAAACTGAGTTTATCCCTTCTTTTTGCATGTTAGTTTGTCGCACATCTAGACTGTATTGAACAAGAGCTTTTTCAGAGAACTGAGCATGAACAGAGGCAAGAGAGTTCAGACAGTGTGGTCCTTCCAGCTGCAAAGTTTTTGTGCTTTTACAGAATGACACTTGTTTCTTGATGCCTTTTTCCAGATGTTGCCACTATCCTATTTCCAGAAACCTGGAAACTGCCAGAGATCTTAGCAGGCCAAAAAAGGTGCAACTGGGGGGATAAAGGTGCACTAGCAACAGAGGGACAGACAGGAATCACCAAATTCAGCATTGTTTAAGTGCATATTTAAAGCAAAAGCAAAAAGAATCACAACAGGGGGGAAAAGTTGGAAAGAAATGAAAATAAACCAAGTGATGAACAGAAATGTGGGCTTACAGTATGCATCTCAAGAATAGCAAAGGAGTTTGCAAATCTGGAGTAAAAAGAAAGGAAAAGCCACACTTTTAGTTACCACTAAAGAAAGTTATATACTATTAACAAACCACATCTACTTTCTCTTTACAAAAGAAGAAATAAATTGAGGCAACCCATTATCAGAGATAGCATTTTATATAATACATAGAAGGAGACACCTGTAGTTTAGTTTAGTGTGCCAATCTAACTGAAGTAGAGAAGGGCTGGGAGAGAATTTGTCATAAATAAACTCTACTATTAACTGTAAAATAACTGAGTATAAACATATTTCCATTGTAGTTTTCATTGAAACACCTTTTTCTGATGAAGTCACTATTATACTCAACATAGTTCATAATACATTCATAACACCAAAATTGTTCATTCCCACAACAATGCTACGAGTGTGGAATTTTTCCTGTTTCTTGCAGATATTTTTTTCTTGGCTTCTTTCTCTGGGAAAAATATTTAGGCAACAGCTACACTGTAGTGCAATGTAACTTGAGTTATTTGATAAAAATTCAGTGTGCGTGCTGCATTTTCACTTTTATAGTTCATGAGGAGTCTCAGACTTAGCTCCCTAGATGTCACTGTTGGGCAGAGAAGACGATGAAATCAGCCTAATCAGAGTTTATAAATCTCTCTCATCCACTTGTTAGAGTCGCTTTGAAAATTCACCTTCCACTGAGTTGCTAACAACCACCACCAGAAACAGGGAAGAGATGAAAAAATCACCTTCTCTGTGTAATGAGGGTGTCTTTTCTTGCGTAGCACCATCTCAACTCCAGGCCTACTCTGGAGCTTTCTGATATAACAAATTATCTTCTCCATAGCAAAAAACCTCATTTATGATTACTAATCAGCACTGAATTTGAGTAAGATTCTATTGAACTTTTCCACATATTTATTAGAGAGCAAAGTGACAAGTAAATCACAGCTTTCTGGAGATTAATTCATGTAATTTAGATCCTATATATTTAGCAATACTGCATTTCAACAGGCCTTGCATATTTATAAAATTTATAGATTCAAACAAACATTTTAGCTACATAGAGATTCCCATTTTATGACAAGAGATCATTTCTTTTCCTTCCATATCAACAGGAATAAACTTGCAGAATAACATTACTAACAGTAAATTTCATCAATTTTTTAATTCTATTTCATATGAGATTTCTTTCTGTAGTAACCCAAATTCTCTATAAAATAGGGTCTAACACTCTTCCAAGAATCACTATTTTCTGGTTCCACTGACCATTGCACTAAAAGAGCAGTGAATGCCTGCTCCCAATTGCAGCCACATGAAATGTTTTCAGTGTGCAAGCAGGAAGACAGACAACCTTTAGAAAACTGACAAAACACAGCTAGCAAAACACCATTCCCAGATTTTTCAGGTAATCTGGCAAAAGATGCAGCAATCTGCTTAGTTTTGAACAGCAGCATTGCACAGATTAACATCACCATCCACTGAAACCATCCAAAAATCAGAGTTTCTCTTACCCCAAATGGTGGATATGAAACAGCAGCAGCAGCGGAGGCAACACTCACTGCTGGAGGCGGTATTCCTGAAGAAGAAGGTGGGAACAGACCCAAGGCATTCAGATTTAATCCAGGAATTAAATGTGCTTGAAGCTGCAATGGCAGAAGAGTTATTTAAGATTTACAGTCCTAATTATTAACTTTAATAAAATCCTAGGTGAAATAGGCTATTAACCTTTTGGGATGTTATTTTAAAAAAATTCATCTCCATTACCCTAAGGACTCTGTTTCAAACCCATTTCCCAGACATATGCACAGACCAATAACATTAAAACACACAGTAGGAAAGGCAGCTGAGAATCACTTGCCACAACTTAACCAGCAAAACATAATTCAAGTTTTATGGTGAGACACTGGGATAATAATAAAATTTACCTTCAGAGTGAACCAAATTATCAGAAAAATAATAGTTTTGGCCTTATACTAAAAAGACTGTCCTGTGGAAACAGAGAAAGGTCATGCACACACCGTGACTTTTCATACATGGGGACAGAGATACGTGACACTATAACCCCATCCTCCCTCCCCTATCCTTTCCCTCCCATGCCTTGCAAATGATGAAGTGAGGTACCTCCAGCATTTGCTGGGAAAGGATCAACTGTAAAGTTGCATGTCCCTTGCTTGGCCACACCTGAGAAAAGTGGCAACCTCATGTGGTAGGAAGCATTTATTGTCAGTGATACAAAACTTTTCAGACCCTTTTCCAAATTATTGCCCAGTAGCATGAACATGCTTTAGAAATGCTTCAGATAAGTAAAAACATCATCTCAGGCCATTAAGATACGTCAATCAGGAGACACCCCCCCACCCCCCCACCCCCAAACTTCACCAACTCAAAAACTACCTTAATAATCACTACAGACTAAATTGAAACCTATGCAGTAACAGAGGTAGTTTTTGGCTTTCCACACCTTTGCCAAACAGCAGTGCAGTCTCTAGCTCACCCCATGTTTCTGCTTGCTACATGAAACAAAAATGCACCACAATAAAATACTTCATGTCCTCATGTGCATCTTATGTCCTGCAATTTGCTTAGCATGGGAGGCAGGGGGGGGAAAGCAGGAAGAGTCAGTAGGAAAACCATGAAAAACAGTCATTTCTAGAAAGTCAGGACACTATCATAAACTGAAAAAACATTTCCAGTCTAATTCTAAACCATTAGATTTGGATACACACACACACAAAAAGCTTTTCATAACTTATCAAAAATCTCAATCATTTCTCAATATGCATTAGTAATACTTTGGCAAACTAATGAGGTATGTTGTTTTCATTACATAATCTCCAATCATCTTCAAATAGCTAAATGCCTTTATCATCTATATCAAGAAAAAAAAAATTTAATAAAGCCTTCTTAAATTAAATAATTGAAAACAGGATAGATCCTTCTTCCATACATTATTATGCTTATTACACAAAGAAACTGTGAATCACTACTTTAAAAAACATGCAAGCTAGAGCACATAAACCACAACAGCACAAACACACCTTTCTTTAGGTTTTTGCAACAAGAAAAAAGTGAAATGCTCATTCATTTCCTCAATCTGAATCAAGTTCTCAGTTTCCCCACTCAAAACCCACAAGAAAAAGCCTTCATTAAAATAACATACATATATAAATAAATAACCACTTGCCCACCCCGCAAATTAATAGAAGAGGCAACAGAGTCTGCAACAGAAAAATTCTGATGTTAGGGGGGGAAAAATTCACCATGAGAATAGTGAGACAGGGCACAGACTGCCCAGAGATACTCTGGGCTCTCTATCCATGGAGATGTTCAAGTGGAGACAAGTCCCTACACAACCTTGTTTAACTCCGAAGTGGGGCCTGTATTGAGCAAACCCCCTGCTGGGCCAGGTGACATCCAGAGGTCCCTCACACCTGAATCTTTCTATGGTTCTAGTTGCAGAAAGAGCCCACACCATAAGAAAACTCACGTTCATAGCAGCAATGTCATTTTCATAGGACTCCCTGATTTTCTTCATAATTTCTTCCTCAGCCTTGGAACACGTTTCAATACTGCCTTTAACTGTAATGGTCCTTTCCGGATTATAGAGTGTCAAGTCCTGCAATCTGCAAATGACACAGCAGCACGGTTAATTAGGAAACAAAAGAGGGTAATCCAGGTTTATCATTCGAGTGCAACGACATCCCAGTGTGTCAAGTTTGCTCACCAAAGAGGCATAGAATCAATTCATAACAGGGCTCGAGCACAGTCCTCAGAGAACCTGGAGAAAACTCTGCCTTTGTAGGAAACACAAGACAAACTACCACAGCAAGGTTTGGCATCAGATTGTTGAGATATTCTTAGGTGCTATGCAAAACAGAAACCACCATGCTGCATAGGAACAAAAGATGCAGAGCAGTGCAGCAGCATTTCTCTTCACACTCCACCCCAGCCCTGCCAGGAGAGAGGGCTTCAGACACCCTGAAACACAGACCATAAGAAAGTTCCTTTCCATTTCTTTCCGTGAGAACTATAGTGTATTCCCTAGGGACAGAGGGGGAAAAAGCCCAACCCTCAGTGAAACTGCAGGAGAGCCTCCAAATACTCAAAATGGGAAAAAGCAAAGCTGTGTGCAAGTCAAAGTTTGCTGCAAAACAGTAGTAACATCTCTGGGAAAACAAAAGGGTGCCAGCAGTAAATGAGTGCTTTATTTGGTAACAAATGCTAACCTATTATGGTAAAATTGAATAAACAAATGGGAAGCCAGGGCATACCCGGGCACTAAGAAATGGTGGAAAAGGGGTGAAGATAAAGCTCAGAGCAAGATGCAGGACCCAAGGAAGCCCATGGTAGAAAGCAGAGAGGAAGTGGCATGGTAGGATTTGCTTTCTTGCACAGCAGGCAGTGTAGGAACCTGCATGTCTCAGTTAAGCAGTGGGAAGAAGCACAAAATGCATCCCCCTTAAGTTTCCAGTGAACAAGCACCAGGTTACTGCCTCAGGAAGGAAAGTGATGGAAAACACTCCAAAGAAGAGAAGAATCACTTTCCCAGACCAGGTTCTTTACTTTAAATTTATGGACAAGCTAACAAAGAAGCCTAAATAATGAGACCAGGAGAAAGACTAATTAGGTGGAGCAAAATCAGTGGGCATATATGCTCTTTTATGTACCAGGCAACTTCATGGGGCTATTTCAGGCACAGCATGACAAATATAATTTTGAGGTTAAGATTTTAGTGCAAATAAACAATTTTCTTGATAAATTAAGGAATATGCTGTGAGTGTTTACAGAAAATGTGTTATTTATGTCATCATCAATAAAGACAAGTTGATTTCACAGAATGAAGACCATTTTCCCGTTTACCCTGTACAATTTTCCCTTTAAGCAATAGCATTAACAGTGTGTGTACTGTTTGCAAACAACATTTATGCCAGCACATTTAAGATAACATGCTGACCTTACATTATCTATTCTTGAAGCACACATTTGATTTATTTCTCTTCCTCGCCCTAATTCCATAAACACTTATACTCCTTTAAGGAAGACTCCCAGGTTCTTTCACCCAAATTTGATTTTCTCTTTTTGAGTAGCCACATTCACTCCCAACTTTCTTGTCCTCATTTGAGCTATTTTCTGCTGTACCTTTTTTGTCTCCTGCATATATTCACACCACCTCACACATTTTCATGTGTCTTCCAAACCTTTTCACTTTCCTACAGTCTATAAGCCTTATTCTCACCCTTTCTGGCTAAAGCCAAATCCAAGACGCCCTCAAATGCTTGAAAGTTCATGCCAGAGTATTCGTTATTCAGAACAGGAGGTTCTCTGAAGATATTACTCCAGGGTAAAACTACTATTGACTGCCAAGCTTCTACAGAGATGTTAATCTAATCAGTGATTTGCAGATTTCCAGTAAAGGTGAAAACTCTTGTTTAATCTCAGCTGAATTTGAACAGATCTCAGTTACCTTCACAAACTCATAGACAAAAACTATTACTTTGAAGCAGATTGCTAGTGGTCAAGAGGGACAGAACTGTTACTAAAAATATTCTTTCCAATATTCATTTTCTTTATTTCCTTCCCTCTGGTCCACAAATTCAATACATATCACTAATTTCACTCAGTTTTGCACATAGCTCAGAACTGATCCAGTTTCAAAGACTCATCATTACATATGGTATAATATGTTAAAAACAACCAACAGTTAAAATATGATCTAACACAGGCTCCGTGTAGCGTATGTTATTTTTAGGCTCGCTCTTGACTGAGTTTACAATGAAGACTCACTGTTTACATAAAATTTAACTGAGCTGAAGTAACAGTTTAATCCACATGATGGAAAGGTCTCTGAAGGGCTGTTATCTCAGCCTTCAACACACATAATATTTCTCTAAGAACTCTACCTGAATGTACCGCAGCAACATTACAGCTATTTGAGACCTTGCGCCAAAAGCTTAGGCCACCAAAAACTTACGGAGATATTGTGATTTTAGTGTCTGTGTCCTGTTCGATTTTCTTCAGGTTTCTTCCTTCTTTGCCAATAAGTCGGCCAACAAAGTTGTTGTGTGCCAATATCTTCAAGGGAATTTCTTCTGTGCTGTAATGGAAGTTATACCCAGTGAGACTTTTTGGAGACCAGAGCACAAGTTTTTATGTGTGATATGGATACATTTTATTTTCCTAGAAATATCCACAACTCCCTTTCACTGACACACATTTACACTAGATGCAGAACAAGTCCAGGTGCAATGGACTTTTCAGAACTATCACCCTGAGCTTCCTTGTAACACACCTTGAGCTAAATAAAACTCAACTGAGGCAGCAAGAGCTGTTGGGAAGAAAGCATATCTTAAAGCTTTTAGTGAGCACTCGCAACCTATTATGCTCCCTCTAAAAGCTATCAGCTGCTCAAGAAATTTCTGTATCTGCTCCAGTTCACCTGAAAATCACAGACAGAATGTCTGAAACAGTAGATATGTGCTGGGGCTAATTAAGCAACTAGACTGTCCTGAAAGGTAAAATATCTTAGTTCCTTTACCTACTTAGAAATTGATAACAGCAATAAAGATTCACTGGTTAACAGTTTTTAAAGACTACATCTTTAAATGGAGTCAATGAGAATTCAGAATTTTTAATGCTCCCACAATGAAATGCTTTTTACTCACAATTTAGTATCTTGAGCTTCCTTTTGCATGATCTCCATAATAATTTTACAAGCCGTTGAGCAGCCTTCAGGAGTTGAGTGGATGGTAATTGGTTTCTCAGCAGCACCTGCATTCTCTTTACGATGAATATCAATTCTTGAAAGAAAGAAAAACACTAACCATGAACTCTACCGTAAGCCTTTTGTATTTCCAACTCTCATAAAATTGATTTATTTTGAGCTTCTGGTGACTATATTTCAGGGGTTTAATTTTGAAAAGTTTACTACTTAAACATATTCTAAATACTAATATTTGCGTGTTATAAAGAGCCTCTCCTATCCTGATTTTACCAGCTAAACCTCATCTTTGTGGACACAGGGATTTTTTTCCTCAGTAAAATCCCATCAAGATATTCAAGGGAGTTGCTAGACAGACAATCTGTGGTAAACCACTGAAGACAACATCTTGTGAAGATTTCCCAATACTCCACCACTGACCCCCTTGCTCCACCAAGAATGACTGTGCAGCTACAGGACAGTCAGGCTTTGTCCCATCTTGTCTCTAGCTCAGTAGCAGAGTTTCCCAGCACTCTTCAGCTAGCAAGCAGCATCACAGTACTTGCATCCATCCTCAAGATTAGTTTCTTACACTTTTTCATCCTGGGTTTTGTCCTGATATTACCTTTACTGTAGCTCCAGCTTCTATCACCCTAAAACTACTAGCTTTGGTCTACACCATGGTTTGTATACCTCTAGGAATTTAACAAAAATTAATTATGACCTGCATAAAGACAGTGCCTTGGATATTACTGGTCCTCTGTCAGTAACTGCCGGTCACATACTCTTTCCATCTCTGTTTTTTCCTTATGCCCCTCTTCCCCAAATCGTAGCTGTTTCCAAACTGAAACAACAATGCTGCTTTTCAATAAGGCTCTTTATTATTGTGGTTCTTTCTGGTACTGAAAATTCATTTTATTTCACAATGAAGCATTTTCCAAGGAGCCCATGGTGATCCTTGGTGGAACTGAAGTAGATGAAATTTCTTTTTTTAATCCCAAAATCAATGAAAACATAATTCTTGAAGTCGCATGTGTGTGAAGTTAGCAACCTGCATTTCTGCTCCATCCACCCTTCTTTTAAGAGATAAAGTTTTCCTATGTTAATTTTCCAGAATTTTTATAGTCAGAGAATTAAGTTTTTTAGATATCACCTGAAAAATTGCTTATCTATTGGCAAAGTACAACCAAGTCTTGTCAGGACACCACAAATCTCTTAAATCTGTGCTGTTAAACACACTAAATAGTCTTTGGGTTACAACATGCTAATTAGAAGTTGGAAGGAGAATCATGATAATCCTGGGTTTGGGGTGGGGTGGGGGGAAGCCTGTTTGTTGGGGACTGGGATGTACTTAGAGGGGACTCCCTTACCCTCATTATCTACTCTCAAAACTGAAGCTGCCACCACCCTCAAACCCCTCACACAGAGTTTGCTTCCACATCCTGCCTGCTGCAACTACAGAACTAGGGGCTCCTACCAGTCTACTGCTGCATGTAACATCTTAACTCTCTGCTTTTACGGGTATCCTGGAAAAATTCTTGGAATAGGACCACCACCTCCCTCTGCATCTGCACTGAGCTCTTCCTTGTGGGTAGGGATTTAACACGTACTGGAAACAATCTCCTCCAGCGTCTCTAGACGCCAGTGCTCTAAGCTTCTTAAGTCACTTAGCAGCTTGCTTTTTGCCTCCTGTGCATTGCCTTAATCTTTGTTTTGGTGTGGTCTGCAACTTGATAGCAACAAATGCGTTCCCCAGAAATAGATGGGGATGAGGTGTAAGAAGTAGTGAGGGAAGATAAGCAGGGGTTTTGTTGTTTGGCTTTATTTCCCTCACCCTCTTGAACTGACAAAATTTACAAATGCCACGACTGCCCTAAATCAAAGTAAAGCTAGAATAAACACTCAAAGACTAGCATGTGTCAAGCACACTGACTGTATGTCCTACTGACCAACGTACAACAGCTCTTTCAGTTTCACTTTTTGTGCTAGAACCATATTAGTACATCTGTAAGTAAAACTCTCCAACAGAGTACTATCCTGCTAGCACTGTCTAGTTACCTTTTTTTAAAAAGGGAGAAACAAGTCAACTAGCATTTGAACATATGTCAAGGACAGAATCCAGGCTTTAACTAAATCTTGCAAAACATTCTGTTCACCATCATCTTCATTTACTCTCTGACCACACAGGTTAGTTGTGAAGTTTTATAAATTCCTCTTTACATGAGCAATGAGAACACAAAATTAAAGTTATTAATTACACTTCTGTAAAATAACTTACTTGGACTGTGTCTGCTTTGTAATATTTCTGATTGTTGCTCCTTCTTTCCCAATAATGGCTCCTACAAACTGTGTGGGAACCAGCATCCGTAGAGGAACGTCCGACTGTGGTTTCTGCCTTGTGGTTGCGCCGGGTGACCCTTGCCTAGGAGGACCCCTCTGTCCAAATCCACGTCTTCCCTGGGGATGTTGTTGCGGAGGTTGCTGGGCTGCCATTTCATCAGGGATGTATGCAACTTTCAAGGAATAGTTTTCAAGCTGAAATCCATTCAGTTTTTCTATTGCTCTGTTTATTTGCAAAGGGGAGGAGACAGGAGATTTTAAAAGAACTGCAATCACATGCAGGGTCTTATGAAATGACAAGTCATTCAGATATAGACTTCTGCTCTTTCTGAACTGCACAGGGAGGCTAAAAACTGGTTCTAAGATGAAAAGTTGCATTTTAAATTCTTCAGCCAAGATTCTGATTACACAAAATCACCATATTAAGAACTACAAGTTAGTTCTTGCTTGCTCGGAGCTTTTATGCACTTTAAAGGTTTGATGGTCCAACCCTATCAGCAAAACCTCACAAGAGACAGAGCTTATACACTCAAAAGCATTCTTTTGCCTGATTTAATTTAAATCAATTTCCCAAATAGAATTAAAGCTGCACCAGAGGGAAAACTTTAGCTGCTATCACAGCACCTTCATTACGGTTTTTGCCAGCATAGCTATTTGGCTGTAGTTTTTTTACAATAACTGATAAAGCTGTGACAGGAAAGAAAGAAAAAAACCAAACATATATATGGAAGAAGACAGCAGGAAAGGAAGCATTCAAACCCAGTCAATGGCATCTGCAACACCACTTAGCAGACTATAACAGCACTTTGCAACTTACCAGTTGTAAGTCAGTTTAAAAGTTAACTAGGAAATTAAAGTCCATGCATATGTTAAACTCTCCATAGACACAAAGTTGTGAAAAGGCATTTAAATGGTGTTTCAACTTCTCTTGTTCTTTTAGTTAGACATTACAGGAGGATACTGCCCAAGTGTACACAGCCCACTCACATGGTGGTGGTCCATCACACTGAATAACACCTTTCGGTTTCTCAGCATTCCCTCTGCCCAGTCCCTCTTTCTAACCAAGGTGGGGAACGAATCTGCGAGCCTGCCTGACCTGCTGGTGGTCTTCTTTTCACAGGGGGAACAGAACTGAACTTAAAAACTTCTTCTGGAGGGTAGAATACCTTCCGCTCACAAACCAAGCAGAGTCAATGCAACTAAAGATTCAGTCAACCGTAGGAAGAAATAAGCTACATGCAACACACTGGTAAAGAAGCGGTATAAAAATCAACACATCTGCCCAAGAAAGAAATTTCAAATTTTGCCAGAAGAGGTATTATTCAGATTATCTGTGATATACTGATCACCGGAATATTCATTGATTTGGGGTAGTTTAAAAGTGTCAGGCTTAATCTTGGACCAGTGATTAGCAACAGATTTTCTTTAAAGACAAAATTTAAATTAAAAGCAGCAGTGAGAGAGAGGGGGTTTCCATTTCATATTAAAGAAAAGTTCCTCTAAACATGTGCTCTGGAGCAAAGCTTTTGACATTCAGAAACTTAAACTAATCCCTCCATTCACACACATTTGCAGGGGGTTACTGCCAGTTTATCACTCAGCCTTTGCAACACTTTTGTTCCTGCCTCTACTACAGAGATGATGGATGGTGCTAGCCAGTTGCCTACATTTTCAAGGGTAGCCCGTGAAAAATACTGCTTGTCTCCTAGCTGTCCCATTTGACAGCCTGGGTCTCCAGCAGCTGTTGAAGCCAAGCAGCAGCTTTGCAGATAAGTGCTATTTGGGTACTGAGGGTAATGCCATGCCCCTCATCTCCCTGGGGTTGAACCAGCATCCTCAAAATACTCCTGTCAGGCAGTAAAGAGCTTATGTGAAAACAAGTAATTTGTGTCTTTGGAACAGTGTTTAATAAGGGCTGGTAATAAATAAGGCCCAAGGCAACACCAATGAACAAAGAAAGCAAAATATTGAATAACTGATCACTGTTCATTAAATACTTCTGTTAACCAAATGAAACACAGGTCCTTTGGGAATTGAGCAGGAGAGTAATTACTCCCATAACAGAAGAATCCCTTACAGCATATGGAAAATGAGCTGAATTAAAATTTTGAGGGGCTGTTTCAGAGCTGACTTTTCTTAACTTTTACTCCACAGACTCTGACCATTTTACTACAAAATAAAACATGTTTACAAAACAGTAAGGGCTGTGAGCATACTACTGAAACTTGAATTTCTCTGGGTTTCTCTCAATTTTTACTTTCTGGATAGATTTCCAATGCCTGAAAGACATTTCACTGAAGTCTCTCTATGGACATCCTATCCAGGAAAGGGGTCTGTAAACTTTCCTTTTGATCCGACCTGAACATACCAAGTTCTTGCTGATTGCAAATATTCAACCTCTGTTTCTGGGTTAAGCTTTACTGAAATCAGCTGAAAAGTTGAATTGCTACCAGGGAGGGAAATGGCACTGCCAGACAGTGCAGTTGCACAAGACCTGTTTCTTTTGGAATCAGACCACAAGATGTTGGAAAGATGAACACCAACAATTTTGCAAATGTGCTCGTAGGCTCCAGGTTGACATTCATCCCAACTCACTCCCTTCCATGCTTTGATTTGACAAGTTCAGACACTGCTTTTTTTCCCCAAAATGCATCAGTCTTCTCTGGCTCTAAAAGATCCTTGACCAGAATCCCAACATTAATACAAAACCTTGCACTAAATCAGTGCATGAGCCTTCTCACTGTTCCTTGCAACCAAGCTACATACCTATCACGTTATCACAACAAACACTTTAATGCAACAACTAGCACATATATAAATATAGATATATTTACATATGCACCATCTTTTTCCCAGAAAAAAAGTTTGAATTTTTGTACTTAATAAAAATTTGTAAATTCCTAAATGGTTCCATATGACTAAGTATTTTAAATTCAATGCAAACTGAGAAAAGTTCATTTGACATTGTGGAAAACCAATTATGTGAGCAGTGAACAATCCCTGGCCACCAAAGCCATATGATGACATGGAAAAATAACACATTCATTCACCCTGTGAGTCACAGAGTTCTTCATGTTTTATAGGCTGACTGGTTTTATAATTTGACTTGTTCAAGTGATGAGAAGTCAGAAGAAGAGGAATTAGATGCTGCTCTCCCAAGCTTTTTGTGGTACTGACATTTCCAGGGTAGGTGGTCCCATATTCTGCAGTAATATGGGCACACACAGCAGAATGCCAAAGTAACTGATTTTCAGTGGATGCACCACAGACACTGTTCTGGAGCATTTCTTATGCAAGATACAACCCCAGCTTTTGAAAGGTCTTTTTGAAAGGCTGTTGAGTCTGGCTTTCACGTTCCAGTATTTGACAATCTTCACTAGGTGTTTTAAGTATTGTCATACACCTTTCTTTAGCTGTGCTGAACTAATTTTTATCTATTCTATGGCACAAAATATAGGGCTGTAATTAGGCAATATGATGACTCAGCAGCCCTTCAGCTCCATAAAAAACTCAGTTTTAGAGAGATCTAGGCACTACTTCAGGGACTGGAGGGAAAGATGCAGAAGAAACACCATGAAAAGACAGGATTGATTAAGAACTGTCAATTAGATAGATGCAGAGCTCCTGTAAAACAGCATCTAGAACAGCACTTGCTATCAGAAACGTCATCCCCACTCCCTGGGAAAGTCTGAGCCTCAGACAAGAGCAAGTGACTGGTTCTTCATGGCAATAGAACCATCTGTTTCAGTCAAAGCTATCATCATTGCTGCAGTCCACCAAATACATTCTTTTGTGGAGCACATACTTACATTGACCAACCACCTCGGAAATCCAAGTCCAAACCAGAGCAACACCACACCTCCGTCTTCCCACAAACACTTCCTTCCCAAACAGGTTGGGAGGTGGGGTCTCCTTTCATGACCACAAGTTAAAGATCATACAGACTACCTCTCTCAGAGAACACTGCTGGTACCTACTGAAATAATCCACAAACCATCTTTATACAGAGGCTAAAAGCCTTAGAGTCGCTTAATGAGGACAAAGAGAAAAATTCAGTAGACTGTCTCATTAAAAACTGCTCTCCTCCCCCAAATCATCTTTAAAATTTTATATTTAGTAGAAATCCAAAAGGTTTCCATTTCATATACCAACAAGACCCAGTACACAGAAATCTCTTGGTGTAGTTGGGAATATTTTTAATAAAACAAATTCATTAAGAGACTGCAGTGACTACTGCCTATGCACTGATAAAGCGGATAGCAACCTGGCTTATGTTCACGTAACACTGGCTCAGAAGCAAGAGAATCCCTATACAAAAATGAAACCTTTAAACAAATATTTTGTAAATTCATCACCTGAGTTTTTCCCACTAAAATGACATTTCACCTCTACCCACTCGTGAGCTCACTAAGAGAGGGTGTTTGCCCAGCCTTCTCACTTCTGATGCTAGCGGAGGTTAAACATCCTGGAAAAATAATTACAGTAAAAGCACTGAGTCTTGTGCTGGAAATCATTCTTTCACTGATAGCGTGATGACACTAAGCACTAGATTGAGAACATATTTTACTCCCACATGCAGCTTGTACATATACCACCTTCCTCTTTTCTTCCCTGAACCAATACATTTGCATACAAGACGACAGATATACATGGCAAATTTTCTTTGACAATTTTTTTTACATTAAATAAAAATACAATTTTCATTAGTACTTCTGAAAACAAAGAAAAATAAATCCAAGCTTCTAATCACACACCACTGAATTTTCAGTATTATCGTTCCTATGGCAACATTAGCCCTGACCCACAATGGCGTGTAAAACTATTAGTTCTGTGAACTCTCTCTCACTCATCAAGGATACATGTTGTGTACACACACACACAGACTAGTCCTTCACTGAAAGGATAAAAAAAAAATTATCTTTGCAACTATTCTAATGAAGAGGTGACCACTAGCAAACTTTCAAAACCCCAGGTAGAGCTAAATGTCGCAGCATGTGCTAGACACCTGCACTGGAACATTTTGGGGAGTGAAAGAGAAGATGGTGTAACTTTTGAAGATAATAGCCATAATATGAGTGGCAGTACGTAACAAGGACACAAGTCAGCACATCCTACTGGTTATAGCCAGGGATTGATACTGGGAGAAGGAGGGGGTGTCTTTTGGCAAGCACATCTCAGGCTGCCACAGCACCTGCATGCAGCTGGTTGGGTTGTTCAGAATGAACCACAGGCTACAGGCTCTGTCATTCACCCTCTTCTCTCATTCAATATTCCACAACCCACCACGATGTTCAGCAATTGTGCTGCCCCAGCAGCATGCACATGTTTTGTGAGGCCCTCTGCAGTTTCTGGGAAGGACAGCAGCAGAGGCAGTTTGTGAGATGGAACAAATCCCTGCTCCTAAGTGCTTGCAGAAAAGGAGGGGAGGGATGCGGTCACATACTCCAATAGTTCCAGCCTTCTCCTTGCTACCCACAGTCCCAGTGAGCAAAGAGTGGTTTCCCAAGGCCAATGCATGGCTCTGTGCTTGCTGTACACCCATCCACAATGCTACTGGGCTACCCAAGAGTACCTGATCTGCCATGCTGGCTTCCCCTGCTCTGGCCACATAGTCAAGAAACAGCACACTTTTTTCTGACAAGACAGCCTCATGCCTCTACAGCTAGGAAAGAGACATCACTGCAATAGGCCAAAGACATAGACCTGTGTCTCAGCTGGAAGTCAGTAACTGTGCATGTCTTAGATTTTGGGTGCTGTGTGCCTTAAGACTTCTTTCTTAAAAGGACTGCAGCATTCTTGGATGATTTCAGTTACCAAGTTAATTTTTGGATGCAGCCTTGTAGTACCAGCCTGGAGTTAAAAACCTCTGCCACTATGGCTCAGACTTGCAAGACAGTAGTAGTCTCAGTTTCCCACCTGGGTGGAACCAAAAGTTTTCTTCAAAAGTACCATCCTCCAAGCAACGCATACCACACTTGTTTAGAACCTCTTATCAAAAGTACCTCCAGATTGTGTTACAGCATCTTCATCACACTACGTTGCTGGTACACACTACAAGAGGCATGGCAATGCCATACAGCTATCCAGCAGGGAAGTAGTCAGCTTTGCATGTTTTGTCAGCCAACACTACTGTGAGGTTAGTATGTGCATTGCAAAAAGTACAGAAAAGGCACAGTTGGAACTAGGGATCCCCTATATGTGTCAGCATAGAAATCTTCATGTCATGGTGTTTGATCCAAAACTCATGGCAAAGAGCATCATTTGCCCTAAACAGCTAAATTTCAAACTACAAAGCTTGTTATCAACTGCTGGCTCTTGACAACCCTAAACATCTTTCGATAAAGTCAGCTCTTATTGCTGCATGTACTTCACAGGGTGACCAGGTCTACCTTTATCAGCTATCAGCACTTGTACGCTGCTCCCTCTCTACTGCTGTCCACCACAGCCAGTTCCAAGAAGCAAAGCTAGGTCACATCTGGGAAAACCATTTAACTGAAGCAGCACCACAGTCACTATGGGAAAGCTACACACATATATGTCCTGTAGTCATCCTTCATTGCAATTTCTCACAGTTTTTTCCCATAAAAATGCCTCCATCTATCCACTCCTCCTAGGGGTTTTTAAATGGTTGCAAGGTCACCTCCTGAACTAAGAAAACCTGAGCTAGCTTTTTTTTTTTGTATGAAACATGGACTCATCTGCTTACAAAACCGTGCATCCATATGAAACCACTCACAAATGCAAATCAAAGGTCCTCCATTTGCCCTACCTGTTCAAGGGAACCAAACTCTGTCACTACTCAATCTGTATTGCTTCAGGTCCCCTACATCATTCATGCTGGATACCAACCCACCTGCTTCAAATTCAAGATGCTTTCAGTTACTATCATATGATTTCTTACACTAAACAAAATTTTATCTTGGACACTTCCTTCACAGCATTTCCTCACAATTGATCTTAAAATTTAGCAAGTACAGTTTTGAAGGGGGAGAAACTGCATGTTGTTTTCAGTTTCAGAACGGAGTGCACAAGTCCAGGAACCCACATCACAGCTCAAAAAAACATCATGCCTCTTTCCAGGGTATTTTTGGTACTTCCTTCTTACATTTTCGAAGGGGAAACTGAAACACATAGTATTAATATGTAACAGTAGGCCATAACTTTCTTCATAACTAGAAATTCGGCCTTTTTCTTAATTACTGTGCAACAGAATCAAAAGCAACAGAATAACTTGAAAAACTTAAACAGTTCAGGTTTTGAGAAAAGTTAAATAGTGAATTCAAGGAAAACATTGTTTCCTTTAGCTCCCGCATACACAGGAGATACCACTGCCTCAAGTTTCCCAGCACATTTGTTTATAATATTCTAACAAGTAACCTAACACTTTGAAAGATTAAATAGATGTGTTGCATTCAAGTTATGCACAGCTCATAATTACTTAATTATATGTACAAATATTATTTCATTTGTAATTTTGAATTAATGCATACCATAAGCACACCCTGTATCTTAACTGCTGGTTTTAGTTAGCCACAAGGTGGCAGAAATTTCAAAGTTAAAATAAATGATCATTGTAGGCTATTCTGTGGATTCAGTTTTGTTTGACCTGTTATGACTAGAAAGAGGGAGAAGTATGCTTATGTCACCAGATTAAAACTTTTGGAACAAATAAGTCTTTTTTTTTTTCTACCTGTGGTAGAAAAGCAAAATTAAACCTATAGCATAACAATATAAACTTAAGGAAAAATATTTAGAACCACTGATTAAGTAAAATATATTTTAAAATCTTAATATTTGGATTGAAAGTTATCAGCTACTGAAGATATAAGCAAGTATAAAATATGTGGCCTAAATTTAAAAAAAACAAGCAAACAAGAAACCAACAGAAAAACCAAACCAGCAACAAAAAAACAAAAGCAAATTATTCCGATTACAATTTTGGAATGTAATTTTTGAGTTTGGAAGTAGCATTACATCTTCTAATCTAAAAAAATTCTGTCTGTCCTCTGGTTAGCAGTTGCAGTCTTCTATTCCCTCCCCCCCACCTCCCTCTGTTATTTTGCTATGATTGTCCATTAAGAAATAAACACAGAACAATGAACACCATAGAAGGGTATCATTAAAAAATGGCTAAAACATCATTAAACAGTAATTCCCATACTCTGTCACTGACAAATTACTTTCTGCCCTCCCCATTCAAATGTTTGCTCAATTTTTCAAAAAAATTTTAGATTTATTTTTTATCAAAACACAAGAAGAGTTGATCATAAAAATAGTTATTCAAGGTTAAGCTCAAGACTTGGTGAGAGGGGAAACTGAGGGACTTTCTTAAAAATCAATGCTTAATTTATTGTTAAAATCACAATGTAATCAGAAGCAAAGATGCGTATAAAGTGAATATGAAATCCGTATGAATAACATGAATTCCAAAATGCAAGTGAGATGACAATAACAACTAATTAAGATACTTACTGTCTAGCCTGGTCCTTATTGCCATATGTTACATTTACAACTGCAGTCTCTGTGTCAGTGTTCACTGGAAAGAAAAATGCAATGGAAAGAGGTTAAGTTCAGTGTGCACTCACTTCCCACTACAATTTTAAAAGCAACTTGAGAGTAGAGCTGTACCTTGCTCACAGTTCTCCACTGTTCCATACTGAGCTAATAAACTATCCAGCACCTATAAGAGGCAAAAGAAATGACAGATTTAAATTTCAAAGCAGATTAAGAAAACAAAAAAGCCTGTAAAAACACTAAAATTTGTAAAATAGTTTTATGAGAACATAGATCATTCAAGACAACTACAAGGAAGAAGGGAAAAAAAAAACATACATTGCTTGTTTTCTTTCTCATTTCAGAAAAATCTGCATTTGAAACCTCATTAATGTGAAAATACAGAACATAACTCTAAGAAGTCACACCACACTGTATGCCTCAAACTTTGAAAATAAACCTCCAAGTCACC
Source organism: Acropternis orthonyx (assembly GCA_035583155.1). Lineage (NCBI taxonomy): Eukaryota > Metazoa > Chordata > Aves > Passeriformes > Rhinocryptidae > Acropternis > Acropternis orthonyx. The sequence goes on from JAWWEU010000081.1 coordinate 31,663,098, forward strand.
TGTTCTCAAAGTGAGCTAAAGCAGAAACAGAAAGAATTCTAGAAAAGCAAATCTGGAACAGAACTTTATCCATGTATTCCAAAAACATATATCTTTGTCACTGTTTGGAGTTGTTGGGGTTTTCCCTCACAACAATCTTAGGTCATACATAAAAATGTTATTTCCTGCCTTAGTGGAGTATTGCTGCATAGAGAAGGTAACCAGAGTGACCAGCACATTAAGAGCTGCTTCACAATTGTTTTGACAGCTTTCTCAAAGGTCCATTCCAGAGGAACCACTCAACAATATCTTTGCCACTAATTGAAAATCACAACTAATTTTTCATTCAGTAAAAAACAAGGGAGAAACAGGTATGACAAGGGGCAAAAGAAATCTGCATGAAGTAGTTTTGCATAATTTCCTTTATTCTAGTGAAATGGAGGATGAAGAAGAGAGAAGAATGGCAAGACTTTGGGGGGAAATCAAGATGTCAGAGTATTCCAGTAAAAGCGTTAGAATACCCACAGGTGCACCACTTCTAAAATTCACATGGTATATAATTTATTTTCTTCCTGGTGGCAAATAATATTGCAGAAAACAGTGACTGTGGCAGTAACTAGCACAGGACACAAGTACATCTTTGTGGTATATTGAATCCTAATGTTTTGTATCAGAAATTAAACTGATTCTGGAAAATGTTGACAATTTACACCAAAAAGTAAAGAAGTCAACTTGTAATCTCTTCTGTGACTGAAGTGTCATTCTCCAGCTAGTCTCTTTGGGAAAGGAAGGAAACCAGAAAGCAAGGACAGAAGGAAAGCTGTAGGCATTAAAAAAAAGCTTCCATGCAGCTTCCCATTGCAACACACTTCCCTTTGCTATAACCAGCAACTGAGTGTGCACAAAATGTCAGTACTTAAAAATGTAAAATTCAGTCTACACCCTCATGAGATATAAAATCCTAATTTATAATCTATCAATGTACCATATACCTCCTATTGTATATGTAAAAGACATTTTTAAGATAAATTGCAGTTTATATGCCCAAACTTAGAGAAAACTTATATCAGTATAATTTACACTCTTTACACCTACTAAAATTTCAACTGCACATAGGTTTTTCAAAGGTGACATTTCAAACCAGGTATTTAAAAGGCAATGCAGTGCTCACCAAGTTTAAGCAAAGCATTACTGCTTCTAACTGCAGGATTTCCCCATCCTTCTTGGAGGGATTCTACTAAGTTTTCTTGGCAACCATTTTGTTTTCATAGACAAGTTGTTAATTGTCCTCTCCTTCTACAAGTAGAGATTAGCCTAGTCAGAGTTTGCCTTTTCAATCCCCTAAAAAATAATTTTTGTGCCACTCCTCAGATCTGACAATTGGAAACTAAGTGAGTGTTTGCTCTGAAATTCACTAAATATTACTGAAGCAGAGATGCTCTAGGGGATTAAAATAAATTAAAAGTCTGTGGAAGATCCTTTTAAGACAATCGAAATGTTGGCACAGACAAGTGGAAGAGTTGTAGGGTCTTGCAGGTCTGCAGCTGTACCTCCATACAAGCCTGGAGAGCCACCACACACAATTAGAGGAAAGCCTTCTACAGACAGCTAAAGTGATCCACTGAAATCTGTGGGTGAAGAGAATCTCAGGTGGGGGGGCCAGGGCTATAGAACAAGAAAAGCAAAGCAAGTCCCTGGCTTAGAGATTCATTCTGAGACATTCAGTTGAAATAGGATACTGAACAGTTCATTAGTCTGATAAAGCAAATTCTTTGTCCCTATAACATGCCAGCACCTGTGAGGAAGCAACCATACTACAGCACAAGCTAACATTTTTAGTTGTTATTATATTTGAACTGTGCTGACCACCAGCTCATACCCACTCTGCCCCAAAGCTGCATCACTTCAAAACAACAGAATTTCATTTTCATCCTTCATCATACAGGAAAAGAGCAAAGCTAGAATGCCAGAAGTACCACAAGAGTTTGCTGGATAATAATTAATTGATATTTTGTAAGGTATTTCTATATTAAATTTATATTGTGGGCTAAGTATACCTTTATACTAAGGTCCACATATTAAAGTCATCGGCTTCACCAAAAAAAGAAAACTTTAAAGCTGAATCCACACAATTTTTCAAAGATACTACATTCTTTCTAAAATCTACTTTCAGCATGTTTCTGATCAGCCACCAGAAACATCTCAACACACTATCCTTGCATCTGCTCCAAGAAGCCTGAGAACTAAAAGATTCCTTTGCTGTTAATGTCGAGGAACAACCCAGGACAGCTCATTCAGCATCCTAACCCCTCTTCACCAGGAGTTCTCCACTTATGTTGTTCCTTAATCCTCTTCTGAGCCATTCCAGTCAGAGACTGTGTCCATCTGGGCTTTAATCCAAGTGATTTGAGTTCCCATGTTCTTAAGAGTTGCTTTACCAAACAGATTTATGAGAAGTTTACTCAAAGGATTGAAGCTTGCCTTAACCAAAATGAGAAACAATCCTCTTCAGTCAAAGACATTTGCTCTCCACAGCACTGTCCTCAGTAGAAACTTGAAATTTCATCACCATGAGCCTTGTGCAGCAAGATTTTAAGCATGATAAACACCACAGGAGTAGCCTTTTAACCAGATTGTACTTAAAATGCACTAGTAAGAAATTTTCTGCAGCAATTGGGGTATAAATATGTGCGTGTAAAGAGCAAACTTCATGGGTGAGAACACTTTTACCTGAACCAGCTGATCCCGCTGGGAGAAGTCATTGCAGCAGTATTCAAAGCCAGATCCTCTATTGTAACACACTTCCAAACAGAACTCAATTCCTGTGTTTCTTGCTTCACATATATTTACTGAAACAGTTGGTTTCTAGTCACATCTTTCATTTCTTCATATGTCTCTTTCTCACTATCTTTTCCCTCTCCACAATTTTTTTTCCTCCCTAGCCCAAAGGCTCGAGTTCTGCTGCAAAACAAACATGTTTTGTTTAAGCTGCTCTTCCGTAACACTCTTCGTGTACAGCCTTGTTGGGCAATCAGAACAAAATTCAAAGCCAAGTTGGTGGTGCAGCAGCAATTCTGATGAGCAGCTGAAAAGTTTATTTGTACAAATATTTAATCTAAGCTAGGAAAAAAAAAAAAAAGTCTTTCCTTTTCTTGAGCTCTCCTTCTAGCAGTTGTCTAAATTGGGTCTCCTGCTCTTGTTATAGCACAGATGTCTCTCTCACAAAAAGCTGCAGTCTTATACTGTGGACTTTCATTCATCAGGCTCTAAAAGCCAATTCTGACTTCATTATAAACAGCATTACCCTACACCAAGCCCCACAAATTGAGGCTGCTTTACATGGAAAAAAGGAAGAAGGAAACATTACTTTTTAGTAAAGCTGAGCTTGATGCACATTAAAATATCCTAGTTCTCACACAGATTTCACAGATTTAGAAGCAGCACCTTTGAACAAATCAGAGCAGTTGTTTTTTGCACTTTGAGAACAGACTATTTCATATGCATCATTTTATAGTGCTGAAAGATTTCTGCTGTATACCATAAGCAAATTAGTCTCAAGACATCTGGTCTGTAAGCACAGTTACCCATATTGTTTCTCTCTCACACATGCACTTAGTGACGGGAACTTTACAGTGGTGCTGTAGAATCTGAAGTTATTTTCTCCACTCACATAGAGCAAATCCATTAGACCACCACCCTTGTTTCCATGACACCTGTGTCATGCTGATTGAGAGTTAAAATTAGTCAACACCAGTGAAATCATAAATAGCAGAGGCAAAAAGAGAGACAGGAGGATGAGGGTCATTCAGTAAAAAAAGCACATGGAAATATTTGCCTGCAAAGACTTTGAGGGTACTGTGTAAAAACAAACTAACAAAAAAAAAAGAGGGGTATCAGGCAACAATATGAGTAAAGAAGTTGTGAGTACACATGGCTTTTTGATTTAACAGAGGACGTGTGATGTGGGCGTGAAAGAAAACAAAAGAGCCAAGTGAGGAGAGTATGGCTAAGTACAGAGCAATGCTGATATCATTCCAGGTCTCAAGCCTGGCTAAACCACTAATGCCATCACACACTTCAAGTACTTTCTTGGTATGTTGAAGTCCACAAGAAAAACCAGCCAAACAAATATTAATGGAGCCAAACTAGTCTGATGTGGTCCCCATCAGGCTCTGGTGTACTAGAATTTTCAGTGCAGTCGGAACAGACTGGGCATTTTGACTTTGAGGTGTGAAATTACCTCAGCAGAGATGCCATTGCTCTTGCAGCTGCCAATGACTGACCATGGCAAAAAGACTCTTCAATGCTCCTTCAGTTTGGCTGAATCTTTTTGTTGGTAAAAAATGCATCCCCAACAAGGGGCCCAGCTAACATGGCTTTACAAGGAAAATTAAATACTAAGAACCCCTAATAAATCCCTGAGGAAGCAGGCATTTTTGAAAGGCAACAATTTTGAATAGGCAACACTGCATTGCCTGAATGGAGGCTGTGGTGACAGGTGAGCTTGGCTCCAGGTTGCCCAGCACACGCCCCAGCCTGGGCAGCCTGTTTGGACCACTGCCACCCAACCAGAGCCCAACCATAACAACTCTGTCCATTTTCACCAGAAATAAAGTCAGAGCACAGTGGTTCTTTGTCAAGGCAGAGCAGCATGGACATAGAGTATCCAATCTAGCACATGGTCAGCCAAGACACAGTTACTTCTCCAAAACCTCGTGAAGGCATTTGAATAGGCAAAATCAGTCTGCAATGGCTCAATGCATTGCAGCATATGGTGATGGCATTTTTCATCTTGTAGGCCCTCTAATACCATGACCATAGAGTCCGGAAGAATCAGAAAAATAAGCCTGGAAGCTGCTGAAGTCATTGTTTGCACACACCAGAAAGGCAGCCCCTGAAAACAATAACTCTGGCTTATTTACCACATCCCATACAAACCCTGGAGTGAATTCTCCTGGGAACTTAGAGTTATATCCAAATGTTCAAAACTAATAATAAGTTTACCCTATAATACAATTCTGTTTAGGTGGCATTACCAGGGTTTTAAGAATGTAATGCTGAACCACAGAGAACAAAGACAAAATTGTCAAAGGAACTACTAATTGAGTGACCAATTTGGACACCAAGGGCTTGATTTTCCATAGTGCTCAGCACGTCTGCCTGTTTAAAGGGCAGCTTCAAAGCCACATTTGGTAGTAAGGAGAACACGGCACTTCTGCAAGAAAGACCTCTGGCTCATCACAAGACAGGCTGAAGACAAGGCACACTGTTAGCAACTAATAGCAACTTCTGCTTAAGGAGTTAGTACAGCACTGGAGACCAGAACGTACAGAATTCAGTTTGCCATGGCAACATTCAATTCCCCTAACCAAAACGGTTTGTCTTCCTGAAAGTCCTCGGCTTGCTGCAAAATTAAGAAGGCATGTGGTGAGTAACTGGGTCACAACTCTTACAGACTAGTCATCTTCACTGCACAGACTGGATGTGTTAGTGACAGCAGAGCCATCCTCTGGCTCAAGCCTGTGTCCCTCCCTACAGTGCTAAGGGCAAACACTAGGTCCCTATTTACCTTGCTTTCATTATGAAACATTTGAAATGCTCAATTTAAAAAAATAAGGAGGAAAGAGATGATGTGGACTATCTCAATTTTTGTTTCAAATTAATGAAATGATAGAAAGGAACTGAAAATGGGTCTCAGGTAGAGAGCATCACATGCAACCATGACTACAGCTATTGTAGTCAACTCCACATACCACATGTGTTTGTAAGTATTTCCAAGTACTGCTGGACCATTTAAATGTGTATATATATACATATATATGTACACACACACACCCCTACCCATATATATAAAATCAAAAGGTAACGGAGAGAGCACTGCATGGTTTAAAACGACACTGATATTCAAGAACAATGTTTTAAAGGACTTGCCTTGAATCGGCTATGTCAAAAATTGCTTAAAGTACTAATTAGCCTGATTTACCAGTGGAAGACGGTTGGCTTCTAAAAAAAGTTAAGGAATCCAACAAGTATAAGCAACATGGTAAATCATATCAGAACAACATCAGTACCAGAACACCCACTGCTTCAACCCCCCCACCCCCCACTTTTTTTTTTTTTTAATAAAAATTCATACAATGGAAAATTCAGTGAAAGAGTATTCTAATGAAACTGAAAATAGAAGACATTTCAAAAGAAGTTTTAGGGCTGGAAAATTAGCCCAGGTACTGAATGCAGCACTCAAAGTTCTCCTGTGCTTTCATGTTCCCACATTATACCCTAAACTGCAAATAGTCTACTGAATATGTGATAGGGAGGAAAGATTAGTGTGCATTACACTAAGGAGATATGTGATGGGAGGCAAAGGAAAAAAAAATCATAGTATCAAGGCTGACAAATGGTATGAGATGGTCTGCAAGGCTAAAAAAAGTACTTTAGAAATGTTTAAGACAAAGGCAAAAAAAACCTCACTTATTAGATGCATGAGTGTCCTTCACAAAGAGATTAAAGGGAACAGGATAATTCAGTCTGGAAAGGAGTGAGAGGGAATATGATACAGGTATCATGAAATAATGAATCATGTAGAGATGGCCAAATTGGCAGCTTCTGTTCACCCTTCATCTAAATTAAATGAAAACAAGTTTGAAAACACAGAGAAATAGGTATTTATGCAACAGTATCTGAATGCTATTAAGCATTGCACAGTATCTGCTACAATACTTGATTAATCTCTCCTCTCTTTACACTAACCAGGTTAGCACTACTGCAAATGCTCCTGATTCAGTACCCATTCCTGTTTCCAGAAAATTAAAAAGCACTGTCGTACACAGATTGGTTCTTAAAGGCAGGAATTGCTGTTTTATGCAGCTAATCCCCTTTCCCAGAATCTACTCGTGGACAACGCTGGGGTGCCGCCCTCCTCAGGCAGACGGTCTACCAGGACACTTCTGTGGCTCAGCATGAGGGAAGGATCACATGCCGGGCTGGCAGATGGGTGTTGTGAAACGTAGTAGGATGCAGCAGCAACACTAGCTCGTGTTCATCTGCCTCCTCTCGCATTAAGGCGGCCAGTTTAAGTGGAAACACTCTTCACTATTTCTGCGATCTCATTTGTAGTTTGCCAAAGGGAAAGGGCAGGGGGGGTAGGCAGGGGAAAGAAAGCTATAAAAGCATTACTATCCAGTGAACACCCATTGCTCAATTCTGATTAAATGATAGACTACACAAAAGCAAGGGAGCCAGCAAATTTTAAAAGAATGTTTGGGAAAGACACTGGGATAAAGAATGCTTTTTGTGCTTTACTCACAGCACTATACCAAAACACAATTGGTGCCTTATTGGCAGTTTCAACACTTTCCTGTGGAGGCATCAAGCACCAATCTCCACCAAGAGGACTGTGGCTCAGCCCTACAATGCAAGCTCCAGGCCACAAAAACTAGAACAGAAATGGTTATGGTTTCCCCCCCACACACCCCTTCCACCTTTCTCAATTTTGCTAACTCCATGTCATTAGAGAAAAAGTCTTCTTTTTAATTGCAAGATTTATCAGGGAAAATTTTATTTCTCCTATACAATTTACTCTCTTCTCCATGTATATGTGCACAAAAATAGCCCTTTTAAAAGCTATTTTCTGTAACTATTTAAAAGTCTTGATGCCACTTCATTACTGCTCTGCAAGGCTGGTGCTAGCCTGATATTTTTATTTCTGCATAATAGGGTTTTTTTTCATTTTAAAAATGCCTTCTGTAAAGCTGGAATCCTGCAATTATAACAGATATCTGTCAGACTGTAAAAAAATTCAGATCATCTTTTGGAACCTATCAACAATTACAAATTCCAAGAAATGTCTCTACAAGAGCACCGGCATAATTTCAAGAGGCCATATGTATGAAAAGTGTTCTCTCTGGTACAGGTATGACAGTGCATTATAGAAACAGAGCCAAGTCAGTGCTTGATACCAGGGAAATCTTTCCTGGGAAGGTTGTACCATATTTTAACATTAAGAATTTCCTTACAAGATCTGCTTGTAGCTATCCAAAAATGACAGAGGGACTCAGAGAGGAAAATCCTGTAAAATGGATTTAGTTCACAGATTAGTGCAGATAAAAAGGAATTATATTAGAACTCAGATGGAGATCACATCTGAGCCAACCCCTTTATTGTGCACAAGATACAAGATGACAAGCTTTCAGGAAAAAAGAATTAACAATCACTTCATAAATACCTGCAATCTCTTTATAACCAGGAAAAACTATAAAAAGACTGAAGTATTTTTCTAGAGTTATCTTTATAAGATTCCCCTTTCCCCTTTTAAAAATGGTCATCCCTAAGATTCATGCCATGCCTTTGGTTTCCCAGCAGTCCTACCAAGGGACAGTGCTGCTATGGACCAATCATATCAGGTTTGACCTCTAAACGAGATTCTGAAATACAAGAGACTACCGAAGGGAGGAAATTGTTATCTGCACTTCCAGATGCTTACAGACACACGTTGCTGCATATTCTCATACAAAGCTTTCCTTTGAGCTATCAGTGCATACCCCTTGCCTCTCCTCCCTAGTTATATCTTGGTGGCATGACAAAACTCCTGTACCTGAATGCAGACCATCCGTAGCAGTCTCATAACTCATGGGGCATTCCAGTTACTCGAGTAGTTGTAACAGCTATACCTGAAATTGCAAAAGTCATCTCCACAACTGGAGAAAATGCTGTTTTCCTTAACTCACCTCTCCTGTTTTGTATGGGTATTTCCAGGGAGAGGGGAGGCAAGAGGACAACCTTATGAAGTCCCTACTGTGGGGACCAGGCACTGAAAAAAGTAGGGGAGGTTGTGCTGGTACTCAAGAACTCAAGCCTGGGATCAAATAAAAGCAAGTTACATACAATTTATAGCAAGAAGGAGTGGTCTTGTTAAAATAAGTACACCACCTTCAACTGCGTGAGTTACTTGAGCTGCAGAATTAGACTTAAAGGTCTCCACAGTGCTAACATAGAGAAGAGAGCTGTGGAAACAACAACAATTACATGTTGTCAAAGCCTTCAAACTGCAAAAACATGAACCTTGGAGCAAAGGGGAAACATAGGACTTTGAGTGCCGAAAATTTCTGTTGTAAAACACATTATCTAGCAGCTACATTCAGATAGTCATAAAAATGAAAGTATATGTATTTTAAACACTAAAAACTAAATTATTAACACCCCTCCCTAAATTTAAAGGGATATTATAATGAAATTCTGTTAAACACAGATTTATCAAGTTCTATGAGATTTCCAAGTCTACTTTAAAGAATCCCAACATTAAGGCCAACTCATGCAATAATCTGAAAGGTAAAGTTTTAGAGGATGTCCACAAATAGCCAGAAACTTTTGAATGCACTTGTCTAAACTAGAAATTATGATTGCAAGAGATGCACTATGCTAATACCATTTGACCTATATATACCCAAACAAAAAAATTCAGAGTGTGAATGCTAAGTGCTAGCTGACTGCTTAAAGACTGCAAATTACTTTCAGGAGTCAGTTCAAAAGGAGCAGTCAAATAACAAGTAAGATGACTGGAACATTTGGAGGAGAATGGTCATAGCTAAATGAGTTAACTACACCTACGGTGTAACACTGATCTCTGTTTCCATCTCATTGCATTCAGGACCTTCTACAAAGAGTTTTCCCATTGTAGCCTTGCAGGATATATTCAGTCACCAGCAAACTCTCAACTCAGAAGTTTATTGTTCAGCTTCATCATTAATACAACCAGATTATGATTTCCCTTTCTCACAGGGAAAACAAAAGAGACACAATCACAAATGAGGCAAGTTTACATGGTCCCACTCACTCTGCAGTAATTACTCTATAGCTGCACAGATCTGAAAACCAAAATACTCTCATTCCTTACAAGCATTGGAATTCATAGAGGAAAGAGGGAATACTAAATAACATGGATGATACATGGTTTTGGGCTGTTTGTTGTTCCTTTATTCAAAAAAGGATTGCTCACCTGGAACATCGTCAATCGTCTGCTATTCCTCAAGACTTACTTATGAACAGAAGAAGAAATAAAATACAATGGAACAAAGGTCTGCTCTGTTCTTACTGGATTCAGTGGCCCTACAGGAAAGTCTAGACTCAAGTCTCTGTCTTGGATTTTGTAGCTAAGTTTTAAGTTCAACAAATCATTTGTGCTGAACACCTCAGGTTTTAGCAGCTGAAAAAAACAGTAGTGCTGTTCCTTGCAAAAGTCATCCTTGTGCAAGCATCTGAGCACAACTGGTAACATCAGATGCTAGACTGATACACCTGCTTTTAAGAAAAATCCCACAACACGAACCTGCTTTTTTTCCAGAAATACAGACACTCAGTTTGGATGCAACCTCTTTCTTATGCTCTGAATCAGGCACTGCAAGTATTTGAATAAGTGGTTCTAGTCATGTTTCACTGTTGTTCCATAAGTAGCTACACAAGCTATCCTTTGCTAAAAGTACTTTAACTCTCTACAGCAATCATCCCCCTGAACATTAATCAAAACCATCTGTAGTAGGAATAATTTAAGAGTAAAGGTGAAGAATACTGCAGAGCATGGAGAAGTTGTATGCCATTTACCAGTTTCACATTTACTGTACAATAAACTCTCTTCCCTTGTCAAAATAACTCCTTCTCCTTAAACTTTAAATTTTAGTTTTTTGACATTTAAAAAGCCAACACTGTTTAAAATAAGGGAAGTGGGAGTGTAAATCCCCAGTATACACCCGTATGAATGCACACTTCATTCTGATTTTTCACTGATTCATAGCTAAATACTCAGCCCAACAGAAGGGGAACTAGATTTTTAGGCACAGAGGGAAAGAATACATCAGTGCTTTGCTATTGACATGGAAAGAAAGAGGAGGTGGTGTAAGAGGAACTAAGAAATCTTGGTTATTCGCCTGTTGAATATTTAGGGAGCCACAGCTCTTAAATCCCTGCTCATGGCATCTGGATGAGAATGAAACATGCTATTCAGAGCTGAGCATAGCAAGTAGATGCAGACAGCACTAGTAGGACACTGCTACAACAGGGGAAAATTTTATTTCAAACCATTAGGCAGTGCTCACCTTTTGCATTAGATCAGTGGCTGCATGTAACAAGCAGCAAACAACCAGGGCAGCCCAAAGAGCTTGCAGGTGTAGGCAATGGGTGTCTGGGTGTCAAAATGAAGAACAGGCAGCTCAAGTGCTGAAGGAAGTGTAACCCAGCTGGGGAGGTCATGGATGGACCCAAGGACCAGAGGCCCAGCTGTTGCCCATTTTTCTAGGGAGGGAGGTGAATAGTGAGGCAGGGGTGTTCAGAAAAGATTTCACATTGAACTTGATCTATATCTTGTAGAAAAGAACTCAGATGAAGTCTCCAGCTATTGTAGAAGTACTAGAGGTGCTTATAAAATATGAGAGGAATCATGAAATTCTCAAAACAAATCTGTACAACAGAGTTTAGGAACAAGCTGCATCTCAACCAGGTCAGAAAAGGGAGCAGATAGGAAGCATCAGTATCCTAGGTCACTGACCACACAAGAGCAGTTTCTGAGTGCAAGTGAACATAGGATGAATGTAAATGAACATACACAGTAGAAGAAGCCTCAGAAGTCAACTAATACATACTCCCTTATAACCACATACCATCACCCCACACCCCCCAGTGCTTGGTGTTAGCATGCAGAAGCAGTCATATACAAGAAGCCTTGAAGACAGAAAACATGAGACTACACTTATGATTTTTGTCACCCAAAGACTTGAAAGGGAGGAGAGAGAATCAAAAGCAAGACAGACAAGACCCTCTAACAAAGCCTGGCAGAGCTGTGCTCAGACAGACACCCTAAGATGATCTTCAAACATCAGTCAACTGAATAAAGCTGGACCTGTTGCACATATTCTACTATAAAGACAGGTTCCTAAGTTATGAATAATGACCATAAGATGCATACAGCACAACATTCCAGAAGGGATGAGAAATAGTTATAATGCCAAAAAACCCCAAACCACCTTCATTCCCCATGAAACTAGAAGTAAACTTTCCAATAAGCAATGAGAATATGCCAGAAGCTCTAAACAAAACATGGACACTGAATGTAGAAAACAGGCTGCTGCACCAGCACAGCTTCTGGAAGCAATGAACAAATGGCACCTTTCTGCTGACTTAACTGCTCTGAACTGCAAGGCAGGGGGAGAAACTGAGGGCATCCCATTTATTTTTTTTTACTTAAAAAAAAAGTGTTCTGTGCATTGGAGACCTTTTACCAACATTTAAGGTCTTTGACTTCAAACAAATCTGAGAGGTGCAGACTAAGAGGTTGCCATATTGTTCCCTCCAGGACATCATGTCACTGGCAGCAGGGCTGACAACACTAGAAGAATTGCTGCCAGGCACAGAGGCAAGCTTAGAAACCTGAACACCCTTCAGTAGGATTTGAGGTCTAAACACTCTGTACCACCCCAAAAATATATGCATTCTTCCACATAGCAACACTAAAATCACTTTCCCCTCTGTTTACTTGAGAGCATGCTTAACTTTCAAACCAGCATAAATAGTAAGCTCAGCCATGGCAAAAAAAAAGAAAAAATATAATATAGGATGGGGTAACATGGCTGAGTGTGCAGCAGCAGCCTGTGGAAAGCAATACCCCATGAGGTCTGGCAGCAGATCAAGGGCAGTCACTTCAGTTGCTTTCCAGATTATATAGCTTTGTGAAATTATTTTGGTAATATTCATCCTTCTAAAAACCTCCCTGTGCAAAGTGATCTTTTCTAGTCCCTTATTGTTGAGCTCTTACCCACCAGTGCACAATGTGCTACTGTAGTTGTGCCGGCTACCATGCCAGCAGCACAGTAGTGGTACATGCTGCAGAACCAATGAGACCAGCCCAGAACACGAGGAATGTCTCCCTTTCCAGCCTCCTCTTTAATTTTCGTGCACACACAGCTCTGCTGCCAGGGCAGGCCATGCCAGGCCAATACTTGACTTGTAAACAGACACCCCAACATGCTCATCTTAGCTGCAAGGCTCCAAGGTATCTGCTCTTATTCCCAACTAGCATGTAGGAAGATTTCTGCATGTACCCTTATCTGCAATTGTAAACTTTCACAACAAAGAGGCAGATAGTTAATACATTTTGATGATTATATTGGTTTTAACTTGAAGAACAGGAAGGAACCCAACCCAGACTTTCCCTTTGTCACCCTCCAGCCTGGGCTCTGGGATGTTCAGAAACAAAAGCGCAATTAAGGCAAACAGATTTTGCCTCTGCACACTAAAACATGCACAGGGTGTGTCCTTGTTATGTTTAATAAAGGCTCTCATGCTTTCCAGTATGATAAAGGAATCACCTCAGGGTTAATGCTCTAAAAATATGAATAGATGGTGACAAGGAAACATACAAATTTCATTCTTACTGTCTCCCACCAGTACAATGCTTGGCATCCCTTAACCTCTACCAGCAGTGGCTATCACAGAGCAGCTCCTGAAGCGTACACCAAGCATTACTACAGATGGACTCAACTTTTAAAAATTACCTTGGATCCACCTTTTTCTGACAGCCATTTAGATATGCAGTCTTAGATATTCTATTTCAGTCAGCTGTAATCTTCTGAGGTTAAACTTATAAAAGGATTTGGTTTATATTCATTTCTGTGTCCTCAATCAGACAAGACAGATTTCACTTTTAGTTTGCCTGGGTTTTTGTTTTCTTGACCCTTTCAGAAGAATCATCACAAGAATGGACATCTACAAAAATGTCAGTAACCTGTTTCTAGATGGGAAAAAGACCAGGTCTTCTAGACCAATGGACCAACTGCTCCACTCTCATCCATCATTCTGTTGAAGTCATCTCAACAATAACTTTTAGTGCTTCTTTGTTTTTAGTTCTGTGAGTTTTGCCTAAAACTCAAGGACACAAGTTTTCCCTCAGTACATTTACAAGAAGAGCAGAGGATTGCATATGAAGGAATCTAATACTATATAACAAAGCAGTAACAAGTAGCTCAAAAGATAGCAGTGGACTTTCAAGGAGAGAATCAGAAATCACTCGCTCCTCTCCTCCTCTACACCACCCCTACCTCCTTTTCTTTTCCTTTTTTCTTTTCTCTCTCTCTCTTTTTTTTTTTTTTTTAGCAAAAAAGCAAAGGTAGCTCAATAAGTTATTTTCCCCCAATATTTAGCTAGAGAAGAAATGTGCATGTGCCTCTAACAGAGAACTTAAGTCTCTGAACTAAGATGTCTATGAAATTGTTTCTCACTGTTTTGGCTGTGTTAGAACTCCCATTAAAATCTTCAGTGCTTGTGGTATTTTTATACCTTCAGTCAAGAAATCAGGAAATAATAACCCAAGAGATCTCTGTCCAAATTTTGGGAAAAGGAAGCCTGATTCTTCTGCACTCTGACTACCTCTTGTGACTACATGTTACATAAATAATCTAATTTTTTTTAAAAGCCAACAAATAAGCATTACCCACTTCCTCTCATCTGTTTCTTGTTACAGTGCAGGTACCAATGCCTTCAGTTGGCTTTTCATCACAGAAACAATGTTAAAAGCAGGCTTTAACAAAAATATGAAGACAGCAAAGATACTTGTCATATTAACCATGTTAGCACACTCTCCCAGAAACCTCTTACAAAAACATTCAAACAGGTTTCTGCAGCTGACAGACATAAGTCTTAGCTAATCCATCCTCAGGATAATTTAAAAAAATTTTTCACACAAGTGGTCCAGCCACCCATTTCTCTCTGCACTCCTGCATAGGTTTTCATTACTGCTGCTACAGATGTGGATTACAGCAGCTTGTGCTTGAATACATACAGCTGACTATATACTTTTTCTGAGAGTTCAAATAGCTTCCTTCTACTGGGTAAAAATGCATATCTACACACAAGATACTATACATATTCATCAATGTCCCTCCCACTTGCAGGATAGCAAGACTCAGCATGGAAGAGCAAGTTGATATGAGAAGCTGCTTCAGGTGTAAAAATATAGGCTGTGGGATGTGTGCATAGCACACACATCTCAAAATGCTCTGTGCACCATTAGCATAAGATGAATAATGGTCACTTCACTCATGATTGGTTAATTTAAGAAGCGACATCTCAAAGTCTGGTAGGACATATGGAATACTGCTTACTGAATTCAGCATCTTGTCATAGCATTATGTGTTTATTATGATAAATACAGTTCAAGCAATACCTAAAGGTATTCAAAACTAAATACTCCTCAGGCAAAACAGGGGAAAAAAAAAACCCAACACATTACTAGAACTCACATCAGCAACTGAGAGCAGGTCTACCAGGAACAGTTTTACAGCATAATAGAAACCCAAAAATGAGTAAAGTAGGAAAATACATATAGTAGATCCATGCATTGGCAGGCTTCATGTGCATCTTACTATGAGACAGAAACCCTGTAACGCTGTACACGTACACATCCTGTACATGTCTTCCCTTATCTTAATATTGAGGGGTTTGTGGTTTTCCACACACAGTATTTCAAAGGCGGCAATGTCAGTATGGGCACATTGGAAGTTACATTTAAGTGTTATTGACAAGTGCTTTCAATGATCTCCTCTATCTGCTGAAATCCAGTCAATCTAACCACCATTGTTCATACCACAGTAGAACCACAGCTGAAAACCAGGTCTAGAACTTGTCCCATGACAGCCACAGCCAAGACTGGTCTGGTGAATCAGATCCTTGACTGAAGTTGACTTTGACTTTTGGTGTGGCCCCAAGTTCTGAAAACAGCTATATGGAACACCATCATGAAAGGTCTAAACAAATCATTTTACCCAGCATAAGGGGCTCTCCGCTACACCTCAGTAATTTCAAGCCAATGTTTGAGTCTGTACCCGTGGAGTACAGATGAGTTTTAGACACTCACCACTACAGATATTCTTCCCATATCACCAGATATTAGACTAAGATCTCTACCCTTTCACAGCAGATATTAAAACATTTTATGCAATTTAAGACTTTTACTTTCACAGAAGGCAGCAAAAAGACTTAATAACCTTAGGTCTTCCTTGGAGGTCAGGTTTTACTAGTCCTGCTGGAGATGCCCTCAAAGTGCTCCACATACTTCTTACAATGGCACACAAAGAGCTAACCCAAGGTTCCAGAGGGACATTTGGCCAAAGAGACTAATGTGACAGAAGCAGCTCAGAAGAGGAAGTTCATCTCAAAAAAGGTAGCAGTGTGAAGTAAGGGGGAAATACCTACAGCCATTCCACTCAACACTGGGAAAATAACATCTGTTAAAACCCTTGTCTCTACAATTATAATTTGATATATCAGCAACTGGTTTAGAGTAAGCCTATATTCATCAAATTATTGAATAAATTTCACTTTTAAATCATCCAAGATATTTCAGAAAGTGAATGTTTAGGCTCTGCACTTCATCATTCTCTACTGCTTTAGAAACAGTACCAATGTATTTGCAAGCTCCTTTCTTTAATTCTCAGTTTGAGCCAACTATGAGGTGCAAGTCATACAGCATTAAAAGACAGAAATGGGGTTGTAATGTAAGACATGATATGTTAATATAAAGCTGTAAATGAGTGCATGGGCACAAAACATCATCCATGTATTATAGATTTCACATACTGGGGGAGCAAAACATGTACAATTGTGTAAATGTACTTGCCCTTACAATACAAAATATGTAAGGAAAAAAGTAACATTACAAGAACTTACTTTTTCTCCCCTTTATTTTTTTCAAGTCTACTTTTGATTGTGATCTTAATGGAAATGGAGAGCATCATAGAAGTAGTATTAAGTAGGTGTGCAGTGGTTTGAAGAAAACGGGAAAACAAAGCTCTAAACCTGGTGAATGCTAAGATTGCACAGAGGTGACCACAGCTGTAAATAGTAAAGGCTAGTGAAAGTTTGGAGGTTGAGGGGTTTTTTTGCCTTTTCTTTAAAAAAAAAAAAGTCTATAAATACAGCAGTGGTGATTGACCACAAAAAGCTTAGCACTCAAAGTACTGCAGAATAGCAAATGTCAACACAAGAACACCTTTACCACTTGTGACAATGCCATGAACACAACAGGCAACAACCTGAGTTTGTAAGAGAGGTGCACCAAGACACAGTAGCACAAACAAAATCCGTTAATATTGAACCATAATCAGCTTTAAAAAATAAAGTTATTCTAAATTTGCTTTTAAAAGTTTGAAGAAATCTTTAACTGCAATTTGCAAGTATACATCACCAGCACATGACCTCCAAGAAGTGCTATGAGAATACCAGGCAGGAAACTATCTGTATGCCTTTCATTTGTTACACCACGGGGAAAGAGCAGACATCAGTCACTCTAAACCTTTCAATTAAGCATTCATTTTCTAACCATTAGAGAGAAGACAAATGGTTCAAGTTCTGGAGTTAGCAACTGCAAGCTTAACTAGAACCATAATTACAAAATTCCAAGTGGTAAATTATGCATGGAGAGGCTGAAATATTCTGTTTTCTCATGTAAAATACAATCATCTCTTTACTCTGGCCAATAATAATAAAACGGAATAAATACTTCATTGTGTATACCTCTAAACTACTCCATGACAAGTATAAGTTGTGCTGTACTGGTGGTTACAAAGCACCAATCAAATCAAAGGGAGCCCATAGTTTTCCAGCTTGGATGTCAAAACCTAGATTCCTTAATCCAGAACAAGTCAGCAGAAGAGCTCAGCACCCCTGCCATTCTTGGCAGAGATAGTAAATATTCCAGATCCTCAAAAGTGGGTTCAATCTTACTTATTTGGCTTTAGAAAACAAACCTTCACAACAGGTATACCGGGACTTAATTTTTTCACGTGTCAGTTGCTAGATTAAAAGAAAGGTACGCTGTTCTCTACTCAGCATCAGCAAGAAGATTTGTATCTGTGCAACCTTTAAATATTCAGGCAACTATATGAACAGCACTTGCGCAGAGCTCCGAATCTAAGAATGAACACGCAGTTGTAAATTTGGTATGAACCAGACCACGTGAGGATACACCCATCTGTACAACAACTGCAACATATGTTACTGGTGCAGCGCACAGTGTCCTTTCCTCATTAAAAACACCAGCACAAAGCCATATATGTGAAGCACGTGCCTGTTTACAACAACAGCTTCCCCGGAAAAGCTCAGAAGACCACAAAGCTGGCGACAAGATAGAGCAGTTCAGCCTCGCGCAGCTGTGTGAAGTGTCATGAGAATGAGCTCATGCCCTGCAACACTCATCTGAGCCGAGGAGACCATGCTCACAGCACACAGAGCGAAACCAGACCCCAAGGCTTCCCACACAGGAACACTGGTAGGGGCTGCATTTTGCTTCATTTTGCCCACACACCTCAGGGCAAAGTGGGCACTTGAGAAGCAAGAATGCATGCCTTGCAACCAAGAGAGGAGAAAGTCTGAGGTGGGATCCAGACACATGCCTGCAGCTTCACCAGCAGCAGCCAATGTTCTCCTGCACTGTGGCTCCACACTGCAGCTCCAGCCAAGCCAGGAGGACCAAATGTCAAGAGCCATGGCAGACAGTGACACTGGGGTGAGAGGTTGGCAAGGGTGGCTGGCCCCAAATCTCACCAAGTGAGCCCAGAGGCTGCTTACACAGCAGCTGTGCAGCCACCACAGTAAGGGTGTCAACCTGTTGGGTGCCAACAGAAGACAACCTTTCACCCACAGATATTTTAATTTTTTTGAAAGCTTCTCCTTTTTGACTGTTGTTTATGAGCTGTGAAAGGCTGCAGCGAATTACATATTTTCATGCATCATGAGTCACGTTCCTCCCCTTTTCTTTGTCCCAGCCATACACCGTTACTGCATCTGATTCAAAAATGCAGGGGCATGCATTTCTCTCATGCAGCAGGGGTTTCAGAATTATTCATGATTTAGAAATGCACAGCTTAATTTGTACTGCTTTATAGCCTGGTCTCTGTCTTTTAATGCTGTGTAACTTGTACTTTATAGTGGCTCAAGCTGGGAAAGAAACTAATCTCAGCTTGCGAACTCCTCAGTCCTGCTTCTAAAGCAATAGAGAGTGATGAAGTACAGAGACTAAACATTCATTTTCTCAAGGACCTCATTGTTTTAAAGTGAAATTCACTCACAAGGTTGATGCATATAAGTGTCAAAGAATTCCGTGCAACACTAAGGGTTGGTGCAAAGCAGGATACAGTGCAATCCCTGAGAGCTATTTTGTTTACAAGGGCAATCAGCCCTTGGCACAAGCCAGATTATATTTGCAGAGACAAGCCTCCCTGAAAATGCTGTTTCCCAACACTGAACCTGTAAGGGCTCTTCCTTCTACCTGACTAGTCGCATTGGGTCTTTCCCCACAGTGCTGGTTGCTGTCCATGTGCCACCACTTGAAGAAACACATTAACTGCTTTAAAAGCAACTCCAGCACAGGAGCCCTTGAAAGCCCACAAAACATGACTTCCAAGAAACAACTATAAGACTCATACCAGTGACAAGAGAGAAGCCTGAGAGAAGTCTTCAGCCTGTGGATGTATATGAGCAAGTGGAGAGAGAGAGGAGGCAC
Organism: Acropternis orthonyx; assembly: GCA_035583155.1. Taxonomy (NCBI): domain Eukaryota; kingdom Metazoa; phylum Chordata; class Aves; order Passeriformes; family Rhinocryptidae; genus Acropternis; species Acropternis orthonyx. The sequence continues at coordinate 31,682,617 of JAWWEU010000081.1, forward strand.
AGGCAATTCCTCCACCTCCAGCAGTGAATCTACTGAACTACAAGCAGGCTACAACTGCACCAAGGGAACAGGAGGTTGAACAGCAGGGCAATGCAAGAGGGCCTTGAAATCCACCACTGCTCTCTCACCAGCAACAACAGCACCAACGTAGCAAAGCAAAACCCTGCCAAAATCAGAGCCTGCTCCTATCTCCCACAGTTTCACAGCCTGGCCCTGGCCCATGGATGTTGCTTGCTCAGTCTACCCCACTCCCCACACACCACGTTTCCACTGACGCAAAGCATTCAGAGCTGACAGATTGACATGTTTCCTCTCCCTGGGCTGGGGGTGAACACAGAGTCCTCGCTCACACAGCAACCACCCCCCAGCACCTCCCCTGCCCAAAACCTACCCTTGCCTGTGCCACCCTCACGCCACTGCCACAGCCCACGTCACAGGCATGTTGAGGGGTCAGTCTGGGGCAAAAATACACATTTCTTCTGGGCACCAGAGGTAAAGCCACACAGACTATTGTATGCACTTACCATAAAGGTAAAGCAGGGGGCAAAGGAAGCAAGGAAGGAAGGAAGCTACATTCAACTTACAGTTAGTTAAAATAAATTTCTCTTCCCCTCCCCTTCCCCCAAGCCTCACATATCCAGCTCCAAACATCCCCCTTCCTACTCCCAGCCCAGACAGTTGCCTCCCAGGTTGAGGCTCCAATGCAGGCTTTGTGCTTCAACCAGTCCCAGGCTGTGCTCTGAGGAATTGCTTCCTGCATGATCAGAGGAAACACCACATGGTACTGCAGCACAGCACCATGAGTCCGAGGCACAAGTTTTGTGGAACACATCTGAGGGAGGTACAGGAACCTTCACATGGTGCTTTCAGAGGCTTAACTAGTTCACCTTTTTTTGGAAGATAGGTGTGACAAAAGCAGAGTCATAAAAGTAGACCAGCTTTGGCTAATATAACTGATTATTCTTCTAACAAGGTCTTAACCACGTCTGAAGCAGTTTCACACAGATGCCTTCAGAAGACTGAAACCCGCTTCTGCTCTCCTTCAATGAGACTATAAAAAGTTACTGAGAGCCTTACAAACAGAAATGCTGCCTAACTTTGTTCATATACAGAAGAAATAAATTTGGAATCTCTACATATTAGAGTAGAACACATTAAAAAAACCCAGAACATCTGAGTGAAAACATGCCCATTCAAGTATTTGCTTAAATAGGGGAGCAACTTTTTGGACAACTAGGAAGCCTGAGAGTTTATAGCAATGTCAAACTGTCCTATTTTTAGCACTGTGTGTCAAGGGCACATGCCTAGAAAGCACTTTCACTGCTTCAGCAGTTTACAGGAAAAACAAGGTAGACAAGCACATGCTTATTTACAGACAGATGAGCCCAAATCTTGTGTGTGAATAATCACATGGGACTGCTTCGAGTTTACTGGGTGACTCACTGGGGCAGCATCAGGGCTCCTGACACAGCCCCTGAGCTCAACACTATCAGAAGGAAATGGCTGCAGAGCACTCAAAATCCCCAGGCAGCTTAAGACGGACTGGGCAGTAAACAGAAAGTAAATGGACTGCATTAATTTCTTTTAATTGAAAAGTAAATATTTCAGATAGGCAAGAATCATAAAGGGTCTGCAAAAATTTAAAAAAAAAGTGAACTGTTGTCAAAGGCCTTGCATTCCCCACTGGTTCTCTATTTTAGGTTCTACATATGACTAATTTTCAAGCTTTTCAGTACCTCTAGCATCAGCTATTAAAAAAAAACCAAAAAAACCTTTCATCTGTGGATGAAAGTCTGTACAGAGTCATCTAGAGGAAGCAAGAAACCTTATTTTGGCCACCATTTCTAATATTATTCAGTACTTCCAGAAGTAGACCATGGTGCATAATACTGTAAGGTCATGCATTATCTGGTAGTTCTCATTCCTTAATAAAAATAGTTATCAAACAACAAAAGTTTTATCAAAACATATAATGCTTGACCCTCTGCTTTCAATTAATACCTATATACCTGCAACCATCTCTGGCCACTCTCCTAGGCAAGTCTGCTGCATTTTTCATTAGCAACTGTGCTTATTTGAAATATCATCTGAATAGTTTCAAGAAAATTCTTTACTGTGAGGCACTGGCAGACTCACAGAGTCTCCTTACACTTAGCTAATAAGCTATGCAGTGAGGAAGACAACAAGGACTAGAAAATGCATAACTTCAGAAAACTGAATTCCTTCTTTCCCACTCTAGTGGCATAGGGGTGCCACAAGAGCTGTGCTTAAGCCATCCACAAGCAACTAAATAAAAAATTAAAAAAAAATCTTTGTCCAGCAGAAAGGTCAGATCACGAAACTCTCACAAGTTGAATCAGAAAGCTAGGAAAAGGACATGGCACATGTAAATGACCCGAACAACTATGAAACAAAGCCACCTGAAACATGGCAATAAACACACCAATAAAATAAGACTAACAGGACAAAGGTAAAAGCTAGTCAATGGCATTCTGCCTAAGGTTATAAAAGGGTTTCTGTACTCAAAAGTTCTTTTGTTATTTCAAGTTATGTCCATGCCTATCCCACCACAAAACCTTACAATTTAGTATGTGGTTCACAAATTTTCAAGGAACAGAAATACCAGGGCAGGTGCTAATTAACAACCCATGGTGACACTCTGCTCATTCTGAATACAAAGATCAAGATTAGCTGCTGCATGCTCTCCAGAGCTCTAGTGGAAGACATCATTCAGCTGTTATGAGGACTGAAGTCAGAAGACAGAAGTTTGAAGGAAAACAAAAACAGCCTAAGTCAGTTTACTTGAATTTTCTATTTGTATAGAAAATCTTCACAACTACACTGGCTTCATCATCTGTTTTCACTAGTATGAGATACTAACTTAAGTTCTGTTTTAGGAAATTTTACACAGGTCTTTCAAGAGTATCTCTACAATTTTCTTTATAAACTCCAGTGGATAATGAAGCATTTAAGCATTGTTTGCTGATCAGCATGGTCCCCAGAATACAGACACTCCAACAGCAAGTACCTGTGACAACTACATCCAGTGTTATACATACAGAGTTCAGGACTGGTCTGCACACTGCTCTGTTCTTCGGGCAGTAAATAGGGACAGCACAGGAACTAGTTTGTAAAATTACTACTGCCAGCAAAGCAAGCACAACTTCGGAGGAGGGGGACAAGGGGGAAGGAAAAAAAACAAGAAGTGGGGACATATTTGCATCTCTTTTTGACTGCATTAGTAAATAAGCTGCTGAGCAACATAAATCCCATTAATTTACCATAGGAACAGATGTTTGCCTAACACTACCTCAGTTTCAACACTTCCTCATAGAGAACATGTCACAAAAAACATGCTACTAAAAGAATAAAAGAAAACAGAATAAAACAAAAAGCAGTTCCAAGTTACAAGATATTTCTGCATCTGTATAAACAAAGTTGGATGTGGGCTTAATCCCCCAGCTACAGCTTCTCTCCCAATATATCTAAATGTGATCACACTCCTGTGCTACTAACTCAGGTGTTCTGTGCAAACCTCAGGTTACATTTTCACAAACAAGTCCAGCACAGCTGCTTTGGGAGCATCCATGTGGTTGCAGTTTAGAGACCCCAACTTTGAAGCTTTTTGGATGTCCTTCTGCACACCCAGCTAAACCCTACAGACCAGGTAATCTGCCCTCCAAGCCCAAGCAATTACTGTGTTGCTGTACGTTGACCTAAAAACCTTGATCTAAAGTATGGCATGTGGCTACCTTTGCCCTTCCTCCCCTACCTCTCCTGGTCATGCAAAGCAAAATAGTCTCATCCCAGGCCACCTTTAACCCTCAGGTCCAACCTCACAGCAGCAAAGCCTGCCTGCACCACTGGCCCTCCAAGCTCTGACCCTCTGGGCCTGCCTCCCTTAGACAGGGGTTTGCACATGGGATTCAAGCTGGCTGCACTCTGTTGGAAAGGGACCAGGGAGAACGTGAGATTCAGGAAAAGCAGCAGCACAGGGAAGAGAAGCAGGAAAAGTTAAAAAACAAAACCAAATAAATAACACCACCACAAAACACACACACAAAAAAATCCCACAAAAACAGAAAAAGTAAAATAAGTATATAGTTACAAAAAGTTGAAAGCATCAAGGTTGTGATCAGGGTTTCGGCTTTTTTAATCACTTTGCCTCCAAATATTAAGTAATTCAAACTCTTAATTCTGAATTAGTTTGCCTAAAATGAAAGCAAATATTGTTGTAAAAGAACTGTCTTAATATAAAGTGCAACAGCTTTTTGGTGGCATCTGTTAAAACTGTGTCAGATGAAGTGTCCAACAAGCCAGTAGGTTGTTTATAAATTGGATTTCAGTGTTTATATCCAGTGGTAAAATATTACAGTGGTATACAAGGCAAGAGCTTTATTTTAAAATTTTGGGTAATACTCTAACTCTTCATTGTACGTGTGGTTGCTGGTTTTTTTCAGATTAGCAGAGGGTCTGACAGAAGGTTCCTCCAAAATCATGTACATCTTGTAGATAATGGAAAAGAACTATGGATTTCAAAATCTGATTATATACACATGAAGAGGCAAGGCTGAGAAAAGCAAACTGGTTTAGAACCTCCCACGAGTCACTGAATTTGGAGTTCCCATTACTTTAAGCTCAGCCTAAATGCCTATCCTTAGAATTAAGTTCTGCTAATTGGAAGATGTGAATGCACCAATATTACTAAGAGACACATTGCTCAAGTGCAGAACCCACCTCCATTTATTGTTTTTCTTGCAACTCCATACATAGACAAGCCTTTGTAGTAATACGGACAGGTAATGACTATTTTTTTTTTAAATCTCTGTAACTTATTTTGTATATTGATGCAAATTTAGGAGATATGCACACTGTTTTTTAGTCTAATACTCTCACTAAAGTGCTAAATAAAACAGTGATTTATATAACTAATAATAAAAAGCCTCACTCTAAGGAACTAGTATCATAAGAAAAGATGCAGAACTTTAAGTCTTCCCAAGCTTAATGATGGCTAAACTTTTTCTGCTTGTTAGGATTACTACCAGTGTTCAAGGAGAAGAATTTTCCTGCATATAATGGAATCAGTTAACCAAGAATCACTGAGATAACATACTAGAAAACTGAATTATACTGGATTTTAGTCATGACTTCAATACAGTCATAGGGTATGATCTAGTACTGCAATAAGCAGCAAAAGTTACCATAATTTTAATATCAGTTCCATTCTAGCCCTTCCTTAAATCTGTACATTTGCCCATGCTTAACTTTCCTGCCATCAACATTTCCCAGTTAGTTGCCACTGTGTTAAAGGCAAAAGGAAAACCAGCAAGGTAGGCAATCTGCTGTCACAGTTATGCTGTAGAGAACAGATAGGATTCCACTGAAAGTAACTCCCAAAATAACTTTAAAAACCCACACAAAAATAGCTCTCACACAAACAACCAAGTTTCATTTTTACTATATTGCTTTTAAACCATTAATGAGTCATCACTTAAATAATCACTAGCTACGTTTATAAAGAATTATTCACACAGCAGACTTCATAAAATAAAACCATGTATATTTCCAATACATTCTATTTTTCTCATTTAAACTAATTAGAGACACACAGGAATCCACTGATTTAAGGGTGTTTAATATTTCCTTTTTTTTTTTTTAGATTTGCATTTTGAAGTACATTTACCACAGAGGTTTTGTTTCACCTCATAGCAAGAACTCAGTGTCTCCTACTTACTTAGCCTACACAAAAATTTTCCTCTTTACCAGAAGGGTTTTCCACCAAAATAAATGAGATCAAGAAAGATCGTGGTGTAGCAGAACAACATAAAATGCAATTAGTGGTAAAGTTTTTGTAGGTTGTGTCATTTCATATTCTTTCCATGCCTTCATGGGGCAGCAAAGACTTCACTAGAACAAACTCCAAGCAAAGACTGACTGCTGCCATCATTGCCCACTTTGATTAGTCTTAATCTTAGTGGAAGCACAGCAATTTTCACTGATTGCTAATTTGAGGGACGTACAATTTGCACAGTGTTTATTTTGGGCCCTTGCTGAGGGAGGGGTGTAGCCAAATGGGCAGTCTCCCAATCCAGATCACTCAAAATATAGCATTTGCACTCTAGGAATATCTCAGCCTCAGCCAAACCCAGGGAGCCTGCCAGCATCAGCAAGGGCTGCACTCATCAAGACCCACCCAGAGGACTCCTACAAGATGGAAACCACATTTCTATCCCCTGGCAAGCCCCACCAACTGCAGCACAGCCCAGAGAAAGAAGGAGAGGGTGACATGGGCGACCTTTGTAATGAAGTATCACAGGTGACTAAGTGAGGAGCACAGATATCCCTCACATACTGTTAGAAGGAGCTATAAAATACTGTACCCCATAAAGTGGACTCTTCATGAGCAAGAGGGGATTGTACACAACACACTTCAGGAAAATTTTTTTTTAAAATTGTATTCCTCACCAAAAGGACACTGGAAAGTCAAATGACAAATACATTTACTTGTGGTGGTCTTGCATCCACACACAAACCTAAAATCATTGAAATATGCAGGACAAACGCTAAAGAGCAAGTGCTCTGCTCATTTAAATGTCTCTGATAATACAAAAACAGACTTTAAAGTGGATCACATTACTTTCAGTGCAAGCTGTATGCATCATGGTACCTGCACCCCAGAGAGTGCTGGTTCTGTGGGTTGTGTATGTTGGTGGTAGAACATGTTCTCGCATTACTCACATTTTGATGAAGTAGCCAATAGGAGTAAAAAACAAATTTTAACATTCAGGTGCACTCCAAAGTTACCGTATAAACTCTATGTCACAAGAAAGCAGAAAGGTGGAAACTATGCCTTTTAGTTTCCCACATTTCCTCTCCAATTTTCTATCTTCTTGCTCCCAGGAGTAAAGATATTCTCACTGACAAACTGTGAAGGGCTGTGCTGCTTAACAGATTTAACAGATACACAACAGAGGAGACAACAGCTACAATAGCATGGGCCAGGAGGAAAGAGCAAAGACCGTGTTAATGACCCCCTTATAGCTACAGCTGGAGCCAAGCAGCAGGATTTCCTTAGACAGCATTGCTACATCTGGATCGCTCTCCAAAGGAAATGAAAAGCAATGCTTCTGCAAGATATGCTCTCAGATAAGCCAAAGCCACAAAAGCATGCAAGAGGCAGTGATAACATGAATTGAATTGTTAGTAAAAATAAAGGAGAAGAAAAGTTAATGCATATTAGAACAATAGCTACCTCTGTTCAGGTGATCATTATACCTTGGCAAGAAAAAAAACACAAGCATCACATAACACAGATCACTAGAAATTAGTTAGAATCAGCTGACGGGTAGTTCGGCAACCACATATGCAGGAGGGTGAAAAAAGCAGTTTTATGAACTCAACAAGGTAAGAGAGGCCTTCAAAAGTGTAAACAAGGAAAGTGTTGCTCAGACTTTTTTTGAACAGAAAGGCAAGCTTCAGAACCACAACTAATGCCTCCAGAATTTGATTTTTCAAAGTGGTTTGCAGAACGATGTAGTCCACAGTCACTTCTGTATGACACATTTGCAGTGCTGATAACCTTTATATCAGTCTTTCCCAAATTCAACTAACATTCTTTTAAAACCATAGAACAGTATGACTTGATAACAATGGACAGGAGATTAGGAGGTTTAGAATTCTGTATGGTCAGTTCCCTTCTGTATGTTCTATTTGGTAGATTCTTGCATTCTTAACAGACACAAACAGTTGATGGAAACCAAGTATTCTATAGACTATAAATTTATACACAAGACAGCCACAACATAAAGTCTTAATAATTTAGGATCTTGTGTGCATCTGATACTCATGCTGACATTTCCCAAAGATCCAAAGAATTGTTGCGAGTTAGCACAAAATGAAGACTTTATATTAAGAATACTGCCTTGGACCAGCACAATATAAAACTTCCTTGCAGTTCTGGTTATAGAGCAGTTGATGGGGTGGGAAAGGGGGGGGAGGCATTTTGGTGGGTTTTTTTAATTTAGAAAATTAATTTAATTTTTCCTTAAAATTAATTAGCAAGAGATTTTAGAATTCACAGAAAGTACCCATAAAGCTGCAAGCAAAGCAGTCTAATTCTAAAGCAATGTTTGCAACATCACCCATCAGTATTTTTTATGCCTACAATTATAGTGTTTCTATAACTGAGTCATTTTCTCACTAGAACAAGAAAAACCAAAGGGATCTGAAAACCTACTTATTTTTATTGAAACAAATACAATTACATAGTTCCAACTACTTTTTCTTAAAACTTCCAAAAAAGAATATGTTTAAGATTTCCCACCCCTTTTCTGCATGTGTCTTCAAGTACTGCTGGAATACTAACTGCCTCTATATCCTCCAACTTTTGGCTATCAAATGATTCAGAAAAAAACATCTCTGGCATCAGGATAACACAAAACCTGAAAAAATCCACCCAGATTTTCAAAGATCTTCAGTTCAAGCTCATACAAGACCTTCCCCATATCAACGTCACTGCACATTGGTACCTGGAAAAGACAATGAGGATAAAAGATGTCATCTCCCCCCACCCCTGTCCTAGTCTTTGATGGAAAGAAAAACAAAAAAAACCTGTGTGTCCTACAAATCTCAGGGAATACAGCATAAGGATGTCACCCTGTAGCTGCTGTGGTTAGAATATGGGGAAGGGTGGGATGGCAGGGGGAGAGAAAAGAAAATCTGCTTCCTCCAGTAGTTAGACAAAGTGAAAGCAAAATGGGAATTACAGAGCACTCTTATTTGCCAAAAAGAAGGCTAGGACCTCGGCTCACAGGCTAGGAGTTTGCTTTTGTGGCAGCAACTCTCCAGGTATGAAGCCTCACCCAACAGTTTGCCAGCCTAGAAGGCATTGTCTAAATTTCCTACTGAAAATACACACTCCAGCCAGCAACAGGACTGTGTGCAGCACCAGCACTTACCTTTCTACTCACATCAACATCAGAAAAGTTAGAAAACAGGTAAGATAATGGAAGCTTATTATTTTGCTCAGCTCAGACAAAGAAACTTGTGAATAGCAAATACTTTTGCAAGGAAGAAGGCAGACTTCAAATGAGAGAATAATTCAGGGACAACCACAGTTGTTTTGGATTTTTGTTTTTGTTTTTCAGGTAATGTTATGAAAAAAAACTTACCAGTGGGCTTAAAAACAGGCAGAGAAAGGGTTGGGTTTGAGGTTTTTTGTTGGGTTTTTTTTGATTACTTTAGTTGGCAGGGGCAGGGGGAATGTTAAATTTTGGCTTTTAACTTTTCTTTGCAGACAAAATAGGGATTCATCTTGTGGTAAAATTTTCTTTTGCTGATTTATAGAAATACTCCTGAACTGTTCATCTGGCATCAGACTAACAGTCTGGGAAGATCTATTTAAAAGCATTTTTTAAAGTTTAAGTAAATGTGCATGAGATGGTAGAATTCAGCTTGAGACTTGAATTTTCATAATCTACATTTTTCTTTGGCCAAGTTTAAGATGTCAAAAAGAAAAGCAGAACTAATATCCAGTATCTATAATTAACTTCTTAGACACAAATTGAATGTGATGGTATCAATGTCCTGAAACCTAGTATTCAAATGATCCCTCATTTTATTATAATCTTAGCATTGCTTGAATGGGAGAAAACTCATGAGGAAGACAATTGGTACCTTTATCTGCTCCAATTAGATCACAAGAGTTAAATACTCTTGAGAAGTATCTATTTTTTGACACTTTCAAAATCTTCAAACTCTTTACTTTTACAACTTAAGAGTATTTGCCATGACCCAAAGCAGTGACAATGAAGTAAACCAACAACCTGCAGAAGTCAATAGGATTTTTAACGGGGTTTCCCCTCCACACACAGAGAGCATTCTGGTAGAAAAAGTCAGTGGTGCCCACTCTTATGCATTAGGCACTAGCTTTATCATTAATCTTCAAAAATATCCCATAGAGACCTAAGACAACTGTTTCTCTTACTTTCAAAATAGAAGTTTCTTCTGTCCCAAGCCCAACCACATGAATTTGGTTAGATGTAAGAATGCAGGAGAGATCATATTTTCTATTACATACAGAGTAGAAAAGTAGGTAAAGTGCTACTGGAACAGCTGTTGATCAATTCAGTTTGCATTTACTTCCACTAAAACTAAAAATCCAAAGAGGAAAAAGTGTCAAGTGCCACTGCAGCAAGAAGATTTATCGCTCCACTAGTTGCAGTGCAGTCTATAACCTGGTTGCTCCTTAAACACGACTTTTTTCTTTTTTCAGTACAGAAAACAGCATATTACTTCACTTCCACTCCACCGTTACACACAACCTATACCACATGCTCATCTGAAAGGGCCAAATACTGCTGCAAGTGAAAAGCTTTATTGTCTTTTCATTTATATATTTGTTCTGGTCATGTTCATGTTTATTAAAAATATTTTTTAAGGCCTTAAAAGTACACGGACATACGCACATGCTGCAGAATCACATGCCTGATCACACTAGCAGGGTAATGCAGATGGTGACCCTTCCTGGTGTAAAGCAGTGCAAGGGATGGGCTTCAGGAGTGATTCCCAACAGAAGGGCACCCCAGGCACTTCTGTGCTTTACCATTAGACACCTGCTGCCCCTCCAGCCTAGGACAAACACCACCTGCCTTGCAGAATCCTGGGTTCAGCTTCAAGCAGCTTTGCATCAGCAGCCTGGCATCACCAGTAGCAGATTTTCAGGTTTGCCACTACCCCAGAACAAGAAAGGTCTTAGACAGACCTGATGAGTTCCCTCTCTAATCTCAAGAAGGTCTCCTCTGCATTTTTCAAACTCCCATCAGCTACTAAAAGACCTGGTCTCACTGCATTAAAAGTACAAACAAATGACAGCATTATACCTACTTTGTCAAACAGAAGACAGACAACTCACAAGTTACATGTAGTAGGGCAATGGTTTTAATACCACAAAGCTCAGAAGATAATACCATGCAGAAGAATCAGGAGTAATGCAGAGTAGTCAGTGCAATCCAAGGATACTGCAGGCTGCAGCTGTAACATCCCTTACACATCACAGTCTCAATAACCCATTGCTTGCCTCACCTTTGTGAGGCTGCATTATTGTACTGTATGAATAGTAGAGAAATTAACAGCTGCTTCACAATGGAAACATGAACAACAGAACACAAGGGTGGCCACTGAACAGGTTGGTTATGGCAACAAAACCAGACTCGCATGTTAAAGCAGGTTAAGATATTTCATTATTCAGGTGAGGACACCACTATGAGAGCTCTCCTATTTGTTTTGTGAAGTCAGAAGTTACTGTTATAACATACAGCCATAAAAAACAGTCACCAGTATGTGCATTTCTACAGGGTCCAAAACATCACCAGACACTGACAGACTAAAAGCTGTCACATAGGAAAGTGGAAGTCATGGGGCACTTGTCTCTAACGTTTAGCAGAAGTGCTCAATTTGTTTTTTCTCCCGCCTCCTCCCAACTCCTTAGCTGGTGAAAGTTCATGTTTTCTTCTTATACTTTTTGTAGACTTCCACCCTCCTCCTAGATCCCACAATGAATTTCACAGTGGGTGAGCTTAGATATTTGAAGGATGATTGTAGTGCGTGTACACAGCAGAGCTCAGAGAAGTTCATATCTTCATATGCCATCCACATCTGCTAAAGGTTTTCCTAGTCCCTCACAACTCACTCGAGGTCATACAGCTGGAAGAGTTCCAATGACTATCATGAATCCACTCTGCACACTTCCACTACAGTCCCAGACACAAAGCCACTTCAGGTTTGCAGGATTCCCCACCATCACTTCCACAGCACTGTTTCAAAAAACTGGGATATCACCAGGCAGAGATGCCTCCTGGGTATGAAACCCAAACCTACTGACGAATGACACATATACTGAATACTGAACATTAACAGGCAGCTGAAATGAAGGGGCAACAAGAAAGTTTCCTATAAGGATGCAGTTACTCAAGCGCTTAAGTAATCCTAGCTTGTGATAGCAACCTAAACCAGCAACCGTTTGGGCTGCAACAACCAATACCCACAAATCAAAGTTAGGAGTAATGAGCTGCCCACACTGGCTGCAAGAATGCTACAGGTCCACAGAAGTCCTATACTCAGAGAAGAAACAAAACAAACAAACAAAAAAAAAAACCTGCTGTAGCTGGGGTGTAAAACACATCACTTCACTGAAAGATTACATGGATGGTTCCTGTAGATTTCTACAGATGCAGAGAGAGAAGCAGAGATACCAGGAAATAACATGTCAAGAAAATGAAATGTGTACTGAGAAGGTAGGATACTTCCGAACCTACACAGGGACACGAGTGCACACTAACAGACAGCAGATTCGTAAATCAGACCACATCCAAAAGGGCGACAGCTGCTATAGGCAATCATGAAGGCTACAGATTTGATTATACATTCAATGCAACAAAGGGCTGAGGAACACCTTCCTAGAAGCCACTGGCAAACCATTATAATCCTCTACTTCAGAGTACATAGTTGAGGTTGGCCTCCTTGTTGCTGCTCATGCTTGGTAACTGAGTTCAGTATGGAAACTATGGGAGCAAATAAGTGAAATTGTTGCATGAAGAACTATCTACTAGTCACATAACAGCCTGATTCTATTACCAAGAGCAACAAACAAAAAAACCCCAACATCCAAGAAATGTTGATTTGGATTAATTTCTTACACATGCATTCAATCCCATATCAGGCTTTATAACAAAGTGGCTGTTTGCAAGAATAGTTTTAATCTATCTTCCCTTCCCCCTGCAAGTTAATCGTGGGCTACAATTTTCTGTGAGTGATTTCCTGTTTGCATTATATTCTAAAAGTCGTGCTCATTTACTTCACTAAAAGGCATGTGCTTGGAAGTGGTTTTGATGGCTTTTAGTCATATCCCCCCTTTAGATTGCCACAACACTCAGTGTCTGAAAATAAGGGAGCTATTTCAAGTTACATTCCCTTCTTTCCCTGCCCACATGTACTTGGCTACCAATTTGGGACATGGCATCAGAGGCAGCTTCAGCCTTTAGAATAACACAAAAACTTAAAAAGGAAAACATTAACAGAACTTCACTCTCTTCACCATGCTCAACAGATTTGGCTCAGTTGGTGTTCACCTATATTTTAAAGAGCTCCTACCTATTTTTCAGGTCCTCATTGCTGCTTTTCAGAGTCTCAGCCAGCACCTGAACCCCCAGAGCATCCAGGCTCTTGAACTGAGCCCTAGCAGGCTGGATAAAATGTCAGCATGCAGGTGCAGATTGTATTGGTGTCCCTTGCCTTCCCATAAGCCTGTGGCATTTCACCCTTGCTTGGTACAACAGCTTCACTGCTTGCCTTGATCATGTGTCTCCTCTGCAGCTGAGCTCATTTTGTTCCTTTCCCCCCACTCATCCAAGATGTAACTCAATATTTTTCTGTATCACTAGATGAAAGCAAGCAGGAGCTACAAGAAGAGACACAGATGAGACCTCAGTCCTGACTGGTCAGGTTCAAGATTAAAACCAGAACAGTCACTGTGGGAGGGAACACAGAGGTAATGCAGCAGTGTGCTTGTACAACTAGAAAGGAAGTAGGAGACTTGTATCAGGAGCAGCATGACAGCAGACTCGCTCATTGGAGAGTAGCCCGAGAATCAGTTTCTGCTCCGCCAGCAAACAAGACAAAAGCCCCACACTCCTTAAAGCACAACTGTGAGAAGAGATATGCTGACTACCATTGCTTTATAGAATCAGTTGGACTGGAACTAGCCAGCCCCTTGGAAATAATCATATTCTGTTTCTCTCCCTCCACACAAGAGCCAGTTGCATAAAGTTAGGTCAACATGTGGTACACATATGATTCAAATGTAACATTTCCTGGCAACCAGCAGCATGCCCAGAGGAGAATCTGCTCTACTGATAATATCCATTTTTCCCATGGCTATCATAAAAAAAAAAAAAGTCTTATCATCTCTTGAGACATAAGGAGCAAACCCCGTTCCACTTATTAGCTTCCCACTAGTTTTACAGCAGATTTTCTTTTAGTTTGTTGTTTAAAGGAGCAAACCCCAAGACATACACAGATGTCTCTGATAGCAGCTACCTTCGTAAAGTGAAATAACATAAAATGAATGCTACAACTATATGTAGATTTGGTCCCTCAACTCCAAATCAATTAAAATTTCCAAGAATAGACAAAGATAATCAAAGAATGGGAAATAGCTTCCAAAAAACAACTCAGAAGGCTATGGCTCTTCAACAGGAAAAAGAAGTGGCTGAGGAATAAAGGTCAGTAAAATAATAAGAGAAATAGGGAGAAAAGGTAACAAAGCCATTACTATTCTGTTACTCTTCACTCTTCCTTCCAATACAGGAGCTGGGGTGTAGGTGGAAACTCAAAGCATATGAAATGAGATGGTTCTTCCTGCAATATGACCTAAACCCACACCACTTCACTGCAGTATATTGTGGATGGCAGGAGTTTACATTGGTTCAAGAACATGCTCACAGAAACCCTAGACTGATTTCCCAAACACAGACTCATTATTTCTGGTTATGTTTTGGCACTGCAAAATGCCAAAAGCCAGTAGACTGCCTTGGTGAGGTATCACTATATCCTTGCCCTTATTCCTGTGTCCCTCCCAAAGCATAGCAAAGGTGGGTTACGTGGCTGTACATTAACCTCTCTTCTGACCCAGTGTTGCTGGGTTTTGTTCATTATGAACAAACCAGCTAAGTGGATTAAGAATCACTGAGGATACTTAAAGTTAACATTTCTCTATTCCTTTGGCTATCATGAACAAGAGCTCATAATGTTTCTCCTATTACTGCCTGAGGAACAACTCATACATTTCCTTCAATTCTTTTCAAATTATACAACAGATCAGTCTGAAGCAGCAGTCTCTGCTAGTGATATCTTCTCTCAAGGTAGGCAACTAAAACTAGTTCAGAGCTTCTCTAAGAGCAGGAGAGAAGTAACTAGTTTCTTAATCATGTTAGTCTTACAACACTTAAAGGGTATCTTTGTTTATAAAAGCACATGGCTTTACCAGCAGAGCTTCATACCTGCCAACAGAAAAGGTACTACATCTAATTTCATCAGGAATTTTTGGGCTGCACTCCCAGCATCTAAAACCAGCATTTCTGGAGAAGACCCAACACCAGTATGAACTACTGGTTCTTTATTTCACAGAGAAAAACTTAACTGAGCAAGAATCAGATGTCAGGAGGCATAAATCATTAGCAAAAAGTAAGTTTCTGTGTGAAAGACAAAGAAAAGCTTTGTCAATAGATTTAACAGTGATAAGTATGTTTTTCTTATAATAAAGGTATATTATTTTATAGATCAAAAACACATTTTGGGATTTTTGTTACAACTTGGTAGACTGAGGTTGCAAGTTGTCAGAAGCTACAGTTTTCACCAAGTAGTCCCTTGGCAGGTTGGTTTTTATACTATTAGAGTACCAGTGGGAGACAAGATCATGCGGTTACATGTGAAATGAAGAAAGCAGTTAGTGTGTTGGTGCTACTTATTTTGCTTCTGGGCTGTCTCAGTTAAGGGTGGTTTGAAAAATGGGTTAATTTATCATGGTGTTTCAGGAAATTTAGCCAGCAATGCCATACAGCTTCTATCTGCAGAGATGCAGTACCATTCCCAGCCATGTTTGCCCTGCTATGCATACAGGTGACAGACTTGCAGAGATTCCACATCCAGCTTAATGTCCAATAATGATGCTATACTGAAAAACAGTTGAGCTCAGAGGATAGTACCCTACTTGGCAGTACAAGTATTTCGTTCCAGTGCCTGTCCAGCTTAATGTCTGTGTCAATGACCTGCAAGAGTTGTTGCAGTGCACTCTCAAGTTTGGGGATGTGACCAATCTGAGGGAAAGTTAAACAATTAACATGCCAGAGGGCACGGCAGCCTCACCCCTAGGCAGGGTCAACAGCAGCCTAATGAAATTTAACAAGGATAACTGCCAAGTCCTGCACTGGGGAAGGAATAACCCCCTGCACACGGATACAGGCTAAGGACTGCCTGGTTGGAGAGCAGCTCTGCTGAAGAGACAATGCACTGGGTAGTGTTGGACAGCAAGCAGAATATGAGCCATGTCTGTGTCCTGACAGCAAAGACTGTCAACAACAACTTGGACTGTACTAACAGAAGCACAGTAATGGATGGAGCAAAGTTAATGAATGCTGAGTTAAAGGGGATAACCAACCACATGTAGATGCTTCATCCAGTTTTGGGACCTATAATACAAGACATCCATTGGGAACCTGGAATGAGATTAGTGAAGGGCAACCAAGATGACTGGAGGCTGGAATACCTCTCCATTGAGGAAAGGCTAAGGAAAATGGGCCTGTTGAGTCCAAGAATGGACAGCTTTGGGGAGAGCATAGCAGCAGTCTGCCTCAGAGGTCATTGAGCAGAGAGACCCAGGCTCTTCCCAGAGGTGTAGGGTGGGGAAACAGGAGACAGCAGGCTTAAGTTGACACAACAAATGTTCTCACCAGATATAAGGAAAACAATTCTCACCAAAAAGACAATTAGTCCTTAGAACTGGTCACCCAGAAAGGTTGCATGAACTGCATTCCTCGAGGTCTCCAAGACTAGACAAAACTTTAAGAAGTGTTGCTTACGTTCAATACCAGGGTGCTGCTTTGAGAACAAAGTTGGACTAGAGAGCTCCTAAGATCCCTTCCAATCTGAATGATTTTGTAATTTTAAGAAAAAAAACCACAATGCTGAATAAATAGGTTGCATCATGATTAAAGTGACTCATTAAGTAAAAACTATAGCTAAAGGGGTGCAACACTTTGGCAACTGAGCCCTTGAACAAAGCTTTTCACCAACACCTTTCTAGAATTACAAATAAAAACTAAGATTTGGTGACTGGATTCCCACAGTGTTTTGAACCCAGCAAACTTTGTGTCTAAAGATTTCTGAAGTTTTGGAATCACTGTTAGTGACAGGGTAAACAAATAACTATATTATTCTAGGCTTGTGAGCAATGCATTGTTTTAACAATGCCAAGCAATCCCTTGGTGACAATGCCAAAATTCTTGGACACAAACAGTTATTTTAAATATTAGAATATTTCTGAAAAGTTGTTAAGGGATAACAGGTTGTGCTTTCCTTTATCCCAGAAGATAAAAAACCAGTAATGAAAACAGATTTTTCTTATGTCAGGCACAGGAAAAAGGAAGAAAGTTGGTTGGGGAGAGAAGTTTTTATCACAGTTGCACTGAAACTTTTTTTTTTAAACCTTTCACTTGGTTATTTCTCCCACAGAATTTTGAAAAGGAAGTAAAACACAGGGTCATAAATGCAATCTCCAATGATTCTGCATGCCTTAGTTGAAATAGCTACATTTAACACTTAAAACTTACCAGTTCTCTGTGCTTTGACAATTAAAGCCCATCACAGCCAAAAGCAGCTCATATTCGAACACAGGTATCTATATAAAACACTGAATCACAAAGTTACATGGCTCAGGTGAGACAACATACTGAAAGTCTCAGGTCCAAGTGCAAGCTTCCCTCCACTCCTTTTGTGCCCCCTTCACAGCAGGGTTCAACAACATCTCACAAACCATGTCCCAAACTACTCAGCTAGGTTAAGATCGCGGTCAAAAAGCTGTGGCACTTCACAGCACCTTCTTCAAAAGTTGCGCAGTCAGCCCTCCTGCCTCTGTCATGCAGGTCAAAGTGACTGCCTGAACAACCACCCTACACCACATTTCCTGCAGCACAGCCCAAATCTTCTACTTCCTCTTCTTTCAACTTATCACCTTGGCCATCCGGAGGAAGAAGAGCAACTTTCACACCTCTAAACGGTATCAGTCAGGCCAGCTCTGACCTGGTGAGTCTTCAGATTTCTTTGAAGCAGTATTAACATTATGTTTAGCTCCTGTGGTTGGAAGACCAGCTTGCATATTTTCTAGGTGCTTAGCACAACAGAGCCCTGAACGCACCTCTAACTTCTGTATTCATTGCTTAAGCTGCTGCAATACAAGCTTCCTAGAGAAAAACTTGTGTTAACTGATGCAGTGCTATTTTTCTAAATCTACAACTACAATAAAAGAACAGCAAAATATCTTTAGCAGGGGCTTCTAGGATATTAACTCTTACACAGGGATGGATGTTTGATAAAAGTATCACTATCAACTGCTTTTAGTAGAATCCTGATTTAAATAGACACTGTAGCTTAGTTCTCAAAGAAAATTAACTTTTCTTGTTAAATTTTTCACCATTTTTATAACAACTGTATGACAACTATCAACAGTGCTACAGCTAACACACTTGTATGAATAAGTAATTCCAAGTGAGAAATATGCTTATTGCATGTTTATCCCAGGACCTTCCCTCCCACACCCTGTATTTTAAACACCTACAAGAGGTGTTTATCTCACATATACCTGTAAATACCATTCCCTATAGTTAAGACAGACAGTTTTAATCCCATCATACGCCAATATGTTGTCTGAAGTACAAAAGTGTGTGGTCTGACATGGTCGCTTTCCTGTGTCAGATTACCCCACCTGCAGCTAAGCCCAGACAGATGATACGAACTATGTGCAGCTCAGGCAAAACAGTTAATTCAGGGTGTGGGTCCAAGGTCAAAGAACAGGAAGGAAAAATTATACTCTTTTCTTTCTGGCAGAAGAGGAGCAAGGGCAACCTCCCCATGCTCCTCTGTGTACAGATCCAAGACCAAGAGGAAGCAGTGCCTTTCTGAGGTTTTGCATTGCCCCAGAGGCTGCTTTACCCTCTATCCTGTAAGTTAGGAATCAAAATAAGCAGGTGATCAACATTCAAACTTTGTTTGACGTGCACAATTCTTGATAAATCTCCCCAGTTTCTCATTATAACAATTAATGGGGGGAGGGAGGAAAACCTCCCTTCAAAAAGCTTTCACACTGTCCCCTACAACAGATTCATAAGGCAAACACTGACAACAGTACAATAGCAGGTGAGAAGTTGACCTTGTGATTACTGTCAAGTAACAATCATTACCAGCCTACTGTCAAACTAAAGGGCTCTATTTCATAGGGTTTGCAAGGACCATCCCATCTAATGTTGTATCAGATCTGTGTTTATTAAATTTGAAGATGGCACAAGGCTGAAATGAAGCAATAATATGCCAGAGCACAAGAGCTCAAAGTGATCTTAAACTACAAAAACTACTCTGGCAAAGCCTCATGAGATACTTTCAGGTGAGAGACTTAAGAACAATCAATAGCCTGAAAATAAGAGTTCTGAGAAGAGCTTGAAAGAACTTAAACTCCCTGCTTAACCTTCCCTAAGTAACATAGATCTTCTAATATGTAAATGACTGCTGCAGAGAACAGAAAAACATGTTCTCCATTCACCTGCTGAGTAGGACAAGTAGTAGTTGGCAAAAAGTACAGCTTAATGCCTGGTGTAGCACACTGTTTCCTGTTTCCTCCTCAAAGATCCCTATCAGATTCCCACACCTAGCAGGCAGTAGCAGATTTGTGCATGCTTAGCCTTCTGCTAGCATTTTTATAGCTATACATTATTTTTATAGCACTACATTAAGTTGGGATTCTTGGAGGATGCTTGAGGTGAAAGACTGTATTTCAATATATTTTAAATGTTTTTTCTGTTGATTCACCTTACTTCTAGAATTCTTTTTTATGTAGCTCCTGCTCATTCCTCTTTACATATTTGCTTTATGAGAAATATCTATAATCCCTACTTATTTTTGATTGCAATATTTTCATGTGGTTTTTTTTTTTCCTTTCTTGAAACCTACCAGTTCCCCACCTGTCCTCTTCATATCCTTGGTATTCTAAAATAAGCTGCATCTCAAGCAGTTACTATTCATCAAGGTTAGTTTTTACACTGTATCTCCAGTTTAGAGAACAAACACACCATCCCACACAGCTTAGCTGACTTATTCAAAGCAGTGACACAAGCTACTACAGATCCTCAGGACAAACAGTTATGTACACTATAAGATTTATATACATTTGCTCAGTCAGAATCAGTCTCCATTCTTTTAAAGAAATTGAAAGTTGTCCTACAAAATATGCTGTTGGGAGAAGATGGCTCAAACCTTTTTCATGTTCACAAATCTCAATGCAGAAGCCAAAAAAAAAAAATCACTTTGCAACTCTGATCCAGAAATCCTTTTCAATTACTAGTTCTGCTTGAGGAATCTGGAACAATGGAAGTCTCAGCATAAACTATGAGACTTCATTTTCCACTTCCATCAAAAGGTGAGGAGAAACAAACCCTGTTTAGCAACATCTTTTTGCCTTTGAAAGAGCTAAAATGGACCTCCCTTTCACACACATTTCTGTCACTGAAAGCAACCTGCAAGTCTCACAGCAAAGATAGGAATACACATTCACGGCATTTTTCTTACTTTCTCTGCTCACTCAAGAGGTTCACACTTCTCAAGCTGGGCTTTTAGTCTACCTTTTTTGCCACCGAGTTCATCAACACTGTTTATCTGCTCCATCCAAACCAATAAGGAAATAAGCCCACAGAAGATAAGTAGGAACTCCTCAACTTCCTGCTGAGCCAGCAAGTGCCATTTTTGGCACCATCTGTGTCCTGAAAGCCTGTTCTCTAGTGTTTTATTCACTAAACATGGAAAACTATTTGGAAATAAAATCCCTTGAATCTTCTGCACTCTAGATGCTAGTTTTAAAAAGTTTTACACTAAAGAAAGGTGGTGACATTGCACACTATGGTTCCTTCTCAGAAGAGCTCTTCTTGAATCCCCATCATGTCAAAACAGAAACAAACTCTAAGTACTTCAGTTTAAAGTCACCACCTCTAGATGTTAGGAAGACATAGTTTTGTCTTGCAAATACACCTCCAGTGCTGAATACATACAAGCTAAGTGAGAGTATTTGCCTCTACAAATTCGGAGACAAATCAGCATCTTACAAACTGTGGTTCAGGAACAAGTAATTGAGATTCATTTGCTTTTCTCTGGTGACCATAGAGCCAGGGTAGTTGTTTCCAGTAAGAAAGATGAGACTGGTGTGTGTGGAGAATGGAAAAAAGTAGTGTACCAAATCCGTCACTAGTCATGATGCTTAGCATCAGTCTGGACTTTGTATTTGACAAATAAGGAAAGGGTGAGGGGGAGAGTGTAATGATACCCACATATTATCACTAAAAATGATGCACTGTTTGAGGGTTTGCTTCACAAAAACAGAATCTGTAACAAGATAAAATTACTTATTTAAAAAATAAAATCTGATCATGCACATGTTCTGCAAATTACTAAATGGATACAATTAACCTCTGTAGCCAAGTTATACATAAGCAAAGCAAAAGGAAGAAGATGCATGCTAGAAGTGATGATGCTTTTATGGAACACAGCCACTGATCAGAGCCCTCAAACACAGACCATACAGTGAGGGAAGGGGGAAGATGCAAATGACCTCCTGGATGAGTAGAGAACATGACCCTGGATAATCCCCTACCAGTCCAGACTCCTGGACTCCAGCCTGCGGGAAATTCTAGATTTTCTTACTTCAGACAGAAATGCTGCCTTTCCTCCACCTCATTTCTCCTAGGTGGGCAAGGAGTACAAGAGTACCCAACCCACACATACAGAAAGCTGCAGAACCTTGTCAAAAATCTTGGGAAGTTCAAATTAATTACCAGACAGGTTTTGTACCAACTTCACCTTGAATAACTTGGAATAAATTAGAAGTTTATCTTTTACAGCTACACTTTTCAAGTGAGTTCTTCAGGATAGCAACCTTGTGGTTTTCTTTCAAAGCAGTAACTCAGCAGATTACAGCAGGTCATTATCTGCCTCTTTTTCCACCACTTAACCCTTTTAGACCATATTCAGGTTTATCTTACCTTTTTTTACTTATACCATGGTGGTCTGATAAGTACAGTGAGGTTTTACATTACACAGTGGAAACAACTACAAGTTCAATTGCTACGGTAAGAGTCAGTATTTTGTTCAGTAACTTCAGCCTGTTTGAAGGAAAACACCAGCTGGAATATTTTTCTCAAAAAAAGGCAACCAGAAAAGCAAATAGCTAATCTAAATGTGTACTTGGTTCATGAAAATCTTGTTCGTTAGTCTGTGGCCATTTACACCGCTGTTTCCCAATATCTATGGAATAGCTATGGGCCAGGTGTCCTACCACATGAGTTTTCAGGATACCCAATTACTTCCAAGGGGAAGTTTCCTTATCACTAAAGTTCAATGTTTTCTCTCTTCTGTGCTGCTAAAGGCACTAACTTTTACTAAATAGGCATGCATGTCTCTGAGAAAGATAAGAGGGTACATCAGTAGAACAGTTTCAAGATTTTCACAAGAAAATTACTTTCTCCAGCATTTCATGAATCTCAAAAGGTAGCTTCCATCTGCACAGAGAACAAAGGAGCTGTATCAACAACGAGGCACCTTCCTCAGCTAAGGGATCTCAAAACATTCTCAATTCAAATCAAGCTTCAGTATTCCCCAGAAGTTACTCTGAGTGTTTTTGGTTGGTTTTTTTTTTTTTTTTTGTTGTTGGTTTTTTGGTTGGTTGGTTGGTTTTTTTTTTTGGAGAACCTGGAGGGAAAACTTATCTGTGGTGCTCAGGAGTGGAAGCTACTACCAAATGCTGTTGCACTTCACACTACAAACACTTCAGCCACATCCCTGTGGGACAAGCACCCCTACCACACTTCCAGACCTGCTTTCTCCAAACCTGATGAGGTGCACTTGAGAACATTATGGATGCCTTCCTTATTATAAGAGGGGTTTGTGGGTGTTTTGTTTGTAAGCCAAGGACCATCTCTGTGCACAGAGGTGCTCACTGGGTCCCAGTCCCAAGTGGTCCAAGGCATACAGGTACCACTGTGTGACACACTGGCAAGAAGAAGAGCTGTGAAGCACTGAACTAGAGGCATGCACAACTGACAGAGGGACACTTATGTGGGCTTCCCACATAAAAAGCTTGTTTCTATAAAGAGCAAAATTGAAACAAGACAATTACTTCAACTTTTGCAGTGTGACACTGTAACCTTACTACCAATGGCTATATTAGGGGAAGAAATTTCACAAGCACAATAATCTTCTGTTCTTTTCACACGTCACAGTCAAAGGAAAGGTGCTGCAGGGTCCTAGGTGTGTTTTGTATTTCAATATTAAACATACATGATGGCTGATTAATTAACGTAGAGATCTCTTTCATCCGTTGTTTTTTGGTTTGGTTTTAAGGATTTTACACTCATGAGAAGTCAGTCTTGATTCAAGCAATTAAAGAAGTGATGAAGCAAGAAAATTGGCACAGAGGGACTATAAAACACAATTTAAGTAAAAATCACTCAAGTTTCCACACATGCACACTCATATACCATCCCCTTAGAAAACATCCTGCATGAACATAGCTTCAATATAAATACCTCTCTGTATGTATAAACTTCTACTCTCCCTACCAAGAAAGACTTGTTTTAAGGAGGAATCAAAAACTTCTTACAGAGCTCAGAGTAAATTTTCTCAAGGATTTTAGCACCAAAAAAAGATAACAGAGCCCAAGGTAAACTGACCTGAGAATTCCCTTATGAATTTAATCACCATTTGCTGTATTTTATCATCAGCACCATTCTGAGAGCATACAAAGCTTACCTGCTTAAGTGCAGAGGTGCCAGCCCACCAGCACTTACAAAGAAAAACTTTAGGAAGTTAGTGTAGAAACCATACTCGCTAGGCAGCTCTGATGTTGCAAAAGGGATGCCAAAGTATTGTAGAAGTTTTAAGGTCTCTAAATTTTGTGCCTAAACAGTCAGGTGTGTACAAATAACTTGAGGACATCTAGGCAAGGCTGAGATTGTGTGAACAGGGACAATTTTAACTCTTCCTTGGGAGTGTTAGGAAGACAGTGTTTTGAAAAGGTGGGCAGAGGAAACATCTGAGACCAGATGTCACCACAAACTGCAGCAATAGAGAAGAGGGAGATCATTTAAAAAGTCAGGAAACATAAGAAACAGGGTAGATACCTATAATACACAAGCAGAATTAGCTACAAATATGTAAGGAGGCATAAGCAGGTAGAAACATGTTTAAGTACTCTGCTAAACAGTGCTTACATCCCCGTTTATTCACGTCTCTGAGTTGTATGCCTCTGCTCTGATACTTACTGTTCCTACACAAAATCCTCAGAGGAATTTTGTACCGAAAAATAAGTTAGTCTTCAAATTAGTCACTCTCAGCCATTTCTATACCTATTGTTCCCAGAAGCTTGATAACAAAAAAAAAGGGAAAAAAATTGAAATAAAAGGTGTCAGGTGAGTACTGTTCAGCTGAGGGGTACGCAAGGTTTGGGAAGTGCAGAGGAAAAGTTTACATGGACAGCAGACACCAGAAAGGCAGGCTGAAGCAATGAAAAGCAGTGAGTGCTCATACCTTGCAGAAACCTGCCGTTTGACAGCCTAGGCTGAAGAGACCAATACCTCCATTTTTCCTCAAAATTAGGAAACAATCAGGCAGTGCAAACAAAGAAGTAGCCACAGATGGAAAGTCAGATGAAGGAAGACCAGACCTGCTGGAGAACTGCTACCAGAGCTGTATCCTCAAACCCTCCACCCTCTAATCTCCCTCAGGCAAAAGGATGACTTATCACTAATAAAACATGAAAACAACATTTTTAAACACATAAACAAGGTAGGAAAACAGTCAAGAAAACAAATCTCTTCTCACAGTAGTCCATGTACTGTAAAAATCAGAACACTATTTGCATAGTGCAGCAAGTATACACTATACTGGTAATAGCCAATAACCATAATAGCATGAACAAACAATCTACCAACATGCCACCACAATAGAGGCACAATGAAAACAAAAACAAAAAACCACCACCAAAAAAAAAAAAAAAGACCAGCATTAAATTTCTGCTTCTGTAAAGGTTTCGCCAAGTATTTGAATATGAACTTGCATGAAGTGTATTGAACTCACACACCCAACACCAGTAAGGTCCAAAACCGACAAGCTTTCAGTCAAAGAGTGTGACTGCATCAGGAAGTCAGCATTCACCAAAGAATCCATTTCAACATTTTTTATGGTTAGCTCTGAGAGCAGAAATGAAGGCAGTTATCTGAATTGCTTAGAAGGCTCTATTGTTCCCTCTTCCAAAGGATTTTTCTCCACAACAGAATGGGTGGTGTGTGCAAAGCAAGCAAAAGGTGGGGGAAGGGGAAAAGTTCTGTGGATAAGGACAGAAAAACAAACAGATTTTAGGCAGATACAATTTTTTTAAAGTAACTTCCTACCTCCCACTGCAGGTGAGGCGGGATATTTCTGATCTGAAGCTTCCGACTCCTGCAGATAAATTAAAAAAAATAGTATTAAAAAGAAAGAAAACATCATTGCAAGATAGACTATACATAGCAGTGTCATACATTTAAGCATCTGTCATACTGAGAGGGGAGAGCCAAATACACAACTCAAAAAAACCCAACAGATCGCTGAAGGGGGAATGTCAGGTCAAAACCATTTCAAGTCCAAAGAGCTGTTACAGAAATACTTGTTACACATTTGACAGCTGTTACATTTCATGAAGTCTTCTCTTTTCTTGGAGACTTTCTATTTCGGCTTTAAGGCCTTCAGTATCTAATTCTCTCTGTTTTAAATGGGTGTGATAATTCCATATATTGCTACTGGGTTCTCCTTCACACACTCTTGAGTTTTTTGTTGTTAGTTTGCTTTTTGAATTCACCAAGAAAATGCTCCAGGATTTTACATTCCTTCAAGGTAAGGAATACAAATTTGAATTAATACATTTGCTTTGATATTAAGCTTTTCAATTATCTGGACTATTTTCTAACATTTACGTGACTAATGTTCTTCTCTGATTGGGAGGAGAGGGTAAAAGTCAGTAAATTCCTTGTATTTTCACCCCAAATTTACATGGGCTTTCACTTATCTGGTAAACAAAACATTCACTTTGAAGTGCTACTGCAAAGCCTGGCAGTGTGCTGGCTGCCTTCACAGCCAAGTCCTTTGTCTCATCCCTTCCCCCAAAGTGAGAGAACAAATGAATGCCAGAGATGCCACAAACCCCTTGGGATTTACAAGAACGTGTAGATTAACACAGTTTCAACTGGGCTCAGGTAGGGTGAGCTAGTAGGGTCAGACTAACCACCCTGGTTAGCTCTGGGGACAGGAGAGCCGACAACAGAGAGCAGTTTAGCTTAGAAGGTCTCAACTATGTTTTGGTTCACCAAAAGAAGTGTTTTGTGTTCAAAAAATTTTACTTTGTGTTTTAATTACTCAGTACTGACCTCTCACAGTAAAAAATGCTTCACATTTTAAAGACTTTTTGTGACAGTTAAACTTATACAGACCAGTGAAATCTTGCAGCAAAACAAGTTTTAGAGATGCTCCAGTCTAGCAATAAAATCAAGAGCTTTCCTTTCCCGCCCTCAAATCCTTTTAAAATACACTCCTTTCCCTAACACCACCACCTACCCAGGCCTGCAGTGAGTGTTTTACATCTTGAAATGTTCTTCTCAACAGGCTTTGTCTAAGGCATAACCAGCAGTTACAGCACAAAACCACTTTGCCCAACTGGTCCTCGTGTGGCAGTGTCACCAGGTCACTACAGCAACCATGAGATCAAGCAACAAGCATGCTTTTGCCAGAAAAGTTGAACAGGTCTTGATTGTGCAGCATTTCTCAGCTGTTTTCACTCGCTCTCAAGCAAGTAGGAGCAGATTTCAGCATTTGATCATATGAATAGGCAAGGAAGGGAGAATGAAAACCCAAACCACACACAACCCCATTTAAGGTTTCATTTTCACTAAAGTGAGGAAAGTCAAGAGCTGCTTCACTGTAATAGAGAGAGCAGAAAATTTTCTTTAAGTCTGCAAAGTTTTCTTTAAACTGTAACATCAGCTAGAAATACCGCTACAAAACAATCACCCTAAAGTAGTGATATACTGCTCTGAAATATCAAAATAATCTCACACAGTGACCTGAAGCTTGGAAGTTGGGTTCTAAAGTAGAATATAAAAGGGGATATTCATTCAATATTAGAAATACTGGATATTTTAATACACCAAAACCCCAAACCACAAAATTGGCAGCTAATACACTATTCAACGTGCTTCAAACTGTGTTGTGCCATTACTCTCTCACACTTGTAGATTCAAATTAAAATTCATGAGTTTCATAGCAAGGAGTACCACTCACAGAAGGATCCAAGCCCAACAGCCCTGCCTGCCAGCACACCAACAACAGGTCTCACTCCAGCTCCTCACCAGTTTGGCCACACTGAGCTGTGTATATCCACTGGTGAGAAAGGGAGTGGGGCAAAGTCCTTTCCAAAAACACTTATGTAGGTTTTCCTTCTGAAATGAAACGTGAGGTGTCAGTTGTGTGAAACCTGCATATCTTATCTCCTGCCCAACACCTGAAAGATGGACCGCCCAAAAAAAAAAAATTCAATCTACTTTTACTCATCTATTATTGAGGATTAACACAAGGTTTAGAGGTGGGGATTTTTTTCTTCCCACATGACTTCAAGGGTCTGAAAAGTTTGATGCAATTTAAAACTTTTGCCAGCCAAATTTGCAGCACAGAAACAACCTGAATATCCAAAAAAGGAGGAGGGAGATAAGCAAGAAAGAAGTGCCACCTTAAAACTACCAGTTCCTCTGCCACATTCATA
This sequence comes from Acropternis orthonyx, assembly GCA_035583155.1. Taxonomy (NCBI): domain Eukaryota; kingdom Metazoa; phylum Chordata; class Aves; order Passeriformes; family Rhinocryptidae; genus Acropternis; species Acropternis orthonyx. The sequence continues at coordinate 31,710,272 of JAWWEU010000081.1, forward strand.
AACAGCCAAAGGAAATGGCAAGCCAAGTACAAAACTGGTACAGTCCTGCTGTGCACCTCAATTCATGGCAATAGTGAGACACCTATTGTACAAAGCTGAAAGGTCACTTCAAAAATACAAGAATAGCTGTATATGCCATTTAATTTGGAACTATTTACACCTGCATCATTTCTCAGCTGCAAGTAATTTTAACTTGTCACCCAATGCACAAGTTTGAAATCTGGTGTTTATTGATGCATGTGAAAATTTTTTTTTTTTACATTATTTTTGTATCACAATTAGCATTAAGGGAAAAGATAATTGAAGAAAACTCTACATGGCCAAGAGAGGAATCACATAAAACTAGCATAAGATCATAGACACCTTTGAGATTTCACCTTTTCAGTTACTATTAGCCCCTGTTAAAAATAAGTCTAAATATATCCCTTCAAATTACCTAAAAATACACAAAGCTTATAATCCCTTGCTCCCTCTGCCCTTATCCACACACAGAAAGAATAGCTGGAAACAACCAAGGTGGGTTTTTTTGGTGGTTTTTTTTTTTTTTTTTTGTTCCCAGAATCAGAACAAGCACTGAAAAGGCAGCAAGCAGAGATAGAATCTCCCACGTGCTGCAATAACCTGCAGCTCTACTCAGAGATCACCCCCTCCCATCCTTTTCCTGCACTTCAGCAGCTCTTCACCTCTCCTCCCTGCAAGGCAACAGGAGTGATTTTGCATGCACTCTTACTATTGCTTGCATGTGAGCACATAGAAAATCAGCTCTCAACTTCAAGTAAAATCCCAATCCAAATGCAAGTATATAGCAAAGAGTAAAGGACAAAGCTGGGTCCTGACTGGATTTACCAGAGCAGCAACAGCTTCCATACAGATGGGTTCTGATTTCAGAAAGCACACTTTTGCACAGGGTCAAAACTGCACACAGTGGGTGGGGAAAGGAAAGAGAAAAGTATGGGAGCATCTTCCTGGAAATACACTCTCATCTCAGACACTAGTAGCTCTTTTAGGATGCTTTCCATCTTCCTCATGACTCTCTTTTCTTTGGCAAAGTGTGGTATGTTCAAAGATCCTATAGCTATTGCCTCTCAGGCAGCAGAACCCTAATGAGGGTTTTGTTATGTTCTGTTTTGAAGTAATCTCAAGTTGTCTTACTTTATAACTACTAGAAGTCACACTAAATGCATAAAACAAGAAACAGTCCTCTCTCAATGCCATGATGGCAATTGTTTCATTAAAAATATAGCCCACCTAGTCTTGATAAATTCTGTAGTAAAACACTACCAGCATCTCTCAATGTGACTCGTGGAAGCCTTGTGTATGCAGTTTTCCCAGTTTAAGCAGATTTTTTAGTTCATTTCTCCCATTCTAAATAGGCATTGCAAATAGATATCAACTGAAATAAAGTCTGAGCAAATCATGTTTGTGGTCTGTATCATATGGAGCTTTTCGAGAGCTACCTTTGTAGCATGTGAACAGGTATTCCCCCTCATTCCTCTTTTTCAAAAGACACCCAAAACACCTTTTATTGGGCAAGAAGAAAACAGACTTCTCTGGTTTCTGTACAAGGTAGGTCCATTAGCAATTGTTCGACAATAATTTACTTCTCTTAAGAGGAATTGCACACATTCTAATTCTTTTCAGGTACCACCCAGGTAACAGGATTCAGTTACTTTAAGCCATTGCTGATGAGCATATGCCAACATATTTATTCTGGAGATGCTGAGACATGGAGCCTTGTATTTAGGGGAAATTAATCTCTCTACAATACTGAAAGCAGGTAAAACAAAAAACCCTCACGGTGCCCTTTGACAAGGAAAGCAGCACATTTGTGCTATATGTGTGTGCAGAGACAGAAAGGGCGAAGTACCATAAAGATGGATAATTTACTAAAAGCCATCTTAGTGACCTCTGAAGGGGTAATCTCTCTTATCTAAATACAGAAAACATACATATGCACAGGGACACCCAGAACTCCCAACCACAAGAACTCTCCCCACATGAGAAACAATGCTAAACATACCTTAGGGAAAAGGTGATGGGAGAAAGGAAGAAGAAAAGCCACAACTTAAATATTTCTTTCATTTATATATACACTTTCCTCCTTTCTCTGCCTTCACTATATACATCACTTTCTTTTTCTTCAACATTTCAAGTTCCTCCTGAGTTAAAAGGGTCTCAAAATTGTCTATTTCCACATCCCTGCATGAAATAAAATCTCACTATATGCTTTCACTAATAGAATCTCACTGTATGTTTTACATGATATTTAGCAAAGGCAAATCAGGTCAGATCCACATATTCCCTTAAGGGAAAATTTTAAATAACTTAAGATAGACAATTATAAAGTGAAGAACAACACAGTATCATGATTTTGCTTGTAGTCCCAATTTTTTGTATCTCATAGCCATGTCAAAATTTGAGTATTTCAGAGAGAAACATACACAAATATCAAAGTGACTGCACTTCCACACATTCGTACCTACACTTTTACCAGACCCTTCTCACAATACTCCCTCCCACCAGAGACCTGCTGCCCCCTGCTCCTCAATTCCCATTTCTCAACAATAACACCACTTAATAGACTCTTACTTCAGCAGCCATACGAACTACACACAACCTTAATGCCTTAAACCCACAGAGCACAAACACGCTCCTTTTAAACAAGAGTCTATGGAAAAAGAATTAAACACGTTAGAATAGAGATCAAGTGAACATCAACAATGTTAGTCCATTCAACTTTTTGAACTATGGAATAGAAAGTAAATGGTCTGCCTTTTCCACTCTAAGAACATGTAAAGAGCAAGCACTTAATTTCATCTGTTCTAATAGATACTGCTATGCTGGTTACCTGGAAAACACCTTGGTACCTCACACCAATGGCACAGATGCAGAGGATGCCAATACCCACCAGGCACCAAGTGCTGGTACTCCTCATTACTGCCTCTCAGTTCATGGTCCATTCACAGCTACATGTGATGCCACTGCAAGCCTACCCACTGAAACAACCATTTTTCTCCCTGAGTTCCAAAGAGCTGCATGAAGACTAAAATAGCCAGTTCTCAGGCTTACTTCACTGACAACCCAAATTGAACATAGACAGCTGGAGAGAAATATTAAAAAAAACACCACACAGCAAAAAAAAACCAAACAAAAAACCAAACAAACAAACAAAAAAAACCTAAACAAACAAACAAAAAAACCATCTATGAACTGTGGCTGATGCCACACAGTAAGAAATAAGTTCAGCATAAAAAATCCTAACAGGAACAGCCATAGAAACAAAGTTAGCAACTCCTATAACCAAATGGAAAATTGTTGGTAATCAAGTGATTTTATAGAGAAAGGGGAAGAGGTGTCTTGTTGTTTACTCTGCAGCCAGCAAAATAAAAACAGGCAAAAAAAAAACCCACACAAAAGCTACCCCACTCCCCAAGTTCATTAGTTTCTCCCCCTCAGGTTGCTTCAAGCAGCTGATGCCTGGTCACAACAGAGTGAATCAGTGTTTTTAATGCTTTTCTAGCAAGAAGGAAAAAAAAAATGGCACGTTCACAGGACAAAATAAATAAACCTTAACTCTGAATTCATAACAGTATGGTTGGGGATTAAAGCAGCAGTACTTTGATAGTTAGAAGATGAGGGAGTGGGGTACTCATTATTTTCTTCGTGGTAAAGGTATGTAAGGATACAGATTCAGCCAATGGAGTGACCCTGTCCTTCAAGAGGTGCTGCAGTCTTTGCCTGCCCCCTGCCTTCACACTGAAATTCTGTGGGTTTCAGCAATCTTTTAACTCTTTTTAAGTTGTTCACAGTTCATTCCTCAAAATACCTAACAAACAGCACTAAGTCCATTGGCTGTAAGCTGTCTGACTGGAAGCATAAGGAGAAACCTTTTTGCAGACTACAACTATCCTCGTGAGGGAAAGAGGAGGGCCAGGCACTGATCTCTTCTCTGTGGTGACCTGTGACAGGACCCCAGGGAGTGGCCTGAAGTTTTGTCAGGGGAGGTTAAGGTTGGATATTAGAATAAGAATCTTCCCCCAGAGGGTAGCTGGGCATTGGAACAGGCTCCCCAGGGAAGTGGCCACAGCACCAAGCCTGACAGAGTTCAAGAATCATCTGGATCATACTCTGGGGCACATGGTGTGAGTCTTGGGAATGGTCCTGTGCATAGTCAGAATTTGGACTCTATGATCCTTGTGGGTCCCTTCCAATCCAGCATATCCTGTCAAATAAATCCTATTGAACGCACATTCAAAGCCAACTTCTAATGTATAAAATTTTAGGTGTATATACACATGCAATTATATATCTCAATTTGCTTTTTCATAACAAATAGTTCTGATAAATACAAAACTGAAGGGTCACACTTCCTACATAAAAAGAAGGTATTCTGAATTTCTTTTCAAAACCAACTCAGGTTCAGTTAAGTGACAAAGAGGTGTTTATATCACTCATATTAAAAGGTAATTAATTTCTAGTATGTATTACAAGGCAAACTGCTGACACAGTTACTATATTTTATCAAAGCAAGCCATTAGCTTGTGAAACAGATGGTTCATCTTGGTGAACTTAACTTACAGAAGAAAAGAGAATGGTTTCAAATACAGACATAAGAAACATCACCACTTTTTATTTCTACATACCAATCTGGACAGCAGAATACTTGAAGAGGACATGTTATTGCTCCAATTTCAGACCCAATTCAACAATTCAAGCAGTCAAAGCTTGGCTAAGCCACAGGCAAACTGCAGCAATACTTCTCTTCATATTGACTCATTATTTAATCCCAGATTTAAAAGCACTCTGCCTTACCATTCAGAGTAGGGATTTTCTGTAAAATTTAGACAAAATTTTTTTCTCAAAGCTCATGTAAAACATAATAGTTGGCTCCTAGCTACACTTTTCCCCTTTCATCTTGTGCATACGACCCACCAAAGTAGCCGCTTTGGAGAGGTGCATTGTTTCAGCATTCAGGATGAAAATACGACTCTCGGATTACCTCACAGATCACTCTGTGCTGATGATCAAATTTCTTACCAGTGCCCGCAAAACACTGGTTTGTTTACTATTCTTCACCAGGATGAACAATCAGAAAGCTGTCCACAGGGCCAGTACAACCGTGCAGCTCTGCTCCCTAAAACCACCGGCCGAACAACTGGGCACAGAGCTGCACTCTCCTTGCAGGATTAAATTGGATACTCTGAAAGAGACTGCATATTTGTGGACAGACTGGTAGCTCAAGAAGCACAACCAGAAGACGCATATTGACACATCCAAGTTACATCAAGCTAAATAAGCAAATCAAGGAATGTAAGCCCAAGTGTAGTTCTTATGTTTATGTAGATTAGCTGGATAGTAGACTTTCACCTGTTACCATTTGCTTTAGGATTTTAGCTTGACAATTCTTCACATGACTAATTAGACTAAAAGCTTATATTCATTATTTGTAAATTCCCTTGAGTGGACCATAAAGGCATTTTAAGAAGAAAATTCTAAAGATTCTGCCATTACCATAGTGATGTTGAACTTCTTGTTTTAAAAAATCTTTCATTTTCCAGGAGTTGTTAATTAGAGAAGGCTGTTGAGATATTTTTTTTTAAATTAAAAAATGAAACACTGCATTAAATTTAATGGGAAGTTTCAGTGTCCTTTAGACAAATGGGATTACCTTTGTAGCTTGTGACATTCTCGGCCTTTTTCTTTCCCCCATG
>JAWWEU010000081.1:31716082-31735372 GCA_035583155.1 Acropternis orthonyx
GGGGGCAGGGCATGGTTGAATGGGTTTTGACTCCTTTCCTTTTGTTTGATGTGGGGTAGGGGTATTTGTGTGTTTTTTGTAAATGTCACATTATCTCTTTCCCTCCTCCTCTGAGCAGGTGTCTCTACTCCTTCAGCACCTGTACTACTAAGCTGATTTTGTTGACCAAACTTTTTTAGGCTACAGTCACTTGCCATATATTCTCTCACCCCACCACTAACTTGCTATTAACTGGGATGTGCATAACAGTGAAACACTCAAGAGATATGTGAAAGACTGAAAATAACACTTTAAAAAGTATAGGTACATCTAAACATGGGGAAAAAATTGTCTACTTAATATCCTAGCTGGTATGAACTACGAATCCTTTAATAATGGGACACAACACTCATCTCTCCTCCCCACCCCTCCTTTCCTTCAGCCACCAAAATAGCTAAAGGCTTCTTCTCTCCCATCACCTGTTTTCCTTGTGCCTACAGGGGCTGCTGCTTGAAGCAGTCACTATTTCCATTATGGACTAACTGCAAAGTTTACATCAGCTGTAATAAGCAGCTCCAGACTGAAATTGCCTGTAGTCCACCCATGCAATGCATGACCAAGTTAAGGGCAGGGGAACAGCAGATTTAAAAAAAAAAAAACAAACAAAAAAAAAAAAACCCAAAACCCAACCCCAACCCCCCCCCCCCCAAAAAAAAAAAAAAACAAACCCACAACTGTTTTCACTTGGGGCTTTTTTGGGGGTTTGTTTTTTGTTTAGTTTCCAGTGAAATCAGTTCCTTTTAAAGAGCCCAAGGAAGAGAAAGAAATGGTGTGGTGTAGGACACCTCAGTGTCATTTCTGAAGCAAAAGAGGGTATTAAGACTACAATAATTAAAAAGCCAACAAGGTACTTTGTTCTAAGCAGCTGCTTGATATATCCTCACAGTGTTTTTACTTTGCACATTTTCCCTACAGCCACCTCTTACTCCACAGACATTTGCAAACCAGCTAGAAACCCAATGGAAATAAGTTACATAGATATCATGTACTAAGTAAAATGTTGGTAACTTTTTTTGTATGGGAGGTATGGTACCACATTAGATCTCATCTAACAGTGACACAGTGATTCACCCTTCTGAGACTGAAATATCTAAATAAAATTAGCAGCACTAGTAGACAAATTCAGTAGCCACCATGCTGCTGAGACCAACTGCTCAACCATGAGCCTGCGTTTGCAGAGAACATCGGAAATGCTTTCCAGATTCCTTATACCACAGCGATAGACAGGGAGTCAAACCTATTTTGGCCTCTTTCAGGTCATGCTCAAATGAAACTACAGTTGTTCATACTCAATTTGAGTTTGCTGTATGCTCCAGATTAAACAAATTCAACTCTGATATGCAAGGCTGAAGGGGTAGGAAAATATCAAGAATTGTTCCTCCTTTACACTTGGAAAATGTAATTGCAAGACCTGTTACACCATCTCAGCAAGCAGGAACCTCTGTTTGCTACCTTTTTTTTTATTATTTTTTTGCTATTAAAAATCCAATTTAAAACATTCAGGTTGAGAACAAGCTACTTCAGAATGTAAACTGAGCATGGCATTAGGGTAGTCTGGGGCTTCATCCCTCTACTCCATTGCCTTGCTGTTTCACCCCACACACAGACTTTTTAAAGAAAAGACTGTTTGCTGCTCTCTCAGGCTACTTTACAAAAACTGACACAAATTAATGTCCAGTTCCTAAAATGATCTCAGAAAATGAAGATTCCTGTGGGGTTTAGGAGATGGAAACAGTGAAACACTCGTGCCGCTGAAAACACCATCTAATTTCAAAAAGCTTGTAGGCTATAACTAGAATAAGTAAAAAATCTTTCTAGTCTGATTTTAAGTGTATATGTACACTTCAGTTACCAGACAGGCTTCCTAACACTTTCAAGTCTCTTCCATGATATAAAAGAGTATTAACAGGGGTAAGCTACTTCATTGAGGCAACTGTCTATACAACAATGCCTAAAAATATGAATAATCCTAGTGCTTAAAAGAAGAAAATAAACTAAAAGCAGAATTACTAAGAGCACAGAGTAAATCAACACTTTCAAATGTACAGCCACAGTTTTCAGGCTATTTTCCAGTGTTTATAGCCACTCTTACAGAGCATGTGTGTTCACACACATACATGGCTTTCACTCTGCATCCATCCTGACTGAAGCCTCCATTTTTATTGTTGTTTTCCAGAAATATATATATATATTTATATAACTCAACTTTACAAGAGAACAGCTTATACTGACACAATAATTGAATATTGAAAAGATATGCTATGCTCCTAATCTGATGTTCCTGGAAAGCCTAACAAAGACCTGCAGTTAATTTGCTCACGTGACAATTTTTTTTAATTTTAAAAAAAATATTTCTACCCTCACAATCTCAAGGCAAATCAAGAAAAATTTAAAAAATACTGGAAAGACAAACAGTTTCTTTCAAATCTTCTAGACCACACTAACAGGAATAAAGTGGAATGCTTCACCAGTTTTACAACAGAGTTATCAAATCTACTGTACATTTCCTATCATCTTTGCTTTAAAATAAATAAGTTCTTTCATCTCAATAGCTTCAGTACAATAAACCTTACACAAGTTTAAAATAGAACAGAAATTTTCAAAATATAAATTGATGCACACTATAGCTAAGACCGCACAGATACCAGTTCTCATGTTGATGCTCTAGTAATTATTGCACTAGTACACTTTGTTGAATTAATTGAATACCAACAAGAAGAAGCAGCACTCGAGTGCTGGCCCTTACTAATGGCAATTCCACATGGCCTTAAACTGATTAAGTAACCTAAATCAGATGAGATATAACACCTTCACCAGAGGAGTACTACAACACGTGAGTTTTGCACTGTCACCACCAAATAGTTTCCCTTCCTTTATCTTGCCCTGTCAAAATCCAAAAATCAATGAAAGTGAACATTGCTGTTTTGCTTTGTCATTTTTATGCTGAATGTCACTAGATGCAGAATTTTTTTAAAAAGTGGCATTGCTTTTTCTATACTTAAGTTACTTGCAAAGAGAAACAAATTCAGTTGTGGTTTCCAGATATTTTCATTTCTTTTCACTAATTTTCTCTGAAGAATTGTCCCCCCAGAATTAAATCCTATTCAATTACACACAGACTGAGTGGAGAGAAGAGCACCAAACAAAATTATTTCATAGCTGTACTTTCAGCAAAAATTACATGTTACTCAGAAGACCCGCACATTCTCCCCTCAAAAAATTTTATACCCTTGAAGTATAGAATGTACTTCTTCCAGCTGGTACGTAGAACTAAATAATAGACACTTCACAAACATAGACATTATTTTGTGCTTTAAGATTTGATCTAAAAACTAGTTGCAAAAAAAATTATCTTTTTGATTTTATATGTTTTAAGAAGCTAAATTTATAGAGTATTTCTAAACAGCAACCATGCAAAGTTGTCTTTATATTTTTTTATAGCACAAATTTTGTTCAGGGTAAGTAAACCTATACTAGTAAATCTATATGCACAGTAAATAATTTGTACTTGCATAGTTAAACATCACAGCTTATGTGTAAAGAGTCTTTTGAAATTTATATTTACTTAATAGATATACTGTTAATTATATCTTTCATTAAACTTCATTTTTTAGAATTACCAAAACAAATCTTCTGTGCTTTTGTCATAGAAGCTTTGATTAGTGCACACAGGCTTACATGGTATAATATATGAAAGCAATCCCTGAGCTTTCATACCAGGGCTTGATTAAAGCCTTAGAGTATCATTTCATTCTGTTCAACTGGAAAAGTCAACAGCTAAAACTCAATTGTTCACTGACTTTAAATTATGCAACATTTCAATTCTACAATTTCTTTCAAAACCAATATGTGCTGAAAAATTACTTGTACATTAAGAGGTGTAAGTGTATTTTCTTTAACAACCTTTACAGTTAATATTTAATATTTTCCCCCACTTTAGTAATACATAAAAAAAACTGCCTTGACTTGAAACAGTGACACTATCACCTTTTAAATAACTCCACTATTATTAATTTCTTTATCACAGAAAACAGAATATATCATAAGTTTGGAGGATGAAGATCACAGCAAGCATTGACTTTTCCACTGTCACTGTAGATTTTGAATATACTGCCACAACCAGAGAAAGAAAATAGGAGTTCACATTTCTGCACTGGTAACCACACTCTTTACACAGCATTTAACATTGACACTATTTTAGTTCACTTCATATTAAACTGAGCAAACTTTTAAGTTTGGATCAGGTAGTTTCAAAGCATAAAAAAGGCCTACATCATTACAGCTAACAAGTTAAATCGTAAGCATAATTTGCAAGTTAATCATCATTAGCATCAAGATTATTTGCATTTAGTGACTTGCAGTTTTTAAAGGCATAGCATTTTTCCCTTTTGGTTAAAACCAGATTAGGAGCAAAGTTCATTTGAATGAAGAAGATAATTTTGACCAAGTTTAATAAATTGTTTAGCAGATAATTACTTCAAATTTAGTTTGTATACAGATGTGCAATCTTATTATCACACCAAGGCAGTAATTGCTATCTTATTTTTACTATCGTATGGTACTGATTTATAAACAGAGATACTTAAATTAGGTGGTACTTGTCCCCACTATTAGATCAAGTTGCTTTTGCCTGAGAACACAGCTTAATATAATCTAAATATGCCTTTCAAAGCTTTTAAATTCAAGTGTTCCATCTGCATATAGATATGACCAACAACTGAGGATTTAAGAACATTTTTAAAAGAGCTGGAGAAAGCTAAAATAGCCAGTTTAAAAAGAAAAGTTTAAAGAAGACTGTTATAAGATTCAACCACAGATAAAAGTCATCCCTCTTTAGGGGTTACTAACAATTTTGTGCTAACACTACTGTTTGTAAGTCTTCACTCATTTACCCCACGATCATCCCCCAGAAATTCGGCTCATTTCAAACCACGCTGGCATCAGCTTCGTGCCTAGTACTGGACTACACAATAAGACAACTACCAGTAACAACCAGAACTGGAGCTACCAAAAGCCTCAAAACAAAGAAATCACTCCCTCCCTCTCCTCCCCCAAACCTCAACGACATGCTTTAATAGTTTGTAACCACATGCACCGTTATCCACAGAGTGCAAGCAAAGTTCACAGAGCTGAATGTTAGAGGGAAAATAAACAGGACACCTGCTCAGGTTCCCCCAAATCAGGCCAAGCTCTCCTCGTCTAGCCACATTCTCACCAGGTGGAGCACACACCAAGCCATCTCTGGAAAACTATCACTGCTCAAATGCCCTTTCTTCCTCTGAAATTTGCAGGCTTTCATCGTGTCAAAACATGACTAATTTTTGGACAGACTTTTTCATGCCCTTCCTTGCCCCCCCTCCCCCCAAAAGTACCACCCAAAATGAAACATCCAGTGACACAAGTTAAAAGCATGTCAAAGAGAGGCTCTCTGAAATACAAAACCATTCATGGATTTACATCAGCACACTAACTAAAAAAATTAGGATAGCTTCAATTTTCACTTGAAAGGCCATTTTTTCCAAGTGCTGCATCACAAAACACAGCATTGCTCATACAGCAGGAGACTGACACAACCACACTTGTGGTGCTGGATATGAACTGTCCTTCATGCATTCAGAAGCAGCATTTTCATGTTAAAATGTTGAACTTAAACGTATGCAAAACCAGTAACAGTCATACTAAGTGAACTATGTAGAACAGGTGACACAATCCCAAGGGCCAGGAAGAAAAGCAATGTATGTAAGCTTATTATTTGCCACAGAGGCAGGCAAAATCTAACCATGGAAACTGAATGCAATAGTGATTTTGGTGAAGCTAGTAAAATGCAAAGGTATCTTTAACTCAATCTGAAATCTTGACAGGCTCTAGAAATTATAATGACATTTTCCAACAGTTTTCCCACGATTACTTTCAAGGAACAATGGGTAGCATCAACTATATATAGGTTAAACACATACTACATACCTAAAAACATCATTTTTGCTCATGCTTTAAGTTTAATTGAACAACTGTCATAAAGTCCAGTTGTACAAAGGGTGTGTACACCACAACTTTGCATAAAAGTTTACCATTCTATGTTAAATGAAGAATTTGAGTATATTTACCTGTCAACAGTCACTTCTTGTGTAAGAGAGCAGTCAGGGTGAAAGAAGTGGTAGAAATCACATAATATATAAAATATGTCTCTCAACTGAATTTACTAAAAACTTCTAAATAAAGGTATATAACTCACTCTAAGCAAATATAATAAGCAGTAATACAGATCAAGTTACTGAATAGGACAGGACCTCACCATTTGCTGTTAGGGCTCAGACCTCCACTGAGGAAAAACCTTAGTATTTAATAAATAAAAGATTGTCTACTCTTTGACTATCATAACTTTCTGTTGGGTGTTTGGGGTCTTTTTGGGGGGTAGTTTGTTTTTAAATAAAATATTTTAGCAGAATAAGCACTTTGGTGCATCTTCAAATTAACTAATATTAGCAATATAAAAACAATTTTACACCACTGCTACTGGGCTCCAGAATTAAACTCTGAAAAGAAGTTTAATGAGAGTACACAATATTAAAAAAATAAAATTAAGAGCTCTCAATTTCTCATGTATTTTGTTCAGAGCACAAAAACGTTGCACAATTGTTAGAGGTATCCTACATTGAAAGCTTCTGTGGAGGTAGAGAGTTCATACAATCATGTAACAAACAAGTATAGAGAAACACCAGCATTTCTCTTGGGTCGACAGTAGTGCCTCCTGTGTAGCAATGGCAGGTTCCATTGCTTTTAGTTAGCACAGCACCGAGTTTGCTGCTGTCCACCATCACCTAGAACTTGCTTAAATAACCGAGCTCCTATTAACACAAACCTCATCGTGTAAGAATTCTGGTTGTTGATCAGCACCAACTGTGATCGATACCACTAAGAGACACTTAGCATCAAATCCCGCTCACTTGACCCTGGTGAAATAGCTCCCTCTGCACACTAAGTTTTACACAAAGAAAGACATGGTTCATTCAGGGATCCTGTTCCCTTGGTAGGAAAGACCCATGTGCTCTTTACAGCACAGCAGTACACATCTCTAACAGACCTGCTTCTCAGAGGCAAGGGTAACCTGTGCAAGTTGGTGTACAATCAGCAAATTAATCTGAAAAATTACTTCTAAGTTAGCAACAATATTCCAAGACAGAAAATTAATTTTTTTTCTGACCACCAACTGCTAAAATTTGCCACAAAACTTTGACTGGAAAATTATTTAAACCATGAATATCAGAATTCTAATTCATATGAGGATAAGGTTCACATTTTAAATGTGCCCTACTTCACAGATTAAACTATTACCTAAATTCCTCTAACATCCGCAGATTATAATTTTCAAGTATAGTCCTGAAGAGACACTGTTTTGAAACTTTTACTCTAGATTTAGGAAGAAATATTGAACTATTCTTCCATGATAACCAGGAAGCCACCATTGCATAAAGAACCTCTCTGATGGATATAAACTAAATAACTCCCTCTATCACTAAAACTAAATTTCTGGATGATCTGCTTTGTGTTTTAAAACTACTGCTTTAAAAAAAAAAAAAAAAAAAACCCAAACAAAACTTGTGTCTTTTGCCTTTGCTAGATGCACTTTTCCTGTCAAAGCTAGAATAGTTTTGCCAACTCTGTTTCCCGGGAGTCTCCCCACAGCACATTTAGGATTCATCCCATGGTAGGGAAGAAGGGGAAGAGCATCTGCAGGATCAGGCCTCAAGTTGAAAGCTGCATGGAGCAACTGCACAGTACAACTCATTCAAGCCAGGGATTCCCCCATCCCTCCCCTTTCTCATGGCTAGCCCTCCTACCCTGCTTATTCCTAGAAAATTATGGTGCCACCTTGATCCTTGCATGCTAGATATTTAATGAATAATTTCTAACCAAACACAACAAGCTTTTTACTCCATCTCTAACTTCTCTTTAACATGAAATTTCAGGAAAATAAGTAACTGTAAACCCACTAATAACTTTAGTTTATTATTTTTCCCAACAGAAATTTTTGTTCACACAGACAAGAGTTCCCTTTATCAGAAATTCTGATTTCTGCACTACAATATTTAAAGCTCCATTATGATTAAGCAAGCTCCATTTTTGAGAAAAACCCCATAGGATCTGTATATTTAGCATTTACAAACAAAAGATAGTTTACAAAAAAAAAATAAAGCACAGCTATTTTCAAAGAGGAAAAATGTATTGAACACATGGTATGGACTAGATATTTTAAAATAGCATTCCTAAAGTTCAGCTGAGCATGAAAGTTAATCTTTCAAAAGTGAACATTCAGCTCCAGTTGTGTCAAGGGTACTGACACTAGCAAGAAAAAAAAAAAAAAAAAAACAACAAAACACTCCAACCTTACTATTTTTATAAATTCTCCAGATATTTTTAGCTGGTCTCTTCTTAAACTGCAAAGTATTTTATGGTAATACAATCTTAAAACCCATATGCGGATACGTACCACACACACACAAGACACACATATAGGTACACATTCTCTTTGGAACACTTCTGATTGGTGAGACATACTGCAGAGGCTAGACACAGAATAACCAAGACACGAAAAAATTTAAAATGGAGTAAAATCCTTCCCAGAAGATCTTTCATTTCAAAATATTTTCATTTCAATATTTAGTCCCATACCCAAGAAGGGTGAGGTCCCTCTTCAAGTCATTGTTTTATCTGTGCTTTTATCCAAATTTTAATTTAAAATTACAGAATGCTGAATTTTACCTGTTAGTGGCAGTTTTCCATCCATTCAGATTTGCAGTAGAACAGTTTGAGTTGATGCTGATTCCACTGCACCATGAAGAGGCAGGCAATAGGGGAGGCACACTGATGCTAAGGTTACATTGCACAGGAGATAGCTTTAATACTACAGGTTTCTCTTGTGCCAGCTGTCATGATGATACACTTCAGTGAAATAATATTCTGATTTTTCATTTTGAAATTTCAACACACTTGCAGGAAAAAAAAATTTGAAAATACCACCTTTTTCAGTGCCACTCTTTTACTGCCATTACACAATACAGTATTTTAACATTTACTAGGGTCAATATTAGAGTAACTCACTTCATCTGCTAAGTATCCCACTACAAACATCAAGAATTCCTTCTGTGTTAAATATATGTGTCTTTCAACACACACTCACAAGCCAATCACAAATTATTCTGAGTTGGAAGGAACCCACAGGGATCCAGCTCGTAAGTGAATGGCCCATATATTGCAGATAGGGAGAGAAGAAAAGTCAGGAGGCGATACAAAATTTTAATTTTTTGTTAGTCACCTGAAATGTGCCCAAACACACTGGAGCTCCTGCTACTACACAGAAATTTTTCAAAGCCAAATTACATATTCCAGCTGATGACAAGGAACAACTGCTGCTGAAGTATCCATATGGATAAATGTGCCCAGACAGGCTGGGTAGCACCAGTGAGCACTGGGCTTACTGATCTCCCCAGCACACCCCAAACATGGACACTTCAGGAGATTCTTGGATGGCACATTCAATGATATTTTCTTTATTTGGACAGCACATGTAACACTCACACAGCAAAGGTTTGGGATGAAAAGATGTATATAAGTGCGTACACCTGACATGCCCAGGGGAAAAAAAAAAAAAAAAGGAAAGTAACCTCAGACTAAAACTACAAAATAATACACAAGTATTTCTGATTATGTCACATTTCTAGACAAAAATAAGGGAAAACTATGGTCTTGTCTTAGCTTTCAACAGTAATTAGCATATAACAATGCAATTCTATATTCTGCATCATTAGAGATGAAGAATGAACAGAAGAGAGAGAATTTGCATTAAAAGAGAATAGTCTTGAACTCTAGAAATACATAAAGCCCCTCAATATTGCTAAGTGTATCAAACCTATTCAGACTTTTCAACCCATCCCTCTCAATATATAAAACATGAAGAGTTATTGTCCATACTTAGATTTTTAGAGCATTTAAGTTTTGCTCATGTTCCCCATCTATTTACTGACTCTGAATAATCAAATTTCAACAACAAATTTTACTCTTAAACTGCAAGAGAAAAGGTCCTGCATCAATGTTGCCCTGTGCCTGGGTCACTGGGCTCATGTAAGGTTGAAATCACCAGAAGAGTGAGTGTCTTTACCTGTGGTCCATGGCACTATATATTTTTTACCAAAATCCCAGAAGGATAAAATCTTAAAAGGTAAGATGACATTAAGGAGATGAACAGGTTGAAGAAGTGAAGACACTTTTTTGAGGTTCCCTGAAGGACTAGCCCTATCCATGGTTAAGTATTAGGTGTATTTTACTCCTGGGTCTCTCTCTCACAGCCATTATGGGAAGCTCCACATTTTTTGTGTTAGGTAGGTAGATTGCAGGCCATTTAAAAATTTTTCAGGTCAGAACTAAGCATTTGAAGTCCACCTAGTAGCTAGCCAGAAGCCATAAAAGGACTCCAGCACTGTAGCATCCTATGTTTTGCACTTAAAAGAGCAACTGAAATGACCACAGTCCCATTTTACAAAAATACCACCTTCAAGATCTCAAAAAATGTGGAAAATATTATTACCCCATGCTTGAAGAGGAAAAAAAGGGAGAAATGAAAAAAAAATCTTAAACATTTCCTGATTATATTTTTATTACCCTTGAATTACACTT
The DNA here is from genome assembly GCA_035583155.1 of Acropternis orthonyx. Classification (NCBI taxonomy): domain Eukaryota; kingdom Metazoa; phylum Chordata; class Aves; order Passeriformes; family Rhinocryptidae; genus Acropternis; species Acropternis orthonyx. The sequence goes on from JAWWEU010000081.1 coordinate 31,726,793, forward strand.
CCAAAATGTTATTTTTTTATTCCACCCCTTAAAAATTTACCATATCTATGTGCAATTTAAGGTCCACTACAAGTATGTTCTCAGGGTACCTTCCATAAATGGAAGGACACAAAGCAAGAACAGGACCAACCCTTCAGGACATGCTGTGTTTCAGCTGATTTTTAAGAACTGCAACAAGAAGAGCTTTTTTTCTTTTTTAATGATCAAATAGTATCAGAAGCTATAAAAATTAAACTTCCAACAATGTAACAGTTAACATGGTTAATGAAAAGTTATCTTTTCTTGCCATAAGGACTCATCATCTGTATAGAAATCACCACAATTATTGTTTGCACTCTAATTGTAAGTTTTCAAAGATCAAACCAAAAAATTTTCAGTTCACATCTGCAAAAATAAACGTGGAAACAATAAAAACCTTAAATCACTATGTGAAATTTTGGCCCTTTACTCTCAAAAGTATTCTAAGTTTGGACACAGAAAAGAGAACAAATATGGCTAATAAACGACATTTTTCATCACGTGTTCTTACTTTGAGCGTGTTTCACCCTGTTTGATATTTACAGAAGCAAAACAACAAATCAATACCACTGATTTTTTTTTTTTATTAACTGTGACCACTACAGACACCACACATACTTTAGCCTCATGAAACCATTTCCCACCGTCTTGCACATACAAGACAGAAACCCTCCCTATACTGAAAATTAGCAATACAATCCAATTTCCATCCACTGCTCAACCCTGGAATAGAGATGGCTGCACAAGGGGGATTTGAGGCCCGTTTTCCTTAAATCAGCCTTCAGACACCTCTGCATCAGAGGTGAAGCACAGCTAGCAAGTCATTGCTCTCCCCATGGCAGCATTACCTGCAGGGTGCACTTTTGCTAGCCATTTCTCCTGCTCTCTTTCCAAACACCCTCCCCAGAAGAGACATAGTGAATTTATTTTCTCAGCAAAGAGCCCTCAAGGTGGGGGGAAAAAATAATTAATCTTCTAATTGGAAAAACACCTTGCCATTACCACAGCTGCGAGCATTTTAGGCACCTGAAGGCCCCAGAAGCAGGCACAGGGGAGCAGGTCTGCGTGGTTAGCCCACCTGGACATGGAAGTCAGAGCTGGGAGGCTGCACCGGGGACATCCCCAGGTGCCCAGAGTTAGCCTGCCCTCCCCCCTCATTGCGCACAAGTGACATCAGGGCTATTTGAATAATCAGATTGCAGCCTCTATCGCCTTGTGAGATACCAGCTGCTCTCGGATTGCAGCGAGGTAGCACCCGAGGTAGCACCAAAGCCCTGCACCACAAATTCCATATACGCCATGGGCTGCCACCATCCTCCTCCCTTTTCACTGCTTTGCAGGGAGAAAACTCATCTAAGCAGTGAATGTGACTAACAGTGCCCTGCCTTCCCTCTCAGAGCATGACTAGCAGTCAAAATCATTACTGTGCCTCCTCTAACTTTTGCATGAACTGACCTAAACCTTTAGATATTGCAATAGCCTACTTCCAAACTGAGGGGTCTGAATGCAGAAATGTTACATTCCTTTGGCATTCCCTTGAGATTTCAATAGTAAGTAAGGAATCTACTCTGAGCTCATTAAATACTTCACACCTCCCCCAAAATAATTCCCTACCCTTCCATCAAGGAAACCTTGACCAGGCCCCTTCTTTCAACCACAGCATATCCCCTTGTCTGTTTTTAAATGTTTCCAGGGGTGTAGGGAGGAAGACAGCCACACACAGGCTCTATCCTTCCTTCCACAGCAGGTAGGAAGGTAATTTTCAAACCTGGGTGTGCCCACTTCAAATCAGAAGATCCGGCAAGGGTTGGAATGCAGTGACTACTGAGCCCAAGAATTTTGCCCTGAATAACAAGCCAGGCACACTCCATGTCTTCTAGATTGAGCTCAACTTTATGGCAACCCTAGCGGACACCACCTCTTGACCTTCCTTTATGTGACAATGATATGGATTACCAAAGCCTTACTCTTTCCTCCTGTGCACCTGAGCTGTCTCTGGACAAAGATACCTGCAAACTACCTTTGTGAGCAATAATGTACACACTCTGGTTTAAAAAAAAAAACAAAAACCTAACCACACCATACATAAAAAAAAAAAAATACACCAAAATGCCCCCTCCCCCCCAAGAAAACAAACACATGCACATACACAAAAAAAACCAAACACAACACCACCCAAAACAAAAACAAAACAAAAAAACCCCCACACCCAAACAACAAATAAAACCCCAGAAACCTTCCTAATAAGCATGTTTAAGTTGTCTGTGAGGAGGGGAGCTAGGACTCTTCATGAAGCAGTCTCATAGCAGCAGAGGTCAATACAATGTATTGAATAATTTCAGAGCACCACAAAACAACTTTTGCTGTTATGAAGTAACCATTTGACCAAACTATTAATCGTACACTCATGCTGAAAGACGGACTTGACACATCCACTTTTTTTTTTTTAAATTGCGTCACTTCTCTAAGCGTATCTCACATGCTGGAGTGCACAGGGCTCTCTGGAAAGCGCTCCCTGGCCTTGCAGTGGGAAAACACACCGGGTGGGCCTGGCGAGCAACACACCCCCCAACCCAGCTGCGTCACACCTTTCCCTTGTGCAAAGAGATACAAAGACTTCAAGTAAGTTACTTTGAAAGCACCTTAATAAACAGTTTCACCAACAATAGGCAACATTTGAAAACTCTGCTTTCAAATGTAACTAGCAACTCTATGTGTCCACTAAGCAACCTTTAGGAAAACAAGGAAAAAAAAAACCTCCAACTTTTGACCCCCCTCAAAAGAGAAAAATATTAGACATCTACAAAAGGAACAAGAGAGTCACTTACATATGGAGGCCACTGAATGAATTTTAAGTGGCTTTCTATATTAGATTTTAGAAGAGGGGGAGCCAAAACAAAGGGGAAGGAAGTAGAGTTATGAGAAACGCAATTCAATTTTCTGTTAAACAGTACCTTAAATGTGAACTATATCTAATATATTCCAACATGATACCACACAGTAAAACAGTGTTTTAACAAATAAGGGCTGTGGGAGAAGCAATACGGGTATGCTGATACAATTACATTTGCAATTTTTCAATATCCCTGTATGTAGACAATGCATGCCTACAAAAGTTCAGTACAGAAATATTTTCAACAAGTTACAGGCAGATAAATGTTTCTGATAATTGCTAATTCATGAAAAAACAGAAGGACATGATACCAAACAGAAAGAATGGACTCTTACACCATTTCAGCTGACAGCTGAAAGAACAGGAAAATACTTTTAAAGACATTAAGCACTGACTAAAAAAAAAAAAAAAAAAAAAAAAAAGTTGGTGAAGAACCAGTGATTTTAAATTTTTCTTTATATGAGTGTAAGGAATTTCTTCTCAACAGCATAAATAGAATGCTATTTGTTCAAGCTTAAGGTTAATAAGCATGACAGTAAAATTTATTAGAAACTAACAGGAAATTATCAATTCTTATAAGTCCCATGGAATTTTCTTCTTAAATCTAAAAGCATAGTCCATTTACAACAATTTTGTATACAAAATACCTGAAATATAGGTTACTGTAAATCAAAACCACATACCTTGCATATTACATTAGAAACAGCACATAAAGCATGACCATTTCCAATGAAAAGTATCAAATAAAACCACAAAGATTCACGTGATATGAATTAGTCTGCAGAGGGTTTGTCCCCTCCCTTAACTAGAGCAAAAATACTCCATACTTTCTCAAGTGAAGCTTTCCTGTAACACTAAATAGTGAACAAACTTCTAATTGTCAAAATACCAAGACACAATGCCCATCCAGACAGCTAGATCATTTTTTCCAATCAACTATCATAAAAACACTGTAGTTTTAAAAATAATCCTGAAATAGTAGAAACCCCTTTTAATAAAGTTACACAGACAGACATACTTCCCAGATTGAATAATGGAGTACAGAAACAAGCACGTGGAAAGTTTGATTTTTTTTTTTCACTCTCTACTACACAGCAGGATTTCTATAATCTAAATATTTGTGAAAGCAGGCTGAATTACTATAGACTTGATAAAAATACTACCTCCTTTATTCCAAGTACTGCTTCTTTACACAAGGCCCAACAAAATTACTGCCTCACAAAAATTTAAGGTACCTTTAGAAATTAAGGATGCATAAATGCTGTCCTTACTGGGAAGGAGTCATTCTCCTGCTGCTTCTATAGACCAGCTCAAAATAGCAATAAAATCCTCTCAAATACAGATGAGACTTCTATTACACGCCTATAAAATGCTGCAGACTCCAACATGGCAGAATGAAAATATATATATATATATATATCTTAGTACATTTACAAGGTGCTTTTTGTTGCTGAAGCAGAGCTCACATGCTTGCCTGTTATACACTTCACACTACCACATTTCATTTCCTGCTAATACACAGATTTTTAACTCTTCTCACAAAACTTTAAAACCTTCACAATTATTTATCATCAGACTGTAATAACCTGCCTCTCCCACAAAAAGGCACCTTTTTTTTTTTTTTTTTTATAAATTAAATAGTACCACTGCTGCCCGGCCAAGACACTACATTAGAAATACATGGCGTGATACTAGAAAACCTTTCGGACAGCACTGAGTGCACGCCTGAGCGTGAGCGTTTAAGAAAGCAGCCCATTTATCTACAGGGAAGAGAAACACAAACCTAAGCATTTTTCCAATTGCTTCTCACTGGGTAACTAAGGGCAAGGGGCAGGAGTGGGGGGAAATAAAAATAAATTACCTTTGCCTTTTCGGGACTGAATGTTCAACTTCTATGAGTTTCCCATGCAGCTCCACTTTACCTGCCGAGATAAACAGAAAGGGGAAAATATTCCAGCGCGGTTGTACGTGCCTATCCCTCGGAGCGGGCTCGCAGGGTTACGGAGCAGGGAAGGGGAGCGCAACACGTTAGCCCATTCATCGGTAGCCCGGCCACCGAGCAGAGCGCGGCCGCGGCGCCAGGGACGGCGGCACAACCCGGGGTCGCGGGGGAGCCGCGCTGCCCTCGGCGGGGCCCCTGCCCCCCCACCCCCACCCCGCGCCGGGAACAGCCCGCGAAACGCCGTGTGCGGGAGCCGGGCTCGGGCAGGGGGAACTGGGGCTCCGCCGCCCCCCGCGCTGCCAACTTCGGGCGGCTTTCGGCGCGGAAGCGGGCGGGAAGAGAGCCGGGAGGCGGCGCGGAGCGCAGCCCGAGCCCGTCTCCTCCGAAGCAGCCTCTCCCGGCAGACCTGAGCCCGTCTCCTCCGAGGCAGCCTCTCCCGGCAGACCTCCGCAGACCCGCTTCAGGCGGATTTATTTTTTTTTTTTTTTAAGCACACAAAAACAGGATGTCGGGGCCAGGAGCCGGCGCTGCTGGAGGCGGTGATGGGTGCGTGAGAGCAGCGAAGAGAAACCGAAATAAATAGCCATGCAGCGCGGGGCGGGGGGGCAGGCAGGGCTCCCCCCTCCCAAGTTTGGAGCGATTCGGCGGCTCGCCCTCAGCCCCGCGGCCTACGCCGAGCCGGGGGGAGCCCCATCCCGCTCCTGGGGGGGTGGCCCCTGCGAGGGGCTGCGGGGGAGCCCCACTGTGTCCGGGGGGGCGTGTGTGTGCAGCCGCTGCCCCGCGCAACGCTCCGCGCCCGCAGCCCGCCTCCGCCCCGCTGCACTCAGCGCCCCCCCAATGCAGCGAGGGCCCCCGGCCGTGCAAGGCTGGCCGTCGAGCTTGGAAAAACATGGGAGATGCCTCGCCGCGGGTCCGCGGGCCCAGGCTGCCGCCCCTCCCCGGCCGCTCCCGGGGGCCGCCGCAGCGCAAGCCCCCCGCAAAGGCTCCGTGGGAAGGCCTGGCGGCTCCGGCCGCTCTCGGCAAACAACAGTTCACCCCTCACCTGGTGGCGGAGGGGGAAGGGACCCCCCCCCAACACCGCCCCCAGCCCAGCGGCGAGGCCCAGCCCGCCGCTACAGCCGCTCGGCCGCCGCGGAGGAGGAGGGCGGGCGGCGGGACCCGTCGGGGCTGCGGGGAGAGGGCGGGGGTGGTGGAAGGAGCCACTCACCTGAAAGTGCCTCGATGGCCTTCATGGCCCAGCTCTCGTCGGGGCAGTCCACGAAGGCGTACCCCGTCTTCACCAGGAATTGGCCTGAGAAGGGGATCTTGGAGTCCTTAAAGAGACTTTCCAGGTCGAGGGGGCTGACGTTCTCGCCGAGGTTGCCGATGTAGAGCTTGTTCATCTTCCTGGCGGCTCGGGGAGGTGCGCACCGCGGGCTGCAACCCTCGTCTTGCGAGAGGAGGTGGGGAGGAAGGGGGAAATAAAACAAAATGCGATGGAGGAAGGAGAGAGAGAAGGAGAGAGAGAGGGAGAGAGAGAGAGAGGACAGGGAGAGGAAGAAAAAAAAAAATCAGATCTGCAGCTTGTGTCCCTCCCTCTCCCTCTCAAGGGGTTAAAAAAAAAAAAAAAAAAAAAAAAAAAAAAAAAAAACAAAAACACGTAGCCAAACGGGAGCCCTAAGTGCCTGCCGTGCTACCCGGGCGCATGGGGGGCGCGGGGGAAACACCCAGCGCCGGGGCCGCGGATGGCGGGCTGAGAAGAGGAAAAGGAGGAGGGGAGGGGAAAAAAACTACTTTTTTTGTCTTGCCCCCAAGCCCCTTTGGCAGCAGCAGGCGGACTATGAAAATGTCACACTACGTGCATGCAGGCGCCGCCTCTCCGTATTAAAAAAAAAAAAAAAAAAAAGAGAGAGAGAGGGGGAGAGAAGTGGAGGGGGGAGGGAAGGACGGAGGGAGAGAAGAAAAAAATTACTTGAATATTCCGGCTTTTTGAATGAGCCACGTGTTCAAACTACAAATCAACTTCTCACGTGAGGAATCCCAGCTCTTCAATTAGCGAGTGGATGGGGCACACACACACTCACGGAGAAGGAGGGCTGGGGTGAAGGACGGGGAGAGGGGTGGGGGGAGGCTGGACAGGGCAAGTTTTCAGAGGGCCGGAGGGCGGGGGAAGGGGAAACCGGAGTTGAGTGGGCTCCGGTCTGTACCGCCTCTGCCCTTCCGCCGGGGGAGACCGCTCTGCACGCCCCCTCCGCCCAAAAACGGCTGGGCAGCCGCACCTCCCCCCGTGCGAGCGGGGTGTGATCCTAGGGAGGGAGGGGAAAAGGCACCGCAATGCCCGCCCCCCCCGCCCCGCTCCTCCCCCGCCGTGCCAGGCGGTGGGGATTATTCATCGGGGTCGTGCCTGGGCGATCCCGCTCCCCGGCACCATGGGTTGGGGGGGAGGAGGAGAAAGAGGGGGAGGAAAAAGAGGGGGTGCGAGCGTGGGGGGAGACGGCGGGGGAGAGAGAGCGGGCTCCGCTCCCGCGCAGCGCCGCCGCGGCTGCGTGCTGGGGGTCTGCGGGGCGGGGGCGGAGGGTCCCTCTAACCGCGGAGGAGCCCCATATGGTAATGATCCCGCATTACTCGAGGTGCCCCTTGCACTGAGCCTTACGGAAAGGAGGAGAAAGAGGGGACCATATATGGTTTACAATGTTTGCCTGCCAAGAAATTGTTGTATGGGCTGAAGCCCTGCTTCCCAGGAAGTGGCTGGACATCACTTGCTAATGGGAATTAGAGAATAAAAGTGGTTTTTTTTCCTCTCTACTTTTGCAGGTGCAAAATTTTGATTTTGCTTTAGTAAAGTGCCTTATCTCAACCTACTACTCATTTTCCATCTTATTTCCTCCTCTCTGTCCTCTGGGAAGGGGAGTAATAGAGCAGCTTGGTGGGTACCTGGCATGCAGAGAAGGTCAACACACTGCAAAATTTAATTAATTTTCAGTTCAACTCTGTGAACAAATCTGTTTTCTTTATGATATTTTCAGTCATCACAACTATCTTAGAGCTTTTTAATTGTAAAAGTACTGAAGAATACCTCACCAAAGATTATTTGTGCCATAGCACTTTTCCCTTTTTTCCTCTGATAGTATTTTGCACCAATTTCCAAATGGCACACACCAACTTTAAATGAGTTATGGTGATGATTTAACATTCAAGGGAGAAAATTGAAAAGTGTAGGACTCAAAATAAAGGTTGGGAAACTTAAAACACTAGAGTTGTTATGATGTGTGTATGGGGAGTGAAAAAAAATGCTTAAGAACTTTGGAGATATCCATGTTTTACATACTGAGTTAAAAACCTGTGGCATACTGTTTTCCAAAATACCTCTCATGAGGTTAGTACTTTTCCTGGTAGTACTGGAGGGTGTATAAGATTAGTACAATATTCTTCTTAGTATTTTTCTGCCAATCTGGAGGAACCACTTAAAAGCACAAAATGTTCATTGAGGAATTATGCCATGATTTTATTTTAAGCTTTTTGATATGAATATTTGTTCCCTGGCATACATTTCTGGCTTTTTCACATGGCATTCCCATAAGCAGTTTAAATTATTCCAAAGTAAAGCTTTAGTCTCTGAATGCTCACTAGGAATTTGTCTTTAAAAAAAAAAAAAAGAAAAAAAAAAAAAGAGCAGTGATTTATTGACGGAGACCAGCTCATTTGCAGGGTGGTGAAGAGATAGGCGGACCACAGCTCGTCAGGCAAG
>JAWWEU010000081.1:31735472-31790332 GCA_035583155.1 Acropternis orthonyx
ACAAAAGAAAAAAAAAAAAAAAGACAAAGGGGTGGAGGAGAGTTGGGGGATGATGAAGAGGAGAGTCCTGGGGCGAGGGAGCTACCCAGCCCGGAGAGGGGAGGGGTGGGGGGCGCGCTCCCTGCCCATCTGGGCAGTGGTGGGGGGAAACACGAAGGCACCGTTGCCGTCGGCTGGTAACTGCACACAAAGGGATTTGGCGACCCCCCTCTTTTCCTCCCCCCCTCCCCCTGCCCGGTCTAAGGAACCATTCATAATTCTCCACATTCGTACAGATACAATGGTGGGCTTGTGGGGGAGGGGTTTGGGGGTGTGGAGCCTTTCCAGTGCAAACAAAACGTTGCCTGAAGATGAAGAAAGGATACGGAAATGAAAGCCAGCACTGTGTTTAATATAGCGATCTAGTAGGTTTTGTTTAATAATTCAGCGCACTTTAGCCGCAGGTTTCATTTATTTCGTGGTAGCCTTCTTATGGTACGTTTTAATAGGTATATCCTTGGAAAACGGTTAAATACTTTTATTAGTGAGCAGTGACTGGATTTCCACATGTCCTGTAGTGTGCCTGGAAATCCGTAGTAAAGAGGAACCCTTCCTAGTTTTGTGCTTAAACTTCTAACAAGTATACAATTAAAGAAGGGTGATTTAAATCTCCTTGGAAGCCGTGTTGGGGTCAGGCTTTTGTTAGCCTCCCTGCGGCCGCCGCAGCTCGGCCGTGGTGGTGGTACCCAGTGCTCGGGGGGTGAGTCAGTCTCGGAAGATTTCGCTTGTGGTGGTATGATGATGCAAGGAGACGTGGCTCACCATGAGGGCAAAGACCCAGACCATTGTGGAATTGTCAGGGGGTGGGTGAATGCTGCAGTAAGTTGGAGATACGGCCCTTTTGTTGTGTGCATCCAAGCGGTTGGCTGACCAAAAACCTAATATTTGTAATTTCAGTCCATTGTTTAATCTCAGGTTTCTTTTAATGAACTCTTAATTGTCAGGTTGTGATTGAGGAAATCGAGTGTTTTGTGTTCCACTAATCAGAATTTAATCACAACTTCCATTTTGTAGAAAATTAGCAAATAATTATCTTGGGGATAGAGAGAATTTTTTTTTTCCTGGAGATTTAACCTGTTTATGACTTTTCGATGCTGGATGTGGAATTTTTTTTAAATGAATTTGTAATTCATAACCCAAATCTCTATAGTCTGGCTAAAATAAATAATTGCTTATCCAAGTTAAAAACAGCACACTCAAAACTACTGAATTCTTAGTTAAACTTGGGAAAGGAATTAGTCACTGCTCCTGCAGATTAATTGCATTCTTTATAAATTTGATTTGTACTGAATCTATAAGGCAGTCTGCATGTGCTCATTTCTACATGGTTAGTCTGGTATTTATCTGGTTATTTCCTTTTAAATTGCTAAACAGGGTGCATATATTTCATTTAATATTCTAGTTTGATAATCTTTTTTGTTGGAAGATTTTTTTAAGAAATGAAGATTGAATGCTCATGATAACACTATGCATCAGTTGTCCAATAACATCATAAACCACTTTGTAATCAGATGACTGGGGGGGAAAAAAACCCTTACTTATTAGCAATCCCTCCCCGTCTTTTTTTGTGTTTTGTTTGTTTGATACTCTGAAAACCTCTTGCTAATAAGCTGAAATATTTTCTGTAAATCTAAATAATGTATAGCTTTGTTTGTTAAGAAGTGTGGGTTGGTTAGTGGTTTCAAGTGTAATTCCACATTTTGAATGCCAAAAAGGGCAAATCAACAACAAAAACTTGTTCATGCTGCCTGACAAATCTCCACTTCCCTGCACTGATGAACACAGTTCAGACCAATGGGGCACTCCCAAATGTTAACGTTATTGAGAATATAGCTTTACAATTTGAGATGTAATTCACTCTGGCAGTCACAAATCAAATGCGTGAGCACACATCAGAGCATTTCCACATGCTAATGTATTTTTTGATTCACTTCTGTAAGAAAAAAAAATTATAAAAAATTGTAATTTTTTCTCTGTATTTCAATTGTTTGTGGTTATTGCCCACAGAACCCAAGACGTTGTTAAAATACTTACATAAATATTGCACACAAGGAAGCACAGCCAATCTTTAATTAGCAAGGGCTTTTACGACATTCTGCCGTTTAGAATTAAAACTCAACCATGTGCTTCTTCCCACCTCCGGGTGAGACTCAGAGAGCCTCCGCCGTGTCCGTCTGTCCCCTCTCCCACGGCCAGGGGCGGGCAGGGCGCTCCTTCCCTGCCCCCTCCAGGGGCCAGAAGCCCCCCGCTCCCGCTGGGCTCGGAGCACGGGGGGTGGGTAGCACGGCGGAGCGGCCGCAGCCCCAGTATTTCCCATTAAACGCCTTTCTTTGGGCTTGGCTTGGGAATTTTGGCGGTTTGTTGCGTTTTGGGGTTGGGTGTTTTTTTTTCTTTCAGGTTGCAGCCTCCCACGGACGGCAGCCTGCCGCGTGGGTTCGGGGCCGAGGCGCGGTGGGCAGCGGGGGCCGGGCAGCCCCCTCGGGGCGCAGAGCCGCGGGCGCGGAGCCGCCGCTCCTCGCTCGCGGGGCGCACACCCTCGCCGACGGGACGGGACAGGACAGGACAACCGCGCCGGCCCGGCCGGCCCCGCCGCGCCCCGTCCCCGTGTGTGTCCGCCCATGTCTGTGTGTGTGTCCGTGTGTCCGCCCATGTGTGTGTGTGTGTGTCCGTGTGTCCGCCCCGGTGCGCAGCCCCCGCGGGCGGCCATAGCCGCTCGTAGTAAAGCGGCGCGGCGGCGGCGCCTCCCATTGGCTGCGCCCCCGCCTACCAGCGCCGCGCGCCGCCGCGCCGCCGCCGCCCATTGGCCCCCGCGCCGGGCCCCGGGGCGCGTGGCGCGAAAGCGGCGGGGGCGGGAGGGGGGCCGGGAGCGGAGCGGGGCGGGGGGCGCGGCGGCACCGGCGGGGCAGGGGCAGGGGCAGGGCCGGCACCGGGGGGGGCGGGGGGCGTGGGACCGGGGGAGAGCCAGCCCGCTCCCTCCTTCTCCCCTCCCTCCCGGCGGCGCGCAGGGCCGGGGCTTTGTAAGGCGGTAAGTGGGTGCCACGCCGCAGAGGTGCCGGTTCCGGGGCCGCCGCAGCCGCGCCGGGAGCGGCGGCGAACAAAGGAGCGGCGGGGCGGGGAGCGCGGCCCCCGTGCGGGGATGGGGAGCCCGCACCCGGCGGGGCTCCGGGCTCGGGGCTCGGCTCCCCCGGCCGCGTTCGGCCAGCCCGCCCCGGCGGGTCGGAAGGCGGTGCCCCCTCGGTGCCCACTTCGGTGCCGGCGGCCGGGCTCGGCTCCCCCGGCACCGGCGATGCATGCGGGAGCGCCGGGATCTGCCCCGCCCCGCCCCGCTCCGCTCCGGCTGGGAGGTTCTGATCACAAAATGCTGCGAACCCCGGTGGATCGGTGACGGAGAGCGCGGCGGTGCCGCTGTGGAGCGAAACAAATCGCACGATGCATCGGAAGTTTCAGGGCTTGGGATAAAACATTGTAGCCAGTTCTGCTCGAGTTTCTTTCCAATAAAAAAAAAAAAAAGAATTACAAAGTGGTTAGCTGTCTGTGCTGTTTTGCTGACCGGAAAGTTGCAGGAGTTTTTATTTTGTATTGCAATGTGACCACAATGGCACTGCACAAAAATAACGCAAACAATTTCTAAATAATTATTCCGTTTTATAAAACGTGCTGACTGTGGCTTACAACGAATCTCTACATGCTGATTTGAAAGTAAGTATTTTTTTCCCATTTTGTCCAGGGATGTCTTTATTCAAGTACTGATTGCTCTCTTTATCTTGTTTTCAGCTTTCAAATATTTGCAAACTGACCTTGCAAAACAAAAATCTGATCACCTGCATTTTAATTATGTAAAAATAGCTTACAGTATTTTTTAAAAGTATATATAGAGAGATACATAAACTTTTCATCAGTGTCCACTTTGCTTGGCATTGCTGGATTTAAAATGGGAATTTTGAAATGGAACTTATCATATTACAGTTTGATACCTGAAACCTGAGTTCTTTGCAGTTGTGTTGGAAAGAATATGTAGAAAAATTATAAATATGTCATATACATTACAGACAGACAAATGCAGAAGTCTATTTGATCCAGCGACAGGAAGAATTACCAATATGGCTTCCTCTACCTAAAGAATATTTTGTAGGGCATTTACAAGGGGTGGAGAACTGAAAATGAAGGCATTATTTAGGAAGTAAAAGTGTTTCTCACTAGCTAAGTGCATTTTAACTCGTTTCAGATTGAGTTTTGTTCTGGTTTTGTTTTCTTGCAATTTAGAGAAATCTGAATATATTTCTAGCTTGCTCCTCCTTTCATCAAGATCTTTTGCCAAGAGGGGAAAAAAAATTAAGTAAGGGAGTAAAATGGGGCAGCAACCCAAGCATGAAATCCTTTTGGCGAGAACAATGAGACCCTCTCCAGAATCTGTTTTGCCTTACTGGTACGATAACGGTGTTTTCAGCTAGTAGTATCATATGTCTATTGTGAATTCAGCCCCAGGACCATCCATATCTTAAAATTATAGGGATGGAAGGAGTGCTAAATTTGCTTTTTAAAACCTAATATTGGTTAGATTTTTATGCCCAGAGTTCTTTCCAAGTAGCCATTCCTTATAGATTAAAAAAAAAAAAAAAAAATCATCTCTCTTCCTCTAAAAATTTTAGTGTAATGCTGGCCTTTGAAGAAACTCTGCAATCATTTGGTATTAATATTAAAATAATCTTAATTTGGATATAGATTAGTTATTTTGTTGTATTAAAGCAAAATTGAAGATGGTAGCTGCTGAAGTTTCATAGGCTACAACAATTTTTTTTGTTTGTTTGAATATCTTAAAATACATTTATTCTGTTGCTGAAGGTTGATAAGAATTCATTGTTTTCCAGTCCAGGCAAGAGTTTGGCCTTTTGCTATTTTTATCAGGAACAAGCATTTCAATTTCAATGTAACATTCATGAAAAGAGGTGTTTAAATTGGCCATTAAGACATATAGCCTTTGAAGAATGTGGTCATTAATGTTTGTATTTAAAATGTGTTTTCCCAATGCAATATATGTTTTACCATTAGTTATGTATTATTTTTCTCAAGATCAGAAAGCATCCTAATGTTAAATGTAGTCAATTTTTGTTTCCAGTCTGTTTCTTAAGCATACTGAACAGTTAAGTCTGTGAATTGTAGAGTATATGGCAATTTAAAACTACCTATGAGGCTGAAGCCTGAGCTGTGGGATTGTTGGCTCCTCCTGCAGACATTAGTGCTTACATATGAATAATTTCATTAGGTCATTTCAGTTATTGTTTATCTGTGTTAAAATAAATTAAGCTTAGTCTTTTGTGTTTCTCGTGGAAGCCATACCATATAACTGTTTCCTTTGCAATGGGTTACCTTAGTATAGTATACATATTTTTGGTGTAAAAAGCTAGGGAATTTTGATTGCAAGAAGTCTGTTTGGGTAGGTATTGTCAATATAAAATGGCTGGCACAATCTCTTTATATAAGGAATTCCCCCTAATTTTTCTTGCAAGTTACTGTTCTCTGATAGATAAATAGTCAATGCAGTTTGACCTTATTTTCTGAGATATTTTATGTACAGTCTAGTTATTTCCAAGAGTAAGATCAAGTAACTAAAACTTCTACAAAAGTAAGTATTTAAGTAGGAGAAGAGACATCTGTAAAACAAAAATCCCCTGCAATCCCATAAGGCAAAGCCTGTGAAAATAAATACAAGTCTTAGTCTGACAAAATTAAAGTGCATACATATAGCGTTACTTTCATGCTAATTAATTCCTGTTTTAAAGCTCAATTTACATCTCAATTGAGCAATCCTGGATACAACTGGAGGCACACAAATATATCTTAGACTAAGTCGTTTCTATAAATTTCAGATTCAGGTTTTTCTTCTAGAAATGTTTTTGGTTTCTTTGAAGTTTTGCAACAGTAGACAGTTTATCTGAGTGTTTAAATGCTTTTGAAGTACTACTCAAACCAAAGTTAGAAAATCAAGCAGTAAAACACGAAACAAATTACATTTTTAGGTAAACCTAAGCCTGCTAGGCTAGTTTGAAGCTATTTTTTTGCAAGCCTGTTTTGAGTCCATTGTTTGAACGTATAGTCATGCTATAGGAGTGGGGCTGAGCTCACAGAATGCACTCTAACAAAGTACCGTAATGGGGTCACAGAGGCCACAGAAAAAATTCAGCTTTCTTGCATCAGACCTGTGATAAAGCCCCAGCCTGTATGTAAACAGTCAGTGAAACATTCTCACAGGCAACGACTAGAGGCAAGGCTAATACCTGCTTTATTTGCCAGAAGTTAACAGTGTAAAAAATATAGTCAAGGTTGTATTACCAAAGAAATGCCAGAATGTGTTTATTTTTGTTCTTTTGGTGAAAAAAAAAAAAAAGTCAGTTGCATGTTTCAGTTTACAGGTCTAGGAAAATTCAAAAGAGTTTTGCACCCCTTTGTTTTAGCTGTGTGTGGATTTCTAATGTTAATACACAATGCTCAAATACTAATTTTGAACTGAAATATAGTTCTAGTCAAAATATGATCTCAATTTTTTTCAAAACAAAAAATGTCCAAATATCAGTTCTGATATCAATGAAACATAGACAGAAAGTGACTTAACTGAATTGAGTGTTCAAGTTGCTTAAATAAAGCCTAAAAATCAGAAAATTTTAGTTTAATTTTCTGCAACTTTGGTAAGTTAGTAGAAATACAGCTTTCTGTCAGAGAAAAAAAAATCAAAATAATCAAATCATTATTTCTAAGATTATAAGAATAAATGGGGATGTTTCATATTAATCATACAGTTTAATTATATGATTGAATACAGCTTTTTTATATCCTGACATTTTGATTGCACACTTTTAGTGCTACCCTAAGATTTAAGAAGCCAAAACTCACCCAAATACTGTTAGTTTTGGATGTGCATGTTTTCAGCAAGTTGTGGTTATTTACTTTGAGAAAAAGTGTGGGCAGAGGGACTTAAGCAGTAAAAAGAACAAGACAAGAGTGTTTCCTGATTCCACCAAGTCAAAGGCCAACAGGTGCCCCCTCAGTTCCTTAGGAAATCTCTCCCTGGCCTGGCTAAAATGTTACACTCATGAGCTACAAAAGGGATTTTCAAATGCTGGCTTTTTAACAAACAGAACAAACCAGATCAGCTTTCTGGATGCAAATGCTGTCAACCTAATTTATGTTTTTTACATGTCCTGTAAATAACCTGCAGAGTTTCACAACAAACTTCGAAGTGGTTCATGGGTGTATTCCAATGAGAAGCAGTGAAATGTAAAGTTTCAAAGTTCAGTTGTCTTAATAATTAGGAAACAGGGAACAATCCTTTCTTTCCCCATAAGAAAAATAATGTTTGCCCCATATATGCTTCCAGACAGTTTGGAAACTGTTTTGAGCAAAAAGAACTAAAACGCAAAAAAAACTTGACAAACTGTAGCCTAAGGGTATATTTTGTTTTATCTCTAAATGAGGACTGAAAAAAATGAGTGAAAAAGATATGAGATTTTTATACCTGAAATCCCCACAAGAACCCTATTGCACAGACAGGCACTGCTTCCATCTGCTGCAAATAAAGTTGCAATTGATTTAGTTTTATTCTTGTACAAAATGTTGGGGTTTATTTCTTTTTTTCTTTCTTTCTTTCTTTCTTTCTTTCTTTCTTTTTTTTTTTTTTTTATATTGGACATCTTATTGCAAACCTATAGCATAAGACATTGTATCTGTGCATGCACAGTCTCATCTGCAAACTTCTGTGGAGCCTGGTGAAAACAAGCCAGGACATGCTTTGCAGTTCTGAAGTTGTAGGTCAAGCAGTGGAAAGCTCTGAAGATCTTTGTGATCTGGTTATCAAATGACTATTTCTGGTTGTAAGCATCATAGTTATAAAACTTATATTCAAAATTTAAAAATACATACAAAATTCAGGGTTTATTTTCAAAAAATACTGAATTTCTAAACTAATAATCCTAATATTTTCTTTTGTTTCTGCATTATAATTCAAAAGTGTATGATTTTTCTCCTGTATTAATTTGTTCTTTCTGAAGTGTTAATTTATTATTTTTTTAACAAATGCATTTTCTGATAATTTTTTTAAAGATTTTGTAATCCCCAAAACAACTGTATAGATTATCTCATTATTATTGTTATTAATTTTAGTTTTATACACTCTAAGGTTACAAATATTCTTAAGTCCTGAAGAAGTACATCTAAAAATAAGCAGCAATCTTAAAAAAAAAATAAAGACATACTAACAACATAGAAAAATACAAGGAAGGCTTTGTCGCTTTGTTGCAACAAGAGATGAAACATTTCTTGCAGTTAAATACTGAGCACAGTACTTAGTCTTTCCAGGATAATATTATTTTCCATAACTCTTTTTATGTGATCCCTGAAATAAATTGGGGATAAGCTTTAGATACAGCAAAACACAATACTCCTGACTGCATCA
Source organism: Acropternis orthonyx (assembly GCA_035583155.1). Classification (NCBI taxonomy): domain Eukaryota; kingdom Metazoa; phylum Chordata; class Aves; order Passeriformes; family Rhinocryptidae; genus Acropternis; species Acropternis orthonyx. The sequence goes on from JAWWEU010000081.1 coordinate 31,743,958, forward strand.
GAAATGCCCATCATTGCCTAAACAAGTGAGAGATGAAAACCTTCCCTTGCCTTGTACTGAGGACCTGTATTATGGTTCGTTGCTGTTTTAAGCTCTGATCTAGATGTAACTAAAATAAACAGAAAACAACACTGAAAATATTTTAACACGAAATCATAAACTCAGTTTGGCTGTGGCCAATGTTCTCTCTTAACAGTAAGGAGTTGTCCTAAAATAAGAATGGATTCCTTTCTAGCAAACCTCTTTTCTGAAAAAGTTCAACAATTCTTGGGAAAAAAAGCCTAGCAGAGTAATGTGGTGAGAAGTATCATTGAGAGAATTGGTGGGGTTGCCTTTGACTGGAGCTGCCAAGTCCTAGAAGAAAAATAGAGCCACAGTGGACAGTGCAGCTCATTAGCATCACAGATGAAATGCTGCCTTTCTTTGACACATCCTGAAACATCTGCCTATGGGCACAGAGGGCTGCCCTTTGGCAATGGGTGAAATTATTCTTTTTCCACCCATCAGGTAGTGTTTTTGCAAAGAGAGCAGGCATGCACCACCAAAGGTGTCAAAAATCTACACTGGTGCTGTGAGTGGTAGATGTCTTCAGATACACCATTTTAACTCCAAAATGCAAATTTCCTGTATTGCTGGTTTACTCTGGAAGTTCCCAAATAGAAGCTGTTTAGAAACATGCACTACTTGCTAAAAGGCGAGAGATTTAATGGCATTTACAGGATGATAAAACAAGTTCTGTGAACACTTGACCAAACTAACAGATAATTTAAGGACAGCAGTAGAACTTGGGTTCACATAGACACTGTCCCCTTCCAGCTGAGTGCTTGAATACAAGCATTGAGTTAATTTCTGTCCAATGGGGCATTGACTGCAAGGACACTGTGATGTACCCAAAAAACGGGTGGGGAGGATTCTAAAATTAATAGATGATGCTCTCCCCTTTCTTTTTCTCCTTTGCGGGCAACAGTTGCTGCCTAGCGATTAAATAAGAAGCCTGCCAAGGTGTAGGGGACAGGCTAGTTTGGGGAGTCGAGCAGTGAGGACATCTGCCTTGGGAAGGGTCTGGGGCTGGGGGAGCCCGGGCTGAGCCAGGGCTGAGGCACGGCTGAGTCAGCCGATGCCGGGGATGGACGGCGCTCTGGACTCCCCGGGAGAGCGGGAGCGGTGGGTGGGCAGCAGCGGGGAGAGGTGCTGTGGGGGCAAAGGTGGCCTGACGGCATCGGGGTGCCGGGCACTTCGTGGGCTCACCTCCGGGCTCGCTTCGCTCCGACAACCGCTTCCGTCGGATGCTTTCTTTGGGTGGGGTTCACGCACTGGAGTAACGTGTGAGGCTCAGCCCTCAGGCGTGGATGCGCAGAAGAGCCGCGGGCGGTGGGGAAGTCCCCTGGCTGCCCCCCGAGACCCCCGGCCCGCAGAGCAGCCCGCCCGCTCCCTCAGACCCCGCACTGCCCGGAGCGCGGGGCGCGCCGCCCGCACAGACAAAGCCGGGGAGCCCCCTCGCCATAAAATGGCCGGGGGACCCTCTGCCCGAGGGGCAGCGAGCGGCGGGACCGCCGGCGGAGGGAGACCCCCGGGAGGCGCCAGCCCGGCCCCCGCGGCCCCTCCGCCCCCCTTCCCCCGCTGCCTGCCGCTGTTCTCCCAGCCCCCCTCGCCCGCCCGGTGTCCCTTCACACCCCACCGAAATCCCTCCCCAGTCCCGTCTCCCCCGCCCCCAGCCCCTGCCGGGGTCGGCGAGGGCCGGCAGATTACGGCGGGGGGCCCTCGACTGGAAAAGGGCCCGGAGGGCAGCAGCCTCTGGAGGACAAGCCTTGTGGAAGATGCTCCTTTGCAGTAGCCACAAAAGATCAGGAATAAAGACAACAGAGATCCCGGTTTCAAAGCAGCAGAAGAAGGGAAGACCCCAATATTTTCCTTTGCAACTGACCTCGTGGAAGGTGCCCCAACCTCACTGCCAAGGAGAAACCAAACCTCCCCAAAATGTTTGAGCATGTGCGTGCTTTACATTAACAATTCACAATTGGCTCTATACATATTTAAATAGGGACATTATTAAGCTTGTGCCTATTCAGACATATGCCCTTAGCAGGGATGCTGGCTCCTCACAATTTCTTTGGCTGTAGTGTTGAACTGAAGATAGTGGAGACAGAGGAAGAAGAACGTGTACATGTGTGGTTCCCAAGAAAGCGGATTTCACATCCCTGCATAGATAAAACACACCATCCTTCCCAAGTGCTACAGGTACTTCTAATCTTAGAAAGACTGATGTCCTAGGCAATGATTTTCAGAGTGTTTCCTGTTCTGCCAGCAAAAGCAAAAGGGAAAAGGGTAGCAAGTGCTAAACCAGAGAGCAAGTCACCTGGTGGGAGCTGTACCCCACAAACAGGCTGGATTCAAAGCAATCAGGGTACTGGCACAGTCGCTGCAGAGCTGTTCAGGATCAGTTATTTTCATGAAATACAATCCTATCCTCCCTGATGTCTTCACATTCTCATTTTTAGGGCAACAGGATCCTTACTGTTCAACAGAGACAGCTAGTTGTGAAGTTTGATGTGTATTTACACAGGAAAAGCGTGACAAACCTCTGGTGCTGCTTGTTTTCCTACTCAGTCTCTACTCTTGTTTGCCTAACTTGTAGCCATGTCTTTCCTGTTTCATCTGGGGTTTTTTTCCATCCTCCTTCCCTTTTCAAATACTGACTTTAGTGTCTCACCTAATTTTTTTTCCTCAGCCGTTTTCCCCTGTCTCCTGGTCTCTCCACCTGCCTCCCTTCCCTCTCCTCCTGACTAAACAGTATTTGGTGCCTCCATCCCTCTGCACCTCAAGGGGAGTTTACTTCAGTCCTGTTGTGCATGAGTACCTGTGTCCAGCAATAGGAGTTTTGTCCTATCACCGTACTGATCTGTACCAGAAGGCTGAAGTCAGAAGACGAAGCCTTTTGTCAGGATTTCTATAGAACATTTGTTCCTGGGGAATCCTGTGCATGGCACTGCCTTCTACCTGTACCCTGCTTTTAGACTTTCCTGAACAGTAGTTGGTGGAACACTTGCTTTCATCAACACAAACCTGACTGTGCTTTAGGCAATAAACTACGGGGTAAAGTACTCTTCATGTAGGTTTCCTAATTTTCAGGGTTCTCACTTGGCTCTGAGAACAGATTTGGTGAATGTCAGGCTTTTCTGGAGCCATACTGCAGCTCTAAAGAATCCCTGTGTGTTCACTTTGGGTTTTGGAGGGGGCAGAGAAGGAATGCACTGCACCAAGGGACGGTGAAGGATCAGTGCAATATAACATACTTGAGCAGTCCCGTCACAGGATTGTTCTTGAAAAACGGTGCTCAGATATCTTACAACTGTGTTCTGATGACTGATCTCCTGTGAGTAGAACTCTGGTGGTGGTAATGTCTCACCAGAGGTTTGGGTGGAGCAGCTGTGGGCTTGGGGAGATGCCACTGATGCTAAAACTGGGGTCAGCATGCTCTGAAGCTCAGAGACACTAGCTACAGGCACTAGCTACAGACACTAGCTACAGCAGAGAGGGTTTCTGGCAACAAACTGGCACTATGCTGGAGAAGAAGCAGTGCAGACCCTGAGCTGAGAGGAGGAAGTTAAAAGCAGATGAGATCTCTGTGGGTTTGCAGTAACTGATGTCTGACAGGAAGAGCGAAATCATGCCAGCATAAAGGAAAGAAAAAAAAGGTGGAGGGCAGCAGTTAAAAATCCATATTGTTCACTCAATAGCTAAAGAGTTGTCTGACTTCAGAAGAAAACCAATGTATTAGCTGCAAGAAGAAAAACAAAACTATTTCTGTAGCTCTCTCTCTAAAACTGAAGTTTTGCTTCTTTATTAATTCTAGACCTTTAGGACTGTAAACATCACCTTCTCCTCCCTGCAAATCTCTGCTGTTTATGAAATTTTACAAGTTCCATGGTTATTGATTCAAATGTTAATAGTTTGTACTCAGCAAAATGCCATACAAATGGATTCATCACAAACCAACTTTCTGTAATAAGAACCTTCACTGCAGCTGGAAGTGAGGAGGTGACAGTTCTGTGTTGCAGAGAGATGAGAGGACATGGAAAAGGATCGGCAGGAGGTTTCTTAGCACTGTTTGCATAAAGTGGATCAAGGAGAAAGCTCCAGACACAACTTCTTGGACAAGCATAACGTTTTCTTCATCTTCATTTTCATCTTGTGCAGTCCCACTCTCCTTCATAGGCAGAGGTCACAAAATTTCCACAGCCTCCTGCTCTCACCACAGTGTGTTTGTCCACTGGTATGTCCCCAGAATTTCCTCTTTCCACTAACTGTTTCTCTCCAGATTCCTGTTTCTTGTGTCCCCTGTATCCCTTCCCTTCCCTTCCCTTCCCTTCCCTTGGAAACTTCCTGAGCAACTTCTGAATTTTCCAGATTGCACTGCTGTCTTCAGCCTAGCACCTTGTTTTCCCCTCTCCTTGTCCATATTCTAGTGTGGTTTTGCAAAGCAAGAAGAAATTCCTGCCTTACACCTCCTTTCTCTCTTTCCTTCTGGTCCATTCACTATTCTCACTGCTGAAGCTCACAAATGTTGTTCAGCTTTTGCCACACACACAGAAGACTGGTAAATCCTGCCTGTCTCTCTCTTCTACCTGATACTTTTTCTCTTCCATCTTTGCCAAGGAAGAACTGTACTTTGATTATAAAGGTGATGCTGTTTTAGATAATGCTCTCTCTTGTTAGAGACGAACACCATCTTTCCAGGAAAAGGAAGGGAATCAAAGTTCCCCATTAAGCCTGATCTAATACACCTGGTGAAATTTCGGAAATTCTTCAGTACCTCTTCAGAGTTCTACTCACATTCTTTGTGATTAGTAAAAGATTATGGGAAGTTTTTGCATGGATATCACCATCAAGAAAGTAAGCTGGCAGCACGTTTCAGTGAGCAGTTGTTGTGCTGATATTTAAGAAGCTAAGTCATCAAATTATTGCTATAGCCATGGAGGCTCATTTTTCTCACCTAGAACAAGTTAGAAATCATAGAATCAGAGAATATCCTGAGTTGGAAGGCATCCATGAGGGTCATCAAATCCAACTTCTAGAAAGGTGAGTGTGACAAAAAGACCTTGGCAGCATTTGGAGCTCTTAGAGTTTTGGGGCTGCTTCTTCCCTGAAGCTGTTATTCATTAGGGACTTGATGCTGGTCCATCTGCTTTTGAGCAGCAAATGGGTCAAACAGCTGCTTGGATGCATTTAGTTACCTCTGACATGCCTTTGGTAAAAGGCAGCAAGACAGCACAGTGTAGTTGTGGTGGAACTAACGAGCTAAAAGTAGAAGGCAGGAGGAGACAACAGCAGGTGGCTTTAGCAGGCGGGAAAATGAAGGTTTATATTTCCACATGCCGCAGAGGATGACTTTAGCTATTTAGGTAGGTATTCATGTGGAAATCCTCTCTGCCACTCACCAGGCTCAGAGAGAGATGATTAGAGATGCTGCTCCTAGACCCTGGTTACCTTCCCATATCCATTTCACCAGTCCTGATAGGGTAGATGGGTGGTGAAGCCCAGAACTGGATACATCGACAGCTGCTCTTGGTTCAACCAGAGATGATAGCAACCTTCTCCATTGAATTTGCTAAGCTTCTCCATGCAGTGTTCTGTGACAGAAGCAGCAGCCAGGATTTATTTTTCCCTCCAGAAATTATAGAAGGGAGTGAGTTTTAGCTTTGGGACACAGACTTTGCCAGACACAGCCACCACTTATCACCTGCAGCCTCAGGATGACACACTGGGGCGACTCACAAGCTCATGCTGACAGGGAACACAGTTCCTCCCTTGGCACCATGTGCCTGAACAAGCTGGAAGGGCAGGGGAGGCAAAAATCAGATGCTCTTCCTGAGTGAGACAGGGATCCCTGCGACACACACAACAGGTATTGGAGGGTTGCAAGCGTAAGTGTGTCCCAAGCAAACAGGAAGCACATCAGGGCAGGAGGCATGAGTTATCTGCAGCACTTCCAGAGATGTTTTCCTTGAGCTCTCTCCCTCTGTATGCTTTATAGCACAACTGGAGAAAGGGTAAGAAAGCAGAAGGTGTTGCAGGAAAAATTCATCCAGACCAATACCCAAAAGGGTGCAAGCTCTTTTAGAAGCTGGAGAGGTTTTTTTGCAGTGTCCTTGTGATAAGCATAATTTCCCTGTCCATCAAATACCTTAGTAACTTTGTGGTGATAAGCCAACCCAGTTACCCCTCTGGAACCAGACTGTTCCTGTAAGAGTGTGCAGACTAAAGGGCAACTTTCTTACTCAAATCACATTCAAGCAGCAAGTATGTTTCCAAATTTGTGAAGGTAGCAATGGCACCTTCACAACGGTCAAACAACAGGAAAGGCATTCCTGAGAGACTTCTCCACTTTTTCATCCTTCTGCCAAAATATTAACACAGGGAATCGATTTATTAATGTAAAAATGCATACCTTACAAAGAGGATATCTTAAATGCTTGGAGTGTCAGTGGTTTTGCTTAACATCACATAACCAGTAGCTGAACTGGGTGCAGAAGCCATGGGGCTAAACAGTGTCCCAACCTAGGAAACAGTGCAGAGGTGGGAATCCATCACGCTTTCTCTGCTTATCCTCTGCTAACCCAGCCCAGCTCATCCTCAGAGTAACACAAAGCATCTGTGTGGAGACACAGAGTGACACTGTCTCAAAGGTGATATTTGGTAATTCAAGCTGCTTATTTAAAGGGTAACACCTATGACACCTGGGAAGCTCACTGTTTAAAATGGTATTCAGTGGGTTTTTTTCAGGACAGGGAAGGGAACGGTAGATGAGTCTCTAAGAGTGATTAATCCTGGCAATGTGGACTTGGAACCAAACGTTGCCATTCAGAGGGCTACTACACTTCATATAAATAAAAACTGTCTGTTTAGGATGCCTGAACCTCAACCGTTTTGTTTAAAAATAAGGATGCAAATAAACACTACACTCTGTTTTGCCACCCTTCCCAGTATATTTTTCTAGTGAGCCAGAAGAAGCTGCAGTTGTCTCCAGGAACTAAGTGGTGAAATTAACTCATTCTGCTCCCATCCTCCCCCCTCCCACTCCTCCTCCTTCTCCTTTCTCTTTGTATCACCTCTCTTTCAGTAGACTAACAGTTGTCACAGGAGTTTACAGAATCTGCACCTATTCCAAGATAAACGGAGTTGTCATTAACATTTCTTGAAAAAGCAGTTATTCCCACAAGTTCTGGTCAAGAGAAAGACAAAGATGCATTTTAAAAGATCAGAGAGGCTGGATCCAGGCTGGAGCAGAGTTTGATCCTACTCAGGCAGGCAAAAGCTGTGGTTTTCCCCCCATTGGTGACACATGGTGTGCTGGGCAGTAACTCAGTAACAGCCTTGCTCCCCAACTCCCCTTTTCTGCCTCCTGCCTGGAAGGATGAGGACAATTGTTACAGACTGTCAGTGGGTTTCAGAATGCAGAAAGGAACCACTGTTTTTCTCCTTGTGTTACAGTGGAGCAATAAAAAAAGAGAAAGTTTTGGAGTGGCATGTATCACTAAGGGCAGGACATGACAGGTCATATTTGTCTGCCAATAACCTGCTCCCCATCTCTAGATTTACTGCAGCAGTCTCCTCCATGACATCGGCTGAAGATATGCCTCCTCCAGATCTCTGTGGTGCCCAGCTCATTAAACAAACTCCTTTTCTCACAGTGACTTTCTTTCCTTCCTATGCTCCAAAGCTGATGTTAAAGCTCTCCATCTCCTCAAAGGTACATGAGGACCCATTGCTGCTTGGGCATCCCTGTGTGCTGAGGCAGGTTGTCACAAAACTATCATCTCTTTTGCTCATTTTTCCGTTGGTTTTGGGCTCAGGATCCCTTGCAGAGGGATAGATCCATGGTTAGAAAAAAAGGTTTTGGTTTTAGATAGATTTTAGCCTGCTCATTTTGCAGCAAACTTTGGCAAAGTCTTCATTTAACTGGTTCTTCCACACTTCACTCACTGTGGACACTCCAGTCCTATTACCTACTTAATTCTCATTATTTTTGCTTACTTACTCCTCCTGTGCATTAGAGAAGTCTCGCCCGCTTTCTCATTTCCTACACAGCTTACAATATCCCAGAAAGGGGGACACTAGTAGCCACAGCAAGGACCATAACAAGTTAGAACTGTACAATGCCCACATTGAAAAAATACTTTGAAGAATCGAAAGGAGGAAACAATTAAGGATCTGCCCACTATGATGGATTAATTTAAAAAACAGGCATATCCTTCATAGGTCTAGCAATTTCCCTGTCCCCATTAGTTAATTAAATGGATTAATTATATCCTTAGTCAAAGGAGACCTGTAACAGTCACAAAGAGAAAGACAAAGAAGCAGGGAGATGCTACCTTTGCACTCCTTGCTGTGCTGTTCCAACAGGTGTTGAAAATTTCCTCTCTCTGAGTAGCTGGAAATCCACTACTCCCCAGAGTTGCTTCTTTTTGCAGTTTGGGAGCTTAGGTAGAATGATTTCATCCAAAGTTTTCCCAGTTTGAAGTTTTGATACATTCTAGCTGGATATCAGCCTTCTCATTTCACTCTTCTTGTCTCTCCCTTCAGGATGTCATGTGTCCTCTCTGAGCAGGGTTTAACCTGGTCGTGTCACCACACCAGGGTCTGAGTGAAAATCTCTGCTTTTGGAAACAGCTGAGATGCACACAGGCATGAAGAGCCAATGGTATCATGTTTATCCCTTACTCATCTCGAGGTACGCATGGTAGATGCCAAACTATCACTTGGTGTTTTACCCGGACACAGCCCAGAGGGAAGTACCCAGGCGTGGGTTCCAATCCCCCGTGCCGGCTGACCACTGTGCAAGCTTGCCCAGAGAGAGTACTGTGCTGTAGCATGGCTGTGCCTCACATGAATGTTCCACTGGGTCTTCCTCACAGGTGCAAGACAGAAATATCTTTCTCAAACGGAAAATAAAAAGTTGCAGGCATGGCATGGCATGGCAGGCATGGACAGGTGGTGTATGGCAAGACAGGGTTGAAGCACAGAGGAAAGAGTGCTGGTTGGCAGAAGCAGACATAAATTCTGAGGTGGCTCTTTCTCCATGCTCCCTTGTCAGAAGTGGGCATCAGGGACCCTCACAAGGGAAAAGTTCATTTTTTTATTCATTCATCTTTGGACTCCTCTGGTCATTTAAAAAGAAATAAAAATCTGGAGCACAAGTAGCACCTTCTTTCCACAGGACTCAAATAACAAGGTGGCCACAGTTCAAACTTTCTAAACACTTCTGTTCCCCACAACCCAAACATGGTAAGTTACTTCCAGTCCTGCCTGCCCAGACAGCCACTGGAGCAGCTGGGCTTGCAGTATGGTGGGGTTGGTGGTTTTGGGAGCTGCCCCAGAGTAGGTGATGGAGCTGCTGAATCTCTGGCAGACCCACAGCTGCATTTTTCAATCCCCCTTCCCCTGTGAGTGGCAGGGCAGAGGAGGAGGCAACTCGGAGGTGCTCCTGGCTAGTATCAATCTATACTCAGCTGCATGAGATCTTCAAGCTTAGAAATCCTCAAGCCCTGGTTTTGGCTGAGGGAGCAGAGAAATGGGAAAATGCTTTATCTTTCTTAGGGCTGCGGGTAGGTAGAGGAGCTCCCAGGTCTTGTCTGCAGCAGCCCCTCAGCTTTCCAGGCACGGAACAGCTGCAGCGCAGGGACCCCCGGCTGACAGTGGACAGCTGTGCTGTGGGGTTGTTGGGGGGTGGACAGTGAGCCTAAACCACTTGAGTGCTACTGGTGGGAGGTTTCGACTGTATGATCAGCCTCTGGGCTGGGCTGTACAAGTTCTTTTTGATTAACCTGGGTATAACCACTGTTGTGAGTGACTGTGATTTCTGTAGTTAAGATCTCAGGTTTCTTTGGCTTTGGAGACGTAAATTAACTGTGTGGTACAAAGATGCACTAAAGCCTAGAAGTTTAAGGGAATACTAAAACATGGATTCTCTAACATTTTTTAAAAGTCTTGGTGTTTGAGCTTACATTTCCAACTGCTCTGCAACGTGCAGCTTGCAGGCACTGCAGGTGCTCAGCAAGGAGGAACAAGCCTCCTGGGCGCTGGGCTGGGGACACTGTGGGTGAGGTGGGGTAAGCATGGGCTGAGACATGGGGCTCAATCCCTTCCTCAAACTCAAGCAAGCTGTCTGTTCCTTTATCATCTGAATCCAGATCAGAAAGAAACCACTTGTTTATTTAGTTCCAGAACTGGACTCTGAAAACACATCCTCTCCCTGCAGCATCTACCTGGGACCAGATAGACCAGTCCTTAAGGCTACCCCTATGCACATGTGGCCACTCTTACATGTTCTGCATCTGTCGGTATTAGTTTAGACTGTATAAACTTATTTTTAGATTGTATAAAGTTGTTTAAGAGTCTTTCACAGATCATCTTGCAAATTGCTCACTGTCTTCCAAAGATGGAACATATGAAATAAAAAAAAAAAAATGTTGGAAGAAGAGTATTAATTAACCTCATCTTCATACATGGAAAACTGAGATTAAATATTCTCTCCAAGGTTACCCATCCAGACCTCCTACATTCCAACCACATCGGGTGACCCTATCCCAGTATGAACTTTCCTTTACAGGGAATACTTTCAGGTGTATCAATATATAGTCCAGTTGTCTTTTTATGCTTTGAAGATCTGTTGTTCTTGACTCATTCCTATGAAATTCACAGATGAGTTGCTGCAGAGATTCTCTTCTAGCCTTTAGTAGATGGAAATTAAGCACACTGTGCATAAGACTGTCTAGAAATCTAGACTTTGAAAGCATTTAAAACAAGGAAACCCCTACACTTTATGTTCCACAGTGCGTGTGAACCCAGCACCAGATTTTAGGGGTTTTTTTAGTGAAGCTTTCCTCTTGCTACCTTTTCCCTCAAGTGCTAGTAGTGAGTGTGATGGTATCAAACACTTCCTGGTGGAGCCAGCTGCACTGGAGGTCAGGGCCACCCCAGCCACACAGTGACAGCTGTGGTTACTTGTGCTACTGTCACTGCACAAGCAGATTTGACATCAGCCACTTTAATTATTAGTTATATTCATTGTAAACCGTATGAAGAACACCTTGACACAAGCAAGAAGCTAGTCCTCAGCTTGGTAAATAACCCTGCCTTACCTGGTCTAAAGGGACAGGAGGCCTGCTAGATACTCCTTTGAACATGGTCCCTCAGGATGAGGCTGGCATCTTCCCTGCTCAGATGTCTGCTGATATAAGAGGAAAGGCTTTGGAATGTGAAATGCAGGTTAGGACCTGTTATCTCTGCTTTTTCCCCCTCTCTGCCAAGGAGAACAGAGCATTCAGTGCACTATCCTGTGCACCTCACCATGCAGTGGGGGGAGAGGAGTGCCAGTGAGAGCAAGAGCTGCCAAGCAGCAACCCCGTATCTGGCTGGGGGTAGCAGCTGGGGAAGATAGCGTTCAGCTAATGAGAAACTTGACTACCTGTAATTAACCTTCCTCTAAAGTGAATTAATTGCTCTGAAAAAGGAAAAACTGTAAGAGATGATCATGCCTCTTGGAACCATATTAATTATTCAGTCAGACTGAAGTTGTATCTGATGCAGTGTTAAAATCTTGGGGGCTTGGGATTGTTTTCTGTTGGTGGTGTTCTTTTCTGTTTGGGGTTTGGGTTTTTTTGTGGGGATGATTGTTTTGGTTTGTTTGCTTGTTTGTTTTTTAGAAGAGACCAGCTCCTAAGCATTCACTACACAAAACTGTTAAAGTCACAATCTAGAAATCCAAATTGGCAGCTCTTTATGAAAGAGAGGATCCTCAACCAGGCAGAATTCAGATGTAAAGTAACCACAGAATTTGGCATCTGGGATTTTTCAGTGTGAAACAGATCACTTTTTTGTTCCCTAGGTGTTGCTCCTGCCAAATCCTGCACTGAATCCAGTAGTCTGAAGAAAGGGAAAACTGACATCTATAGCAAGTTGTAGAAAAGAAATAGGAGTGCTAGGAAAGCATGCTAGACTGTGAAAGGTGAGAAGCAGGAGACTGCAGCTGCTGGCAGTCTTCCATTCTGGTGCCATCCTGCCACAGTTCAGCTCACACCAAAATATCCTAGCAGTGCACATGAGAGTCATCAAGCAGTTGAATGTTCCCCAAAGAAGGTATTTTGTGTGTTTGTTGTGAGATTAGGTACTACACAATATTTGTAAAGATGTGCATTGTCAGTGTAGCGAAATCACGTATCATCAACAGTGATTTAGTAATCAGTACTCAGTGGTTCCTCTCTCCTGCACTGCTGTGGGTGTTAGGCATCTGCTTCCACAGAATCGAGCAGTTAAAAAGAGGTGTCCAAACAGCTTACGGTTCCTCCGTCTAAAGAGTTGCAAGACCAGACTCCACACAGAACTCATCCATTGTTCTATCCCTATTAGTTTCTATGTGGACAGTTTAGAGATTTTATTATTGTTATTATTTTTATGTATTTAAAGCAAATAAAAAGGTCTATGAGATCTTCTGTGATACACACCTGTATGCAACTCTAGGAGTGTCAGTACTTTCATTTGAGTTGAATCTTGAAAGACAAAGCTACTGAAGCATCTTGGAGGGTTACCTTGTGTCTGTGCTGCTTACCACTGCTGCTATAATCCATGTATTATGGGGCTGGGTCAGCACAAGAAAATTAAGCCTGGAAGTTTTGGCAGATCCTAAATTACTGAACTTGAGATGCTGTGCATCCTGATCCCTAACACAGTAATGGGAGGAGAACAGGGAATCTCAGAATCTCAGGTTGGACTGGGGGAGCAATTACATCAGTATTGGTTCTTGGTGACCACAGTTCTTCACTCTCGCTCCCTAACATATCAGACATCTTCAGAGTTGGAAAGCTCAACCAAAAATGAAAGAAAAAAATAGAAAAAAGGGAGACATCAGAGAAAAGTGCCTTTTGCACAGTGGGAAAATTATTTGCACCATAGCTGCTTGTTCTTTAGGAACTGACTTAAAAGTTTGCAGACCTTTTTTTAACAAGGATCTTCTTTCATGTTTTGCCAAACAAATGTAGTTATTTGAATATGAAAGAGATCTGCTATTAGATATAAAAAATGTAGCCTCAGTTGCTAGCACAAAGGTTAAGAAATCATTCTGTGTAAGGTGGTCTCTTACTTCCTCAGGAAATTCAGCAACAGACCCGCTGAAGCGGCTCATAGCCTTTCCAAGGCCAGCAGTTTATCTGCCAGTTTTAATGAATGATTTAACTTGCCTATCTAAAGCAGTAGAAGAAAAAAGTATTAAGGCTTATTTGTTCCAGTTTAAGTGTAACTCAAACTGAGGAAGTGTAATGGTGGTGGTTTTTGCACCATCTGGACATATTGACCTACTTAAAGGAAATTGCTTTCTACCTTAACTTGATCAAAGTGTAGTATTTACAAATACAGCTGTATGAAACACAGAAAACTCTTCCTCTGCTGAACCTTACAGTCCCTACCTGTTCCTATACAGAGGCAATCCTACTGAAACATTTTATGCAGAAGTCAAGTGTAAGTAACACAAGAAATTATGTCTACAGGTACTGCAGGTGCTTGGCTCAAGTCTGCATTTCCTGTTCTCCTTTATGCTGCTGTTTAAAAGAGCAATGACTGTGAACATGAAGGAAATTTATTCACATCATTTGCCCAACCAAATAAAAAAATTGCTTTTGTAGGAAGCAATAGAAAATGTTTACTCCAGTTTTCATTCTCTGGTTATTCACATTAGTTCTAAAGGACTGCAGTAGCTAAGCAGAACTGGCTGATTGTAAAGGGTGACAATACTGTAAGTCTCCCTAAACGGTTGTTACTTTGTGAAGCCAATGCAGCAGAAGGTGCTTTTCAAAAAGCATTCTCCAGCTGCCTCGGCCACACCACTTCCACATCATGCAGTACCAGAGTCAAATGCTTTGCGAAGTACTGCAATACCAAAGGCTTAATGTCATTACAGATTTGAAGCGTAGTTACACAGGACAAATGACAAAGCAACAGCCTTAAAACTTCACCTTGTGCACATCATCTTTATACACATACACACACTTGGAAGTTACTGACCCCACATGTAATCCAGTCTGTCTCTTAACTGTTGTCATCGGGTGCAAATTTTCCATTACATACAACCTCGGACTAGACTGTGTAGCAGCTGTTGTGAATTTCTTGTGGCCATTTCTTGGAAGCTTTTGGAAACACAGTATGTTTAAGAGCAAGTGTTATCTTGTATTCTATAGCCTATACCTAGAACTGAGGCTATACATAAACCTATAGAGCAATATAAACATCAGGTTTGTTGAAAGTCAGTAATTTAAATATTCCCTGCAATTCACTGTGAACTTCAGCTTCTTGTGTACTAGCAGAGAGTAACATCAAATTTTTTTTCCTTAGGCTAACTTGGTTTTACTTTGTTGCAGAACTGTAGTATTTGATCAGAGTTCTGACTATGCCTGTAATTAATCTAGAACTAAACAAAGTATAAAAACCTCTAGAAAAAAGTATGCATCTGTTTTGGTAGCTGTGTTTACAGAGACAGTTTGAGAATTACCCAGGCTGATTAATTTCATAAAGAGAATCTGGAACTCAGAGAAACCATGTTCCTAAACCCATTCATAACGAAGCATAGATGAGGATCCCATTCCTGGGTAAAATGCAAGCCACAGAAGTTAAAAGAACCTGCTAACACAAAGATCTCTGCTCAACTGATCTCAGTTAAAAAAATGCCAACCAACCAAACAACCCCACCCACAAATGTGGAGGAAACAGCTGCAAATTACCCTTTCCATTTCAGGACTGTCAGTTTTAGAGATGACTAATTAAATCTAACAATTATTCATGCATTTCAGAAATGTCCAAGTATGTCCAATACAGTAAGAATTCCCACTTTCACCTGTTCTTGAAACAGACTTTGAACGTGAAGCACAAAATGCATCGCATAATACAGTGCTGTTACTTCATATGGGCTTATGGTAAGTAGGATGTTTAGGTTGATAGATCTGTTGGAAGAAACTATCTTCAAGCTAAGGATTGGAACACTGCTTTAGCTTTCAGGCAACAGAGTTGCGAAATGGCTCCCTAGCTGACTAATGCAACTTCTCAAGCTTTGACAATTACAGGCAACAAATACCATAACCTGCAATAAGTAGCCACCTGTCTCTCTCACTTCCTTTGTCCTAATTCAACAAATTTCAAACAAATTTAACATTTCCTAACTTGTCTGGATCACCAATAAATATCAGTCAAATTATTAGAGTTGGAAGATTTAACTTCAGTATTTTTGATATTTCGCTTTCATTTTACTAAGAGTTTTCAAATGCAATTTACAGATAAAACGGCATGGATCAAAAGTATTGAGCAATAACCAGTAAAATTAGAACGTGTCACCAATTTCTCCTGGCATATTCTATCAAGCTTTTAAAATAGCTGGATGTGTGCTAGTGTTTCTTTTAATTACTGGTTAATAGTTTCTGGCATTGACACTCATGCAATAGTAAAATACATAACACAAGTTTTTGGGGCGTTCCCTGACAATAAGGCTCAAATTCTGCTGACAGGGCTTTGTGGTCCTACTCCTTTTGCTGGGCGAACATCAAAATTCAACCAGCCACTTGCCAGAAATCTAAACAAAGTCAATAGTGCTTCTCTCCTTCAACCATTTCACAACTCCAGCAAGTGACAAGGGTGGCAAAAGAGAAAGCTGGACTACCCACTCTGCTTAGCCATCCCATATAACCACATACTGATTCTCAGGGAAGACAAGACTCCCATGACGGTAGATAAATGCTGACTTAATTATCCACACAGCAGTCTTGTTTAACCTATATTCCAAGGCGACACAAAATGCAGAATAAAAGACAAGAAACCACGTATCAGTGGACTTAACTTTTATTGAGGGGAAAAAAGGTTTACATGTAGTTGTAGGTTTTTCCATCCATACTTTTAAAACTCCAAAAAGGACTGGAAACAAAACTTGCCTAATCATAATTGCAACACCAAAAAGTTGGTGACTATTTTTTTAATGAACAGCAAATTATACAACTAATTGCTATGTTCAATAAATAATTTTTCTCCTGCACCAATTAAGGGGAAATATCCAACCAAGTTCAATGAAAACCCCAGGATTTTAACAGTTTTAACTTCAAATGTTATCCACTGTGTAGCAATCCAGAAACTTTTTTTCTATAAAACACAGCCTTAATTTTGAGTGTACAAGGATCTATTCTCCCAGTCAGTCAAGTACCAAATTTTGCTCTAGCTCAAGTAGTCTACTCTCAAAGCAACTACCTGGCCCAAAAAAAAAAAAAAAAAAAAAAAAAAAAAAAAAAAAAAAAAAAAAAAAATCCTCTGGTTCATGACTATCTAAGCAATTGTATCATTACAGAAAAGGCTCAAAGTTATTACTTGTTTATCAAAGTAATAGGTAAACATTTTAACAGAAAGATTAACAAGTTACTTGGAAATGCAGGTTTATGTTAAAGTATCCGAGTGTGTATAATACATATGACATGCAAGCTTTAAAAATATCAATGCTTTCATCTGATTAGTCAGGAGTCCAACTGTTTCAAAAACGAAATAGGAATGACTTCCAAAATGTATCAGCACTTTGGGTTCTCCATTTCATTTTGCTCAAGATGTTTTACTACACAAAAACTACAACAATTACAATATTTAAGAGTATTACAATAAGGAGGGATGGAAAAAAGGAATACTTCAACTGAAAATATGTATATTCTAAATGAACCAAAGACTCATGAAAGAGCTGGAAAGAGGACAAGAAAGGGAGGATGGAAGGGAAAACAGTAGGGAAGCTAAAGATCTGAACTCTGTATTTAAAAATCAAGTCCTCAACTGGAACTCTTCTGATCTTCAGTAGCGCCCTGGAAAAAACAAAAGACGACACAATTACTATAAGCTAACTAACTGTATGCACATCATCTCAGGTTTACCGTGTCCAGCTTTTCTGCCTTCACATTTAGAATTTCCATTGATCAATTCATATAAAAACGTTTATGTCAGCCAGATTCTATTTATTCACTTGTATTTACTTACTTGGACTATAGGAACGGGATCTCGATCGTGATCGGTATCGACTATAGTAAGGTGATGGCGATCGTCTCCTTTAAAGGAAATTAAAAAAGAAACAAAACAACATCCATTATGAAAGAAGCCTTATTCACATCACTTCTACAGAACAGAACCATTTCCTTAGCACTGAAAGACTCAGCCTGCACGAATGATTTCTGCTTGATTTAGCTGTGGCTTACAGTTATTTAACAAATGCTTTTATATTTCTTTATTTGATGTGTTTAAAATTATAAGATATTCCCAGACAAAGAATTTAATAAACTTTCACTTGCCTCACAAACACATTAAGTGCTTTTCCAGATGCCTACAATTCTTGTTGAACATCATTCTCTGAAACCAGATAACTTTCAAAACAGAAGGATGGGTATGAAATGTCAAGCATTAAAAATCCCATCTGCAAATAATCCTTTTCAAACAGCAGTGTGTATCAGCTGTCCCCGGTTCTATATACAGCATGGAAAAACGAGTTCCCTTTCTATCTGTCCACTTGATTCATGGTGTCCATGCTCTACCTCTTTCAGGTAGCAAAATTAGCCCCTTGTCCAACTGAATTATTAATTACATAGAGACTGAAGATTATGACTACTTAAATCCCACAAAATCTAAAGGAACGAGGCTCTAACACCTAACAAGCATGTATGCAGAATATTGCTACGAACTGAGTAACGTTTTTTTGTTGTTTAACTTTACAGTTTCCTCAACAAATCTGCTGTTCCAACAGAAATAAAATAAATATTAGGTACCTGTATCTGTAGTCATATTCTTCGTATCTGTCATACCCTCTGTCATAGCCCCTATCATAATATGAGTCCCGGCGACGACCAGCTCCACCGCCACCACCTCCTCCACTGCTGTGAGGGGAAAAAACAAAAAAACCCCTTTAGATACCTCCTCTTCATCTTGATTTAAATTATTTAGAAACTTTCTTAAAGTGGTCTTGTAGTAAATCACTTAGTACTATGCCATGAAACTGTATACAAATGAAAAATTTAAATAAAAACACCTTAAAAAAACCCACAAGGGATATAAGTCTAGTTCTGATCAAAATCAAAGGCAAATGGCAACTCAGTGTTTCAGCAGGCTAAGGGTGCATCAGCTGATCATGCTGCATATTATTTTTTAAAAATAACTCATTCGGTTTTTATAATAAACAAAGGTGAAATAAACCCCAGTAGGATTTAACACTGTAGGTGAACCACAGTAACACATTCTTTGTATTAGTAACTTTGTGATAAAAATCTAAGTGGCATAACTAATTTTTTTAAAAAGTATCTGTAGCTCTATTTCAACCAGATTCCAGCATTCAGTTTAAATCCATTGAACTTACTGTGTTGGCCTGCCCATGTAGATGCCTGGGGTGGGTGTATGTGCTCTCTTGGTGATTGAGTAATCCACCCGAATCCTCCTGCCATCCAGCTCCATTCCATTTGCATGCTCCATTGCCTGCAGGAGAGACAAGGAACAGGTACATCTAATCTGCAACCTACTGGTTAACTATGGAAGGCTATATACAGACACATTATTTTCTATCAGCAAAACAAGCTCTGAGCCTGGTTTATTTAGACTTGTTACTAGTGCCCCACTGTGGCGGGTGGTTCATCTCTTGTCCCCTGCCCTGTTTGCCGGTGGTGTTACAGGACTGCACTGGGGTGGGTGCTGGACTAATGTGACACTCAATCTCCTCTTAAGAGAGCACAGTGTTAACCACTAACACAGTCACTTTCCCTAGACTTTGCCTTCTACCCATCAGGAAGGTAAACTGAAAGTCAAAACAGCTTTTTTCTGAAAACTGCTTCTTTCCTACCGCCGCCTCTGACCCAGAGGGGATGGGCGGATTCAAAAGCCGTGCAAAACAGTGGCTTCCTGTAGGGTGCATATGGCCGGATTACTGCTAGTCGGCTGCCATTTCATGCTCTCCCAGCCTCCTGCCATCTCCCTTACAAGGACCTACTTCAGCAGAGCTTAGTAAAATGGCGGGTTCAGCCTACATGGATACCTAATTACAACCTTCCTCCCCACTCCCTCTCACAATAGCAGCTCACTAAAGCGATACACAGAAGGGTCTGCGCTCGAGAAGCCCGTGCCTTCAGACCCGCCTGCAGCCCCTACACACGCTCCCTGGGTGTTCTAGCCTGAATCTCCACTCTTTGAGAATCAATACAATGGCCTTTCACAAACTCAAAATCATGAAAGTAAGTTTTTCAAAGGAGCACAGCACACTTTTGAAAATTATATTCATGCAATAGCAACTTAAAACACCAAATCCCAACAAACCCACAAAAGTTAATTTAACTGTTAATGTTGGACTTGAAAGGATTTTTAAATATTTGCTTTTCAAGTTTTAATAGCTCTTATTAGCTGATCCAGGATCTCTGAAATACTAGTACACACCACTTCTCAACACTAAGCACAGCACTTAGTCAATTATTTTCATTTTTTGTGAATGGAAAAGAGACACTGTTAAAATTCTGAGTTAAAGAACATGACCACCTTGCTATTTTTTATCTGCAAAAAACCAACATCCAACCTCACAACATGAAGGTACCTCTAAGTAGAGATTTTTTTCTTTTTCTAAAACATGAAACAACTATTCAGAAATTTAACTATTTGCAACTCTAACAAGAGCCCTACTGAATTTATGAACAAGTTATAGAGGAGATACAAAAACCTGACACCCACATGATTTAACTGCTGTCCCCACAATGAAAGGGACTGAAGTACCACTAATCTATTTAACTACACTGAGTTTTTACTTTAATAATGCTGTTTGTATCTATACTATATCGCCACCTAGTGAGTTCTGTTCCACACCAAACTGTTAACTACATTTACACAACTGCAAGGCACAGTAAAGAGCATTTCAAGTCTTTTAACACATACTCAAGTGCGTTTTGTGACTGAAACATGCTCCTCAGCTTTACTTTCCTAGCCTTGACACCGTTTTTCTTAAATCTGTGCACACATCCTAGGAAAGTATGTGTGCACAAATCAAAAATGAAAGGCTGTAAATACCTGGCTGAAAAATTAACTTCATGATGAAAAGCATCTTTCTGGAAACACACCAATATACAAGCTAACCTGTAAGAATTTTTCTGCTTCCTAACATTTTTAAGTCCCATCAACAACTCACAAAGTAGTAAGCTTAGCTAACAAGAAGTCACTTCAAACAGAGAACATCTGGCATATATATGTCTTGTTTAGTGAAACGAACAAACATGTCTTCAAGAGGAAAAGATCTTTAACAGAGGAAGAAGTATAGAAAAGAGCAACATAAGAGCAAGAAAGATGAAGAGTTAATTTTCAGTGTTTTTTGTTTTAGAAATACCAGATGATGTATTACATTTCAGTGGATAAAGATTAGTTCATAGTTACCAGACTGCATGGAACTCAAAACACCCTGGGCAATAGTGTCTAATGTCCTACCCAATACCAAAACTTTAATTTTCTTATGGTTCAGCAGCTGTCAGGAATAATTGCCAACTAAAAGTAATAAAGTAAACAAAATATTTAATAGATATACAAACCCAGCAAAGCCTTTTACAGTTCTGACTGCATTCCCCAAATGCAGAAAAGTAAAAACCTACAAAAAGCCATTATAAATCCAACAATAAATAGTAGTATGGATCACTCACATTCCATCATTAACAAAAGGAAATTCCTTCCAAAGATGTTCCCAAATTCTCTGCACCACTCTTAATGTGCACATCTCAGGTCTCTGACACAAAGTACTTAAGCTGACATTATTACGTAAGGACGGCGGCAATCTGACCAAAAGGCCTATCTGAATAGCTGGGTTCAGGTAAGTGACACAACAGTATCTATTCTGTATGAAGGCTGTAAAAATATACTGATGATTTTAATTACTGGCATTTATGTGCTTTATTGGAATTTAAAAGCGTTTACAGTAAAATTTTGGATTTTAGTTTTATTGGATGTCTATTCAGAAGAAACTTCAGTTTGCTTTTCTTACTGTTTGTGGATATGAATGACTGCTGTGTTGAGAACATGTAAGGGCCAAAGGGAAAAAACTGCACATTCTCCCCAACAACGCAGAACACTTTCTCAAATACTGTTTCAGACCATCAAGTGAAACCTTTTAAAGGGAAAAATCAAATTATATTGAGATTTTAAGACACACTATACCCTCCTCTTAGGAATCTAACTGTCAACAATCCATTTTCATTACAACGTGGATTCTTTTCCAAATATGTGAATGCTGTTAAAAATACTTGCATGGCTTTTGCAAGAGGATTCCTATAAACATGCACTACTAATTCTGGTAGCAAAATTTATGGAAAAATTCATTTTGTAGGCCAGAATACACATTTATATGTTTGCAGCCAGAAAACAGAGAATTAGGATTGGGAATGGCACAGGTAGTAATTGAATCTTATATTGCTTTTTCAAAGCTTTACAGTTTTAAACCTTTAGCAGACTATCCATAATAACAACATTTACTATCTGTGAGGCGTTACTTTGACAAAATCAGCAGTTATCACACTACAGCAGCACGGTCTCCAGTGGCTCAAAACAGTTAGAAATAAGGCATTAAATTTAACACAGATTTCAATGTCATTTGATCTTTTTTTACAGTATGTGATGTTTTTCTAAATGCGTTAGCATTTAGGCAGAGTAAAACAAGTCTGGAAACAGAAGGATATGCATGAACTTACACAGGTGACTAGTATTACTTAAGTAATCAAGAATCCACTGAAAAAATTTTATCTTGCAGTCTGGATAATGCCACAAAGAGTAGCTTGGACAAGGAAAAAAAATGAGGAAATTTCTGCAACCTGTACCATGGTCACTGGGGGAAGGGTGTGGGGAGAAAAAAGGGAGAACAGAAGGAGAGAACTTGGCAAAGCTGATGTCACAGTCACTTTACACTACACTAGGGGAGTTCAAGATAAGATTTGTAAGGTACAGAAGATCATAGAATTTTCATTTTAACTGCTTTGAATTACTTTGGTAAATGTGACATCCCTACAAAGTTCGCAACATGCAGACCAAACACACTTCAATAGTCAAGCATGAGCAACTTATGTTGTGACTTATTTTGAAAGTGTATTTCCACAATTTAAAAATAACTATACAAGATACTGGGTTTTTTTTGTTGCTGGTTTTTTTCTGTTTGCTGTGGTTTTAGAGGTTTTTTGCTTGTGAGGGTTTTTTGACTGGAAGTCCTTTCTATACTGTATTTAATGCCAGTGATCAAATCATCCCATCAGAATTTAAGAAAGTCAGCTTTTTACACTTGCTGCAGCCTGCCAAGTTGAGTTCAAGTGTCCATTTCAACTTTAAACAACAGTCCATTTACATTCTGAAGTTTGAGATACAAAAGTCTAACTTTCTAATTCCAAACCTTTGAGACCTTCTTGTGTTCCTTTCTGGTATATCAAGGGTCCTTCTGATACCACAAACAACACTTAGAGCATTTCTTCAACAAATTGTGGGAGTTTTGTTCAATAACAACGGTTCTAAGCTGGTTTGCTTGCACCAGATTAAATGTTTTGCAAATCAAAGTGATAAACCCTGTTGTTATTTCGGTCTTTGGCAACTGAATTATGTTAGTAGTTTGATTGCTAATGAACACTACTTCAGAAAGCAGTTCTGAAAGGTGGTCAACACTGAGAAACACGTAACTAGCATCAGAAATTAGAAAATTCCATATTGCCAATAACTGCTACAGCTGACGCTTCTCAGATGAGTTACTCCTACAGACAGCATATTCCCAGTAGCCTCAGTTTAAACAACTAACACATCATATTCTCAGTTACTGAAAAGTTGGTTAGTGGCATATGAACTCTATGGTAACTCTAGTAACAATCCTGTGCCTAGAACAGTCAGCGCTTTTCACTCACAATCTTCTCAATTTCTTGTTAACCCTGACACTAACTATCAATTCCCCCCATAACTTAATTTTTTTCTCATCCTAATACATAGAAACTTGTGATCCTCTAACACAGGAAGAAAATTCTACTGTGATGGGCAGGTGAATATCCTCTCTAATACACTGAAAATATTGCAAAACACCATTACAACACTGGCTCCATGCCAGCATTGCCAATACTGAGAACTATGTAAGAAATATTGCGAGAAGCAAGTCTTCAGCAAATGTTTACAGATCTTGTCCTTTGCACAATGTTGCACTTATAGTTCTGAAGACTTGGTAGAAGAGCGGCCAAGATAAGACACTGCAACAACCAAGGGAAAAAAGAACACCAATCACTCACTTTTTTGTTTAGAAAAAGTAAAATGTAACTTGATAAAAAGAGGAAACCTACTACACTCATAACAGAGAATAAATAACCTTTTTTCTAAAAAAATATCTAGATAATAACATAGGCTTTAGAATAGACTTTGAACAAGCTCACAGACAAGAACATCGACACAGCAAAAACTCAGGTTTTCTAGATAGCCACCAGACATCCATCAGATGTTTTCTAGACGTCCATCAGTCCTTAACATTTCTTGTCTGCTCTTACCTTTTGAACTAACAACAGTATCTTAAGCACCTTCAGTATGGGTCAGAACTTACCAACCCAGTCACATACTCTCCTGCAAACACTAGACCACTGCAGTAAAAGATATTTGATGGAAAAGCAACATTCTGTCTGATCCTAAAGTTTCACCTCAACATTGAAACAGAGCTTCAAACAGAACAGAAGAGATTCCACAAGACATCTCCTGGATTGGGCACACACAGAGAAAGTTTCTTTCACACTTGCGTTAAAGTGGAATGATTGAAGCTACTGTGATGCTCTGACAGCTGCTCTACCCAATAGTTATCTAAAGCAGAACCTCTGTCACTCTTTATAACCAAGATGATCATAAATCACTAACAACAGTGTCAAAATCTGAAGTTCTGTAATTTTAAAAGTTGAAGTAAAACAAACTTTAAAACTGCCCCTCCAGTGTCTTTAGGAAACTGTGAAGTATCACATTTAAGAAAGGCTATTTTACATTGTCTTTGGATTTTCAACACATTGAGCTAGTTGAACACTCAAAACATCTTTACTGCCATATGGAACTACAAACTGTACCATAATCTGACCCACATCAACATTTTAACCAGTTCAGTAATTGATCCAGTTTGTAAAAGTAACCAGGGATCACAAAGATCCTGAGGGATTTCAGATGCTAGAGAATCCAGACACAACTGACACTGACCTATCTTAAAACAATTAATTGACAATTAATTTGGCGCCAAATTTTAGTATTCCTAGTGCTTCAGAGCACGTCTGCTGAGAGGCTTCCCTGTGTTACCTCTCCTAAAGGACAGCAGTGAAGATTATGAAAAATTCTACTTTTTCTGTAAAGTTCTACTCTTATTAACCCATCCATCTTTAGAAGAGTTGGAATTTAGTTCAACATCTCATCTCTTTATACTGATGTTTAGGGTGTCAGGGACTTTGGTTTGGCTTTTGGTTGGCTAGGGTTTTTTTAAATTGTTATTTTTATGAGGAAACTAACTTACTCAGAACAAAAGTAATCAAGTGTCATTACTTTTATGCATACTCAGCTTTTCAAACTTCATCTATCTTCCACACAGAGAATTGCTTCATGTCCGTCAGGATTCTACTACAGGGCCTGTCATGGGAGTTTCACTGAGAGCTATCTATATATCTCCCCTTTTTCTATACCAGTTGCCACTTACTGCCATCTTCAAATCTGCCCACAAAATAAGTCAAATAAACAAGGTTTTTCTGTCCTTTCTGCTGAAGTATTTCAGTTATCTGAGTTCCAAATGTTGATAGAGTTTGCATTCTTTCCCTCTTTTCATGCACTAGGCCATCGGGGAGAAAAATCTTGGTTTAATTACATCCCAAATTATTTCAGTTCCTGCTTAAAGTGCTCGTCTTTTTCTGTATTTCTGAACACAAAGAACAACCCATTTTTTTCCTTTGCATTCCAGTTTTGTAGCATCTGCCAAAACAGCTTTATATGAAACAAATTACTTCATGCTACTTACACGGAACATTTTAAGAAATGTCTGGTGTCATGCATGACCATTGCCCATGGCAACCAGGAAAAAAACCTACTTCTAAAGATATATGAATTTGTAGAACAGACGAGACTGGCACACAAATGTGACAAGAAATACTGTGCAAGTATTTTGAATGTTCTACAAAACAGTAACTTTTTCAAAATTCCACCAAACTCAGAGAACAAAGAAATACCAGGCTAAGAGTTAGAAAAGAGTAGGGCATTAAAGACACAGATCCTATCTACCCCATTAATCACTCTCTCAACTTGTCCAAGTGAGAGTGGGAAAATACAGAAAGGACACTAAAGGAAGTTTTGTGCCCTTTTACTCACCCCTGTAACCTGCAACAACCACACATACACAAACCCTACTCTTCCTATAAACTGATTCTCAGTTGGATCATGCCAGAAATCAAAGGCAAGAACAAAGTACAATCAAGTACTTCACAAAACACAAGATGAAGCCTGTGACTCTGTTTCCTCAAAAGAGAGATAATCCCCCAATGCAGGCTTAAAGACTTCCCTACTTTTTAGGGTATGTCTTCATTTTTAATAGCAATTTCACCTACAAATTTCAGTAAATGTAGTAAAGTTCTTAGTGTCATTATAGGGGTAAAAAATGTACTGCTTAATTGTGGTGAATCGTATCACAGGCTGCTGTTCATATTCTTCATTTCCTTCCTTACAGATCAATTATACTAACAACTCAGTCTAGCTGTAAATAGCTAGCCACAGAACTAGCAAAGCCGCTGACCAAGGCATATTTCAAGACAAAACCCATTATTTTTCAAATGCATGATGACATGCTTTTAGAGAAGAATATGCAAAGAGAATTTCCAGAATTTTGATACAGAAAACTACTTTGAAAAGTTAACTTTCAAAATGTCCCAAAAATACTACAGATACAGAAGCCTCACAGAGGCTTATTTTCATTTTCAAGTAACAGGCTAAAGTCAAAGTCCAACACTCACTGGTGATTCAATACAGACAGCTCCTACTCAAAATTTGCCCAAACATCTGAACACTGAACTAAAATGCTTGATCTGTCTATAGGTGCCACGTTGCTTGAACAAAATATTTTAAACTGATCTCACTGCGAGAACCTGGTAGTGAACACATGCTCAAAAACGTGGGGTTTTTTTTTACAGAGAATTCATTAAGACACTGCATAAAGAGCACACCTGTAAAAAGTAATAAAGCATGAATGTACCTCTTTAGAATCATCGATTCTCTCAAAGTAAACAAAAGCAAATCCTCTTGATCGTCCAGTCCGTTGATCATAAACCACATTGACACCAGTCAAAGGTCCATAACGGGAGAAGACTTCACGCAAATCTCTCTCAGTGGTATACAAACTGAGGCCAAACACTCCAAGACAGGTATTGGGATCTGGATTAGCCTGGTAAGACAAATGTTCAACTCCAGTTAGTTTACATAAAAAAAGTTATATATTCTCATATCAAAATTTAGCAATTATAAAGAAGTTTAATCTGAAGAAAACTAAACAAATTATTACAAAGCTTAACACTTCACTGTAGGGTACTTTCAAAAAGCATTCTCATTGTAAGATATTTTCAAAAAAGCACCTACTTTCAATGGTTTTTATTACAGAAAAGACCCAGACAAACTTCCGCTGTTGGTGAAAAATTCAGTTAAAAAAAATTAAGCATTCTGATTACAGAGAAGCTATAGCATAGCAAGAACTCATTTTATTAGTATTTCATACTGAAATTGCCAGTAGGCTACAGATATAACATACAAATCTGTGCTAAGAATAGGTCTGCCAGTCTGAATTCCCACCTTTCAGCCTTTCTGCATGGTCACCACTGGTACTAAAGACTGTACACTGCCTCCAGCTGCACACACTAAATGCACACGAGTTCCTAAGAACAGACAAGTCAATTATAATTTAGCTTCTACCAAAACTTCCTCCCCCTTAACATTTCCTATCCAGCTATACTGAAAGTCAGTATTTACACTTGAAAATTTATTTTTCCATTTGTAAACTGGAGGAAAGTCACCTGGTTCTTTTATCTAGAGAATAACAAGTTTCACTACATGTCAGACAGTTCATCTAACACCAATTCCAGCGTAAGATTACTTTAATCAAAATTAAACACTTTTTTCAGTTAAGCTTCTGGCACCCGTTACACTAGATGCAGCAATTTAAAACAGCAGCAACAAGCACAGGGATTTAACGTTTCTGCCAAAATAACAACTGGAATTTGACACACCTAAAATCTGTACTCCAGTTTCAAATTTTCAAAGCCATTGCTGCACAGTAATTTATGCCCCAGAGCTTGCCTTGCACTGATTCAAAGAGTGAACAGGTTTAGATCTTCTCTCATGTTCTTTTCGGCACTTTTGTTCAGTAAGATGCCCAGACTATTCATATATTCGAAGCTCCTTCTATTTCCATTTGTCAAAATTCAAATTTTATTTTAAGACATGAATCCTTTACAACTCCTTATTACAGCTAAAGAGCACAATAAAACCTGGCAGTTTGTAATCTGAAAGTTTTAATTATACAGGCTTAGATTATTTGTATTCCATATTTCAATCTATCTGATAATTCAGTGGCATTGGCAGCTATACTGCTTTTTTTACTGAACTCTTGTGAGTCTAATGAAATCCGTCTTTTAAATCATTGTTTGGACAAGTCTCTCCACACAGTTCATACCTTTTACCCATTTTTTAACACAAATCCTATTACCTTTTCTGAGGCAAGAGAAGTACTGAGATCAGTTTGCACACCCAAAGCTACAAGTGACAGCGACATCACCAGTGAAAGGACTAAACCGACTGTGGAGGTCTAAAGGCAGCTTTTGTATTAGTTTTACTGCTTCCCATCAACAGTGTGCAAGCAGAAGAAAATTGCTATGAATGTTCCTGGCATCTTTAGAACCTTGCTATTTAGGGGATTCCAAATCTGGCTGACTTGAGTTTCATTTTGACACTACCAGAACTGCTCCTTAGAATTAACGTGAAATTCACCATGAAAGTAGTTTTAGTGTTTCACAAAGTCATTTCCAAGGCAGAAAGACTTCTTCACAGAGTAAAAACATCCTAATATTTCCTAAAGCAGTAAAGTGGATTCTTCCACCTTTCACCAGAAAAACTGCTAAATCCATTTGAAGTTCAGTTATCTCTGCCAATTTTTCAAGACACTAGATTACTATTTACTACATTGTGATTACAGGCTGGCAACAATCCACAAAAGCTTAACCATGAATGTTGCTTTACAGCAGCTTAAGCCACTGTATGTTAGCCCTCCTGGAGTCTTGCCCTTTTCCACACGCTCTTGTCTTCTCCCTCACATTGGTATTACCTGTTCTAGTGATCTACTTCACCAGGGTAAGCCTGCAAAAAACCTACATGCTTTTTAACAATTTTAATAAAAAATGAGACTAAACCAGATTAAAGGTATCAGAGAAGTATAATGCCCTCAACAAGGAAAATGCAAAGCTGCATGTAATGGCACTCATTTAGATCAGCCTGACATGATGTGAAACCAGAAGCCAAGGCACTGAAACAGTTTAGACAAGAAACTGCTGGAGTGGTGGGCTATGAAGATGACTAGGGGACTAGAGCACCTCTTATGAAGAAAAGCTCAGAGAACTGGGCCTGGTTTAGCCTGGAGAAGAGATGTCTGAGGAGATCTTACCAATGCATACAAGTATCTCAAGGGCAAGTGTCACAAAGACAGGGCCAGACTCTTAAGTGATGCTCAGCAACAGGACAAGGGACAACAGACATAAACTGAAATACATGAAGTTCCATCTGAATATGAATGAAAACTTCTCCGAGGGTGATTGAGCACTGGAATATGCTGACCAGCGAGGATGTGTAGTCTCAATCTGGAGGATAGTCCAAAACCACCTGAATGTGATTCTCTGCTACCTGCTTTAGCAGGTGGGTTGGACTAGATGACTTCCAGAGGACCTCTCCAAGCCCAACCATTCTGTCACTACAGGGGACAATGGGAGAAATCTCTCCAGAATGACATAAGATCAATATCTTAAGATTTTGGATGGTGTACCTATACTTCCTCCTGCCACACAGAAACACTTCTCATTTCCATCTTGAGAGGCTTACTGATCCTTCTCGCAACTGTAAATTTTTCTAGTCTATTAAGATTTACATATTACCTACTAACACAGGGGTTTACTTCAAGTCAAAACAAATTAAATAATCAGAGGTCTAGATTCACAGACAACCTGCAACATAGTATGCTCTATCTTTTAAGCAAATTAACACTTGGAATTTCCTTCTTTGGATCCTTTAGTCAATCTTATCAATACTGTCAGCTTGCCAGCACACACAGAGAAGGTGTCATTTTTGTAAGGGGTATATGTACTTGGAACTGTAACAAAGGAAAAAAAAAGGTCAGAAGGGTTCAACTTCTAGGGTCACCATATCTGCACATACTGACTTACAGTGGAATATTTTCAATGAATTTCTAGAACTTCCCTGCTAATTGCAGGCCCAAAAATTAAGTGCCCAGCCATAAGGACAGAGACTGCTCCACACATACTCCCCACTCTCACCCGATTCCCATATCCTCCATGGACAAGCCACTAGGTCAAACTCAGTCTGCAGGAAACCTAGATAAGCAGCAACTGTTTTGTTGATACTCAGCCTTGATGAACAAGACATACTCTGCTGCCAGTGTGCCTTCTCCTGTTGGACATTGGAGAATGACTACGGCTCCTTCGACGACGGTATTCTGGCGTGTACGATCGGCTTCGAGAACGTCTCCTATGGGAATGAGAATGGGATCTGGAACGAGTGTAACGTCTGTGCGAATGTCTTCTGGATCTGGATCTTCAACAAGGAGAAAGCCCTTAGTTAGGTCATATGCACATGATGTACTGAACTGTAGGCCTTATATTTCCTAGACAAAAGTCTTTTAGAGGATCTCTACCATTAATATCATTAAGCTTTTTCTACCTTGCACATCCAAAGATTGCACAGAACTCTAGTGACCTGCTCAGTAGCGCCATTTTTAACTCTGAGAGTACTTGTGGCATACCCTGAGGATTATATTCACAACAGTTTTTGGGGATTTCAAAGTTTAAACTTTTATCAGCTTGGCTGCTTATGTAACTAACACTTGCACAGTGACACAGCAACCAGACATGCCACACTGTAAAGTACTGTTTTGACTGAAAAACTGAAAGATCTGGCAGCACTACAGTGCTGCAATATCTACA
Organism: Acropternis orthonyx; assembly: GCA_035583155.1. Classification (NCBI taxonomy): domain Eukaryota; kingdom Metazoa; phylum Chordata; class Aves; order Passeriformes; family Rhinocryptidae; genus Acropternis; species Acropternis orthonyx. The sequence goes on from JAWWEU010000081.1 coordinate 31,774,233, forward strand.
GGTTAAGTTCACCTAGGCACAAATATTACTTCAGATCAAACACCTGCTTAAACCCCTTAAGCATTTCTTTGCACGCATCTTGCCAACAATAAGCTCAGTTTTAAACAGGCAGCTATGTGGCTAAACTCTGCAAGAAAAGAAACTAACATTATTCTGAATGCTCAGAATTCAGAGCACAGCAACTCTTTTTCAACTGCCCTGGTATGAAGTGTATAAATAGAGAAGATCTGATCTCTCCCAAGAACTGGGGAGGAGGAACAACATAAGACTACACAATTCCTGTTCCTTCTCCAGAGCTACAAATGGTATTTTCTGGTTTCTCTCTTCATTGATGAAAGAAAGTTTCAGCAGGTCTCCTCATTTTCATCAGTATGATGGTACAAGAGAGAAGACAGGCAGTATAAGCCAGGTAATATTTATGACATATTAGAGGAAAAAGATACAGACATTCCTCTTATGTTCCATGCAAGCTCTGTCAAAACTGACAGCTACAAAGCTGAACACACATACTTGGGGTAGAAAAGGACAGAGAAAGACATACACAGCATCAAAAAATGAATTTAAATCTTACAGGTCTCATAAATCAAGAACCTATCAACATTCAATTTAAGATGTAGTTTCAGATTATGTTTTTAAAGACTCCAACGAAGGAGTATCAAGAACATCCCCAAGCAGTGTTTTCCAGTATTTCCAACAGTTAGAGCTTACTCTTTTTATCTAACTCTATCTTTGCTGCAGTTCTCACTGGATTTTTTTTTTTTTGCCTGAAGGAGAGGTCCACACAAGAACTCCTCCACAAAAGACTTTGGGGGGAGGAGGGAGAAGCTTTACAGAATCAAGATGCAATCCCTTCTGAATTAAGATGCAATCTTTTCTCTCTCTTCTGAAGAAGACAAATCCACAAATTTTAGTTGTGATTTCTACGTTACTCCTTCTATTTACTTTCTCTATTCATACTCACGAAATCCTTCCTCAACTTCGCCCATATATATGAGCACAAACATGCAATTTAACATAACCCTGTTAATACACCCGGGAAGGTTTGTAATTTTTACAACAGGAAAAAAGAAAGTTCAATCTACCAAATGAACACCAGTAACACTGAGTTGACACAAATGATTTTCTGGACATACCTTGATTTTGATCTTGACCTAGAGTGCGATTCAGAATGTTTGGAAGCCCTCGATGGACTGCGAGATCCTGACCTGCTCTCCGATTTTACACGAGCAGGACTCCCAGCTGGAGATTTTGACTGGGAGCGAGACTCCTAACAAAAAAGACAGTATTAAAAATGGTATTGGTTGCATAAATGCCTAACTCCTAACATTTAAAGTACAGTAAATCTATTATATTGATTGCTCCTGAAAAACAAATGGTTAGGCAATACCCTCCAAAACAAATTTCATTTTGCTAACCCACTGTTAATATTGTATGCTTTCCTCAAATAGGTCCCTGCTTGAACCAGATCACCAATTGTCTATTAACTAAGTAATCATGCAAATTCATCTACAACTTGATCATACAGACACTGGAACATAAACCATACATTTACTTAACCTAGGACCCATTCATTCTTCCAGATTCTTTTAATTCTACTTCACTCTTGCTTTCTACTTTTCTTCATTCTTCATTGAGTTTTTCATTTTTCATACTTCGTGTATTCTTCCCCAATTCAAACAATTCATTATAGCCTTAAAAAAATATTCAAGTGCTTCTATCTGACCAATCTTCTGTTCAATTTTTTCCCCCATTCAATTTTAATTTTCTGATCTTTAATACTTTTCATTAGCCTTCTTTTATCTTGATTTATCTTCCACATTCTTGGAAAAAACTCTTCAATTTCTTCACGAACATTAACCTTAATGGAAAAAGAACATTTAGTATATTTAAGCACGTGGGGATTATAAAACTCTGCTGGAGTTCAGATGTTATCTACCAAATTGAAAAGCCAGCAGGTAAAGTGCAAGAAACTATTTTATAAAACAACTTTTTTTGTTTAAATATCTTTAAAACTGTATAAGTGTCTATGCTCTAACAATGAGCTTACTGAATTCTCAGTGTTTTACTGTATTTGCAAAACTACCCTCCTCCCCTTTGAGATTTGTCTTGGTAATATACATAGATATGCTAAAAGCTAATTAGCACAAATATAATGAAGTACTGATATCAGTGATTCCCCCCCTAAAATAGTAACTATGTACTTCTCAGTATTGAATATCCCAAATTTTACTCCTACAGATTACTAAGACACTCTCAGTTCAACAGAATGGCCAAAGATTTTCAGTCAAAACCTATCTATGCACATACTTACTCGCATAAAACATGCACACAGGTATAAGCAACACAAATTATTATTCTTCCTACTTTTTCTTCCTCATTGTTATCCTGTTTTCCTTATATAATCCATATAAACTAAGATGTAGAATAGTACAGTTAAAGCAACCCAATAAAAGCAAAGATAGGAGTTTATTTTTTCTTGCATGGTAAGGCACACAAGAGAAAAACTAGGAAAACAAGCAAACAAAGAGCGGGTTAGGATTTCCTCACATTCTATAGTGCACCGCATTTCTAGGGAGCTTAGCTTAAAATCCCCTACAGAAGAGTATGCTATATACATTTGTAAATTCACAGAAAGGTGCAAAATGCTTAATGAAAAAACACATAGGAAGTTCTCCTCCCACAAGGGTTACATTTCATGTTTATCTGCGTAATTTCTCCTCCTGCCTGTCCTCACAATGGTTTTCCGAATTTATTTCTTAACTCTACTTATGTTCAGATTTGCGTTTTCTTTTGCAGTTAAAATTCTTCAATACTTTGGGCTGAAGTTCATTTCAAAGGATGCTATCCTCATATTTCAAGACCATAAATCTGCCAGAAATGGAACCTGAAAGACTCCTTACTAACAAGTGTTAGAACCACACTACCATTCCCTTTTATCTCAATAAAAAGGACAAGGGACACGTGGAGAATGTCACCTGTTGGGATGATAGGCCTGCCAAACTTTAACTAGGAAGGCCAAATTCAACACTTGGCTGTGACAGGTGGACCATGTAATCAAGTCTGCATTTGAAAGCCACTGTTCATGATAAAAGAAAATTTTCTTTTAGAACCAGAAGCACCATTTTTCATCATCTTGCCTCTGTTTTTGTATTCTTCAATGTTTAGTAGCCTCCTAAATTCTTCCCTTTATACCTTACCCTTTGCAACAACTGCCAGTTTCTCTGGGAATTATTTCTACTTCTCTCCCTAGCAAAAATGATCAGCAATATAGAAAACCATTCGAAGTGACAACATATTTAGAAAACACTGTTCAATAAAAACACAAAGAATTCACCCTCCTCAGACACCTGTTCTTCATGAGGATACTGTGCTGTCCATACTTTTGACATTTGAAAGATCAATTCTTGAACAAGAACTCTGGAAGCTTGAAGAAAAGTAACCCATCAGCTCCCATGTCACTTCCCAGATACCGCACAGTCCAGAAGTGTTGGGAGGTGCCAAAAACACCAAGGAGAACAATTGCTCCCATACAATGTAAAAGTCAGCTTAGTATCCTTAACTATTCAAGCATTTTAGGATTACCACCCATGGAGTTTTTAATAATACTAGTTATGACAAGCAAATCTGTACAAATCTCTATTTACTAAAAGCAAGTATTACATCACTTCATGTAGGCCAAGTCCTTTTGGAACTACCCAAGATCCTTAGGGGCTGCACTCACAAACATACAACTTCAAAACTAAAGTGACATAGGCAAAAGCCTAAGTTCCTACCGATTTCAAACTTCCTCAACCAAGTAGCTGTAGATGTAAATTGCAGCTGAAGAGTGATTGCCTGATAGCAGTTGCACATTGTGCCTGCCATTGGCAAGCAATTATATCTCATCTTCTGATGCAACACAGATCACCTAGTTATACCTCCTACAAAGTTTCAAAAGGAGAGACTAAGGGAATCACAGTAACCTGCAAGCATTTAAGGAGTTAAGGATGACACTGAAAAAGTTCCTAATAAGAGTTATATCAGAAAGACTACAGGTATGGATTAAGAGATTCAGAGCTCCAAGGAGTCACAAAGGAAGATTTTAAAGAATTTTCCTCCTCTACTTCCTTCTATAATGAAAAAACTAGTAAGCTGTATCTTAGTCTATACCACAGAACAACCCCATTGTCCTTCATAAACAATTTACACTCATTCTGCAATATGAACGACAAAAATATTTAACATTCTTAGTAGTTATCTTTAACACAAGAAAATGGATACCCCTCTATTATTCAAAGAACTAAAATCTCTCAATTCTGTATTGGTCTTGAAGCAACCTATACATTCTGATCTTAGCTCCATTATTATTACAGAAACTAAATACTGCATAAGGGAGAAAAGACTAAAATTGCACTCTGGACCCTGAGCACTTTCTTATCTTTCTGTTCTGAAGATCCCCAGAGATTTAAGGGCCACACATGAGACTCAGCTTAAACTCAGTTTCTCATCCAGCAACTATCCTACAAAGTACTACCTATTTTAATACCTTTGGCTTTATTGTGCAGCTGTCCAGTCACTACTTTCCTCCTCACAAATTCATAGGCAAATAACTCATTGTAACCATGTCAAACTATCTAGATCTGCTGTCACTACAACCTGCAGGAGAAGGTTCAGCTAACTTTGTAGTATTTGTCAGATCAGACTTCCCCTTCAACATAAATGCTACATATGTCAACAATACTTTCCCCAGAAAAAAACCCCATACACAAAAACCACCAACAAAAAACATACCCTCCTCCCCCAATAAAAATTACAAAAAAACCCCAACTCAGTTGTAACAGGGTGATTCTTCAGAATAAGCTGTGGTGACTTCCTTAAATACACACCAGGAAACGGGACTAATGATTCACCAAGAACTGGAACTTGGAGCCAAAGAAATTATTGTAGACAAACAAAATCTAAGATCTGCAGCTTCAATTACTGGTTCTCTGGATAAGACGCACAGCTAGAAGCATTTAAGGAGAGCACTGAATAGTATTTTTTAATCCTTATTACCTTTCTGCTTCCCAGAAATAGTAACAAAATGAAGTGTTATGGAACAGATCTCTCCACTCATCCCATTACTTCATGATCACAGAAACCCAATCACTGAACAACTAAAAACTTCAGATGATCCACTTGAGCAAGACATCACCTATGTCTGTGTATTTCACCCACACTGGTACAGCTGTTTAAGCAATATAAGTTCTATCTACCACTTATCTTCCTTGCATCCTTCAAAATAAATCCTACTTTCCAATACAATTGCTACTTTAAAAGCACTTACAACACTTTTATGCAGAGTAGAATTGTAGAAGTCTTTAAGAAGTATTCTTTCAGTTTTCCATCCACCAAGAGAAGTTATGATAAAGAACGTGAGGGGGAAAAAAACCTAACAAAATCCCAAAATCTCCTCCACTTCAAAACCCCAAACAAAAAGAAAGAAGCAAAAACCCAAAAACTATTCCTTTACACTACTCTTCTGTCCTGAACTTGTCATGCATTACCTCAACTCACATCTTACCATTTCAAAGTATGACTGAAAGGCTATCAAAATTTAGAGCAAGATGCTAAATAAAGAGAATGAAGTAAGTTTAAACTAGGCTTTCTATAGCAATGGGAAAATAAATGGGAAAAAAAATATCACTAAATCACACAAATTTCAGGTGAAATTCATTTGACCCTCTTAAAAGGAAGGGGAGAAAAAAATGACAACAAGCAGCCTAGCAATACTACTAAGCCAGCAAAATGATAGTTCAGACTTTCCAAAAGTCCTGCTACCCAAACTAAGAGAAAAAATAAATGAAGTTGAACTCTGTAAGGGGACAGAAAAATGTAAGCAGTCAAAAAAGAAACAGAATTTAGCAGCAGCCTACATTCACTGGATAAAACTGTCAAGTTAGTGACATCTCACTTATGAAAAAGGACAAGATGACATTTTAAACACTGCTTTGACAGCAATCTACCAACTTTCCCTGAAACTCACAAGAGAAGTTAAACCATTTTTGCTTCACACTATGTTCTGTTACTCTATACTAAAACCAAAACTGATCCATTAATTAGCTATTCTTCTATAAATATTACAATAGTATACATAATACGCTTATACAAAGCAACTCATAAGTTGTACTACCTTAAACACATCTATAGTTTAGAAGTTACCAACATAAGCAAACTTTATGCATTTCTCTATGATCCTCTTTATGAAAAGGGGGGGGGGTGGGGGGGGTGGGGAAGAAGAGGCTTCAGTAATAAACTTTTTGAAATTACAAGTTGATCTTCTCACTGAGACTTGAAAATACACCTCTTCAGGGAGGGTTCAGTAGTCACTCCTCTACCACACGGAAGATGGCAAAAAGAATTTGTTTTCAAAAAGAGCAGTCTTCCCAGCTGACATGGTCCAGAACAACCTAGAATTCATTAAGCTTGATTAAAACAAAACAAAAAAAAAAAATTAAAAGAAAAATAAAAACCCTACTTCCAGAAAAACTCCTTTACCACACTGGTCATTAGACACCACAGGGTGATCACGGCACTCTCCAAGTGAATGCAGAACCCCCTGAGCATAAGCAGACCATGGTGCCTGTATTTCAAAAGGTACGGAAAGCAATACGCCTTCCTTTCCACAGATGTGGCAGACTGCCACTTCAGGAGAGGCAGAATACAATAGCTAAACAAGCCCGACCCCCGCACCATTTTTTTTGCCAAAGAAATGATCTCAAAGTTGATCAGTTATGTAATTCCATACGTAGTTAAGTATTTTGCATACAAGTTTCATGAAGGAAATGTAAGGCATTTTCAAAGCTAAACTAACCCAAAAGCTACTCACATACCCTATCAACTATACATACTTCCTTCAACAAGATGGCTTACATGCAAAATCATGTTTCTTGAAGTGCTTTATTAGATTTCACTATTTATCTCACTGTAAGATTCTGCGCAGAGCAGGAGGTGGCATCTCGTTAGAATGAAGAGAACCAATATAGAGTTATAAAATGGGAATTCTATCTTTGTTCTGATAAAGTTTTACCTATTTAGACAAACAGCACATTAACACTGGTAGAAAACTACTAAACCTTTAAGATTGCAGGAATCAAACATTATCAGAAAATACATAATAAAAAACCCCAACAGTGAAAGTTTCAAATGGAGCTACTGAAGGCAAGTTTTTTAGACTCCTTTTTCACTGCTCTGGGAAATACCTTAAGTTATACCACAGAGCACACAGTAAATAAACAACGCGCTATTAAAAATAACGACAAATATGAAAAGAAATAATAGTTGCCTGTCACCTGACAGCAATAAAAGATAAAAAAAAAAGTCTCATTTGTCTACCTTGCTCACAAAAAGCATTCAATTATGACAAAATACTTTGACTTTTCCAAAACCAAGTCACTGGATAAGAAGCACAACTTAAACTGTTTTTCTTCTTAATGTCCATAAATTTAGCTCCAGTACATCCACTACATTTTAAATTCTTCTGTCAATTTCTTTCCATTAAATCACCGCACCTGAAGAGAGGGATTTCTTCCGTTCAACCAGCCACTTTCTTACTAGAGAACTTGTTTAAGTTGAAACAAAATGAAACAAAATTTTCATTAACATTTGCTTAAAAAAAGTTCAATAAAGAAATGAGTGAGCTCAAGAAGCAAAGCCCTACAATGATTTTACCCAATACTATAAAAATTAAAAGTTTTTAAGCAGTGCAAATCAAGCAATTTCATCGGAAAGTTATTTCCATAACTATTTTCAATTACCTGTTTAGATTAATTAACATTATGATTTTAAAATCACAAATTAGAGGCAAAGCATGTACATGACAGTATCTTAATGTTGATAAAATAAGTTTAAAAAAAATCCTGATCCCACTCCACTTTCATTGAAGTGTTTTGGGGCAAGATGCATCTACAGAGATAAAACATAAAAGGACAAACTTAAAACTCCCTTACACCTTTGGAATTTAGTTTTCTTAAGAGCACATCACACTAGTTAGTACTTAAGCTTAAGAGCAGGTGAAGAACTGAAAAGATACTCAGAATTCTTATTCTAGCAAATTCCAGGAAAACAGATTATTTACAAACTTTTTTCTGGTTTCTGCAGTTCTTTCTCCCAGTGAAAACTTTTGCTTTACTCTCTCCGTTTTTAGTGCCTGCTTGTAGTAAACTGAAGCACCAGGACATTCAGTGCATGACGGAGCCCTATCCAGTTGGGAATACCAAACTAAACATTAGAGCCTCAAAGTTACACATGCTTAATTTTATGCCTGTGAACACTTCCAGTGGAAATTAAATATAAAACGTTACTCTGAGACATAATTTCTTATTTCAAGTATTTTAACAGATCAACAAAAAAGTATTACTGAAGGAAAAAAAAGGCTTATAAAGATTCTTCAGCAGAAGCACAACTCCCCCAAACCATAAATTAATCAAGTACCTGCCATTATGATAATTTATAAAAAATACCAATGGACAAGACACTGGCACATGCCAGACTGACAAATTTCAGTGTTGTGGAGCAAAAAGAAAAGTTTTCCAAATGAAGACTCAACACAGTCAGCAGCTCTTTCCAGTAAGTAAATTTTCCACCACAAAAAAAGGGAAAAAAAAAAAAAAGAGTACTACTAAGAAGTAGCAGTCACAGAAACTACTACATAGGACTTTTCAGACTTTATGTACTCTGAAAACATTATTTTACCTCTACCTTTGGCAGAAGGCAGTGTGCCGAAACACTGAAAGCACACAGCTGTAACAGCTTTGTAACATGAACAACAGATCCGTCAAGCAACCCAATACAAATGTGTTGGCAATTAACGTCATGTAATTGTTTACTAACAATAACCCACAGCGGGAATACAGACAAGAAAATAATTCCTAAAAATATAAATGCTGACTGCAAAATGGAAGACTGGATTAAAAAAAAAAAAAAAACAAACCCAAAACACCCAAAAAAACAAAACAAAACAAAAAAGCCCACCCAAACAAACAAAAAAAAACCAAAAACAAACAAACAAACAAAAAAAACAAAAAAAACCCCAAAAAACCCCAAACAATCCCAGCCAAGCACACTCGTTGCTCAACTTTCTTAATTTTTTTCCCTTTCAGAAATCCGTTGATTTACCTGAGTAGAGTTTAGCTATACAGCCACCTTTTGTCCAAGCAGTCAACGTAAGAAAAGGCTTTGTTCACCTCACCCGAGGAAGCAGCAGCAGTCGTTGCAAAGCCAGGTAAAGAACTTTCGGCCTATGGAATTTTTATTTTTTTTTTCCACTAACACCACAAAAAGGGCAACAATACTCGCGTAAAAATAATTACTGGAATGTGACACTGTTCTTCCAAAATTTTATTGCTCGTTTGCCCAAACATTAACTCTCTATATAAACTGCAAAGCTGCTGTCACTAGTTCATCAGAAAGAGTCACCAAAAGTATACTCAGGTGTTCCTGTAAATAATCACTTAAAAGAACGAACAAAAAAAAAAATCTCTGCAAATTTTTGGAAAAAAATAGAAGATGATGGAGAAAGACTCAGCACACATTTCATTCTCTCTTGTTTCAAGCAGTTTCTAATGCCTGCTTGCCCTGATCATCACTAAGAAAAACCCACAAAAACACTGGAAATGAAAGGGACCTGTCACACGTGTATACGGAAACTCGCAGCCATCAGAGGAAAAGGACACAGGCCTAGCGAGATTATAGAGCCACAGTAGTTCGTCCGGAGCCTTCAGCTGCGCGATCGATGAGAGTCTATGGTTTAACAGCGGCGGCCGGGCCTCCCCGATGGTCGGAGGGGGCCCGGCCCGAGGCAGCTCCTGCAGACAGAAGCAGCGGAGCTCTCACAAAAGGACGGGGGGTCCCTCCTCTTTCGGGCAGGAGAAGGCCTCGGCTATCCGGCCGCGGGGACGGGCAAGGCAGCGACCCCGGGGCGGCTCGGGATCGCGGGTGGAAAACGGAGCAGCGGGGAGGAACTCCGGGGGCTACCGCAGCGTCGTTCTCACAGAAACAACCCGAGGTGGCGGGGCGGGGGCCGGCCCGCAGGACCGGGGCTCGGGCCCGCACCCCACCGGGGCGCTGGGAGCGCGAGACGGAGGAGCGCGGGGAGCGGAGGGGACGCTGGCCGTCGCCCACGGCCCAGGCGAGCTCCAAGGGCCTAAAGGAGCCATTTTAGAGCCAAGGAGCGCCACTCCCACCCCCGCCGGGCCGGAGGAGGCCGAGCGCCGCCACCCACCGTACCCCGGGCCCGGTCCCCCCATCAGCACGGCCCGCACGGGGGCGGCCACTCACCCTCCCCTCGAAGTTGTTCTCCTCCACGTCGCTCATGTCGGCAGAGTCCTGGCCACGGGGCTGGCGCGAAGTGGGGACGCTAGTCCCGACTAGCAGCAGTAGCAGCACCCACAGCCGCTGCTATGACCGCCGTTTATTACCGCTATTACCCGCGCCGCCGCCGCCACCTCCCGCCCTCGCCTCCCGCAACGCCGCAAAATGGCGCCGCCGCGGCCGCTCGGTGTGCGCCCGGCACCGCGCGCGGGGCGGGGCGGGGCCGCGCCCGCCCCTCACAAAGCGCGCGCGCTCCCCCGCCGCCCCGGGAGCGCGCCCCGCCCGCGCCGCCCACGGCCCGCCAGGTGAGCGGTGCGGCGGCGGAGAAACGTGCCATGTGTGGGGAAATTGCGCTAAGAAGGGTTGCTCCTTGATGTTTAAACTTTGTATGCCTGCGAGCCTAACCAGCAATAAAGGGGATTCAATCCGTAAGACAGGTAGGCAGCTCACAGTCAAGCTCTGAGGGATGCCCAGGTGTAAGAAAGACAAATGACTTGTCGGTAGAATTGCCTTGTTAAGGCTCAGGGCTCGACACGCTTGAGTGATCTCAGAACCAGGGGGAGGTTAACAAAGCCTGGGGAGAAGGATGCCCACGGATAGCGGACACAAAGAATGCAGAATTTACAGGCCACAGGGACATTTGGCAGAACCCCAAGGTATGGAGAAACTGATAAAGGCAACTCAGCAATTGTGCTGAAATGAGCTCTGACTGGGTAAAGGGCAATTCCAGAAGGGAATTGCGACCACCAACTCACAGCCCACCAACCCAAAAGAAGAGAAAGCCTGAGCATGCAGAATAATTAGCACGAGAAGCAAGACAGTGTTAACCAAAGTAATATAGAATACTAACCAATAAGAGAACTAGGTAACTTGTAGCAAATGAGCATTGATGCCTTTGTTTGATAAAATGTATAAATAGTGAAAAGTTTTGGTAATCACGGTGCTGGCTTTGTGTATTTGCCACCCAGCACCCCTTTCTGTGCAGAACTGTAAATGCATCCAACACCTCTGCTCTGTGTGGGGATTGGCCTCCTGCACACCGGGTTAAAGAACCTATTTTGCACAAAAGCCACCTCCTCTGTTGTACAGGTGCTGCTACTGCATGCTGTGAGCTGTGGGAATAATCAGCCTTGCTCCTGTGTCTCCTTACCTGACCTGCTCTCCTGGCACGTTCTCTGGGCTTCTGCTCTCACATTGCAGGAAAGGATGTTTGCATGAATGTGTTTATGAAAGCATGTGAATGCATTTGGGTCCACGTTATGGGGGGGGTGTGGGTGTTTTGTTGTGGGAAGTGGATATTTAATATGCAAGACTGGAGGGCTAATTTTATTGCACGCACATGGAGGTAAAGTCATGTGATCTGGTACTGAGCGTTTCTAGGAAACAAAGGCCTAAATTTTCACTTACAATCTGGAGAACTGCATTTTAACCACGATTTTACTGGAAGGTTTATCCTTTCTGCTCAGCCACCTCAGAAAGACTTCCCTGTTCCTGTATCCTGTGCTGTTTTGGTGCTTCCTCCTCCAGCGTGCATGAATAGCTACAGCAGCTCTTAACTTGCAGGCACCAAGACCAAGCAGGTAGTTCCTTAGATCAAAAAATTTCCAAATATAATAAAACAGCTAAACTTGCTCTGTCAGTGCTGGGAAGCCAGCTGAAGATGCGTGGCCAGAAGCTGCAGACTGCCCTTCCCAGACTCTTGCTAGTAGAGATAGCAGAAAGCTGAGCCACTGCTCCTACCCCAGCTCTGCATCTTTCCTGTGCTTCTTCAAGGGCAGGAGCTTCCCTTTGTGGCTGAGAAGCTGTACTGCCCAAATTCCTGTGCTGGCTGAGACTGGTTATCTTCAGGTCAGCACGTCTGTACCCAAGGGGTGACCCATCTCCTAACTGCATGCTCACATGAGTATTTCCAAAAACGAATGAGGTGATCAGAGGGTGATTCAAAGGCAGGAGGTGGTTCCCTCAGAATCAAACCCCTTTGCTACACGCTTCCAACTCTTTAGACAACAGCAGTGTTCACAGCACTGGTTGCTTCTGTGGCACTGGGTTCCCAACAGGTGCTGTGTCCCAATGAAGAAGCCACATTAACACGGGTAACCAGCAACTTGAGGTTCTAACAAGCCTTGACATACACTCTTCTTTACAGACATGGTTCATATTTCTTCCTACCTGGACCACAAATGATGTTGATTATTTCTTGCTTCTATTGCCAGCTCATCCTCTTTTTCCTTGGTGAGTTAGAAGGAAATAATCAGTTAAAGAGGAAATTAGCTCACAATGGTAAAGAAGGCATCGAGGAAAGATCTTCCCTGTCACCTAGGTTTGCAAAATATTTAATTTTGACTGAAAGTTTCTTGCATGTCACTTACTTCAAAAGTTTCAGTCAACTTCTTAGCCAATTCCTGTTTAATTACAATTAAATTTTCATTGCTAGGATGCTGGCCTGAGTTTTAGCCTCTACTGATGTCTCACCTTCTAAAAGCCATTCCGAATCCATTTCATAATCTGTCTTTTATACCACCTCTACTCCATTCAGCTCTGGTAGATAGAATTGTTCATCTCCCTTTTCAAGTGTAACTTTATTAGTAAAGTACTTATTCTACTGCAAGATCACATACTGTTGTGGCATAAGCTGATTCTGATCCAATCTGATGTTGCCTGTATTCTAACTCCAGGGACAAAAGCAAATGAGCATGGGCATGCTTAAATTCTGAGATAAAAATGGTAATCAGTCCTCTATCATAGGATGGTTCACTGAAAAAAAAACAATATGAAGAACCCACTGAAAATACTTAAAAAACAAAATAGCAACCCAGCCATGCAGGGGAGGGAGGGAAAGGTCAGAGGAATATAGGACAGGAATATATTTTTGTTAACCTGTACATATATAAAATCTAGCTACAGCATACATTGTGATTCCAGCTCCTCAGAGTTAGACTAATACTAATGCAGACGTTAAAGACATTTGCATTATTCTAGCAGAATTTTTTCATTCCTATTATCCTAAAATGTTCTGGCAATTAAACCTAAAATAAAAATGGCAATCACTGATACAAATACCTATTTTTAAAAAGTCTAATCAAGTTTATATTTTAAATTGAAGACTACAAGCTGTCTTCATTTTTTCCATAACTCTTCTCTCTGCATTGTTGTCTACAATAACTTCATCATAGTTTCCTGGAGTATAGATACAATAATTATTTGGTATTACATTTCAGCTTTCACTAGTTATTAGTAAGACTGCAAAGTTGATCTTTGGAAGTTGTGTGTTTGGAAGCTTCTCTGCTAAATGGGAGATGGTTTAAACACAGAAAACAGCTAGAAATGGCCTAAAGGATGCACTAACATGGCATATTTACATGCACTTCAAGCATGCCTTATGGAGATTTTTCAAGCAACATTAATATACTGTTAGCTTTAATGCAGTACTGAGTATAGAGTATTCACAACTTGGGCAAAAATGCATTTTAGGGGGGAAGATAGGTCCAGATTAAGCCCATTCTCTAAAGTGAAAGGTTATGAACACTGTTAAGGGATCAGGAAGAGAGAAAAATAGGAGTGGCAGGAAGACCAGTGGTTAAGAAGGCAGAAGGCATGCTAATCACAGAGCATATTGAACAGCAGTCTGCTGTTTGCTAGCCATTACCATTCAGCAGTTTAAACATATTATGAGAGGAAATTCTTAATACATATTTGGAAAGGACAGAGCAATAGCTATGCAAATTCCTGTCAGAAGAACAGTCTGCAGATAATGAATGGCATGAGAGGAATGAAATAATGAAATAATATTGCAGCTGCAGCCTTTTTTTTTTTTTATTTTGAAAAATAATACAGAACATTGTTTTTACTGCTGTAGTCCTGGACTTTTATCTGTCCCTTGAAATGATGCCAAGAATATTTTTATCCACAAATATAAGGACCGTATAAACACTATCAAGTTTTGATTTTCATATGTCACTGAGGAGAAACATGGTGCTTGATATTGTTTTGTCATATAGTTTTTACCACACATCTCAGATAAGGGGAAAAACTATCACCTGATATTGTGAGATGCATGTTCATGAAAGATGACCAGACACTTGAGGCCTTTTGCCAATAGGAATTAAGAATGTTATTAATAGCTGAGAGATCCTTTCAACAGAGGGTACATTTATAGTGGAGACAGATTTCTTAACATAATTTTGTGACCTCCACAAGGAAATCTTCCTGTTATTACACTATTGACAGGTTTCCCTTTCTCTCCCTAGTAAACTCTAAATACCATATAAATTATATTTGCAAAGACAATAACAGCTGTTCACTGCATGTTTGTGAAAATAAAGGATTAATCACTGAACAAACAATAGAGTAATAAATGGTGGTAAATAGCTGCAGTACATTTGTAATGTGAAGTCCATTTCAGACCATCTGGTTTTGATTTTTTTCAAGAGGAAATCTTCACAAGAAAGAACCCACAGAAACTGATGAAGCGATTCTGCTTTAGGAAATACTTCTAGCAAAAATTTTGTTGGTGCTGCACAGTGTGCAGTCAAATTGTTCACTCAAAAACTTGCTTATCAAATAATTCAGGGTTTTTTTTGTTTGTCCTCATTTAACATTGTACAATTTAGAAAAATACATTTATCCATGGGATGGATTGCAGAATCAAACAAATATATAATTTGTTTAATGCAGCCTTTTCTGAATTCTCTGTGGGAATACAGCCTTCTATTCAGTTCCACAATTGCCTAATTTTTTCCAATTTTGATTAGCTCTAAGGTGAACACAAATGTTTTCCAGGCCAACAAGAAAAAAAAACCACCAACAACCAAGTTTACCACAACATGTTTCCCAAGATTCTGAAATAAGTGACTATGAACTAATTGATGTAAGCAAAGTTTTATATGGAACTGATTCACTAGTTGCGAATCACTGATACCACAGGTGATGTGGTACCACCTGCCTACAGTTTTGTCTGTTTGCTTAGGTCTAGGCCACTGACCACTCTGATGTATCAATAACTCTTCTCTAGAACAGCAACAGATTTAAATGCTGATCTTTCCTGCATCCGACTTGTGCAGAATATAAAGGCTCGGAACCAGAGAGAAGCCAGGTAGGCTCTGATGCCCACTGAAAGGGAGGGAAGGGTATAGCACAGGTGTAGGTGTGGAGGTACTGGTGGGAAGGTGAAGCAGAGTGAGATTAGGAAGCTGCTGGGACAACACGGGCTGTTACTGTGTTTATTTTACAGAGGATGTAAAGTCGTACACAGAACTTTCACCTACACCTACCTGTAACTTCTGACTTGCAACCAATACCTTGGCTTGTCTGTGTAGGGACAATCCCGAAGGGTTTGAGCTGGGGTGAACAGCAGATAGTCCTGAATGCTATCAACTCTGCCCCTGTAGAACATGCCCTTATGTTCTTTACTTTGCCCCTTATGTTCACCTTTGCTTAACATACCAGCTTCCTTTAAACACCACCTTCCAGGAAGAGCCTTCGGTAACTCACCAGAGCAGTCATGCACTAAAATGGATTTAATTTACATAATTATCGTGGTGGGAGTTTCTATACCATCCCAGCCATGAACAGGCACAGAATCGCAGAATTACGGAATAGTTAAGGGTGGATGTGGCCTCAGGAGGTCTATTCCAACGCGACGCTGACCGCAAGACTGCGGGCGGGCAGCCCGCGCCCTCCCCGCGGGGGCGCGCCCGTTCCCGCGGCTGCCGCGGCTCCCTCGCGCCACCAGGGGGCGGCAGCGGCGCGGGGCGGGGCGGCGCGGGGCGGAA
>JAWWEU010000081.1:31790360-31849384 GCA_035583155.1 Acropternis orthonyx
CGGGGGGGCGGCCCCGGGAGCGGCGGCAGCCGGAGGAGGCGGAGGAGGAGGAGGAGGGGGCGCCGGCCCGGCCCGGCCCGGCCCGTGTGCTCCCGGGGGGAGGCGGCGGCGGGCTCGGGATGGCGCAGGGCGGCTGTGGCTGCCGGGCACACGCGCGTCCGCCCCGCACCTGAGCGCTCGCACCGCGCTGCCCCTCCGGTCCGCCCCGCTGCCCTGGGAGCCGCCGTGCCGCCGGACGCGCCTGTCCCCCTCCTGCCTTCCCTCCCGCCGGGGGGTGTCCCTGCGGGCCCGCCGGCGCGGCCCGGGAGCGGTGAGTTGTGCCGGGATCCGAGGTGTCCCGGGACTCGGATGCGGTGTCCTTGGATGGGCAGGAAGCGCAGGAGGAAACAGGGACTGCCTGGTTTCCTTCAGCGCTTGCAGCCGCCTTCCCGTCCCGAACTATGACTGCAGTGACTCTGCAAGATCCTTGCCTTGTGCTGTAAGGGCACAATTTAAAAGGCGCAAAGCTGATTACGGTGATGTGATGGAACTTACGGGGGGATATGGTGGGGTGGGGTGTATTTATTTCATATTTAATAATGTCAAGTTGACTGGTACTCGGGCACTAACAAGCCTGCAGAAAAAAAAACCGGTCTTTTCGGTAACAGTGAAGAAATAGGAAGAAGTAGTGTTGAATGAAATCTGCAAGATTTGAAACATTAAGTTTTAGGAAATTATAATATATGAAGCTTCCTGACAGCAAGAGTTGTGGGATAATGCTTCCTGCTTACAATATAATAAAATTGCTTTTATGTGTAATATCTGATGACGTTTTAACTGCACTTTAAATCTTCAATTAAGTTTATTTTTGTAAATGTTTATAGCGTACTATTATGTCTACCTTATTTCTGTAGCTCTGTTCATCATTCATTATTAATTCCTTTTCAGTTCCCTAACCTAACACGGTAGCATTCTGTAAATTCTCTTTTATGTCTCTTGTCATCTAAAAGATACTGACAGCTAGAGTGCAGTGTAATTTCTGTGTTTGTGTGCCACAAAACAAACAGAGAGAATTTTTGTTCTGTGCTATGACACAATGTGGAGTTTCCTTAGAGCAGTTAAGATAGGGTTAACCAAGTCTTTTTTCTTGGTGTTGTTTTGGGGGGTTTCTGGTTGTCATTTTGCCCCCTGAGCTGGTGCATTGGTGTGTGGAAGGGTGTTTTTTCACTGTGAAAAGTGAACTTTGTAGGAATTTTTACTTTCTAACCTTCAGAATATGAACGTGCTGAACATCATAGTTAAGCATGCATCTAATTTGTTCTGTTTTGGAGCAAATGTAAGGAATTACTGTTTCACTCTCTTGAGAAGAAAGGAGTCAATAGGAAGATGATATTAGATTGTGAGTAGCATCTTGTTCTAGTGTCATAATTGGAGCAATTGCAGTTTTATACCAAATATGGAAATTCATTGTTATCTTTGTTCCCGTTTTGACTGGAGATACCCATGTGTATAACCTAAATTATTCCGGCCTCTTCTTGTTATTTTATGTGTTAAAATATAGAACTATTTAATAATTCATTTCAGGTACTCAAGAGCTCCAGAGAATTAGGCAATTAAGCTGGAATTCCTTTGTTCTAGTAAATAGATCTTTTTCCTAAACCTTTTACAATTGGAAATAAAGCTACTCCCATTTTTTAAGAAAAAAGCTTTTGTAGCCTTTGCTTTTTGAGACTCTTTTTGGCTGTTATCTCCTTGAAGGAGGCATTGGCATTAGCTAATTCCATCCTGAGTTTAGCTGTGGGATTGGATGTCATTTGACTGCTAAAAGTAAGATATTTCCCCTGGAGTTCATGATCATTTGCATGTTTTCTAAGAATAGTAAAAGGCACTAGTTCTTGCATCTTGCCCGAACTGTAACATAAACGCATGCTGTCACCTTAAACCATCAGTTGTGTAGTCAACATGTCTGAAGACTAGTAAGTGTCAAAAATAGCCATTTTCCAGTAGCTGTCAGAAATCTGTGAAGCTCAGTCATTCAAATGAATGTGTTTTGTCCTGGTACAAGTTTACTGCTAAAATGTATTTTATACAGTATTTGTTATTTGACAACTTCTTTCACCTGTGATTGAAAACTTGTGTCATTAGATGGATGGGGTTTCCTCAACGAAGCATTAATAATAGTTTCGTATGTTTTCTTTTATGCTTGTCAACTTCACAAAAAAGATGCATATTAGCATTTGCCTGTGTAATTTAAAAGATTAATGTTGGATTGCTCAGAACTGAATGAGTACTTTGCCGGGACTAGGGGCCTAGACAAGAGGACTTAAAACTTATTCCACTGAAATTGGTTTCATTGGTAATATTGAAGAAATAAGAGGCTACCATGAAATAAATAATCCAGTTAAATTTCTGTGTACCTTCTACTTAGTTTTAAGAACAGAATATTTTGCAGTGCGCACCTGGTTAGCTAATGTCTGTCATAACCACTTACTATGCTAAGATGAACTGACATGTCAATCTAGAAATAATAAAATATGTAGAATAATTTATCTGTCTTTAACATTTCCTTCAGTGTTAGTTTTTCTAAAATCTTCAACTGGATCAGCCTCCTGAGAAGGAGCGTGAATGCAAAGCCTTGTCTGTTTTGAAGTTTTGCCATAGAAACATAATTTTGGTGCACAAATTCATACTCAATTTGAATTCTGCAGGTTTTTTGAAAGAAAACCAGGCAAGTTAAATTCCTCTCTCCCCAGTGGTAAAAGCCCCTTTGTGTTGCTGTTGTACAGGAATCATGTTTGTGTGGATGCTGCACTGTGTGTCCACGTATGAGCAGTGGCAATCGTTCCCCCATTGCAGCTGTCACTTTGTTAGTTGTCTCTCCCCTTCTCCTCCCCTCTTCTGTTTAATGACACCCGTCTTCCTTTTAGATCTCTTTAAAATACTCAGTGAAAATCACTCACTTGTCAGTAGCCTACATACATCATCCTGCAGGCTTGCTTCTCTGTAAAACTAGTTAAAATTAGCTAAACATTATCATCTCAGAAGGAAGTTTTGAAGTCCCAAGGGCTTTGGAAAGCGTGATACAAAGACAGCTGTGAAATTTCACAAGGGAATAGAGGTACTAGTTAGGAAGTTGCAAGGGAGTACTTGTCATAGCCTAGTGTTCAACTGCACTTAAAAAATTGTGGCATTTTTTCTGGAAAAGGAGAAGCCAAGGTCGTGCTCTGTCATAACTGACACTTGGGAGCAAAGGCCCTACTGTGACCTGAATGGCCACAATAAAGCATAAAGAGAAAATAAAGTGTACCAGGGGGAATGAAGCTGAGAAAGCTATCTCCCCTCCCCCCCCCTCCCCCCCAAGAGGCTGATACAGAGATATAGAAACGTTTTTGGGGCCCAGATGGACGCAGTGGGAGGAGGGGAACTTCAGCAAGTATAACATACTGTCTCTATTGATATCTGCTTGCTTTAATTTTCTTCACAAGCCTTGCCAAGTCATTTCCCCTCTCAAAATTTTGAATCTTGGCTGACTGCCCACAGGCAAGGAACAAAGAATTTCTGTTTTTAAATGATTGGTTTATTTTAAAAGCATTCACTGACAGTAGTAGGCAAAATAAAGGGGGAAGGCACTGAAAAAAAAAGAAAAGGGATACCCTAAGGTACCAAAAAGTACTTGAGCAGACTCCTTAGACATAATGCAACATAAAACCAATGAAAATAGGACTACATGCATTCAAAATAGAAAAAAGTCACCAGTATTTCTAAAACACTGACATAAAAAAGGTAATCTAGTGTTTGGGCTCTCAGATAATTTTATACCCAAGCCACTGTTAGCTTGCTGTGTGGGTTTTCAAGTCTAAAGCAATATGTTTTTGCTTTTTACTTAAAGTTTATCTACAAAACAAATTGTGTGCTGTTTTTGGAAGCCTGTAGGAGGTAAAACTATTTCTGGTTTAAGATATGTTTGAGCTAGTCCCACCAGCTAGTCAATAGCAACACTATGTGTCTCCTTGGTGAGCTGTGACTTTTGTTGGCCCATGTACCCTTTGCTTGCACTGAGACACAAGGACTAGAAGGATCACAGAAGGAGATTTTCTTCTTTCTTTGTTGTAGCACTGTAGAAGAATAGGTATTCTCGGTAGTTACCCATTTTTGCTACTCCCTTAAACCTCATGTCTCCTATGATTTCACTTGGAATATCCATTAAAGGTATTCCCCAAGAGACAGGTAGCAATAAAGCAAAAGGATAAATTTTATTTTTCATCAGCATTCCCTGGTAGTTGCAAGTCTCTGGCATGCAGAAGCAGGGAATGAAGGAATACATGCTGTTGGAGAAGGTGTAAGGATAGATGTCCTGGAAAACACACAAAGGCAGATTGCTTTGGCAGCACACTCCAGAAGTGGTACAGAACTGCTAAAACCTGCAGCCCAGCAGTGGTCATAGTGATAGGCAGCCTATTTTTTTGCCCGGAAATATGCCTTCTTACCTGTTCTTAAGATGGCAGTGTGTTCTGTAGTGCTGATTCTTCCTTTTGAGCCTAGCAGGTACTAATATAAATTGCCTCTGCTATCAACTGATCTATGATGCAGTCTGGAAAGACCCTTGAGACCTCAAGGGCACACAGGTAGAGCATTTTGGTGGGCTCTGTTGTGTCAGGCATTGCTGAGGTTTTATCAGGAGCGTATCCTCTTTTTCCTCTCTACTGTGACATTTTTCTGTTGACCAAATTTTACAGCAAGAGTAATAGGAATACTTAACATGCTGGGAGTTCAACATGTTTCCCTTGTCATTGCTATTAATTGTTGATTCCAAGCAGAGTATCTTGCTCTTTGATGGCGCTGTGCAGCTGAGTGAATCTGAGTGATTAATGAACCTGGGCAGTGTTGGTCTGCAAAAGTCCCCAGTACAGATGTGCCAGTACAGGACAGTGGTTTTATTGGCATCCTCTCTGGAACTCATGTGCCCTTAAAAATACGGGGAGTGTGATTCTTCCTTGTGCACCACTTTAAAACATGAATGACATAGGTATGATGATTTGTAAGAGAGTTTGTGCTCTGTGTGGGTACTGAAGTTTCCGTGTATTGCCGGGAATCGAGGCCCTGTTTTACAACAAACACTTAACTTCTTTGAGAACCTGTTTGTCAATTGCAGCACCTCATGCAGATTTTTATCCTATGCCAAACCAACAGCCCTCTAACACTGCAAATTACCAGAATGCAAACATTTTTGATATTACAAAAAGTCAAAATGCATAAGCTCCTGGGCCTTTAGATGCTTATTTCCTTGTCCTAGTCTTGTAGGATTAATTGGCCAATGAATATATTCAATGCTGTGTTTGTGTGTGTCTGTCATTCTTTAGACTTCCCATTTTCATCGCTGCACAGGAGCTGTGCTGTTAGATAACCAGCCTGCTCTCAGAGTAGTCAGCGTGATCGATGCCTGTCAGCTGAGTAATGCTCAAAGTTTTCTGTTGGAAAATCAGACAACAAAGTATTTTGGGGGTTACGGAGGTAAATGAGCCAAAGGGAGCACACTCTCAATAGGTGCAAAAAAAGAAAAATAATAGAATAGGGTTTGATAGAACTGGGGAAATTTTTTTCTGGTATTCTGTTATTGCCCTGTGATTTTTGTCTTCCTGAAATGTTCATTGGCAGTGAGATAACGTCGTGCCTATTTACAGTACAACTTACTGTTTACTGATATAGTACCCTCTCTGTACCAAGGGATGTTTGTTGCCATGAATTTAGTACTAATTTCTTGTATAGATGTAATTTTAGTAATTTTTAAATCATTAATAATTTCATAAACATTTTGTGCTCCCACTGAGATTGTAATGAATTCTAATTTTGTACTGTACAATTATTTTATAGGAATTACTGATGTCAGCTTTTATTTGTGCTGTCTTAATTTCCATCTGTTGCCTGTTGTATTGCAAGATTTTCCCCCTTTCTCTGTAGTTGGATGTACTCTACTATGAGTGTATCTGGCTTTTTTTTTTAAATCTCTGTCTTGATAAATTACTTCTTGTCTTTATACAGTTAATAATGGTTGCAAAGCCAGGCCTGCCCTTGAATTTGCAGTGTCACATTGTTGGTGGTCATAATTTGGCAGCGAGGAACAGATAAATATTATGATAATAAGTAATAGATTGAGTAAAATTCTCATTTTTCAAGCCTACTTACTTAATATATTAGTTTATTAGAGACCTAAGTCTCGACCACTGAGGAACTATTGCCTCAGTGTTTGGCATTCTGTTTTTCAAAATATATAACCAAAGAGGTGACCTTATTGGACTGTATGCTAACAATACTATTCTGACTGCATTTTTCTTGGCTTTATCCTTAAAAGTATTTTTGATCTTTCAATGAAATGGGATTCTTAGTCTTTGGTTTTCTGTATTCTTTACATCTTGTTGATTCTGTTTTGCTAGGTTTTTTTACTGAAGCTGCTTGTTCATAACCAAAAATACCTGATGGACCTGCTACTTTCTTTTTCTCTTACAAATAATTATCTTCATCTGTCCTGCACATTTTTCAAAACTAGAAAGTACACACCATCTCTGCAGAATAGGTTGAAATATGTCTTGCTTATGCTGATAAGCATTTGTAGTTGTTTAGGAAGGCTGGAGTGTCTCAGACAGACTAGAAAAATGACTAAAAAATGCCTAAACTAGCAGAACTGACAGCGCTGTAAGGTGCGTTCTAAGCTTTTAAGGATTTGGGTATGCCTTGCTTTCCTCATGACCTGAGATTGTTTCAGAGGATGTGTGAGGCATTCCTTTGCCTTACAGACTGTTTCAATTTTGTGTTGTATGTTAATATCATCTCTGGGTTTTTCTGGGAATAAGTAAAGCAGATTCTAAGGGAGACTATTCAACAAAATTCAAGGAGGGTGTTTTGCAAGTATGGGCTGGTTTCCATGGAGAGGGGTCAGTATTCAAACTGAAGTCCGATGCTACTGCTTAAGTAGTATCGGAGATACCAGAACTTTGCTTTATTGTGAAACATACAATGGACTTTCTGTTACTTTTTCTTGGCCTTTCTTCCTTTTGCTTCATGCCCTCAATAATATAATTTATATATGACTGATGTTGAAATGCAGCTCATAGGATAGAGAAATGATTTTATTTTGGAGGGGATGAGTTCCTTAGTTCATTGCTTTCATTGCCAGATGTATGTCAGTGTTGTGGAACCATGGAATATTGCTAAATCCACATTTGGTAGGTTTTGGCCATACATTTCTTAGACAACCAGCAGTAGCAACAGTGAAGAAACCCAAACTCTTTATATGTCTGTGAAGGGCAAAACTTAGTGTCAGATCCTCATTCAGGAATTGGTTGTAGCCCAAGTTCTGTTACCTCTGGCCTGGGTTTGTATTTTTCAGAATAATTTAGATATACATGCTGATTTTGAAGAACTTTGGAAAATTGCCACTTGAATCAGTCACTTTGGGCTGCTTATTGAAAGGATTGTCTGGAAGATATTCTCTTCTTCATGGATTTTTAGACTGTGATTCTACCTGCACAGGAGTTTTGTTTGATTTGGGTTTGTTGGGTTGAATTTTTTGTTTTGTTTTGGGTTTATTGGTTTGAGGTCTTGTTTCTTTTCATTCCCTCCTCAAATTTTCAAATTTTGTTCTAGTTGTACTCCTTCATCTTTATGGTCATCTTCCCTTTGTCTCAGTCTCCATGATTAGGGACGGTAGGAATTCCAACAAGGTACAGGTCTGATGCACCCTGTTTTCCTGTTCTCTCTGCAGTGTTTTGACTGCCTTTGCCATAAGAGCCCCTGATGAGGTTGGGAGAGTGGTGAACCTGTGTTCCTATCTGGGATAAATCAGTGTGAAGAAGTCTTGGCTTCCCTTTTGCCCTGCTCAGGGAGTGGTGGGTAAGGAGGATTTGGGAGAATGAGGGAGAAGTGGCAAGAGGCAGTGTTTCTTCTTACATCTGTGCTGTTATTTCATGGGATGCTACCTCTGAATCAACAGAGGTCCATTCTGAGGCCAAGTTTTGGTTAAACTGTAATGTTCATGTAGAGAAGTGCTGACCCTTCAGGGCATCTTACTTATTGTGCTGTTTTCTTCCTAATATGTACACTTGCTGCTCCAATACTCTATTTTTTCCTAATTCCAAATCATGTGGGTATAAGCTTACCTTTTTTTTTTGTCACTCCACAATGTGTAATCTTGTAAGGATTGTGCAGGGAGTAGTGTGTTAGGGGTTGCTAGACGTTCATGCTTCAGTGGGAAAGAGGAGACCAGATCTCCAGCACTTTGAAATTACAGTGGAATTCGTTAAGGGGGAATGGCCTTTAAAAATGGTTAAGAAAAGTGACAAGCACAAGTAGTTCCCTTCATTTTGCTACCCTTTACTCCCAGTTCCTTTGCCCAGCGTCAGTATTTGGGTGTTAGGCCATTTTCCCAGCAGGCTGAGTCCTTGGTTTCCCTTGGTTTCAGCATGTGCACTGTGAATCAGATACACAAGGAGCAGGCCCAGCCTGTAATTCCTGCTGCTCCTTGGCAGGAGTTTATTCAATCTGTTTCTCTTGGCTGGACCTCTTATTCTGCCTTGTGGTCTTATTTACATTGTGATGGCAGAGTTATTTCCACTCCAAAGCGCTGTAGTGATATTGTCTAAATGCTTCAGAATGAGATATGGCTAAAGGTCTGTGGATAGCTGAACTTTATTTAAATTCTACAAGAACTAGTTGTTATTTTCAGTCTTTTTTTTCCTATTAGTTTTATTTTAATTAATAGGAGGTGTAGACTTTTGGGAATGAAGGTTGAAACTTGTGTTCTCTTCTTGAGAAATACTGTTTGGCCTTCTGAGCCATCGTGTGAGTGCTCTACTCCTGGACCTCATATGTAAATATTTTCCATCATATTTGATAGTGTTCAGGGATTATGTAGATGCATAATGATGTGGGTGCAGCTTATGCTTCTAAGTCTGATTACAGAGCCATGGATTTGGAAAAGAGCTAGGAAAAAGTTTTGGTCAGCACATGTTTAGGGAGGATCTGTTTCAGGAAATCTTAAACCACACAATTCCAAATACTCGTGCTGGAGAGTGTAAGTTTTTATTGTTTGCTCTCTTATTTTATTTACTTAAGACAAGTTTGTCTCTTAAAATAGTTTTTGGAGCAATAAGCAGGTTCCTTGAACAAAGTGCATCCCACTGAATTTACTGTGGGAGTTCAAATGTTTTGGCTGTATGTGCATTTGCATGGTTGTACCCCACAGTGGAGGTGAAGTAAGCTATTCCTTATTCAGTGATTTGTGATTGCCACTTGTGTTAGTGCACCCAACAGCAAAAGTAAGGGTTTCTATACTGGCACTTACTATAGGGCATTTTACACAGAGTAGCTTGTTACTTTACAGCAACTTTGGTGCCCAAGTCCGAAACCCCCTGCCTTGGGTTAATAATTTTCAGAATAATTTAGATATGCATGTTGATTTTAGAGTGCTTCAAAAATTTGCCACTTGAATCAGGCACGTTGAGAGGATTATCTGAACAGTGAAGGTGAAGGGCAAGCGACCAGCCCTGCTGGCAGTGACACTTGTGTTTGCAGTGGACTGTGGGGTGTTGGCATAAGGCTGGTTGAACGAGTCAGTGGAGGCCATGAAAAATATTTGGAGGTGGAGTTAAGTTTAGAGGAGAGCTTAGCAGTGTGAGGAATTTGGTCTCAATATTCTGATAAAAAGAGAGACCTAAGTACCACTACAGCAAGTCTGGTGAGGAACTCTGTTGTATGTAACTTCAGTCTGAAAAGTGCTCAAGTCAGGTAATATATGGGGAAGAACAGGGAGTAACAGGGACAAACATAACTATTGGGTAAAATTACTACCTTTATCCAGACTATGTTAAATGGTTAAATGTTTAATTTCTCTTTTTTTTTCCCCCCATTACAGAGGTCCCTGAAGATGTGTGGCTTATACTGCTTCAAACTGTCTGGACATTTGTTATTTAAATGCTGAAGCTTTCCTGCCACTTGTTTCTCTCTTGAGGTCTTAATACGTTGAGGGATCACAATTGGCTGTTATGGTAAGGCATTTTTTCAAGCTGTAATAAAATGCTAAACGGGTGCATTATGTCAGTTTATTTTATTTGTTTATTCAGTAGCAAGACACCAAAACAAACAAAAATCTTAACAGTGTATAAAACCAAAAGAGATTTTGAATTAACTAACCAACCAAGAAACTTCATTCTGCGTGTTGTCTCTTTATACTTGCCTTGTGCTTCTACAGAGAATAAGAATCAAATGAATCATTTTACAAGGTCTTTTTTTGTGTGTAGATATATGTGTATAACTCATCAAAATGTTGTCTATGAATGTTTTGCAAGTCTCTTCTAGATACTGCATTTTGTATGAATACGTTTTGGTTTAATGTCAGTTTAAATTGTGGTATTTAAAATGCTTAAGGTGATTTGTAGAAGCATAGAAGTTTTGATTTTTGGACAATAAAAATTGGTAAAAATAGGAAGAGGAAACCTTGTAAATAACAGGTGAGATAGAAAGATAATTGAACCTCTAAGCAGATAACAATCCACAATTGTTTGCTAGATGATGATATAATACTGTATTTAGGAACTGATACTTGTCCTTGATCTCAACAACTCTAGCAGTTTTGAATAACCAAGTGATACTTACAATTTCAGGAATCAAGACCAATTAAAACGTGAGAAGATGTACTCAGGATGATCCAGCCAGAAGATTTTTCACTTCACAGAAATCTTATTTTTGTTTAATATGTAACATAATTTGACAAAGCCAAAATCAGTTAATTTTCTTGAAATTAAGACACGCCTGTGGCCTTCATCAAAATGTTTCTAACATTTTCAAGAAAAAATATGTCCCAGAAACTGAGTATGTTTTTACTAGTTTTTGGAATCATTTGGGGTTTGATGTTGCTACGCTACACTTTTCAGTATCCAAGACGCCAAAGCAGTGCTGAGTTGCGTGGACAGATATTAGATCTCAGTAAAAGATATGTCAAAGCACTGGCAGAAGAAAATAAAAATTTAATGAATGGTGGCGGTGGAGCATCTGTGGCAGGATATGGTAAGGGGAAAAATCTATACTAGTTGTCTGAATGTCTCTTTTTTTTTTTAAATGAAAGCTGTAAAGTTATGTTTTTTTCTTTTTCAAAGTTGCACATGCTGCTCTTTAAGAGAAAAATCTGTTGTTTTTCAATCAGCAATGGTGTAAATATATAGATCTTTCCCCCCCACTTTATAACTTATATAAGAAGCAATAAGATACTTTGTCATAGCAGTTTTTCTATGGGCTAGATCTGTTATTTAGGGGAAAACTTAACTATCTTTTTATGTTGGAAAGTGTTTAAATATATTCTGTCGCTGTCTAAAAGGTGTCATAGCTGAGTATTCTAGTACTGTTGTCTGGATGAAATACGAAATACTTCCTTTGAATAGTCATTTCTAAGCTAGTGATTTTGTTCTTACACTCAAATATTTAATTGGCTGCCATCATAGTTTCCCATTATGGTGGTGTGTTCCTTCCTTAAAATAACAAAGAACCAATATTAAAGAAAAATCAAGCAGCTGTTTAATTCTGTACTTGTGTACCAATCTTCATTCCTTTCCAAAAGGTATAGTAGGGAGGACAGCAAGTTTTAAGATGTGAATATGTTGAAACAGCAGTTCTTTTCCACACACAGTAAATAATAGTCTCTAATTTGGTTTTTTTTTTGTTTTCTTCAGCTGATCTTAAGAGAACAATTGCTGTTCTTCTGGACGACATCTTACAGCGCCTGGTGAAATTGGAAAACAAGGTTGATTACATTGTTGTGAATGGCTCAGCAACAAATACCACTAATGGAACTAGCCATCAGGCACCAGTAACTTCAAATAAACGTGTAAAACCAGCAAGCAACATTAGATAGCAAACAAGGTTGCTTGGCATTGCCATGTCTGTAATGGGTAATATTTAAGATAAGCTTTTTATCTCTGACTAAGGCAAAGCAGTAGTTGACTCTAAAAGAAGAATAAACTATTCTATTATACAGTGTGCTGGATCTATGTAGGCCTAGCATATGTGCATAGGTTCTCAAAGCGTTATTTCATTGCCTTTGAGCAGTACTTCTGAAGTGATCTTTGTTGTCTTTAAATATATTTTGTTATGATTTGATGTAGTATGCCATTGGATAATAAAAATGTGGAAAGCAGTGAGGAACTTATAGGTAGGTTTCTAAATATATTTATTTAAGTATGAATATAACATATCTTTTGGATAGGTGAGAAGCATTGTAGCTTATTCATCTGTTGTGATCTGCATTTAAGCTGGGGTAACTGAGGAAAACACATTGTTATGAAGATGTTAGAAAATGTGTATACTTAAAATATTTTGTTACTTAATTACTAAACAATATTAAATTGAGGATAGCATTTGTGGTAATATTTTTAAGTTGTGACCCAAAGAATGTCTTTATTTGCACTATCTGTCAGAACAGTTAGAGAGAATTTACTGTATATTTAAGAAAATTAATTATAGTAGGAAAATATTCTAGGTAGTAACACTGTCCAGGTTTATCTTTACGCCAGAGTTAGGGCAGTTAGATTATCAAAAGCAAATCATAATCTGTGATATCTTAGATGATTATTTCTTACAAAGATATTTAAGTGTATGTATTTTGTAATTGCAGATGAAATTATTTAAGTGATGGAAACAAGTTTTGAATATGTGAATACAGTTTATTTTTATTCACTGCTGTTTGTTTTAACATTTTAATACCTTGCAATTTGTGATGAGTATAGCACACCATCTCCCTGAATTGCTTTCTTGATCAGAAGGAGAATCAATGAAGGGAAATGAGGCATCTCTGAATTGAACAGAGTTATATGTCCTAATGGTGTCTAATCCTGGAATATTTGAGAGGTAAGGTAATATTTGCCTTATATCTAAGTAAGCCTTACAGCAAAGTGAAATGGATGCACTGTATTTCAAAAGGTTCCTGGAGTTACATTGAAGTGCCACTGAACCTGTTTTTTAAATTGTACTGAATGTTTGGTGGGGACAGAGAGTATGTTCAGGGACTTTTGCCAAAAGTGTCCTGTGGGTGGGGTTTTGAGGGTGGGTAATACTGGGAGTGCTGGATGATATACCATCCAAAGTTACGTATTTTTTCTTCTGTTTCCCTGCTGATATTCTTGATGGTTATAAAAGAAAACACACTTGCCAGCTTAGTTAGTATCCAGGTGATTTTTTTGGTCACATTGTGTGTAAACATGTACTCACTTCAATGCAGAAAGAGAAATAAATTTTTAATTGTACTTGTAAATGCTCCTGTTTTTATTTATTTATTTGTTTGTTTGTTTATTTATTTATTATTAAACAGTCCTGTCATTTTTGCTGCATGTGCATGTGCTCTGTCTGTTTCTGGATTGGAAAGTTGTGTGTCTCTGAGGTTTAGTAGTAGTCTATCTGATATTCTTCCTGCTCAGTCACTGAGTTCTTCTGCTCTTTAAATTCTAATGCCCTGAAACTTTCCTCAGGTTAGAGCTGAGGGGAGAAAGAATTGAAAATAAAACAACTGGTTTGAGTCTTTAATGGTGAAAACTTCACTCTTTAACCTAAGAGTAAAGAACATGGGTGCATAACTTCTTTTGAATCTGCAATTCTCTATTGACAATGTGCAGATAGATATAAAAACCTATATGTTTATCGGTCTATCTATTTATCTATGATTTTGTTTCTTGGATCTTTGACTAGTACAAACCAGAACCTTCGTGGATGATGTCCCTGTGTGCTATCAACAGACAGTTCTTGTGTGTGTATACAAAACTGACTTTTTTTTTTCTTGTAAGGGTATATGAACAAAAGTATTGATGATTGTTAAACAAGCATAACAAGACACGCGAGGTGACTATTCATCACTATGTACACAGGCAGGTTATTTTATGCAGGGATTTTGGAGACTGATACATGCAGTCATGGTAATTCATGGTGCCATTAGCAAATACCTGCTTTTTTCCTCAGTTTTCAGTAGCACAATGGCTCATTGGAGTTAGTTTGTACTTGAGAAGTACATGGAGAAAACTGTGAACTCTGTGTCTTACAGCACCAAAGTTTCATTCATGAATATAGTTGAAAGAACTGTTCATCAAGGAGCAAGTTAAAAATAGTCTAGTAGTATCCTACATGTCATGTTGCCTGAAACTGGCATTATTAGGGGTTGATACAACATTACTTCACTGTCCATGGTAATGTCTTGCCCCTCTTTTTCTGGCTGTTCCTGTTCTGCGCTGTATCACCATGCCATGCCTCTGACTTGTGTTCTCCCTTACCCAGCTATCTAGCACAGTGCTGCTTCCATGACTTCTGTGCTCCAGAAGTGCAGAGGGAGGAAGCCAAGCTTCATCCGTTTTGCTCGGCTGCCTTTCCTATTCACAACAGTAGCAAGAACACATCTACATGTTCTAGCCTGCAGCCTCCTTTATAGGATGTATGAGAGGTGTGGCAGCCCTGCAATGGCAGGAGGTTGTATAAAGAATCCGAGGGCTTGGGTGAAAAAGAAGCAAGAGGAAATCTACAACTTGCCCCAGATCCAAATTCTTGATAGTTTAACAGGACATATTTTTTTTCCTGAGGAATATTTAAATAGTATCTCTGCTGTACTGCAATTTTTATGATGCAGCTGTGTATTTCCCATTTCAGACAACATCACAAATGTCCCCAAAGTGACCTTTAAGTTTTGTAATGTGGAATCTTAAGGATGGTTGGTTCTTAGACTGGATTGGGTTTGGTGGGGTTTTTTTCCCCCTTTTCTTTGGAGGGCAGGGAGCTATATAACCTCTCATATAAAGTACTGCTGATTTGGGGGTATGAGGGAGTGTTTTGGTTTTGTCCTTGAAATCTTCCCATAAATAACGAGACGGGAATTTTTCCAGATGTAATTTGCCTCCTGAGTGTCTATCAGCTGATTTCACTAGGTAATTGTTGGCACTTTCTCTGTGTGTGAATGATTGCTTAATGTGGGTAGCAAAAGGTGTTCAAGATCCATTCCCAAACTAAAGTTCTAATGAAGAAAAGTGGAAAGAAAAGAGTATATATTGATTGCTGTCTAAACAGACAGAAGCAGCACAGGTCTCAATACAGCCCTCAAGTTCCACAACCACATACTTGGCAGGCAAACATTTTGGCAAATTGTCTTTATTCTCTAGTTCTTTTTGTAGCTTTTCTCATCTAAATAAATAATTTTGGAATCTCAGTGTAGGAACCTTAATGTAATTAAGATGTCCAAGCATTGTCTGACCATTCTGTGTGAAGGAGAAAAAGTGCTGAGTGGTTCCATGTTAGGATGTTGGGATGAAGGTATGGTGGACAGATGAATAGACACTCCTCTGAAACACACCGAGATGGCTTTTAACAAGCTGCCCATGCACTGTTAGGATCACAGGAGTGTGCTGATCTGTTTTTAATGCAATAATTTTAAAATTAAAGGAACAACGCACAAGGGTATAGAGGTTCTTGTATTCAGTGTGGTGAAACATCAGTATCCTGGGCACCCAGTAAGAGGAATCACATGTTGCACAGGTGTCTGTTTTTCCTAGTAGCTGATAAATACTTGTTTTTCATTAACACAATCATTTAAAGAAGATGGTTAGATCCAAATTCTAATGCAAAATATTTGCTAATGCAGAGGTTTCCAAGCTGCGCCATGTCTATGATGTGTGCAAGTTGTTTAAGGGACCAAGCACTTCCTGTGCATGTACATGTTCTGGGGTTATTTGCTGTCGTGGCCTTTGCTCATGGGAATACAGAAGCAGAGTAAATTTGGGAACAAGATGTTGATTTACAAAAATGATTACATAAAATTTAACATCCCAGTTTATTGTGTTTTCGTAAAAACATTTTAATTCCTAAAAATACTCAAACTATTTTAATAATCTAAATGTCTAAAACATTCTTACTTAATTGATTTGGTATTTTTAAAAGGTGATAATGAGTGTCAATTGACATCCTCAGCAATTATTCCAAATATGACACTCCTTACCTAATGCCCTTTCATTAGTTTGCACTTTACAAAACAAAGCAGTCTGCTATCTGTGGGGTTAAATTTAACATACCTGATGGTATGCCACCTTCAAAGGCAAGAGTGAAATGGGAGACTTCCCTTTATAGCATCTAAAAAAGTGAATTATGCTTTATCTATGTTTTTCATGTGGAAAAGATGGTTACTGCATTGCTACTTCACTAATCTCAGTCTGTGAGGAATGATGCACATAGGCGTTTGTATGTGTTTGGAAATGTCATTTAGCTTATTAAGCCCAAGTTAAAAAAATTTGCATTACATACATTCATGGAATCACATCTCTTAAACACCAGTGGGAGGCATCGCATGCTGCTAAATTATCTCTAAGTGATCTTAATTACTACAAATTTCCCAACTCTGTTTGTCAGTACCTCCAGCAAAACCCTTTCATTATTAATTGACCCTTGCTTGCACATGAGCTTACATATTCCTTGTGACATTCATCAACTTACTCTGTCAGTAGATGTCTAATCATGTTCTGTTTTTCTGATAGCAAAACTGAAGACAAACATGCTGTCATTTTTAAATACTGTAAATTAGGATTGATAATACACAAAGTAATTTTTATTGTAACAATGTATGGTCATGGTTAGAAGTTTATAAAAGTGCGTACTGCTTGTATTTGCTTTTATCAGAATATTGATAAGAAATGTGAGTGGAGGGAGCAATTTAATGAAAACTGTTTCTGTTATTCTTTTTACCACTTTAATTTTTGTTACCAAAATAGCTGACTAGATAGTCATTGACCAGATTCATAGAAATAGAATCACTGACTACTACTTCAAAATGATGACTTGACTTCCAACATATTAAAACAGGTTTTTTCTAAATTATTTATTCTTGCATTAATGAAGTGGCTATCTTCAATTTACATAGGTATTTCACTGAGAATAATTTTAAGCACTTGTCAAACTTGTAATGGTTTCAAAAAATTTAAAGGGTCACACATTTCATTGTTAACAGAGGGTGTTGAGAAAGACTGTCAACACCCTATGCAGCATTAAGCTGTTGCCTTTGATGTGTAGGCAGTACCTTAGGTCTCACAGAGCTGTACTGTAAGTGTCCATATGTTCAACCCACTTTGATGTGTTCGGAGATCTTGGGCCAGCAGCATCCGTATGCTACATCACAACCATAGGAGGTAAAACATGCCATCTGGATTCCTGTTCCTTTTACTTACCTTGTGTCACGGCTTCTTTATGGGAGCAGAAAGCCTTTTTTTTTTTATTGCTATTCAAAATTATTCGGTAGCTTACCATGGAAAATCTGGTTTGACTCAATTTTTAATGAATTGTATTTTGGATGTCTATTAACAATCTCTTAGAAGGGATGAGAGACAGGAGAAGGTTTTCTGAATCCAAAATGTATTCAAATACTCATGCTATGACAGCAAAACTGAGTGTTTGAAACACTTTTGTTAGCTAAGAACTCTATTTCTTAATTACAAAGTCTTTCACCTTTTGTATCTGTTGTATCTTGGGTGTGGTCTTATTAGCTAATAAGACCTGGATGCTAGTAAGACCTGAGTACTAATAAGCTGAACACTGTATTGCAGAAAATGCACGCTATGATCAAATCCAGGAATAAATCTTGTGATGGGAGGTAGTTCATGGGACAGATCTTTGCAAAATGGCTTGATTTCCTACTGTAAATAAGTTCTCACTCACTGTTTGCAGGTAATCTGACACTAAGGTGCAATATAGACTTATATTTATAGCCCTTACCAAAAACTGCCTTATTCAGAAACCTGGCTCTGCTCTCCAAACCCAAACTGTATTTCAGAGGACTGTTTTTAGCAAAGATCTTGCACAGATGAGGCACATCAACCCATGACATAGAAGCTCTGCTCATTCTGTGTGAACCAAGCTTGCCAGAGCTCTTTCCAGCCCTCCCCCCACCTTTATTGGCAGTGCTAGGATCCCTGGCATCAGTGAAATGTGCATACAGATAAGGTATCTCAAAGATCTTCAATTTTGTGGAGCTCTTATACAGCAGCATGTTCCTTGGTATGTTTTGAACTCCCTGCCTGCAGAGCTTGTCCTGCTTTTGAGGTCCCCTTTTCCCCATCTGTTTCTTTTTCAAAGTTTTGATCACAGAAGGGATCCTGTCTTCCCTGGATAAACAATCCTGATTTTTTATGTGACTTTTTTCCCCCTCCACTAGCTTACTTGAAGGTGTATTGACTGCACTGAGGACTTGCTGCCATATCTCTTCTGCCTTTGAGTGACCTGGTCGTGTTCAGATCGCAGTGTGACAGAAGGTGTGTGTTATGTTGCAGTGCTGTTTCCTCTGCTGAAACTTCTTATACATCTGGCATAGCCACAGGACAAATGCCCAGACCATATGCCCTATCACCTTATATAGATACTGAGTGTCCCTGTTGTTTTGTCTCTCTCTGGGCAAAACACTGCCATGGTCCATGTGACATTCCTCTTCACCTTCTGCTTCATTGCTGTGGCTTTCTCAGTTCAAAACAAGCTGGAGGTTTTCCTGAATTGCTGTACCTTTTTTTTTTTTTGCCAGGCAAATGTCATTATATGGTATGGAAAAAGCCTCTTTCCATGGGTCTCAATTTTGATAGTCTGAGGGTTTGTACCTTATACTAGCAAGCAGAGCACAATTTAAATACCAATTTCCTAAAGCTCAGATAAAGAAAACTTACTGCATCTTTTCCTCACATATTTGGTGACTTTGTGGCCAGTGTGTTTGTAATCAAGGGGGAGCAGTCAATTTACATGGATAGTGCAGTATCATAAATAGCAGCCTGTGGTGTATTCACTACAGCCCTCAAACACATCAGAGGAGTTGTTCCAATGTGGAGGCATTGCTTGTGGCACATGGAGAGGAATTGGGAATTGCAGGTTGCCAGTCTAAGAACCATCTTTGGTTAGGAGTATTGCCCAAAGTTAGCCTCCTGTTGTCTTAAACTATGAACAAAATACACATTTTATAACAGAACATGTGTTTTATTTTATAATGAGAGAGTGATGGGGAATTGGTTACCAACCAAAAGTACCCACCACCTATCCACCAGAAACGTGGTGGTCTAAATAGCAGCAGCAACTGAGGACAACATGAGTGCAGGGCAGGTGCCATGAGGGCTTGGCTGGACACAATGTGCTGTGTTGCTGGTGGCACCTGTGATTGTGGGTGCCTTTCTGAGGCACCTCAGGTGCATGGATCTGCACATACACATCTGAGAGTGTGCAGATGTGCCTGTGCCTGTGCCCCTGACTGGCACTCAGGGAGGGTCTCCATCCCGAGAGGCCTGGGGGTGACTGCCATTCTTGAGGGGGATGTGTGCATCACGCATATCGTCTCCTTGATACTGAGCCCCTCAAAATCTGAGGTGCTCAGGATTTGAATAAAACTTTGCAGTTTTTCTTAGTTGTTAATCAGTGGCTATAGCTGGACAGTTACGATAAAGCAATTGCATTGTGAACGTTGTATGCTTGGCTAATGTTTTGTTTTAAGGAAAACAGAAGACAATCCCAAGACGAACGGGCTGGACAAGAGCAGCCACCAGGAGTGGTCAGCAGAACTAAACAGTTACACAGGCGAAAGGTGATACTGGCAGTGGGTGATCGCGACCAATTTATTGACCACTTACTCAAAACGGACCCCAGCCTCAAATGGAGAGAACTGCACCTGCGGACTAATTTGCATGGGAAGCGACAGATACAACTAGCAAATAGGAGTTTGAGTACTAATGACAGGAAAGTTATGTAATTTGTGACCAATGAATGCTGATGCCTTTGTTAAAATGTATAAATATTGTAAAGTTTTGATGCTCGGTGAGCCTTTTGTGGGTTACCGCCTAGCTCCCTGCTTCGCGCAAACTAGAATAAACCACAGACACACCTCGCCTCGGTGTGCGATGTTGCGCCGCTCACCGGGAGAGGAGCCGGCTGTCGGGGAAACACCGTGTGGCGGGGCTGGCCGTGCACGCGGGGGCGGCACAGACCGCGCCGTTCCGCGCACGTTTCTCGCCGCCGGTGCGGTGCGTGCTGCGGGACGCCCGCCCGCCCGCCCCCCCCGCCTGCTGCGGGCGGCGCTCCCGGCGGCGGGCCGGGCATGGAGCGGCTGCGGGTGGGTGCGGAGGCCCTGGAGGAGTACGCGGAGTACCGGCGGTGAGAGGGCAGGGGCGGCGCAGGGGCGGGGGGCGCTGAGGCGGGAGCCGGCGGCGCTGCCGCATCCCCGGCGGCCCGGCATCCCTCCCGAGGGGATGCTCGCCTCCCGCAGCCGCTGCCCCTGCGCTGGTGGCGGCCGGGTTGTATCACATCGCCCGCCCCGCTCGCTGTCGCGGCCGGTGTGCCCCGGCAGGGCACCTTGGGAGCGTTGTGTCGGTGACACGCCCGGTGTGTTCCCGTAGCCCATACGGTGTGCCTGCGGGGCTGGGACGAGGGTATCTTTAGTGTCCCTTCCCATCCAAACCATTCCGTGATAACCTGCCAGCTGCGCTGCTCTGTCAGAAAACACGGCCTTCCGTGCATCATGAGTTCAAGTTTTGCATTCTGTAAGCTCCCTGTGCTGCTGTGTGTCTTTGCTAATCTTGTCAGCACTCCCCTCGAAAGGCTGAGCAAAAATAAACATGAACGCGGTCATTGTGCAGAAACGCGATCTTCCTTTAGCTGAGGAAAACCTGGAGTCAAACAGGAGAGGCAGGCGCAGTGGTATTTCTTACATAAGATGCGCGGTGATTCCAGCGGGCGTTAGCCGGGCTGACGTGCAAATGGCAGCGATGTGTTGGCACGTTGTTCTGGTGCTGTACGGGACTGGCAATGCACAGATCCACAGAATATTGGACAAACAATCACCCATTCAGTGTGTTTTAGCACATCCAACAAATGATAACTGAAATATTTGCAGCATTAATAGGCTAACTTTCGGTGTAGGAAAGTACTGCAATTAAGTCTTAATCGTATTTTACTGATTTTAATTACTGTCATCAATTATTTCCATAAATGCAGAATTTGGATGCTGCTCCAGAGATCCAGCTATTCAGTGACCTTAAATTTGAATGCAGGGATAGTTTAAGCACGTGGGCCTGTCTGAGTTGTGGGATACAGCTCCCACCAATTTTAGCTACAGAAGCTAGCACAGTCTTCTTGGAAGGTAGAAGGCACCTTGGATGTGTTGTCTGTTACTTTGATGGCGGTGTGGTTTCCTGCTTGCTGTTAACGACTCTCAAACTAGACTAAGATTAGATCACCTGATATAAGTCTGCAATACATTTAGGTGTAGATGGGTGAAGTGACTTGCCAGAGGTCATTCAAGGCAGAGCTGGTTGGTTACAGGACCCTTGGTGATTTTTCCTTCTCTTTTCCTTTTTCCTTCTGTTTTCCAACACTGTTTTTCTGTCCATCAGAGCAATTCTTTTACAAGAGCATTATTCACAAAATATCTCTAAAGATCAGATACAGTTCTGTTAAATGTATATCACTAGAACATAATTACGAAATACAAATTTATTTTGCATTTACAACAAAAGTGCTGTTATGTATTATTTAAAAAAATATCTGGAGACACCTACTTTTATTGTCTTCATTTCCTTATGGATGTATTTATGACATGCTTACAGAATTGTAGGCGATGATGACAGAGGAAAGCTCTTTACTCCTGAGGAATATGAGGAGTACAAAAGAAAAATACTACCAATTCGGTTACAGAACAGGTTGTATGTGAGCTGGAGATCACCAACTGGCATGGACTGTAAACTTGTGGGACCAGAGACACTGTGCTTTTGTACTCACCGGTAGGTAGCTTTTCTTCTTTCATATCACTGTATTTTTAAAAATCAGAGAAATGTAAAGCATTTCCAGATACATTTCAGTACCACATAAGCAAGTTAAATTAAAGTCTAAGGGTTGAGAAAATAAGGTTTTAAATAGTAATAACTGTTCTTAAATCTAACTATCCATACATTTTTGAGACCAAAACCATTTTTCAGTCTTCGATAAGTTCAGCTTTAAGGCATTAGTTATTGTAAATTGTATTGATTCTGATAGTGCTATCAAAATGAAACATAAAGATTTGTTATATTTATGTAATAAATAGTTGTAAAAGGCACCTGCTAGTATGCATTTAATTGAAAATGAACACTGAACAGTAATATAATTAAGGATACTTAAAAAACAAATCTGTGAAGTAAATTCTAAAGCCTTTCAGTTAGTTTTCTGATAAATACTAACAAAGTTATAGAAGTTTTTATTTTTGCCTGTTTTAGGTACAAACAACACAAAACGGACTATGAAGTGCTTCCCAAAGACCGTCCTATTTGTGTGCCCTGTAGAGTGAAAAGCTGTCTGTGCCAGTCCTATCACTATGTCCCTCTGAATGGCACGCAGCCCGTCCGCTGTAGGTGCAAACACTTTGCCGATCAGCACAGCGCAGCACCTGGGTTTCCATGCAGCTCCTGTAAGTAACTGATGGGCTTGCAGTATGCTTTGTTAGGAAACTCAACAGGAATAGCATGTTAGGAATCTATATTCTTCACAGGGTATATTAGGTGCGTGCTGCACTTGTCACTGATGTGTATTTTGATCCTTGAAGGAGGATGAGAAGTGGGAAGGAAGACACCACCTTTTGCAGGAAGGTTTAGATCAACATCCTTAGTTTCCCAAAGTCCTGTGAAGGAGTGTAAGTTTCTGAATGATTTGGTTAGGTGCTTATGGAGACAGATGCCTGAAGTTAGGCAGTATCAAAGCACCCTGTTTGTAGTTTGTCACTTCCAGCTGCATGCGAATTTTCCACCTGAACTTGGTAATTTGAGAGAGAGAAGTGTTGATCTCCGTTCATCTATTGCCTAGTTGAATATAATGTTCCTGTATTTTTATATCTTTTCTCGGCTCAATAGGAAGCAGTGCTCTGTTACCAAATAATGCTATTGTTAGCAGTCTAACAAAGCAGTTCTTGAGCATAGAGACTGTGGGTCCAGAAATGCAAATGGGAATGGAGTTTCAAGCAAGAGCTTAGAGAAGGGATGAAGAGGATGCTTTTTGCTTCAGTTGTTTGAGATTAATGTAATGAAACAGCAGTAATTATTCACCACATAAAATAAATAATGCAGAAAGATGTTTTAGTTTGAAACCTCAAATTATGTAAGCTGAAGATTTTTTGCTAGAGTTCTGTACTGTTATTAAATTTCTTTCATAAGATGTCTCTATTTTTTACAGAAAAAACTGTAAACAGCTTTTGCTGGTTGAGAACCATATCCCACAAAATAAACCATAAATATTTCTCAAACATACTTTCAAGATCTACTCCTCACAAGTAATGTGAAAATCTTAAATGTGCATTGGATAATTCAGACTGAATCCATAGAACACAGTGTTTTTAATAGTAATTTATATTATGCACTTTGTTTAGTGTTTCTCAAAACTATGGGAAACTTCTAAAGGCTTCATAGATTTCACAGAGAAGTGCTAAGACTGGTTTCTGTTTTGGCCTTGTGTTGTTTTAATGTAATGGTATTAGCCTAGTTCAGTGTTGGTAAAACTAATGTAATAGATAAATTATAATTGAAAATATTGCTGTTGCACTTTGTATATTATATACACTGTATTCTGTGTTGAAACGCAGAGTAGAATGTAGAGCTTTATTACTAAGGAGTGCCCAAAATTGTGTGAAAAATCCTTTAACATTCTCAAGAATATGATCCTTGAGCATATTGTGCAAGACTTAAAAAAATATTTTTTGGTGTTCTGCAAAATGAGCTGTGAGTTGGAAGCAGAGTAATTTGTATAATGAAACATACACGAAATCACATCATTGCTCCAGCAGGACTTTGATGACAGTTTTAGTCCCTAGTTTAGGGCAGATAGGTCACGTCACTCCACTCTGTTTCTGAATGTCATGTGACATTTCTATAACTATTTCAGTTGCATCCTATGGCTGCGTAAGCTTAAAAACCTCTCTGAAAGTCAGTCTAACAGTACTCTTGTGTAGAACCCATTTTGCTCTTGCCACAGTCTCTCTTTAGTAGTGTGATAATTTTGCTAATTTTAAAACACATTTAAATTGTGATTTGTATAATGAATTGTGATGTGAAGGTTTTTGGCCATGCAACATTGTCAGGTGCTGTACACCTTTGGAGACAATCCTGCCAAAATGCTGTCAGGTTGTCATCTTTACCCAGTGTCAGAATTTCTTACCCTTTTATTTTTTGTCAGTGAATAGAGAGGAATGTTATTAATGGCAATGGACACTAGTTGCAACATAGGAAATGCAGTTAGACATCAGAAAAGAAATGTCTGATCCAGCATTGGTCCATGCTGCTCAGAGACGTGGAATCTCCATTCTTAGAGGTGCTTGAAACTGGACTGAATGAGACCTTGCAACTGGATGGCCTCTATGATCTAATCTTTGCAGTCATCCTTTTTGTTTCATACAATACTTTCATATAGCTGGACGCTTTTGTAGTGAAGGAACTCTAGTTTTTTACAAGATCAGTTTAGGGAAGTCATCTGCAAGGAGATACAAATCCTGTTATGATCTCACTCATTTATTTTTTTATTAGGTTCCAAGTGTTCAGGCTTTCATAGTTGCTTTACTTGTGCGTGTGGTCAGCCAACATATGCTCATGAAACAGTTGTGGAAACCAAAGAGGAGCGCTTAGCCCAGGGAAAGCCTGTGGGTCAGGATGTTCCTTATGCTGCTATGGGAGGACTGACTGGTTTTAGTTCACTAGCAGAAGGCTACATGAGACTCGATGACAGCGGAATAGGTAAGTGCAGCTGACCTCAGAGGAAGTTTTAATTCTCCACCTAAGTAGTTTTAAAAAGTACTAAATCAAAACAGATTTTCAAAGTTTGAAGACAAACTGGGTCAATAGGAGTAGGACTGCAGACAGGTTTTATTTTCCAGCAGTCTTTTGGTGTGAAGAGATTACTGTGATCATGTTGTCCAACCTCCTGTAGTGAACTGATAAAATAACTCTTTATCAACAGTTCTGGTGTCCAACCCAATTGCTTCTGGTTAAAATGCAGCATAGCCTTGAGAAAGAACTCTATAACTTCTCTTTTTCTCTTAATACCTCCATGTTATTTATTTATGTTAATCCTTTAGCCTAATGCTGTCCAGGTATTTCTTGGTTATATATTTACAGCATTTTTTTTTTTCAAACTCAAAGGTTAGTAGCCGTTTGGCATAAAAATCAAAAGGTAGATGATAGAAGAGTCGTGTTAGTTGGCCTTGATACTTCTGCTGTTCTGTGATTTTGTGTTATCTAATAATGGACACATTTTGTCCTGAAATCCTGTTTTATCTATTATTGCCATATACTCATTGTTTCTTTTTTAAATTCTGATCTGGTTTCCTGGACTTGTGTGAAGTTTAGAAACTACAGTATTACTGCAGTAACTAAAGGAACAAAGCTTTTCATTTCTTTTGAAGCTATGCTTGTAATGCTTTTTTTAACTCAACTTTATGAAGTCTGCACTGAGAGTTGTAGATATGAATCTGTAGCCTTTTTTTGACCCTGTCATGTATATTAGGAGTATATCTTGTGAGGTTAATTATTGTTTTCATTCAACTTATTTTCTAACAGATGCTCCTTCTGCTGAACTTTTGGAAGCCCCCATTACCAGCATGGATCATCCATTTCTAAAAGCATTACAGGGTCCTTCTAGTTCTGCTCAAACCACCTCACAGATAGCAGGTGATGTATAAGGAGGATAATACTGTTATAAAAAAAGAATTTAACATAACATTAATTGATTTAATGGATGAATTGAAGGATGCTTGGGGTTAGAATATAAGTTAAATGTTGAAAGGAGTATTAAAGTGTTGTTATGTGAAAAGTTAGCACAACATTCATGTACTTGAAATGCTTAGAATAACTGTTTTCTTAATGCTTCTTATTTTTGCTCATGTGTTTTTTAACTTAAATGATTTTTTCCTAGCATTTGTTATCTTCCTCATTAATGGTGTCACATATTAATTGGATCAGTTTTTAAAATTTTTAATTTCTACTAGAAGCTCATCGTATCTGAACAGGTTGTACATATTCACCATAATTTTGTGAAACTGCCTCCTGCCAGAAAGTCTTTTCTTCATGGAATTATGGATCAGTTATGCTTATTTTATGTCCCTTATTTTTAATATAAAAATTTAGCAATTACTCTAAATGTTGCACTTCTCCAAGATTACTTATAATAGCTGCTAGCTGAGACTAAAGAGGTTTCTCTTTGGTCCCAACTTCTGTGTTTTGTACTTGCCTGTAAAGGTGAGTTCTCATTTTAAATGTGTTTTGCCAAATGAAAAACATAACTAATGGAACAGCAAGTACCCTTAACAAAAAAGGGGGTTTGGTTTTTTGTTTTGTTTTTCAGGTAGTTCAAGTGCCACAGGGCAAGTTTCTAATGGAAAACATACAGAAGATGATGACATGGCTTACTTTGAAAAACGTTATCAAGAACGGGCAAGTTACTACATTTGTTGTCTAATTTAAATACACTTTCACAAGAGGATGGCTAGCAAAGATACATGCATGATTTAAGTGGCATATAAATGTATTATATAGTTCCTTTGCTTGTTCCTGAGAAAGCACTAGCTTCGTAACATAAAGTTTTAAGTACAGTTATGAGCTATTACAGGATTTCGGAGGTCAGTCATATGTGGGATGCCATTTACCATAACTGTGAAGATTTTAATTGAAGTAACTCTCCATTACAGAAAACCAAAATATTTTACTATGTGGCAAAAATAAGTAACTCACAGAACACAGTAACTCCCTGTGACATTTAGGACTGTGTGTTTGTTACCTCATTTGTAAAACTTTATGATGTTCTTTTTAAAAATGAATGTATGAATAGGTTGGGCTAAATCTGATCTGTCTTTCTTAGATAATCTGTATCTCTCCCTTAGCGATGCCTCCTCTATCCCACTGACTATCTTAAATTTAAATGCTCTGTGGTATATGTTACTTACTTGTTTAAATACCTATTCTTTTCGCACATAAGCTCCTTAGCTGCACCATTTCAGCTGAAGTATGTCTTGACTATTTATGAATTCTTTTGTAAGGCAATATTGCATAATTAACTTTTAAAATCCAAACTTCTGTTATGCTTGGTGCTTGCAACAAGGTGTTCATTAAAGAGAAAGCTGTTCTAGCTTTGTGAAATGTTAAATAGTTTTCTTTATTTTGGAAATCATCACAAGATATGGTCCAATGTTTATTATATCAATAGAAAACATGTTACTATCAAATCCAATTTCCTTCATTTCTTTTTCCCCCAAGATTTTATTTTCTTTGCAAAAAGTAGTAGGAATTTCAGCTACAAACCTCAAGCCTCCAAATAGGGAAAAATATTTTAAAATCAGCTCCTGTGTGGTTCTTTTGTAGGGATATCCAAATGAAGAATGAGGCCTTGCTTCCTTTTGGCATTATTTTATGGGTGGAGGGAAAGCTTGTTAAATTTCTTTTTTCTCACATTTTTAATAGCAGCATGATATGTTATTTTAGATGCAAAATTCCATGTATCCCTTTTATATAATTACGCTAAATACAATTCCATTCACTAATGCAAGAATACTTGAGAACAACTGTTGCTTCTAAAACCAACAGATTTATTTGTCTGGATTAATAGCCTTACTACAGAATGACAGAGTTAAATGTATATGTGTTGGTAAATAATGCTGTAAGAGCCTACTGTGTAGAAAAATCTCACAGGAGGAAGTCATGACCTTGTGGGTCAGTGAGGAGACACTGAGATGGAGGTTTAGCCTTTACCTCAGCACCATTCCTGTGTGGCTTTGTGCGTGCTGGTTCATCTAACTGTCTGTTAGACATCTGTAATAAAACTGCTC
Source organism: Acropternis orthonyx (assembly GCA_035583155.1). Classification (NCBI taxonomy): domain Eukaryota; kingdom Metazoa; phylum Chordata; class Aves; order Passeriformes; family Rhinocryptidae; genus Acropternis; species Acropternis orthonyx. Next base: position 31,818,196 of record JAWWEU010000081.1, read on the forward strand.
TACCTTTCATTGACATAGTGATAAAACCATGCACATTTGTGAGGCACGCTGGCCTTGAGGGATACATAAGTACTTAGATTACCATTATCAGAGAAAAGGAAGCCCTGGTTTGAATGGGGGAGGAGTATCAGAGCTATGGAAGTGCTCCTTTGTCCTGTGATGCAAATATAAGCAATGCTAGGTTGGGCTAATAATGCTCTGGAGCTCTCTTCAATGCATGTACTGCTCTTATAAATTTGTGACTGGATGTAGCAATTTAATATTGCATTGTTAGCTGACTTGAAAATTAATGCTTCAACCACTGTTGCTGTTTTTTCTTGTTACAGCTAAAAATGGAGAAAGCTGCTAAACGGAGACAGAAAAGTCCAGTGCCATCAAAGAAGCCATGTGATTAATAAATAAATATTTCTTTTTGGCACACTCTTCAGCATTGTATTGAGTATTTTTCCCTGTGCCTACACGTGTACTTTATTTAGTAATTTAGTCTGTTGGTTTGTTCTCTTGCTGAAATTAACTTTTAATTATGTTGTTGTAATGAAATTGGTTCTTTAATTGATGTGTTTCTAATCTTGAAAACTGTTACACAGATATTACTTTGAAAATGGAAAATCATATTTGGAGAGTAGCAGAACTGTTATTCAAGGTCTAAGAGAATAACCTTGTATTTAAATATTCGGTTGTCGGAGGGCAAAGAAAAATATATGTCTTATTCTTAGACTTTTATGACACATTTTCTTTATTTGTAGAGTCCTTTGAACTCATCTTGCTCATGGATTTTTTACTTGGTGAGATTTGTTCTGTTAATATTGACATTTTAGTATTTTCTTTCTTTTTTTTCCCCCCTTTCTGTTGGTTTCACCACCTGTACATAAAATTCAAACATACCCTTCTTCTCTCACACTTCTCTGGGCTCTGTTCTTGCCATCATGTAAATATGTTTTCACTTGTGACGTTCTGTACGCTTGTAAACCCATTTTCACACTTACGAGCTACTTGAAGGGATCTTGCTTGTGTATTTTATCCCAGATTTCTCTGATGGTACCATATTCCTAGTTCTGTTTGTCTGTTACTGTCCATAACAACTATTACACTAAACGTCTGAAAACAATAGGTGGAAATGGATATGTTATTTATCGCAGGTAAACAAGTAATTGTATAGTGTTTGATACAATGTTATTTATCCAGCACATTCATCATGCCTAATGCAACACAGACTGAGTCACCTCAAAGAGATGTACTTTTGTATTCTTTGTCCATATTCACAGCTGTGGCAGCATATGTTGTATTAAATGTAGTGGACAAGAAAATATAAGATTTGGTGACCTTGTGTGGTTGTTTAATTCCACGAAGCAGCACAGTAAGAACTTGGTACAGAGTAACTGGGAGAGGGTGCGGCTTAGGAGGCAAAAACAGAGCCTGAGCTGAGTCTGCCTTGAAAACAGAGGTGTAAGTCAGTTTGTCCTTAAAAATACTTGAAGATGTCTCTTGGACTAGAGACTTTACAAGCAGTGTGTGTGTACCGAGACTTTACAGTAAGAATTGGGAGAAGCTTTCAAAGCTTTGTTTCCCATCGGAGAAAAAGCCTCTGTTGGCAAAGAGGTGAGATTGAAGGCATTTGGTGCAGAGTAACTTGCTTTTCTGTTCAGATATCAGCTGTGGTAGGGAAAGAATGCTTTTAGCAGTACTTGTGGATCATAGAGTGAGTGATGGAGATAGCTGAAACCTGAGTGAGATGGGAATGGAAGGCTCAGTTGCTGAAATTCAAAGATTTAAGAGAGCTGTTTGCCTTAATTCTGACCTATACTGCCATTACTACGGATGCCAATCAAAGAGGCTAATCTGTTATTTTAATTTAAATGCATAATACATCAAAGTGTCTAATTAATGTTTTAAAAGTACCTTTACCCTTAAAGTCTACACAGTTACATGGTGCTTTAACCTAATAAATGAAAATACTAATTTGAGCTCCCTCTTCTGGCTCTGGCAAGGAATGCGTTCTACACATCTGCTTGGTCCTATGAGTAAATAGGGTTTCCACAATGGAATCACAAGGAAAAAACCCCAAATATAAATAACATTGGTTAAAAAAAATACAGAAAAAAATTATTTCAGTTTTCAGAGAGGTTATTACAAGCTTAATAGTCGAAGTTTATTCTAGTTTTGTATTTATCCCCATGACTATACCCACTAGGGAAAGCAGTTCTGGAAATGTCTGTGTGTGTTTCAGAGATTAGCTTTCTCACAGAGAAATATCGTTGGAGACAGAGGTTTTAATAGTTACAATAAACTTGTATTTTGTGTTCCTTTTTATACTGATAACATAACTTTTAGGAAATAATGTATTGTGCTCTTTTTGACATTGTGAGTTGAAAGTATTTGTCAGTTTTAAATGTTCACTCTGACAAATTTAATCCTACTAAGCTGTACTTTGATCATCATGAACTGGTTTTGTTCAAGTAATTAAAAAAAAGTATTCTGTGCTTAAACTTATTTAATGTTTCCTCTTAAATGATATAAAAAGGTTAGTACACTTATTTTATGGTATTTCTTTTTAGTTGGAAAGCAGGTTGGATCATAAAAATAGCAATTGCATTTAAATATTGCTTTGGAGTTCTGACCACTTTTCACTCATGTTGATGATGTCCAAGGAAAAGAAACTCGTTTCCTTAATAAGAAGGCATACTTTTGGCTTCTTGATATTCACATTATATGTTTGAAATTTTATTTATATCTATACATGAAAAAAAGTTACAATGTATCTCAGTATTGCTGGCTGTGAAAAATGGACACAGATGTCATGTCTTAAGTGAAATTTGAATTTATATAAAAAAAATCATTTTGTAGGATCCAAATGGCAACCTTCAATTCTATTGAAAAATCTCTTTGTAAGTCTATTACAAACATATTTTTTTTTTTTAAAGTATAAAAGCAGAGACCAAATGCTAGTATGTTTGCCATTAACAGGGGTCATTACATAAAGAGCTCATTTTAACAGGTACTCATTGATGGTTTGTTTTCCTGAGAGCAGCCATGAACTTTGAACAAAATATCATGGAACAGATAAGTTACCATTCATCTATGATTTATTGGTGGGTGTGTATCAGTTGTTCAGCTGGACACATTAACTGTTTGTGACCCTAATCCAAGGAACCAGACATGAGGGAAAGGGTTTGTTGTCATACACAAGAGTGCTCTAAACTGTTAAAGCCTAATTGTGTAGATGTTGGGCAAAGCCTAAACATGTCTCATTTTTAAAATAGCTGGTTCTCAAATGAATATGTTGCCATTATTATAAGACTCCTAGAGTGTAGAACAGCATTTTCCCACTAGTTTTAATCATCCTGTGAAAAGGCTTAGATGAATCTTGGCTATTTGTGATAGTGAACACGGGTCAGTGATCCTGAGTGGAGGGCAAGAACTCCCTCCCATTCTGTGTGTTTCTGATACTAAATATAAACCACGTCTGTCTGTCCCAGGCTCGGGAGAAAGGGGAATGTGATGTGTGAATTCACAGCCAGTAACAGCACCCGTGCAGAGTTACTTTGTCAAGCTGTGAGTGTCTTTATAGCATGCTGTGCATATTAAACAGTTGGCAGGTCCTGTGGCTGTGCATCCCTGGAGCCTCTCCCTAGGAGGTGGTTTGTAGCCGTGTGGCCTAAGAGAAAAGAGAAAACTTTGCAGATAGTGATAGTATTTGTTCTTAGCATAAGTATAATTGAAAACAACAACAAAGTTTTTCAGTCTAAAAGGCCTTGCGCAGGTCTACCTGTGGTGGGGTTTTTTTGTTTGTTTGGTTTTTTTTTTTTTTTTTTTTTTTTGTAAGTAAATATAGTACTTTTGCCTAGAAATCTACTCTTGCTTTGGAGTGTTTAGCATTTGTGTTGTGGTAGAGTGAGTTGTTACGTGCTTCACACTAGTTTTACATTCACTGTACCCATGCTGTCTGGTGTGCATGGATGCTAATCCTGTTGTCTCCTTCAGCTAGCTCCCTGGGGAAGGTTCCAGACTCGATGACAACATGTTGCCTGCATAACACTGTGCTGTGTGCAGAATGGGAACTTCAGACAAAGTTTAGTAGGGAAGCCCTCCCACTGAGTCTCAAGGTGCAGAAAGGACCCCCTTGCTTTCTGACCTCAGAGAGGAATCTAGGTGGGGCTGAAGCCAATCTTAGTCCCAGAATTTGTTAATATTTTATGTCTAACAATTATACAGGTGTCATTGAACCTCTGTACACCTTTGCTCTGCAGAATTAAGGGTGGTAAACCAGATATATGTCTTAAAAAATAATTTATTCTGATAAGGATTAAAATAAAATAATCAGAACTATTTACTACACAATATAAAAGATATAACTACTATCATAGTATACTGCACTATTTTGAAGCACTATTGAGGTGATTATATTGAAGCAATTGTAATAAAGCTGGGAAAGACAATTATTAAGTAGAGATTGGTGTTATACTCACCCATACCAATGACCATGGGCAAATCTCTCTTGCTCAGCCTCAATAAGTAACCTTGAGGGGCAGCCCCACTCAAGGGAGGTATCTCCACACACACTCCAAGAAGGGATATGTTAAAAGATCCTGCCATTAAAAAGTGGGACTGGGCTTTCATAGTACAAAGTGATTGTCAATCAGATGTCTCCAGGCCAGCTGTGTCAGCTCAGCAGATTTAGATAAATTATAGTAGTATCACTTGTTTGTTCCTTTATCAGGCACTTTACTAGCTCTGCCACATCTTTACCTCATTGTCATGTGTAACATTGGGGTTGATGAGTCAGACTGGTTTCAGCATTATTCAACACCAAAAGCAGCATAAATAGCTTTGCAAACAGGGCGTTATTTGAGTCGCGTTACCCCATTCCAGGCAGAGCATCCTGTTACACACTGGCTGAGCACATTCCGAGGGCGGGGATAAGGGCTGGGGAGAAACACCGGCTGAGGCGATGGGAGAGCAGGAGCCCCCCAAGCTGTGAACCTGTGGCGTGTTCAGGGTGGGGACAAGCCCCGTGGGTCTGCAGGGCAGGCCCACTGTACTTCCCCTCGCCACGGGCCCGGGGAAGGAGACTTTGCTGTCTCTGTTAGCTGCGGGTATCTTGTCATGTTTCAGAACCTCTTGTCACGGATAGAGACACGGAGCATGACAAAGGTAAAGTGGGGTGTTTTTTGAACCAAACAAGTACATAATCTTAGGCTTGAGAGTAATTTTTTTTCCCTTTCCCTCAAGTCGAAGATGTTCATGGAATCACAGAATGGTTTGTGTTGGAAGGGCCCTTAAAGATTATCTAGTTCCAATCCCCCTGTCATGGGCAAGGACACTTTCCACTAGACCATGTTGCTCAAAGCCCCATCCAACCTGGCCTTGAACGCGTCCATGTTGTGGGCTGCCATGTTGAAGGAGTTGCAACATTTTGGGCACAGGTTAATTCAGAAAACTATTTGATTTTAACTGAGATGTTTAATCTTATCTCCCTGCCCCACCCCCCCCTCACCCCCCCCACCCCGCCCCCAGCAAGTTTCTGTATAAGGGAGAATTGATGTTAGAAAAAGAAAAATAATTTATTTGATATTTCAGAATTGCAAGTATTATTATCCCCTTTTAAAGGGAACTTTTAAACAGTTATTCTGTTCTGAAATGTCAAAAAGAATTTTTATCCAGTGAACACATGATGAATGAGAATCTGTTGGACAAAAAAGTTTGTAGCTACACTTTCTTGAATATTTGATAGGCCAAAAAAAAAAAAAATTGATGCCTAAAACATTTGCTGTTGACTGAAGAATACTGTAGAAGACAGCTGGAATCCTGTTGGGGGTGGATCTCCTACCCTAAAAGTGTCAATTTTTGTGTAGATGTGTAGAAGGATGGTGGACGGGGGAGATGGAGAGAAAAAGTAAAAAACCTCAAACAATTATTATTTGTCTTTAATGTGGGGAGTGCAGCAGAATGAGGGGGAAATCCAGGAGTACCACAGCGTGCCTCTCCTGTTTGATCTGCTGGATAATTGATGTGTACATATTGGTCATCTGTGTAGCATTGAGCCAGTTGGTGGAGGTAATGCTCCTTGTCATGTCCCCCATAGGAATTTGAGGAGGGGAACCACATTCTACAAACTCTGTTTATGGAATAACTTTTTTTAATAAAGGGGGGTTTACATGTAATAGTCATAGGTGATTCTCCTCCTGGCATTCTGAAACTCAGTTGCAGTGTTTTTTATTTAACATTGTAATGTACAAAAGTTAGGAGTATGCTTCTAAGGTAACAAAATGTTTGGCTGCACAAGTGTTTTCTTTCCAGCTCTGAGCTCTGGGTCCTTTCCTTTGAATTATGAGTAGAATGGTGTCTATCAAAAGCCATGTTACTAGAATTGCCCTAGTTTTCCAGTGGTTCAGATACCAGGTTGTAACTGGAAAACTCTGCTTCTCTCAGCCAAACTAAAACACAAGTCTTGCATGTAAAGAGAATAAGGGGTATGACAGAGCTGTTGTCTCCTTTTATTAAGGAGAGAAAGAAAACAGATACCACAGACACACTAACATTTGTGAGGAAGGATTGGTAAGTAAGATCTGCATAAAGCTAGCTGGTAATTAAACTGTTAAAATTGTTCATTGCAAACTATTTCTCTGAGGAACATTACCTGCCCTGATCTGTTTCATTAATTCTTGGAAGAAAATGAGAGCAGGTTTGCAAATTCACCTAAAGTCATGAATACTGAAAGCTTAAGGTGGGGCATTACTTGTCTCAACAGCTGTGTGACTGTTTTGATTTAATTTTTGGCTGTTATAAGCCATCAAGTATCTATTTACAATGACAGTTAATAACTTGTATGCTCTCTCCACACTTTGAATATCAGTAGATGTAATGAGCTTTTGAAAATGAGTTGTGAGCTGACTGAAGCTTGTCCTTGGACTAATGCAGTTTTGGCAATCTGATTTTACTAAGGTAAGTAGTTTGTGTATATGTGGAGTTTGTTTTTCACCTGAATATAAATTCTATGCAACCACTGTTTAAGGTTATTTTCTTTATATTTGGGTATGCTGTGAGGTATGTTCTCTAAATTCTCCTTAAGAACTGTTGGCTCTCCTAAAGAAAACACTTATTTTGTGTGAGTAAGTCTTGCTGGACTTCACACTTCAGTAAAATTATGGAAATATTGGTTTGGGTTTTTTTTAACACTCAAGAAATTTAACAATAAGGTAATATACAGAATGCTGAATTCTCTTTGTCCAGTATACATCATAGGTTTTTCTTTAACAAGAGAGCAATATTTTGTTTTGGAGAAGTGGTTCTTTGCTCCCTCTGAAGAAATGTGATAGATCTTTTAAAAACCTGTAATGTTAAATGCACTGGATAAAGTACTCTTGAGAAGACAAGGACATATTTAGTAGCAGTTCTACAACAAGCATACAAAGGGTGATGGCAGCTTTTGGCACTGATGGAAATGACCTGAAAGAGTTGCTAATCGACATTAGGAAACTGATACAGAGGGCTAATAGTTGCTATTTTAAATGGTCATTTCTAGACAGGCTGTTTGATATTGGAACATTAGTTACATATCTGGCCATGAAGATTGCCTTCTCTATTGCTTCTTAGTTGTAGCCTGTAGAGAAAAAAATTGCCAGCAGAGATCTGTTTTGTTACTTCAAGTTTTGTCACTAAGATTTTAGACAGATGCCAGTGTAAGGATTTCTCTGAGTTCCCTCCTCTGAAGTGTAGCTGGACTTAGTACAGAAGATTCCGATCTCTGCAGCTTGCTTATATTATAGTAGTTGTCAGTGCACATTGCTATAGGAGATTTGCATAAAATCTCTGCTGATTTTATCTTACTATGCAGTGTCAGGTGTTGTACATTGACTGTGGAAAATCTTAAATTTTGAATACACCAAACACAGCCAAAATTCCACCAAACTTGCAATGTTTGCAGTGTTGACATGAAGTGCAGTCTCTGGGCCCTGCAGAAACCAGCTGATCAGAACTTAAACATGTGTGACCAGGAGAGTAACAGATTTTATAGAATTTAGATTTTTTTGACCTGTAGCAGATGCTGCCAAATGCCAGCACAGTGTTCCCTGGAGTCTTCTATTTAACTGTGAAGGCAGGGCATGCTGGAAAGGATTGTCTGATCTGTTGCTGTGAACCTATGCTAGAAATTAAATGATTTTGTCAAAAATGGTTCAGGTTGTTCTGGGGAGGTGGTTTTTAGAGTATGCTTTTGCCATCTTCAGAGCCTCAGATTTATTTCTGTCTGACCCAAGTTCTTTCTGACACTAAGGAAACAAAGTATCTTGATTTCCTTCCCTTTGGATGAAAAGCATACCTCCCTTGGTCACAGAACCTGTGATGATTTCACTTACATCTGTGAGCTGCTTGAATGCCTTAGTACTGTGCAAACTTTTGGTGAAGAGAGAAAATAGCAGGTGAGAGTAGGAACCCTGTTGTTCCTGGCCAGCACTGAACATGAAAGGTTCAGGAGCTGATGGCAACAGGACTGGGAAAAGCTTTGAGCTATTCTGAGTGGCACTGGTGACCCTTGGACAAGTTTTACTAGTGGTGGTCTCATTTTTTGTGACATCTTTTACATTCCTCACAGTATGCCTCTTCAAGAATTGTCACTGGCGCTGTCTGTGCTTCACTAGCCAGTGACTTGGGAGCAGATGTTGCCAGAAGAGGAGGAGGAGGCAGGAAGCATCTGTCCAGCTTGCCTTGTATATCCATGTATCATATAGAAGAAATCCCAAGAGCCCTTGTGCATGGCTTCATCCCTGTGGTCCTATTGACATTGGTAAATGCTATTTCTTAATAGCAGAGATGAAAATCTCTGTTGTCAATTCCCTGAGGTTTTGTGTTGGCTTTTTTTTTTTTTTTTTTTTTAAAGTAAGAGTTCTTATTGCTTAAGCTGAAGCTTTACTTTCTTGCTTTGTGTAGCTTCCCTGACCCTACACCTTCCATTCTTAATTTTCAACAAAAACAGCTTGTTTTCAGAAATGGTGGGGGGAAAGAAGAAAACCCTGTCAATGAAAGATAACTTTCTCCTAGATGTCTTGCAAAGATCTGGAGTACATTCCCCAGTCTTTCAAAACTGTTTGTCTTTGATAAAACTGGTATCTGCCAATTCTGGCATTTCCCAATTTCTAAATGAATAGTTTCAGTAAAGTAGATTTCTATTAGCCAAGTACACATACTATTTATTTGTTGCTATGTTCTATATCATCTTCTAGATCACTTATTGAAAACCTAATAATGCAATAATTAAATTTTTTTATTATCTTGTATAATATTGTTAAATAGTTGGCCTATTGTCCTCTAGAAGAATTGGATAACCCAGCTGCCAACCTCTATTGAGAGCTGATGGGACCTTGGACTTCATTTACTTATGATACTGACTTCTTCAAGGCTGAACATTGAGGGAGAATTATTGGTGTTGAATTCCAGTCAGATATTGACAGTGATTAGGCCAGGTACAGTTGTAGTTATACAGAAAATGGCATTGTTTCAGAATAAATGTGTTAAACATAAGATTTACCTGTGCAGCTCTTTGGGTTTTGGTTTTACATGTGTCGTCTTTTTTCTCAGAAGAAAAATGGTGGATTTTGGCTAAAAGTATTCAGAGTGTTCAGTACACAACTTCATTGTATTTTTATTTTAGAGAGGAGGCAGTTTTTCAGCAGCCTAGCTTTTGAAAAAGAAATAAAAATACATCACAAAGCCAAGCATAAAGATGGTACCATTGTTGCTCAGGCAGAATTCAAAAAAATAAATATTGGAGGAGAGGCAGTCAAGGCAGGGTTTGTTAAAAAATGCACATGTCCAGGAAACACTAAAGATGCAGAAGACTAAAGTAGCTGTCATACAAAACCAACATTGGAAAGCAAAATTTTCAGTTCTACAGGAGAAAAACAGGCCAAATCAAAAGCTGTACAGCACCCAAAGAGGATGCTTTGACCCAGTAGCCAATAGCTCAGGGAATCAGAATTTTACTGGAAACCATAGATTTGGCCCAAAGTAATCCTGTGGAATGTCATAGGGCACTTGGTATGAGTGATCTGATTAGCTTAGTTGCTGGGATGGAGATAGGAAGTGGGATAGGATGGAGAAGTTGGATGTGGGTATCAAAAATGCAAACTTAAATTCCTCTCGTTTCAGCATCAGGTAGTATTGGTCCTCAGTGGAAAGGAAATACATGTGAATATGTATGCAAGCTGTGGTGGTGGGAATTAGGACATTAATCTATGGAAAACTATGCATTAGTAGTTCTGCTGGTTGGAGAGCTTGCACTTCCTCATTTGATTTCAAGAGGCAGAGTATTCTTAAGTACCTTAATGCTAGATTTTGAAAAGAAGAAAGGCGTAGCAGCTTGTAAGGAGAGAAGAAGGTACCAGAAAGCTTAGTTGAAAGTGAAGGTTGCAAGACATGAGGCCTCTAAGCAGATTTTTGCAGTGATAGTCAATGCAGTGTTGCTTGTCTTAGCATCTGTGTAATTCCCATAGGATTGTCCTTGAGGGTTTTTGTGGCTATCTGCTCCTTATTTATCTCTATGAAAAACTCACTGGACACAAATATGGATTGTAAAAGTATACTTACCTAGCAGGACACACATATTACAGTGATTTATTTGTGCAGGAATGTAACAATATGTGCTTATAAGAAATAAAGCCAGTGATCACAGTTTGAAGTAAGCTTTAGGGGATAATGGTTTGTCTGCAGCTTGTAATTACATTGTCAAGAGGTGGTGGCAAGTTGGCAGATACAGTTGTTGTCAGAAATCTTTTTAAAGAGACTTGTCCTGCAGTTGCTAGGATTGCCATGGCAACAGGCTGCTGAGGAAAATGTTTGTGGGTGGGAAAAATGTTCCTTGGCATTCACAAAGTTGAGATGGTGTAAGAAGTATAATGTTCTCCAAAAAAACTTACTTAGAATTTGCATGTGTTCCATAATTTGAGCTTCTTGAACATTTTAATGAACCACCTGAAGGCGTGCCCTCTCACATACCTGTGCAGTATCCAAGTCTGTTTTACAGTGAGATCATTTAGGCAAGTCTACACTGTTAACATATACTGATATGAAATGAAGTGCTCTTTGAAATAGTCTACTTTTATAGTAAATTCATCCTGAATTATTTTGGTACTTTGATCTGCCTTGTTTTTTGAGTTACAGATATGCTGTGAAGCTGATTTAAAAAAAAAGGAAGATGGCTTTTTTTCTTTTTGGCACAGAGTGTTGAGTTACTTTTGTGTATAAAGCTGTCCTGACTGACCTGAGCAGGTATCAGCCAGGAGATTTTTTATTCCATTTCTGTATGTTTTGCACATCACAGGCATTTTTGGGGTGGTATGCCTGAGAGGGAAACAAGCTGGGATGTAACCAAAGCCACACAGGTGAGGATGGAACTGATGTGGCATCTAGTGGAGATTTGTTAGTGTATTGTTGCAGTACTTGGAGGCAGATAGCTTTACATCACTCTTCTTTGTTACAAAAACAACTTTTAGGGTAGAGATCCCAACACTAAGCCTAAAGTGCTGTGGCTTATTTATTAGATAGGAGATTTGAGTTACGATGGACCTTGACCTTTTTGGGTCTTGAATTGTAAGAGTGTATTGTAAGATGTAAGTGTATTGTAAGATGTTTTTTGGATGGAAAAGACTTTTGAGCTAGTGATGGGGAAAACAAACAAAGGACTGTCTGCAAATTGAGTAATTTTTAAAATTAATTCCTCTTAATTGATTTTTGAAAGGAAAATGTTCTAGCTTCTTCCTCAGTGCAAGACACCAGCTTGATGCAATTAGGATCAGATCAGAAGCTGCCCAAAGAGAAACAAGTTCTCAGAAGGGAGAATGTAAATCTCTTGCAGAGGCAGAAGGAATCAGAACTGAAGGTTCAAGAGCTGAAATGTGAACTTCGGGTATGTGGAAATGCAAAGTGGATACTTCTCATTGCGAGTGTTTCTGACAATGCTTCTGTCTTATTCTCTGTGAACTGTTCTTTGGAATACAGAAGGATCAAGCTGGTTGAGTGAAGACTTGTCTTGCCCTGGTGCAGGGAGTTGCTGTCAATATATGTTAGTGCAGGTTTTTCAGTCCAGGGTGGACCTGAGCTCCCCTTGGTGTGTGTGCTGGCTTGCCACCGCACTTAAAGCAACTTCTGGTTTGTATGTAGGTGTTCAATTTAATCACTTCAAGGTTAAAAATATGTTTTGTGCATAAGGGTGTGATATTTCCCTTTTTTTTTTTATCTTTTTCTTTTCTTTTTGTTTTCTTTTTGTTTTCTTCTCACTTAGAGGGAAAAACAGCATTCTGTTTGCTGGGCAAAAATTCCTAAGCATGGCAGAATCATAGCAGCTGTGGAATTTTAGAACTGCATAAAAATGAGTATTTCCATAACTGCTGCTTAATAGAAAGGATGCTTATGTTTGTTTCCAGGGGAGTTTCCTAGCATTATCAGAGAAGAACAGTACTTAGTAATAGCTATTGCTAGGCTTAAAAAGGCTGTGAATGGTTTAAAACCTGATAAACAGCAAAAGAGAAGAGATTGTCTGAAAAGATGCTACATTTACATGAATTCAGAAAAATGTTGTGCAAACTCTTATCTCTACAGATATGAAAGGAAAATCTGCCATTCTGTAAATCCCTTTGACATCCCCAAACCTGAATTTGCACACATCTATTTCTTTTTCTTGCAGACTAAAACTGGTCATAACCAGCTTTGCTGCTTGGTTAACTTTTCCTAGAACTTCTATGTTCCTACATAAACTAACCTGTTACTGCAGAGATTCTGCATCCCCTGGAGATATGATATTTGCACACTTCTATGCAAACTAAATTAGTAAACAACAGAACACATGCTTGCAGCTAAGAAAAAAACATTTAAATGCAAGAAAGTCTTAGAAGCATTTATTATATATAGTCTGTTGATTTTTTCACCCCCTCTCCCTCATTTTCTACAAATTTTAATTACTATTTTGCATTGAATGCAAGTGAACTACTTTAAAAGAAAAGGTTGTGGATATTCTTTTAAGTAAGAAAATATTTTGTCCCTGCTAAGTAGCAGGTAGGAAATTACTTGTTTGAGAAGGGTGATGTGTGGTGATAGCTTTGAGGGGTACTTAAAAATAACACCCTGCTGTCATAATGCTTTGGATGCATATCTACAAACACAAAACTATATATATCCTTCTGTGTTTTTATTTTGTTCGTCTGTTGGCATTCCTGTTTGGTTGGTTGGGTTTTTTTTTACTATCATATAAATGAGTCTGAAAGGCTAAAAACCTTTAAAGGGTGCATTTCATTACCTAAGTGGAGTTTATAAAAGCATCTCTGTAGAATCAGAGCAAGGGTTTTCAAATTTAGGTTGCCCCTTGAGGAATATAGCCTGATGTGGTGCTTGGGCTTCTTTTTTTTTTTTGGATCAAGAGTATTCCTTATTGTTTCTTAAGGATCTTCCTTTAGGAAGGTCAGGCTAGTTGTAGATACAGTGAGACTTTTGCTGCACCATTTTGGGGTGTGGCAACATTTTGGTGTGACGGGAGTAAGGAGTTCAATGAAACTTTATTTCCCTGAATTGAAGGGTAGGACTTTTTCAGCAAGGGAAGAAAAAATTCCGGGTGTCTGAAGACTTGCTAGTAAATGTGGAGTAATAGAAGAAATGCACCACTGAAATCAGAGAAAGGAAATTAACTATTAAGCTTTATGAAGTTATTAAAGAAAATAAAATTATTCTCTTTGGCTTCTATGTCTTTCTAAGTATTTTGTTAGTGTTTTGAGGAAGGCCAGTTATGTGTGTGTTTATCTCTAGTTTTCAAAAGTCTAAGTTGTGGTCTATGTGTTAGTAGCCCTGGCTGACTATTGTGACTTTTGATCTATCTTTCCTTGACTTTGTTGAAACACTGCTCCAAAAATGATAAATAATTCATAGAGAAGGAAGCATCTAAGAAAACTGAAACCTTTGAACAATGTACTTACTCTGGAATGAAAACAAGAAGTTTGGCTGTTGGGGTGAAGGTACTGAAAAAAGTTAGATATGTATTTTTTTTCTAAAATAGTACAATTAATCATTGCCTTGCTTATCTCTTGAAGCCATGCTTGCTTTTTTTTTCTCCAAAAGTTTTGTTTACCCAGTTTTCTAAGAAAAATGCCATGTTCTATGCAGAAGGGAGTATTTCCCAAAAACATAGCTGAGACCTGGGTGTTTGAGGAGCTAAGGCTGGAATTTACATCGCCTGCTTCTCAGTGTTTATCACATAACTTGGGTTCACCTTCTGCCCCTTTACCATCACTGTTGTAAGAAGAGTTTTCAATTCCATCTTCAAGGAAGATGCTAATTAGTAAATTGTTAAAAGTACCTGGGTAGTCAGCTTGGGTATCTCTATTGCTGTGAGAGGTGTCTCTCTTTGAGGAGTTGAAATTGCCTTTCTGCTTTCAAAAGAAGGGACAAAAATGCAGTGAGAAGAAGACTTGAAATAGAGTTGAGACAGAAGTGACCATCATCTCCTTTAAGAAGGAATGTGTATACTGGTGTATGTGTTGGTGGAAGATGAGTCAAAAAGAAAATATCAAGGGAGGAAATAGAACAAAAGGGAACTTAGGAGCAGGAGGGGATTTCCATGTACAGCCTTGTCAATACTTTGTTCTTGATCCTTGTGATGCCTAAGGATTTTAGTGTATTTTGTAGATTTTTTAGAATTATATAGGTTGAATGAGTTTTCCTAGATTGCATACATTTTTAGGTGGTGTTTAGAGATCACTGGACACTTTCTCACACATTTCTGAGTTTTGCCAAGGACACAGTGTTTTGAAGAAACACCTGCAAGATAGCTTGAAGACAAAACAGAAGAGAAGGCCCAGAGCCCTTGGAGAGGCTCCAAGGGGCAGTTCTGAGCTTTCTGAGGGTGGGCACCATGGGAAATGGGTATTATGGGTTGTTTTTTAGATACCATATATGCTAATTTCTGGAAGTTATAAAAATTGTAACATCACTGAACCATGACTTCGGGTTGCACTTCGGGTGTGCACCTGGAAACTTCCAAATCAAGGTATTTATCTATCTATCTATCTCCACTGATGCTGTTTTGAGCCTTTTCCCCAGGAATTTAGGCATCACTTCCTCCTTTCAAAAGAAAAAAGAAAAAAAAAGAAAAAAAAAAGAAAAAAGAGAAACTCGGTTATTGACATGGCAAGTGCTAACTCAAAACCTATGTTTTCAAGGGATCTGAATAGTGTTAATTTTTAAACTGCATGAGTTGTGGGAAAAAAATCCTGGTAAAATGTTTCTTCTTTATAACTTAGGCATACAAAAAAGAACAGTTGTTTTGGGGAGCAGCTCTCACAAGGCATAAGAGTGGTTACAGAAGTTTTTCTCACTGTTCCATGTTCCTTGGAAAAATTGCAGATGGTTCGGACAGAATATGACTTGATTTAAAAGAGGATTCAGTTATGCAGAAATGTGGTAGATAGGAATTATTTTTTTCTCAGAAGCTATAATTTCACAGCTATTATCAGAGTATTTTAGTTTTGTAAGTGTAGCTGGACAGCATGAGCACAGCATGGAAACATTTCTCCTTTGTTACATAAAATCGAAGGCTTTGACACTTTGCCTCCCTTGCCATAACTGATGAATTTGTGGAGGGGATTTTTTGTTTGTGTGTGTTAAACCTAGACTTTTTGACACCCTTGATTTTGCAAAGAAATATAAGGAAATCAGAAGGTCGTAGCTTAAAGGGTTCTGTTCTGTGACAGAAACCGTTTCAGCTCTGCAGCTGCATTGCCTGTCTCCAAAACCTCTTGTTACAGCAGCACGTCACTACTTAGTGTGTGACCCCCTCTCAGGGGGAGCGCAGGGCGAGTGGGGCGGGAATGTGGTGCTGTAGAAAGATGGACTTGTACAGAGGAAAGCTGCCATCTAGTGCAACTTCTCTGGAGCCACAGATCTGAAGGAGCCTGCTTGAGTGTGCAGGCACGGCTGTGTGGGTAAGGATGGGTAGGTGCTGCTTTTGGGAACGGGAAGTTTCCTCGGTCTGTGACAGGAGTTGTGGTAATGCAGTTGTGCATCTAGGGGAATGTGTTAGGGCTGTTTTCAGGTATAGCTTAAACCATTTTAAATGTGTTTACTTAAGAAGCTTTGCTGTATTATACTGAATTTAACCCCTTGTGAAATGGACTAGAAAATACTGAGCCGTGAGGAAAACCCAAGCACGTTTTGTTTTTGTTGCTTGTGCATGGAAAACATCTAGAGCATGGCAGACATTAATTGCTGTAGGTGAAAAGAAATTCTTTTGTTTACTAAAACCCAGGTCAAATGTTTAAACTTGACCACATTAAGATAAGTGTTAATAAGCAGATGAAATTTTAATGTATAGGGGAGTAGTGGGTAGAAGACTAGCTAGGTTGTGAAGTATCCAGGTGGCAGGGCTGCTTAGGGATTCACTTGCACAAGCTTTCCTTGTATAAATTCCTGATCCCACATGAGATCATGAGATAGTAGCAGTTGCAGTTTTCTGGAGATTACATGGGATGATTGAGCTCAGTGGGAGTCCATAAGCCTTGTTGAACAACAGCACATAAGTAAAGCAAAGCTGCCCTAGAACTGGTTTTCACCCCACTGGCCAGTTTTGCTTTGACTCATTTGACCTGGAGATTGAGGAAAAGAAAGCTGTTAATGTGGACCAAAGTTAGGACAGATGCAGATTCTGTGGTGTGACTGGGGAGTCTCAAATGATTTCTTTGGTGCCATTCTGGTGACAAGGGATGTGTGATGTGTTTTGGGCTTGTAGTTTTGTTTTGTTTTCGTGTTGCCAACCCCAGCAAGCAGCGTTCTTCTGTGACAAATGTAATGAAAAAGGGTTTCATGTTTGAAGACTATTTGAGCAATGGACTATTTTCTTGCCACATATTAGCCAGTCTGGACATTGTCATCTGTTTCAGTTGTGAATGGCTAACAATGAAGTCACGTCTTCATCATGCATTGTGGTGTGTTACACTGCTGTGGGATGATGGATAGGGTTAAATCTAGAGGAGATTCAGAATTCTAGGGTAAAAAGCAGCTGCAGCTCCCCAGATGGACTGAAGTCGACATACTCCCCAATACAACGATAAACATCTGCTCAGAGAAACAGAACTGAGTGTGGAATGAAGTAGAGACTACATGGCCTTTCTCCTTTTAAATCCCAGAGAATGGGAGCACAATGTGGTACCAAGACCACACAGTACCTGTCTGACAAGGAAGAATCAAGATGTTCTGCTGCTGAAGCTAACAACCATGTTAAACCCCCTCCTCAAGTGCTAAGCCATGACAACCACCCCACTCCCATTAGGTACACCAATCAGAAATAAAAGGTATTTATGATAGAGCCACACAAACTCCACTCAAACATAAAGAAAATAGTATAAAAGTAAGTTAGGGATAGGGGCAAAGTGGAAGAAGACCTCCACCAAAAGTGCTGGGATCAGTTGATGGGCTGAGTCTATCTTCTCCCTGTCCAGAGGGACACCTTGGGTGAAAATTATATATATATATATATATATAAATAAACAAGTGTTAAATGCTGCTTTTAGAACTAGAGCTATTGCTTGTGCTTACCCCATATTAATAGATTACTTTGTATCTGAGCTTGTGCTTGGTTAATATACGTACCAGTAGATTGCTTTAAAACATATTTTTGCCGTAGACACTATCACTGACAACCTTCAAACCTTATTAATCTGTCACAATATGTATTAATAAAAAGTGTTATTCCATAACCTGTTAAAGTGAGTCCTTGCAGTTGCCGGCAGCAGAAAACAGCTTGGCAGGACCCGCTGAGGGGTCTTCGCTCTGTTGAGCCCTCCCTAAAATGGTGGTTGGGGTACCCTCTGACCTTGTGAATCCCTTTGTGAAGGGTCTCATTACGAGGTGCTGACAGACTGTCAGACACCAGAGTCTCGACTTTCCTGGGGGTACCAACAGGCAAAAATCTGAACTGCCACATTTCAAGTGACAACTGCCAAAACACTCAATATACTGCTGAGATTAGCTTACAGCACTTTGCTGCTTCTGGTAGCTCCACATGTATTTGTGTAGCCCTCTTGTTTTGTGTTGACAATGTGTGGCCTCATGTGTGGCTTGAAAATTATTTTTGTTCAGAAACCAACCCCTTCCACACTGCCCCAGGCTCCCCCACCCATTCTGACATCATTCCTGGTTGCCTAAGCTAAGGTGCAAAGGAATGGTGGCATGAAATCTTATGATTTTTCAAGAACATGCCATTGTAAAAAAAAAAAAAAATCGTGCTATCTGAAGTTGGGGAGTTGTCATAGCAGTGTCACAAATATTTTAAATGGGGAAAATTAAAGAAGGTGGGAGTTCTGCAGGCTTTCAGGTATGCTCCGGCGTGCCCAAGGGCTGCAAGGGGTAGGCAAATGGGAATGTGCATGGAAGTGTAGAGCTCCCTGAAGGATTCATGTAGTTTTCAAGACTAATAAGCAGCAGCTGGAAGCAGGACATCTTAAGGCTGTTATGGAATTTGTTTTAAGTATTTTGAAGTCTTTGGTAAGTGAAGGATACAGAACAAGAGTTTTGTTGGTGTCATGCTAGACTTGTGGTGCCGCACAGATTGCAAAATCACCAAATATGCTGAGTCAGAAGGGACCCACAAAGATCATTGACCCACCAGAGGTGTGTGTAGCGAACCAAGCATGGGAACAAGAAAGAAGAAAAATAGAAGGCCTGGGAAATGTATAATGTAATGTTTTATCTAAAGCTTTGATTTACTGGCCAAGGATGGAGCTAAGCTCTCGGTTTGCAGTTTGCTATGCGTGGAGTGCAAATAGGGCAACTTGGAACTCCAAGGTCTGTGTGTGTTTGTGTGGCAGCTGCCCGGGTGTGAGTGTGGTGTCTGTGTGGCCTGCAGCTGCATTCTGCCTTGAATGCTTAGCCTCTCCTAGCTGAGGCCACACCATATAACCCTGGGAAATTAGCATTAAAGCAATTTCTGTCAATCACAAGCAGGAGTCCCTGCTTCGTTCTGCCACAGACCTGTTTATCCAGCCGTGTGCTGGACAGTTTGTCCAGAAGGATCCTGTGTGAAACAGTATTGAAAGCTTTACTGAAATCCAAAACACTACATCAACTGGGATTCCCATGATCAGCCAAGTTGGGTTACCTTGTCGTAAAGGGAAATGAGGTTTGCTAAGCAGGACTTTCCTCTCATGAAGCCATGCTGGCTGTGACCAATGACTGCGTTGTCTTTCAGGTGTTTTTCAGTACCTCCCAGTGAAATATTCTCCATAACTTTACCAGGCACTGAAGTGAGACTGACAGGCCTGTAGTTTCCTCCCTCTTGCTCTTCTTGAAAACTGGGACTGTGTTTGCCAGCTTCCAGTCAGCTGGGACCTCTCCAGACTAATTTTGATTTTGAAGGATCTATTTTCTGTGCTGTGCCATGCTACAGAATTTTGGCCACTGTATTTTCAAATACAAGAAATGTCCAAGATGCACACAGTAAATGGTGTGCTTATTATTCTGCCTGTAATACCCCCTTAAATATACTGACTGTAGAATGGCCAGCAAACATTTTTGATAGTGCAACCAAGCGTGATGATGTCACTGGCTTCCTTTTCTGCTCAGTTACAATGAAGTACAAGTAAATCCAGTGTACAGAAAGTCCAGTGAACCCAAACAGATGGATGAAATAGCAGGCTATTAAACTAAAGCAGACTGTTTAATTCTGCTCAATCTGTCAACCTAGCTGCCAAAATTGGCTTTACTAAGTTAAATCTTGCTGTTCAGTTGCCTAAGCAATGTGCTCTTCCTTGGACCTCCCTGAAGTGCTGGTACCATCTCTCACTGTCATAAGCTTCATTTATTTTTAAGCTTTTGGGAGTGAACATCTTGTCTTGCTTTGGGAAAACATAATGTATCTCAAACAACTATCACAGGTGTGTGAGTAAACCCAATAAAGTTGGAATGCAGAGTAAATGGCATTATTTCACTTTTCATTGTCTATGCTTTTTTGATTGGTTTATGCCAGTATAACTGTGTCTCTACTGGATATTGTCCCAAAAATGAAGATGGGTCACTGGAACTTTTTTTCTTAATAAGGTATTTATGGAAATGCTTAAAAATATATTCAAAATGAATCATAGAATTTGATGTAAATTCTGTGTCCAAAGAGGAATGTAGTGCTGATGATCACTTTACCAGCTCTCCCATGGAACATTACTGAGTGTATGTCAACTTTACAGATGAAAAAACAAGGGTAATTATAAGTTCTCCTGATTACAGAGGAAGTAGATACTCATAGTAATAGGGTGTAATATACATACTTACTTTTCAGACACTGTAGCTAGTGTTACGTGGATGTGTCACTTAATTTGTGATTTCAGTTTTAAACTTATTGGAGACTGTAATGTACATATTCAGCTTTTTTTGTTTCTTTCTTTTTTTTTTTTTTTTTTTGGTGGGAAGGGTGAAAGAATAATCATGCTTATGTTTAAAAAAGGGGAACTATTCAATTGCTCATAAAAAGAATAAAAAAAATAGTGGAGATGCTGGGATAATTTGAACCATTTAAGGATGGATGTTGCTGCCAGAGCTATTTTTAGCTATTCTGTATACTGCAAAGTAGTAACTTGCACTAAAGGGAGCCAAAACATGCTGTTATGGACTTTCATTAGCATCACTGGACTTATCAGAAACAAGGTGGTAGGCCAGTCTGGGAGTTGATATGACCAAGTCTGGTGGTTGGTTGTGTGGGGTTCTTTGTGCAGTGGTTTGTGTGGTAGGTTTTGTTGTTGTGGTTTTTTTAATGAACTGAGTTTTGTAATCTGAGAAGCCTTAGTCTGTTCTAAAGGAATTTAATGGTAACATTTGCTGCTGTGAAGAGCTTGCACCTTTGTAAAGCAGACTGTTAGAACACTGCCTGTGTAGTTAATGCTCTGTGAAGTTATCTAATAGGCATTATCTGAGCCATGAAGTGTCTCATGTACACAGGTTGGAAGGAGATTTGTCCTGTGGCTCCTGAGCCATCTGTTGAGCTCCTGGATTGTCATTTAGTCATATGTAGACTGTTAAACTCTCTAGTGCTTGAACTGGTATTAACTGGAGTTTGGTTGCCTGGTTGAATCTTCTGCTAAGTTAAGTCTCTATTGCTCTAGTTTTTTAAGTAATATTCTGCAGAAGTCTTGGAAAGTGTTCTTTATAACAAGAAGTCCTTATTTTTTATGCAGCATGTTATTTGTTTACAAATTAGCTCCTGTCTTTAGCAGGAAAAACAGCAAGAAGTCTATAAAAAATGTGTGTGCTTTTGGTCACCAGTGGCACCGAAAGTGCAGGAGTGCCTGTTACATCCTTTCGGTTGTTATTTCATGTTTTTAAGTGCTGAGGTAGTACATTGTCTTCACCTTCTATAACAGAGCTTATTCTACTGATTTTTATTATGCAGACCATTAATGTCTGGCTGAATTACAGCAACTGTCCAATTGCTAATCTGTTTTTAAAGCAGTGTCTGCTACAACCTGGGGTTTTATTTTTACTTTGAGGTTGTCCATCTTTCAATTTCCAACCACTGTATTTCATTCTGCTCCTGTCTGTTACACGTGAAAGATTTCTAATCTTTGGTGGATACTTAAAAATTTCTCATTAAGTCCATTCCTAAGATTTCACTAGATAAGTGAAATTTAAGGCCATGTTTGAACCTGTGTTTGTTTGAACCTGTGTTTGTGTATAGACATTTATATTACAGATACATTTATATTATATATTGCTTGTTAGTAGGAGTTGTCATTTGACTGTTCTTTGGCTCCGTGTGAAACTGGTATTAGTGCCATGGTTAACTCTTCTTTGTTTTCTGTTTCCTCACTAATAATTGCACACCACACCAGACTTTCCAAGGTTTTGAAGTTGGGGTGTGTATGTGTGTGTGGTAGGGAAGGGAACACATCAGGACAGGTGTTACAGCTATTTCAATAATTTTACTTTTTTTCATTATTTAGTTATTTTTGGAGATGGAGGTGGAATGAAATAGCAAATTTTTATAGCAGATCTATAAAGCTGTAACTTGGTCTTCCACATTCATATATATTTTCCTACTTTTATGGGCATGTTGGGTTAAATCACTGTGGAAAGAGCATTGCAAGCATGCTTCTGAGTGTGGATTATTAACTTTCATCCATTTCAAAAGGTCTGGTTTTGGTAAGTCTGTTAGCTACCTTGTCTCATATGAATATGACGTTCCTCTCATATTAGCAGAACTACTCCTGCCAGTCATTTAAAGGAACCTTTGTTTTTGTTTTGTTTCTAGAAAATTATCTTTAGTTTAATAATCTTTCTGCAGATAATCAGTAGGGAGTTCACAGGTCACCTGCATTTCCTCCTAGAAGGATTTTTTTATTCTAAAGCATTTGTTTCCAGCAAGGCATCTTCTGCAGACTGACTTTGTGGACGTAATTTTGGATATATGGAAGTGTAGATAATCCAAATTATAATTTCTGTAATACAGTCTAAAACTACAGGACAACTGGGACATCTAAAGTTTTCAGTGGCAGTTGAGACTCCCACTGTTATCAAAAGTCATGCAGAAACTGGTTCTTCAGTTGTCTGGTCATGTAGTCATATCTTTACCCTGTGAAGGATGCTGTATTTGTGCAAGGTCATGTCACAGTTGTAGAGGCTAAAAAAATTTGCTTTTTCACTCATTCCTAGTCAGGCATGTATTGTGTTACTTGTACTTTGCAAGCATTAATGCATTTTAGTATCACTTGCTACATGCTTTAGGTGACTTGCTTTTCCTTCTGCATAGGATGAAAGGATAATTGATTATCAAGCAAGATGAGGTGCACCAGAACTTGTATTCAACAGTGAAAGAATTACTTTTGGAAGTAGATCAACTGTCCCCCTCTGAGCACTCAGGAGTGTCACAGGTAAGGATATTGCTCTGATCAGTGTTGATTCTGAAACGCTAAGAACCTGTGGAGGGCATTTCTTCAATGTTAAACATTTTATACTTGGAGACTTCTACAGCGGCAGATGAAGCTTTAGGTAACGCTTCCAAGTGAAGTTGATCTGACACCTGTAGAACTCAGTGTTACTTGTGATACTGGTCTCCTAGATGTTTTGTTTCTAGAGACTAATTATTATCTAGATCCTGGATCTGAGCAACAGCTTTTCATTTATGGTGCTGTGTTTGGTGACTAACAAGACTTCACAAAGCACAGAATATTTAGCAGAAGATTGCCATTAGTGAGAGAACTTACAGCTGAAAAGTCAATGCAGTTATCCTGTGAATTGTGGCAGTGTGTTGTGTGGTTGCTTTCCTAGCAAGAGACTCTTTCCCCCTCAGCCAACCCAAAGCCAGAAAGTAAGGATGTAGATAGGGAAATAGGCTCTGTAGTCAGTAAGAACTTTTGAAAAGAACTTTGCCAGTAGAAGTGTTACTGGCCTTTGCTATTAGAAATAATTAATTTTCTTATTTTTTAACTTCAGAAATATTACATCCCTTAATTTTGACTGTGAAAATGAGTGTGGAGAGGCGAAAAACCTTGTCAGTATTTGGGCAGCTTGTCTGTACAAATTTCAGAGATGTATTCATTCACACATATGTGAGATTGCATTCTCATGAATAATCACAAAATTGCAGTCTGTGCTTGAGTTTGTTTAAGGCTAGAAAACCATTAATAAATCGAAGCATTCAAATTTTCATGGAATTACTCAGTTTCCAGTGGTACTGTATTTCAGTGCCATTCAAAAAATATTTCATACTCATTTTTTCTATGTTCTGATATATAGATTGGTATCTAATTAGAAAAACATGTTGTATAGGTGGCATTTCGTGGCTTTTATCACTGGAGGCTCTGGGAGGATCCTGCTCCTCCAGGAAGAGAAACTTTGTGGTGTGTTGTTTATAGGGTTTTTTTCTGTTTTGTGGTTGGTTTGGGGATTTTTGTGTGTTTAGAGGTAATGCTGTGTGAATCCACTAGGTGGTAGGCATCAAGCATCTTCTAGATAATTGTACTGCAGTGAAATTTTAAGAGTGTTTTGAACATATTGGAAGGGGTACTGAAATGTTGGTAGGTTTGTTAATTAAATTTTGAGCCTTAGCTTAACTGTGTTCATGGTCCTCTCCTGTGTTAGGAGCTGGAAGACCAAAACAGTTTTCCCATTTAGAGAAGGCAAAATAAATATTTACCAAATATTAGTGAGAACCTTGTTTGCAATTTTATAGAGCTGAAGTGGTCATGCTGTGCTGTTCTAGAGAAACAAGTATGTTTCCAGTGTGTCTCATAAGAAAATTTTGGGAACTAATGCCCCTTTTACTGAGGCTGTGTATAGCAAACCTCTGTTCTTCAAGAGACATCTCTTCTGACTTATGTTTTATACCTTCTGGTGAGAAGTGATGTTGGCCTGAGCTACAAATTCAAACAGCTTCAGCCACAATTGGGTCCAACAGGTTAGGACTGAAATAACCAGTTGGTAAGCTCTAAGCTTTCCAAGTGAAAATACTATATTAGTTGAGAGGAAAGCTCAGAGTGTGGGCACACATGTAAGTTACCCTAAAGCAAACTAGTGTGTGAGCTGAACAGTTGTTATCTGTCTGTAAGCAAGTTTCCTCTGCCCCATGGACAGCATGTAGTAGCTTGTTCTGCTCCCTTTGATTTACCACACTTAGAGACACTGGCTGGGAAAAGTGCACATAGGCCTCTGAGCCATCTTCATGTGGTAGTTTGTTGTCCTTCTGGAACTTGCTTCTGTATCCATATGCTGATGAAGTTGTTAGTGTTTTAGAGAAATGTATTTATAGTCTGAGAAACACATGGGAAGAAATAGGATGCAGCTTACGGGATTCTTTCCTTGAGGACAGCCTGATGGAATACATGCAGATACTCTCATGGTGTGACTAGTTCTATTATTTTTGTAAACAAAGTGTGATATTGGATATGAAACTGTTACTGAGCACTTTTCTCAGCTCTATTACCCACTTTTGGTTGCTGTTATATTGGTTGATTTTTTTTCCTCCCTCTTTCAGACTGTTCCACTTAAACCTGGGTTTTACTTTGCTGTGCCATTTTCTGTCTGTGTGTGTCCTGGTGTATTGAATCCCAGCTATTCAGAAAAATGTGAGAAAATTCTGCTATGCACTTGTTGTGCACAGTAGCCTCCATAAATTTAGCACAAACCTTTCCTGGTATTTGCTTACAGACAAGAAGATTTGTATAAAGCTCATGTCACTTGGCTCAGTTGGAAATTGCTGTTTAAAGAATCTATTACACTGAATCAATGCTGTTCAATTGCAGTAGGCATTGTTATGAAAGTGGTTTTAGAAATTTTATAAAATACTGTTCAGTGGAGGGGGGTTTTTTTGGAGGGGAGGTGTCAGTGTGTGTACTTAAGTATAATGTGAGGAAGATCTTATTCTTTTGGCCCCAGTCTGAACTTTTGCCATGGTGTGTCTGTAGAGCTTGGCCTGGTAGAAGATCATCATGCGTAGTTCGACAAAATTCATTGCCTCACCACCACAGCACTTGCAGCCCTCAGCAAGGGGAGGCCACTGCTGCCCCTTCCAGCCTCTTGGGGCAGTGTCCATCATTTTACTTGGTGTTCTCTTTGGTTGCTCATACCTCCGCATTTCAAGGGTCTAGAAGACTCTTGACAAGTGACTTTACATTCAGAAGCATTCTTTGGCTGTTCACCTTGTTTCTTAGTACAAATTCACTTTGTTTTCTGAAGTTGAGCAGTTCTATAAGGAGCATTATAAATTGAATCCCATTTTGTTCTTTAACCTGACGAGTATGACTTCAATGTCCACAGGGAAGAAGTAACTAGAATACAAATGACTTCTTCTGAGCTGTTAAGATTTTTTGTGGTGCCTTTTTCCACCATGCTTTCAGGGGAAAAAATCAAACTTGATCTCTGTGTGAGATCCTTTTCTGCATTGCATTTTCTGGTAGACATACTGGCACTTGACCTGAAAGGAAAGCGGAATGTTAAATATACTTCACTGGATTTAGAAAGAGACTTCTGTAGTAAAAATAGTTTTACACTAGCAGGTAGTGCTAACTTTTTCTGTGTTAAATGCCTTGATTTTTGTAGGTAATATGTGGTCCCAGAATTTGCTTGATTTGCAAACATGTTTTTGTTTGATTCACTTGACACACAGGAGCTGACAACTTCTCTGGAGATGATCTATGGCCAAGATTCTGAAGCATATGACTCAGGAGGTATTTCAACAGTTCTTTGAGTGGAAGGGCATTAAAATGAAGAAATTAAATTGCATCAGAAATAATATGGACACAACTCTGCAAATTCTTGCTGACAGGTTCAGTGACATCTTAAAGGTAAGATGAACGCTCAATCTTTCCTGTCGGTGAAAATGATGAAATATGACACTCTCTAACCCAGCTCATGAGGAGTAGGCATTAGTAGGGACAACTACCTGTGGCATGGAAATTGTGCATATGAACAGAGACTTTACGGCAGTGCCTCAATACAGAGGGAAAGGTAATGCATTGAGAAATAGAGTGTTAGTTTACCTTTATTTGTGGTGCAGGGAGCTGTAGTTTATACAAAAGAGGTCCTTTTAGAAGCAAACATGCATGTCAGTACTTTTATGCAAGTATAACTTTGGGTGTGCTTTTCTGTCTGTTCATTGTGTGACTGAAATGCTTTAGTTAGTCCTTTCAAGGACTTTCAAGTGGCCTTTGGGTAGAAAGACTTCAGATTTTAAAATGTTCTATTTCATAAATGCTGCTGAAAGTGGTGATGAGAGATTACTTCAAAGAGACAGCCAATGTGACTGGATTTTATGTAGGTACAGGCTGCAGGCAAATATACAATAGATTTTTTTCTTCATTGAAATGTTGAGTATGGAGAGTTTATGAGAATAAATGGTATACCATTCTGCAATACCATTCTGATGCTCTCTCTCTCTCAGACTGAGTTGTAAGATGTTTGGAGCATTGAAGTTGGGTGCAGGTTATTTCTCTTAAAAAGCACATGGTGGAAGTGGATTGCCATCCATTGAGTTCTGCTTGTAAAGAAAATGAAAAGTAGGGAGGTAACTTTGTGACTTTTCTGTCTCTGTGCTTAATATCTATGTTTTTGCTCAGTTTAGGACTCTTAATCTTCCTGGAAAGACTGTCAGTTTCTCTCTCACCATTCCTGTGGGCTCAGGTACCTCAATCTCCTTCTTGCTCAGCTTGTGTTGACATAACCTTCCTGCCCACGTGACTTGTACATAATGCACAAGGGTTGTGCCCTTTCATAGTGAATAAGTTGTCTGCTCTTGCATTTCCTTGTATCCAGAGCATTTACTATGGCCAGATGCTGTTACGAGTGTCAGTGTTACCTGACCGGATGATAAATGCTGCTCAGCAGCAATGTATACTTGGTGCATGTCATGTGGAGTATAATGTTAATGAATATAATTACTTACAGATGTTTATAATCATGTCAGTTATTAGAGGGGGCAAAGAAAACCTGCAGGTGGGTTGCTTTGATTGCAATTCAGAGTGCTACTCTGCATGTATGAAAGTGATTAAAGTTTGTTAGTATAGTGATGAACTTTGGTTTATCAATTTCAAATCTGAACTTTTCTACAAATGCTTCAGAGGTGGAGGAAATATACAGACTTTTGGGATGGGCTGGTAAAGCAGTGGTAGGTAGACCAAGGAAGAAATTTTCATTTATCCCTCTAATCGCTTGAACTTTTGAGATGCAATTTTTCTGTTGCAATTTAACTTCCACCTCCTTCAGAAAATAAAGAGTGAACTGTCATGTAAAGGAAACGCTTCTTTGAAGTGTTTCCCTTCTCTGTATTTTAAATAGATATGACTTTTCCTCTCTCTCTGAATCCAAATTAATCTATTGTAGCATCTATGGGAATATATACAACAGGAAATGGGTCAATGACAGACAAGGAAATTTTCAGAGCCTGTATGACTCCTTTCCAGTGTGCAACTTCAGGCTTTCGGGAGCAACACTGCTTGAACTTGCACTGTTAAAGTTTTTATTTTTAGCTCCTTTGAGGTTAAGACAATAAAATATTTTTACAGTATTTAGTGGAATACATAAGCTTGATAGGTAAATGAAGAAGGTGGGGTTTGCAGGTTTTTCTTATGACTGTTTATCTTGCATGTTAAATACAGGACCATATTTCTTTTTAAGTTCTGTTTACCAGTGTAATATGTCTTCTTCTGCAGATGTGAGCAACAAAACTTTGCTAAAAACATTCAGTGTAAATATAAGGTGGTCTTACTAATTTTTTTCTGGTGTCTTCTGCACCTTATATCCGAAGCAAAGTTATTTCTGACTTTTATGAAAGCACTTATGGTTTCCTGGTGAAATCTTTAACCTTGTTTCACACTTGATAGACTGTGAAATGGATCCCAGGATGTGTCTTTATCTCAGGCTGTACCATATAGGAATGCAAATCTTGTGTACCACTGTGTGGGTAGCACATGTGGATTTTTGACATGAAACTCAATAGGAGGATTTGGATTATTCTACTGTTTCATTTTTGATAAAAAGTAAAATGAGATTAGGAAAATAAAACCCAGCCAAGGAAAGAATCAACTTTATTTTTGTCTGGTGAATCTTAACTCTATTAGTTCTAGATATTGTTATATTACCCAAGTGTAAGGTGAGATCTGACACAAATCCTGATTAGATTTCCAGTAGTGCTCTTTGCATTTCTTACTTGTTTTTGCTGTCTGCTTGCTAACTTCTTATTTCCAATTGCAAGGCTGATTGTTTCTTTCTGCACTTTGAAGTGTTGTAGCCTAATGTTAGAGGCATTCTTGCTTAAGAGGAAGTGGTTGGCAAGCAGTGTGGATTAAATTCTCGAAAAGGTTGAGTTGGCTGTTTCTGAAGAACTGGATGCATACTTAGATGTAAGTTCTAATTATACCTGCTCTGTCACAACGTTTTTTACATTTTATACATATTTGATTTCAGTTTAAAACTTTTCTTAATGAATCAGACAAGATATTTGGTACAAGGCAGCATTTTTTTTGTTTTGTTTGTTTTTGTGGGAATGTGATAGAAAGCCAGTTTGGATGCTCCCCAGACACAAAAGAGTGTGTTTTCCAGGCAACAAGCAAAGAGGACAGATTTGCTTTACAGGAACTTAGCTTTATGTACAACTGGCTTAACTAAGAAATACTAGAAAAACTGGTTCTTCTCTCTATATATGCAGAGAAGCTTTCTTTGTGCCTGACCAAGTTTTGGCTCCTGTGTTGAAAATACAGGTGAAAAGTCTGCTTAAAATAGTGGGATTGCCTCTCTGGGTGAATTTGTATGGATTACTTTTTCCAGTCTTAAGGGATGAATAGTTTTTCATCACTTTCATTTTGCAGGGGACAAGTGTTCTTGCCTCACTGGTAACCTTTTCCTGTGCTGGTGTTAGCCTTTTTTCTCAGTAATTTGTATCTTCTGACAAGCATTTCCTCCCTTCTCCTTTGCTGACGCTGAAGTGCTTTCATTGTCTCTGCAATGATAGTCCCTGCTGTGCCTGAGGATGGGCATGTCAGCAAAAGTTGCACCTGTCCTTTAAGTAGCATCACACTGACAACAAACCAGTAGTTTAGTTTGCTTGAGACTGCTCTCAGTAATAGAACCAGTGACTCCCATTGGTTGCATGCTTTAATGTGCCATATCTATTTAACTGTGCTATCCTTAAAAAATTCTTTTGTAGCACATGGAATCAGAAACTGGACTTCTGCATAGAAACAACAATCAGTTTTATTCTTTTGAAACTCTTGGACGAACTCTTACACTTGTTAACTTCCCTTTTAGAATCTCCATAAGAAGAGAGAGAAAAATCTGTTAAATTATTATTTCCATTAACATCAATACTGGAATTTCTCAGTAAAGATTTTACATCTTAAATGTTGGTGTGTATAAATGAAGAAATACTCTCAATATTTAATCTCCCTCTATGTAATTCAGTCAAGGAGCTCAATGAAGCAGAGAAGAGAATAATTACGAGTACTTACAGCAAAGTTATATATAAAGTTCATTGTGAGCAAAGTATGATCACTGCCATACAGAACAGATCCTTGGCCAGTGTTGAGGTGTATTTATGCCTTATTTATTTCTATCCCACTGAACTATGCAGGTAACCCTTTCTGACGTAATTTCTTTTTGATAAATGTCTCTATCTTTTTATGAGAAAATTCTAGGGATTTATTAGTGATGAGAGATTGGTTGGGTTAAAGCTTTGGAATTCCAGTGGTACATTACATTAGCCAATGCTTCATTTCAGTTAAATACAAAGATACTTTCTTAAAAGAAATAAGAAGTGGCAGCTGGAATCTCTAGATTTATGGCAAGGCAGTAGTATGTAATTTAAGGGGTTTGAGCTCCACGTAGAATGTTGGTTTTTCAGGAGACTGTTAGTGTAATGAAACAATAAAAAACCTCTTCCGTGGGGAAAGACCCTGAAAAGCTGAATTCAAGTAGGCTCCAGGCAGTTTCTCTAATGTGTTGGACTGAAGCATATTAAAATTGAAAGCTTTAACACTTTCTGATTTTTTCTTTTCATCCTGATTCAAAAAAACTGGCAGAGGAATGACTGAATAGATAGAAATCCTAATATTAACAACCTATTATCAGTTAAGAAAACTGTGAAAAGCTTAAAGGCCCAATTGAGGTGGAAGCAGGTTGAAAAGAACAACATTAAAGAAGAATGAAAACATTGTAGTGTTGGTACTTTTGTCTGTCATTTTTCAGATTAGTTTAGCAATATTAATTTAGTCTAATCCAAATAAGTGGTAACTAGGTAGTTTGTGCTTTCTAAATTCAGTTTTGTCTTTAAATGTGGAAGTTTTACAGCCCCTGAGACCAAACTTGAATGCCATAAAAACCAAAAAAACCCCAACCAACCAGTCCAAAAAGTCAGTACATAGACACTTTTCTGTTTCAATCCCAGACATGACACTGTGCTTTCAAGCAATTCCCTCCCGTGACGGGTGCAGTTCACAGCATGAACAGTTTTGTCCAACTCTTTCTACTGTGGTGGTTGTGTGAATACTTTCACTTTTAACTCTGTTGATAATGTGTATGCCTCCTCTTTGGTGACAGAAGTCAATGTCCCAGTTTTCAGGGTTCCCCACTACCCCTCAGAGAAATTCAAAGAATGTAAATATTACTTCAGCTTCACTGGTAATATTCACTTGAGTTTCACTGCTGTTTGTTTGATCACACATTAATTATTCTGATGATCCCTAAG
>JAWWEU010000081.1:31849484-31934022 GCA_035583155.1 Acropternis orthonyx
AGCTTCACTGGTAATATTCACTTGAGTTTCACTGCTGTTTGTTTGATCACACATTAATTATTCTGATGATCCCTAAGGTAAAAAAGAACCTGCATGTGTGCTTCTAAACATTGTAGAGGGGCAGTAACCTCCCAAGAGGGATTTAAAATAAGATACACTAATGAAATCTATTGGGAAAAGCATTCTTGAATAATGAGGTGACATGAAAAAAGAGCCTGCTTATGGGAGGAAAACTGAATGAATTATAGAACCTGGTGTTGCTCATAGATGAATGATGTTGCTGTTCTGTTTATAGGTGATCGCTAATTAAAACAAAAAAACCACCAGCTTTTTAATTTAGGAAACAAGTAGGCAAAGGGCTAGACCATTTGATATGTCACATAAATAAAGGGAACACCTTTCTCAGTGATTAGGTTTTAAGAGATTCTCTTTGGTTTCCAGGAAGGAGACAGAGTAAAATATGCCTTTGAGAATATATTCAGTTTCAGAGTTGTGATATTGAAGCTGTTTTTTTTTATTCTGATATTGTATGGTATGATAGCAGAGTCAGATTATACACAAACTTTGCTGTCTCTAATCCTGATGATCACAGTGATTTTGAAATGACATCAAAAAACTTCCTCTTCTGCTTAACATAAAATTCAATTCCAACTGTTGTAGACAGGGAACCTCACAAATTTTTGACAGATGAGTTTTCTGAAAGGTCATAATCTGTACAGATGGTGTTATTGTGAAAATTACAAGAGCTGAGGAAGACTGTCCCTCTCTTTAGTCCTCCCTGCAGGAATGGGCTGTGCTGAAATAAGCAGCTTGTGTGACAAAACAGGAAAGTTCCCCCCCTGGCTCACAGCCTGGATTCAGTGTGTGCCTTCTCTGTAAAAATGCCAGTATTGCTCAGTGCTTGTACTTTCTGCATGATCACAGATGGAGCTGGTAACTGGTAACTGATGCGTTACAGAGGACTCTTGGCTATGTGCAAACTAGTCTTCTCCACTTTGGTTATAGCTGGTGCTGGCTGCTGTCATGGAAGAGAATGGAAACTCAGGGTCTTGTCCTTACTTTGACAGTAGACAGTTCTAAAATATGGTGGAAACCAGGACTGGGGAAGCAATTAGTTCCAGGTAAAGAGCAGAAAGGCAGAGAAGAAAAAATAGGAAAGCTGGCAGAAATAAAGTTCTTCAAAATAGTGCTGAAACTCTTATTACATTTGTAATTTTTTCCCCCTCTAATTTGAAAAGTTTTGCAATTGATATTCTTTGTCTCCTCATGAGCTTTAATAGTTTCTTAGCGCATGGTATGCCAGGGAGGAGAAAACAGCCTACTTTCCTTCCTTATGTGGTATATTGGACAGCATCTCCTCTATCTCCTTGTCTCCTGGCACTGTATTGCTGCCTCCTCAACTCAGAGTGGCAGTGCCATGTGTTCTAAATGTGAAAACTTCAAATCTCCCAAACTTGAAAAGCCACAAGCTACCCAGCAAGTGCTGATGTTCCCATGCAGTGATTTTGCATGACCAGTTAATGTATTGGAACTGCTTCACTGAGTACCACCTGGAGCTCCAGGTATATGCAGGTCTTCCTGGGAAATACTGGCAGTTCCATCATCTGCACAAGGATGGCTTCAGTAATGCCTTCTGTGCTGTAGCATTTTAAAAACACTTTCTAACAGTGCCAGTTGATAGGTAGCCCCTGTCAATTACCTGGGTGGAGAAGATGAAGCTGATTTATATAAAAGTCACTCTTCATTATGCTTTATTCCCAGTTTAGGAATCTGTTGCTTAAAATTAAGTAATTTTTCTACTTAAATGAATAAGGGATCAAATAGATGAAGTGTAGCTTGATATCATAGATGTTTATAATAGGATTTAGTTAGAACACTTTCACTAGCATTTTGCAGATCTTCATCTGTTCTAAAGGTTTTTGCAAGTAGAAGTGAGGGGGGGGAGAGTAAAAAAAACCCAAAACAAACAAAAAAAACCCCAAAGAAACAAAGACTGAAACAAATGATTGATTCTACTTGAAGAAACTATCTGGGATGCAGCAAGATCAGCATTCTGAAAGCTCATCCAAGCTTGCCAGCTGCATTTCAGATTGCTCCACATGTAACTAATCTTCAGCTCAGAATTGATCCTGCCTTGATCATTTGATGGAAAATTCTAGTTCAAGTCGTAGTATTATTCAGCAGTTGCTGGTTTCATGTTGGGTATCTGAAATTGTGTTCTCCCTCATTAAGCAGCAGCAACACTTCGAAAATAGAGACAGTGATTTTCCAAATTCTCTGCTGATCTGTGTCCCAAGAGCCCATCACTGACAAAACACATGCTTCCCTTTGCTGTCTGTGTAATTGTTCAGAGTAGAGGCAATTTCATCTTACCATGCAGGCAATGTCTGAAAAGTGCTGTACTCATACGTGCTTCTTGGCAATAGTGGGGAGATTTTACTTGGTTTATGGGTACAGAGTGTACATTTGTCTGTTAGAGTGCACTTACCCCTCAACACTTCTCAAAGAGGATTATATAATTAAAGACATAACTTGGGCGTGAACTTTTGAGTTGTATTTTTACAAGTCTATTTCTTCTGACCTCTAAAAGTTTCTTCTGATACTATTTTTTACCTCTTGGTTCTGTGTAAGGGAAACTTGAGCACCTTGCATGTTTTACCCTATCGTAAAATTAGAAAACAGTCTTTTCTTGCCATTTTCTTGCATTAATCCATTTTCATTTGAAACCCGTTGAATTTCCTTGACTGATGTTTCATTTTGTTAAACTAATGTGAAAAACCCACCAGTGTTACTACAGCTTTGCATTCAAAACCAGGAGTTTAGCATATAAGAAGATGGAACACCTGAGGTGGATGTGGTTGTCATGTTGTTATGTCAATTGTCAGATGAGGAAGATAAGACTGCTCTTGTTTAGAAGTGGTTGATCAATTTTTAGAGTCAAATATTTTATTTTAAGTGCTGGGTTGAGAAAATGTTCTTAATTTACTATTTGCATAGTTCTAGATACAGTGCGCAAATAAAATTATGACTGAGAAGGTAGAAAGCCCCAGAGTTTTCTTAAATATTTAACTCAGACCTCAAAAACAGCAACTTCTTCACCAAGAACCATTAATTGAATGACACCAAGTTACAGGCTTGGGGAATAAGTCATTGAGATTCAGCCTCAAAGGATGTATTTGAATTAGAAACTTTTTTTTTCTTGAAGTCAGGAAGTTGACTTTGTTCATCTCTCTAACTACATAATGAATGGCCAGTGCTTGAATGTTAATAAAATAGCCAAATTCCACTTTGATCACTTAAATGCAGTTGAGAAAGTGGACTGTGCCCTTTGTTCTCTGGTTTCGTTTTCTTTTCTGTGAAACAAGTTTGCCTAGGCCTCTGAAACAAATCCACAGCTATAAGTGAACCCTGCATGATTGCTGTTTTTGTTCTATCTACTCTCAACTGTTATTCTCTGTCTACCTTATTCCAGCAACTGTTTTCCCCTTGAACTCTATTTTCAAACCCTTTTGTTGAAGCTTATCCTTGCCTAGTGTCTCAGTGACTCTTTGAGAATAAGGAGTAGATCTGTGCACCTTCATGCTCTGCAACTTTGAAGGTGATCTTTCAGTAACTTACCTTTCTCTTGGATGTTAATCATAAGCATGTAATTTTATAGCCTCACCTCTGTGCGTTCTTTACCTGAGAGCTTGTAGTGCCTTGGGTTTATTTTCTTGTGTAACTGTCATTACCCTAATCTTCCAGTCTTCTGGCCAGGAATTAAGATCAAGCAACAAGTTCCTCTTTCTTGGTTATTACTGATAAAGCACAGGACTGCCTACCAAATCCTTTTGTGAAATTATTTCCAGTGGGACACTACTATGGAATACAGAAGAATAAAACATGCAGCATTTGAACAGGGAGGTGATCCTGTACATAACGTATCTTATATAGCTCATTATAGTTGCTTAGTTTTTTATTAAAAATTAAGTGAATCTCATGAAAGACACAATACTATAGGAAAGAAGATTCAGTACTTCATGATTGAACCTTAGGGCCGGTTAGGGGGTTTTTAAAATGTATTTCACAAAACTTATACAGAGTTATCTGCCCAGTGCAGCATTCAGGATTATGCATAATAATCCTTGGATACTAAAAGCCCCTAAGTTTCTGTCATGCATGAGAGAAATTGAATTGTTCAAGGAATTAGAAAAGATTTCTTGAAACATTAAAACGAGTTGGTTCACATCTGTTTTCCGTAAAATTTCTGCTGTGATAATGTTACACAAATAAGGTCTGAAGTATGCAAATCAAAGTTTAAATGGCCAGTTTCAGGGTATTATACTTCTGTGTTCCTCTGTAACAGGTACATTCTGAAGTGCAAACCACTGGTTTTGTTTCAAGACCAATTAATTAATTTTGCTGGTATTGTTTTTAGCAGGGATTAATTAATTTTACAGCTTTTAACAAGAGCAAATTTGTTTGATTTTTTTTTTTTTAAAATCTGATGAAAAGAAACAACATTTTGTTTTGACTTTGTTTTTAAGGATTCATCCTGCATGCGTGTACATGCACGTGCCCCACCACTAAAGTCCACCAGAAAGCAATCTGTGCTGCCTGCAGTGCACAGAAACACAGATGATGTTTGACTAAGAAATGGAATACTAATAAATATCTTTCAGCTGTTTCTTGGGGAATCTTTTAGACCTCTGGCTGTTAATCCTTGTCCCAGTTCTTGGGGAAAATCTGTTTTGCTTTAAAGTACTTTATCTATAATCAGCTTATTCAGAATTAATCTCCATGCCCATCTGCAGGCTCTTGACAGACTGGTAATTTCCCTTCCATCACAGTCTCGTGCCCAGAGAAATTGCACATTTGCAACTACCAAAATTTTTGTTGTTTTCCACAAATGCAAAACTGCTATAGGAAAATAAAGCATACAGAGATATTAATGTTAAGTAACTGTTGAGGGAAGGCAATGTTTAGTGGTAAGGTCTTGTAGCCACTCATTTAGCTGTGTCAGCCTTCAATGTTCAGTGTGTTTCAGCATCCAGTTTTGTGTATTTAAAAACCCCCACAACATAAGTAAGATCAATCACAATGAAATGGAGTAAACATGATGAAATGTTGTCATACAACAGTATTCCTTGTGGAATGAATTTTCAGTTTCCTTAGTGTGAGAAGGGGATATTTGTTGCTGACAGACATTTGACACTATGTTGAAATGCAAAAATACAATAACAAAACTTTTCAAAGTCTTCAAGTGCTCAGATTTTCTTCACTTTAATTTTACTGAAGAAGTGTGTAGTCATGGTTCACTCCTGTATTTCACTGCATATGTTTGGGTTCTCTTAACTAGAGATTTTCCTTTGAGTATTTAAAATGTTTTATAAATATTGAACAATTCTTTATGTCTGCAAGATCAAAAGTTTTCAGATCCCATCTTTAAACCCAGATTTCAGATTATTTGGGAAGTGACTAATTCTCCTCAGTCATTGATAATTAGTGAAAGAGATGGAAATTGCTTGTTTTCCTCTTCAAGTTTTTGACTACTTGTGTACATTCCTTTGCATCACAGCGATTCTTCTGTCTGGGTGAAATAGGGATAGGTGAGAGATGTACAGCTATCTTGTACTTTGCTGTTTTTCCTCTGGTCAGAGGAGTTGCTGGCCTGGAGACTGTGAATGAGCAAACATTCCTATGGAAAGATTCTGTTCCAGTTGAGTTTTAGTAATCTAGACCTCTAGATCAGAATTTGAGATTGTCTTTCTTGTAGTCCCCTTGTCCAAATCCAGTGTGTTCTCTTCCTTCCTCAACAGCTGATGTTTATGTATATGTGTAGCAGCTGTGGGTTTATGTTTTGTGTATGGAGTCTAGTGCTGTTAATGTGCTAAGTATTTAGGTACCTAATCCCTTCTGATAAATCCAGAGAGCCTAAGTGTAAGTGATGGGTTAATAGCAGAATAGCTTCTATTGATTCAGAGCCCATTACTTTGGTTTTCTTTTTTCCCCCCGAGCTCCTGAGAAGAGATAAAACAATAAGACAAAAGTTAAAAGATGAAGGTGAATGGCACCTGTTTTGTTCCTTCTCAGTAGAAAGACCAGCTTGAGTATTTCTGTAATTTATAGTCATTCAGTGAATTGCTATTTCAAAATTTTGAAACCTCACGCTTTCTATGAATTCTGTTGGCACCAGGTTGACAGGCCTGGTGCTGAACATTTGATTGTATTTTGTTGCTAATGAGCACTATGATGTCAAAGTGCTGCTGTTCTTTGGGAGTGCTGGGGTACAACACCTTGTGAAGGCTTTGAGTCCTAAGCACTTAGGAGATATGTTCATCAAATGCTTGGTTGTTATTTGCAATCGAGTTTGTTTTGCTTACTGGTGAAATTCTTCTCCCTCTGTTTGTAGGATGATAAAGTTAAATCTCTTCTCCTGAATTTGTTCTGCTGTAACAGACTGATGCCTGAGCCGGTGGTGAGGAATGATTACTTCCTTGTAGTTGATGCAATTCCAGTTTCACTGCAGCCAGGTGAAGAGTATGACCCACATGAAAAACATGATTCTGAGAAAACAGATGGGGTTAAAAAAAAAAAAAAAGGGATTAACTGAGGAGAAGGAAGCAAATTCTGCTCAATACATGAGGAACTTTTCCATCAGGTGTTTGGTTGATACTTCTGGTTTTGTTTGGTTTTGAAATTATTGACCTGATTTGAAATCTCAAAATATAAAAGGTTAGGTAGGTGCAGTCATGTTTTGTGATTATACAGTCTTCACTGTGCTTTTTTTAAAAAGTATATTTTATTCTAATTAAATGTTTGGGGATATAAAAGTGATGTTACTGATCGTATTCTTAGTTTGTCAGTGTTTTTCTTTTTTCTCTGTGAGGCTTTAAATTTACAGAGATTAGTCTTGTTAGATGCCAGGGATCTTTAAGATGAAACTGTAGTGAGTTGCTTTTGTATCCCATGTTCTATCCCTCTTTGTGCTCTGATTCCAGATATCACATTCCTCCTAAAGATGCTCTAGGGTATTACTTTTTTTTTCTGGAGTTTTGTTGTTATTGCATAGACAAATTGTTCCTAACTGACTTCAGGATTTAAAAAACGCCAACAATATACTGCTTTGACAACTGGTAAAAGAAAAGGTGAGCACCCTTCCTCTTTTCTGCACTCTGCAGAGTCAGAATGCTCAGTGTTGCTGTAGCAGCATGTTTAGCCTCTGGGTGTTGCTCTTGGACAGCACTGTTGGCTGACTACTATTTTGCAGAGGAATTGCTGAAGCTGCTTGTTGTTGGATAAAGAATGTAAAAATGCAGTATGTAATAGGCAAGCAGCAGCACTGGGGGAACTGGGGACCCCTCAGGTACAGTATTATGGCCCACAGTGGATAGAAGACAACACCATGGCAGACTCATCTCTGCTATTAGACTTGGTTTTCTATCCTTAAACAAACCAGATTTTTATATGGAATAGCATGTAAGAGGTTTTGTTTTCTTTTCATTACATGATAATGATTTTTTTGAGTTTTGTGATGTGTGTACAAACAATGACAGTAAAACCTTTGTTAAAAGTGTTTTTATGTAGAATTTTTGGTTAATGTGATAAATATTTTCACTATAGAAATCAAAGAAGAGTAATATCTTGTCAATGAATATAAAGTTTAGAAGACTTGTGGAATGCTTTCCAAATACTAATTGCATTCACCATTAATGAAATGTTAACTATAATTTTAATTAATGTTAAACACTGAAGAGAGGTTAGAAGACTAACCTGATGACTTGTATCATGCTGTGTAACATATATTAGAATAAATTTTTTCCCAGTTTTTGTGCTCCAGAGTCCATGCAACCTCCAGTGTAGTTAGACTCCCCAAATTGTTAACCTTCTTGGTTTTCTGAAACCAGAAGTCTCTGTGTATGCTTGATAAAAAAAAAAAAGAAATTGCAGACCCTTCAAAATCTCTTCAGCAGCTGTAAGTAATATGAAACCTTTTGTTACATATGAGCCTTTTCCATTCGAATTAAATGTTGATTACAGTTTTAGTGTCACTGGTTCTGTTTGTTTCTACTTCGACATTTTCTATGGTAATTTTGTAGTTGTGAATTTCTTTTCGTTTCTTACTTGCTGGAGGCCTTACGAAAACAGGTTGGTTCAAGGTCATGTTGCACAGCTATCCTGTCAAAGCTGAATACTAATCTATGGTAATAGACTGCCTGCTGTGTAGTTCGAGACACATCTCTTTCTACTGCATCTCTTCTGTCTGGAAGGTGGTTACTTGGAGAATAGAGGGGAGAGGGCGAAATGATCTTTTAGGAACCATCTGCCTTCTTGCTCACTTGCTGCTTCTTCTAAGAAGCCTCACTCTTCCTTGGTATCAGCATTCTACAGCCTTGAGCGGTGTCTTTGCAGAGACCGGGATTGCAGACTCCCCAGCGGCTGAGTATTGCTTTACTGGGAAGTAAGGCATTCAGTTGCTGTCATGGGCACAAGACACTCCTTATGGCCTTTAATGGTAAGCCAGCAGTTCCAGCTCCAGGTGTTAACAACTTTCTTTCATAAGGATTGTTACCTTCGTTACTTGCTCAGATTTGTGTTCTCTCTGCACTCATCGTGGTGTTCACTGGTTGTGATTTGGTATCAGTCTTGGCTTTTGTTCAGAATATGATACCCAGGTTGGCTACTACAATTACCTTCTAGGCTGTAAATCTGGTAACAAAGTCACCTAAGAGGGAATGCTCTCTTCAGACACCTGCAACTACTTCCTCTGGCTCTATCAAACCTAGCCTGCAGACCTGGGTTTCTTTGGAAAGGCTGAGTTTCTTTGGGAAGAGGACTTCTTTCAGCAGATTGGGAGGACATTAACATTTCTTATCTCCATTGTTTGGGTGGAGCTGAGGGAGCTACCTCTCCGGTTCTGAGTGCTGCACCTCCGGTCAGTTCTGGAGACTCCTGCTGTTCTGTTCACTGCCTCTTAATCTTCATGCTCACCCTAACATACATAGTAATATCACTACATCTTTCCAAATAGTTTGCTGCTTGCTCCATTAGT
Organism: Acropternis orthonyx; assembly: GCA_035583155.1. Classification (NCBI taxonomy): domain Eukaryota; kingdom Metazoa; phylum Chordata; class Aves; order Passeriformes; family Rhinocryptidae; genus Acropternis; species Acropternis orthonyx. The sequence continues at coordinate 31,858,516 of JAWWEU010000081.1, forward strand.
ATTTAACACCTCTGCCTGTGCAGTTTTGAGAAGGGTTGGTGGGGGTGTGTGGTATTTTGTACTTCAAAGCAACTCTCTGCTAGTACAGAGTCCTTATTATCAGCACTCACTAGTAGTTTAACAGTTTTTTCCCCTGCAAGTTTGTGTAGCCTGCAGATTGAATTATATTCCTTCACAGGTAACTGCTTCAAGAACTTCCCCTAAATTGGCAAAGACTGATTTCATTTGCAGTCACTTCATTTCCCCAGTTTGTAAGGAAACTGATTTCAAATCAGGAGTCCAGTAGCTTGCATGCTAATGACTTTCTAGGCCACAATGGAGGTTTGAGGGTCAGATCTTCATTCACATAATAAAAAACCCTGGTGGAAACTTTCCTCAGATTTCTGGGCGTGTGCTGGCAGGCACTAAGATAATGCACAATGCCACAGCTCCTACAGTAGTTGTCTTGGAAAGTGTGTTTTTCACAGCAGACGCTGTGGATAGATAGACCAAAAACAATTGTCAAATTGTCCTAAATCTGCTGTTGCAATATGTGGTGGAGGCACATGGACTCAGGTGTTGGAATTGGGTTTTGGCAGGTTTAGATTCAGGGACTGCAATACATCAAGATCAAACCATGTGGAAGTCTAAGGTAAAACCATTTGAAATGGATTTTTTAAAAATATACTTTAGAATACCTTTTGTCTTGCATCTCTGTGTTAAAGCTGTAAGGTGTGTTATTAATACATGGGGAGAAACAAGATTTGACCTGCTGTGTGAAGATGTGATGTTGGTTTGTATTTGTTACCTGCTGTGCTGCCAGTAGCTATTTCTCTGCCAGAAGTCTGTGAGTGAGATTCCCTTCCACTTGCTATAGAGCAGAGATGGGAAAGCTTACCAAAACTCCCTGAATACACCTTTCTACGCTTGTGAACTTCCAGCTATTCAACTTTCCTGCAACCTTAACAACTGGTAGCATAGTCAAACAGACTGGATCTGTTCTGTCGCATTTTGGCCAGCCCAGTGTGAACCAGGGGTGTCTGGTATTTTGAAAATGGTATGGCAAGTTTAATCTGCCATCTTAGCAGCTCTCTGGCTTCTTCATGACCTCCTTTTCCAACTCTATGGCCTGGTGTTTCAGCAAAGCCAAGAGCTGCACCACCTGGCATCAATGTAGAGTATTGGCAGACTTGGCAGCTCAGCAGAGAGTCCTTGTTTGAAGTGAAAGAAGATGGTGCATATTTGAGGCTTTAAGATGCAAGATGATATTCCTTTAGATGACTCAACAGCAGATTTTGCCCTTGCTAGATCTGTCTTTGATTTTCTCCTCCCAGATGTGGCCTAGGATGCCTGTGCTGTAGAAGTACATGGTGCAGCCTTGTGATCAGTACATGGTTACACGTACTTTGTTCCAGGGCTGAGGGAACATATCTAATGATCACTCTAGCACCTGCCAAGGCCTCCATGCATTGCTGAAACTTGTCTTTCTAACTAACTTCCTGAGAAATTTTCTTCTTTCACTCTGATAATAAAACTTCTCTGTTACTCTCAAAGACAGTCTCTTGTGGTGTTACCAGAACCTGAAGATCTGTGAAAAGCAAGTTCTTAATAGTGTTGACTTTTGTACTCTGTGATGGGTTAGGTTATTGTCTGCTTCCCCACCCTTGTCCTGCCAGAGCAGCAGTGGAGTAGACACAGGAACAATACTTGAAGGAGAATAAGAGTTTTGTACCCAGTAGACAGTCTTTCCAGTGTCTTGAAATAATGTAGAAGGATTTTTTTAAAGTGGTAATTAGCACAAATCAATTTTTTATGCAGCGTTTGCATGAACTGTGGTAAATTACAAGCTGTGCAAGTCCTACCAGCTGAAATACTGAACAAACGCACAAGAAACCTTGTGCAGCATAAAAGTAACATGCAATGTGAATGTGTATGGCCTGCACAACTTGAAGGATTTCTTCGTGTAAAAGTATTTCAGTTTACACGATTGATTTAGTCTCCCTCAGGAGAGAAACTTGGAGAATTCCTTTGGAGCAAATAGATTGAAGATGCTTTGGTCCAACTACTGTGATGAAATCTGGGTGAATACTCCAAAGGAAAAGCCCACTGACCTCCATATCAGGAGCTGCATGTGAACGCTGCTGGAGCTGGAAGTGGTGTGATTTGGAAAACTTCATTTTTATCTCATAGAACTTAGTTAAAAGTTGAGATCTGCTGTTGGGAAATGCAGTTCTGTTCCATAAACACCTTTTCTTCCTTTTCCTAATTTAAGATAACTGTCAAAATGGTGATTCCATGAAAGCAATGCCAACCTTTCTTTGAAAGCTGGCTGTGACTTGCAGGTGCAGTTAAGGCCACAGTTTCCAATGCATCACATGAAAGGAAGAAATATCTCAAAATTGTTGTGGTTGGGCAACAATATGTTTGCATTAATGGCTTTTTCCTAGTATTCTTTTGAAATATTTTGTTAACCAGAGTTTGACTTTGTTGTATTACAGTGATGTATCTGCAAAGCTGTTATGTTCTTGGGGTGGCTTTTGCTATTGGGGTCTCATAGTTCAGTCACTGTGACTCCACAGCCTTTGTATTTCAGTACTTAATTCCTTATGTTCTCTCTACAAACTACTGTAGAGGGTGGGAATGGTTTGGTGCTGGTGTTCTGGAGACACCGTGATTTCTTTTATGCTGCCTTTTGCGAGTAACATGACTGATAATGTGCATAAACTGTCAGACCAATCACTTGGGTCTGCTGTAGTGATTTACCACGGAGCTGTCTGTTCCCCTCCAACTTAATATTAGGCTTCCAGCCTTGTCTGCCTGTGTGCTGCAGATTGTCCCACTGTTTTACTACTGCTTTAAAGATAGGATCAAAGCCCTCATCCTTATTTATAGCCTATTCCTACAACTGCAGTCAGAAGTGGTGTGGGTAACTCGGGGAGTCCACTGGATACCAGTGACTTGGGTTTTGAACACATCTTTTTTCTTCCTGGGTATTTCTGTTTCAATGAAAGTCTCTCTGAAAAAACTGAAGTTTTGATAGGAAGCTTAAGAAACATGCACTGAAATTTGCTTTAAGTAGTACATCTGAAGAGTACTTGATATTGTCTATACTGTTTCAAAGCATGGGTGGCCGTACTAGTTCCTGTTGGTCCTAACTCTGCCAGAAGCTATGGTTTTAGTCCTTTGCAAGAACACAGTGTCAGGAAACAACCTGTTAGTGCTGTTAGATGAGCCAAAATGATGAACTTTGTTTACTGAATACTCATTGTATTGAAAACTTTCTAGTCAGAGTGTGCTGACAGTAGTGTTAATATCTTAATACTATGCTCGAGGCACTTAAAAAGTTAAACTTTTGACATATTTATTTGCTTTTTTTGGCTCAAAATCATGATTAATTTTTTATCTTTTAAAAATTCCCTTTATGATTGTTATTTAATTGATGGTAACTATACTGCAAAGCAATAAATAAAAGAAAGGCAAGTAGTATAATTTGGAACATGGTAATCTTAGTAGCCTGAGTCATGAATTTCATCATTTGCTGCAGTTAGTATCATTTTATGATTCATAAGTCTATTAATTTCTTTTTTTAGTGTGCCATCAGATAAATAGCTCAACAGTAAGGTGTCAGAATTTTCTTGTGTCACCCCAGTTGTAGGAGAGAATGCATGTTTGATCGTTCCTAAGTAAACATAGTAAATCTGTCCTCTGACCTCTTAAATCTACAAAACAGCTTCCTGTGCTTTAATGGAGCAGTAACTGATTAAGGCATCCAGATTATCAAATGACCACTACCTCAACCTGAAATTTATACTTTGTTCAATTTGTTTTGAAATACATTTGTTCATTTGCTGAAGGTGACCTACTAGCATGGATCAGTGCACAGACACTTACAGAGCGATCCTGGGCTGACTTAAGCAGGAAGCATTTAACATTTGCTTAATGTTAAGTCAGTGCTACTACAGAAGTACTGTCAGGCCCTTGAATGGTTGATGTCTCTAATTTAATTAGAGAAAATGTACTCTTTCCATTACTCTCTGTGGGTTCACTTTCAATTTAAAATCATCAAGTGGTGTGTGATTTGTTTTGGAATGTGCCCTCTTTCTAGGTGCCATGCCAGCCACCATACCTGCCACCTATTTAACTTAATTTTGAAAAGCTCTACAGAAAGGATCAGTCTTTCTGTAGGTAGGTAGAGATACATTATTAAATCAGAACTTGCATTAGTTCAGGAGAATGAATTTGCTGTAGTAATGTTTGCTTTTTCCAGAATCAGTGCAGTGAGGACAAACCAGTAATGGGCATGTAAATATACGACCAGCATCTTTGAACCCATGGCCATTCATTATAAAATCAGTATCCTCAGTTCACAGAATCACAGAATGGGTCATGCTGGAAGGGACCACAGTGGGTCATGTGGTCCAACCTCCCTGCTCAAGCAGGGTCCTCTAGAGCACATGGCACAGGATTGCATCCTGACGGTTTTTGAGTATCTCCAGGGAAGGAGAATTCACAACCTCTCTGGGCTGTCTGTCCCAGTGCATGGCGAACCTGCACAGTAAAGAAGTTCTTCCTCATGTTTAGGTGGAACTTCCTGTGCATCAATTTTTGCCCATTGTCTCTTGTCCTGTTGCTCAGCACCACCGAGAAGAGCCTGGCTCCATCTTCTTGTCATCCTTCTGTCAGATACTCCTAGACATTGATATACAAATAGGTTTATGCTAAGGTAAATGTCATACAAGCTTGAAGTGCTGGGGTATTGGCTGAAGGTACGATCTTGGCAAAGTAAGGATATAGTCATAGTGTGCCACTGAGAGGCAGCACTGTTCACCTTGCTTCTATAAAATGCTTTCAGGGTCCCCTTCTGCCACAGGCTCGTCTACTGTTAAGGACAAATGAAACTATCCTGTACTTGCATGCATACCTGTATACATTTTGGTGTTTGTATTTAGATTCCTCTGGGACTTCTGCTGCCCAGTTTTCATTAAATTCACCTATGCCTCTTTTCTGTGGGGCTCTGTGAAAAGTGGTCCAGCTGTGTCATTAGAAGAGCTGTGTTAATTCTGGAATGATCAATGAATTGCCAGCCACTGTTTAATATGTCTGCTTTTTTTCATTGTTTTTATAAGTCTTAGTATGAGAACTCACTTCCCTGTGTGTAAGTTATTGTGCAAGATTGGGTCACTTCCAAAGAATATGCAAAATCATGTGTTTTGACCATACACTGATTATGCTAGTAGCCTCAAAAACAGATTAAGTTAGCTTTATCAAGTTGAGTGTCAAGCAGCTTCAGTATAAGCCTGCTGGAGAAGACAGGATTTTTTGAGACATAAAACATTTCCAGTGACCTCAGTGCTATGATCTCTCTTTTCAGTAAAATAATGGGGAAACTCTTCTCCTGACCAAGGTATGTTTCCCAGATTTGGACATCATGTATCAAGGAAAAATAAAAACTCATCAGAGAGAGTTCAGAGAGGAATATAAGATAGTCAAATATCTGCAAACCTGAATCTATGGGAGAGAAAAAAGATTTGGGTGAAGAGTGGGTAGTTTTTAATTCTTCAAAAAGGTAAAAACCTAGAACAGAGATGAAAAATAGAGTTCTAATTCCCACTTCTGCCTTTGGGGATTAAAGGGTTGAGTTTTACAGCAAAGGAAGTTAGAGAGACTTCAAACTGAAAGAGAGTAGGTTTAGATTAGATATTGGGAAGAAATTCTTTACTGTGAGGGTGGTGAGGCACTGCAACAGGTTGCCCAGAGAAGTTGTGGATGCCCCATGCCTGGGAATGTTCAAAACCAGCCTGGATGGGGCTCTGAGCAATCTGGTCCAGTGAAAGGCAGGGCCGGGGTTGGAACTATATCTATAAGGTCCTTTCTGACCTAAACCATTCAATGATTCTGTGATATTAGGGAAAAATCCAAAACCATTCTAATTCAGCTTAATTAAACTCTGCAATATATGGCTTAGGGAGGCTTGAAACCTCCAGTACTGAGATAAGCAAGTATCTCCAGTAGTGAGATAAGGTTACTCTCTGGCAGGAATGACAAAGGTATGTGTAATTACTCTTGGGTGGAAGATGGGCTGGATAACTGTTTTTCTGTTCTACTTGACTCTATCTTTTGTATTTATTAATATATTTTTTTTAAATATATCACTTTGCCTTAGGCGAGCACCATTATGTATGTTGGTTTCAGCAAGAAAAAAACATATGAACTCGGAGTACCTTGAAGTGGATAATTTAAAAGGAAGAAACCTGTGTCATAAAAGCACTCTTGCAGATGGTAGGGAAAGGAGACCTAGGTTAACTGCATGCAATTGAGATGCGTCAGCCCCAGGAAGCTTTAAAAAGTGGCTGGCATTTTTCCTTTATTGGTATTTGTACTCGAGTTTCTCTGTACCAAAGGTAATCTGACATTTGCAGAGACCTGCAGCACCCAAATTAATAGGTTCTACTTTCAAGGGTGACATCAACAAAAGGTTTTATCAATTGTAAAGTCTTGTTCAGTACTTCTATAAATCAGTTTCAAAAGTTTTTAATCTATTTTATGCAAAGGCCTGTTGTCCTTAACTGGTTGTCAAATGCATTGCTGCAAGCAGAAACTGTCTTTGGCCAGAATGTTACCAGCATATGATGAGTAAGATACTGAGCTTTGGATACAAGGTTGGTAACATCCACAGATGTCTCATCCTGTTAGAAAACTTTCTATTCAGAATATACTGCCTGTATGTCTCTCATGGTGGAAGACTTGACAGATACCACACTGCCTTGCTGGTAAATTGTCATCGAGCTGGGCAGGAAGCTGCACTTACCCCATTATTCACATGGGCCCCTCCTGCCTCCCAAATATCTGCTTCAAAACAGGACTTTGTCCTTTGAGTGAGATTACCAAAGTCCTATGGGCTGTTTTTATACCTCTTCTTTTTTTACAAACTGTACCTGACTATGAAAAACAGGGTCTCTTTCTATACAGATCATAATCTGCTGTTAATTTTCCTCTGCTGTGCTTGTTTGGCGTCTCTGCTGCAGAGGTAGTTACGATGATCTAGCCATAGCTGCCTTCAGACAGAGAAATAAGCAGCAGAGGGAGGGGAACTTCTGAGAAATACACCTCCTGCTTTTGTTCAGCTGTCCCTGGTAGGAGTAATATTAATAATAATACATGAGTATGGCACAAGCAGACTTGTTTTTTAAATGGAGAGACGTGCCAGGCTTTCCAGAAGAGAGTGTTTTAGGCCATTAGCTCATACTGAATATTTGCTATTAGTCTCTTTCTTAGGAAACCTGAAGATTGAAGGCTGAGGGGGAATCCTGAACCAGGAGAAGGTAAAGAAGCCCACCTCACTCTTTGCACTGATTAAACTGTGTGAATAGACACCAAAGTGTTCCTTCTCTCACAGTTCACTTGTTGAGGCAGTCTTGGCAGTGGGCATTTTCCTGTTTACTGAACCTGTGCAATCATGGTAGCACTTATCTTGGAAGAGTTTTCACTTATTTGATATGACCCTAAAAGTTATTCTGAGTTTATTTAGAGTATACACCACTGCTTTAAGTCCATCACAGGCAGACCGCTCAAGGTATAGTCTAATCCTGCACGTCTCCCAGCTCTCTCTTCCTGCTGTGAAGTATTTCCCCAAGTCATGAGACAGATTTTAATCAAGAACGTGCCTAAGTCTATATCTAAATGCTTTGTTGAGTGAAAGTGGATTGGATCAGCTGTTTTTAGAGGTTTGAACTGGGATCAGTGTCCATACTTCCCTTGCCATGTAATCGATGCTTTGCAACTCCTGTGTAATGAAGAGGTCTTAATGCCTAGCTAGCTTCTGTTCTGCTTTTTCCATCAACATGTTGACCTATGAACATGTAAATTTGACTGACGATAAAAGTATTGAGGGTGTTCAGACTTCTGCGCAGGAATGGTATGCATGTTGTGTTGCTGCCTCAGAGTGGAACAGTACGGAGGAAAGCATATGTGTTTTCTTTTGAGCTACAGCATTAACATATATATGGCCTCTGTAGTAATTTCCAAATTACATATGCACAAGAAAGACTTTGTAATTTCCTAGAAAAAGTTAAGATCAGTTTCTCCTGATTCAATTTTTCCAGATACTGAAGCCTTTACAATATTTTCTGCAATGTGTGTAAAATACCTCTTGGAAACTGTATTTATAATTGTTGATTTTCATGCAGGAGGAAGGGTTTGCATCCTCATGCTTCCTCAAAGTGCAGCTGTGTGAAATAAGTACGGCGTTCTGGGGTGATGATTAAAAAACTTGTGTGTGTGTGTGTGTATGTGTTTGCATCCACTTCTTTTTTGTACTGTGACAACTTGGTTACTCTTCTCCAGGAGTCAGTAAGTGTTAGAGCAAAGCCTGTTTGCATCCAAGATCTTTGTCTTGTATCTCTGCTGCTGACAAAGACACAGAAAGGCACTCAAATGTACCTAATCTAAAAGCTGACATTTGTATTTTATACTCCCCAATATGATGTGAACAACTAGAGGCATGCGACAGCAGACCTCACAACTGTCACAGTGTGTGAATAGACAGATATATGATGTATGGATGCTATGAAAAAATACAAAAAGAGAAAAGTTTATGATGAATTCATTCAGTGTATCCATTTATGTGTTTGCTCTCCCTGACCTAGGTGTCACTTGCTTGTTTGAATATTAGGCTGATAACAGACACTTAGAGCCAGTATATCACAGAATTACAGCATGGGTGAGGTTGGAAGGGGTAGCAGGAGACTGTCCAGTCCTATTTCTTGTCCAAAGCAGGATTACCTGCAGCAGGCTGCACAAGACCATGCTTAACTGGGTATTGAACACCTCCAAGGATGTAGACTGCAAAGATATCCAGGCAGTTTTTTTCCAGTATTTGACCAGCCCAACAATAAAAAACCTTTTTCTTATGTTTAAATTAAATTTCTTGTGTTTGAGTTTGTGCCCTTTGCATCCTTTCACTGGACATCATTGAGAAGAGTCTGGTTCAGTTTTCCTTACACCCTCTCATCAGATATTTATACACCCTGATTGCCCCTGAGCCTTCTGGTTTTCAGGCTGAGCTCTCCACCTCTCCTCATGTGGCAAACACGTCAATACACGTAGCATCTTCATGAATCTTTGTTGTGCTTTCTCCAGTGTGTCCATGTCCCTTTTCTACTTGTGAGCCCAGAACTGGACCTTGTGCTCCAGAGAAGGGGAAGGACCATCTCTCTCTCAACCTACTGGTGGGCACAGGCAGGTGCTTCTCCCCCTGCCCCAGTAAAGTGAAGATTCCTCATGAGATGTCTTGGTCAAGGTGTTTGAACGTGCTGCTGTGCACCTACAAAGCTGAGTGGATGTGCAAGTACTTTGTGTGTGCACATGATCTTGGTAACTGATGGGGAAAGTTTGTATCTGAAACTACTTGATGTAGTTAAACTGAAAGAAAAATCTCTTATCACTTGAAAGACAAAGGATTGCTGAGGTGATCAGCTCTGTTACACACATTCAGCAGCTGAGTGGAGGATCGTGATGATCAGGGAGGGGCTTTTCCTGATCCAGGGAAACCCCAGGTAGGTGCAGAGTCCCAGCAGGTGCTGGCAGCTTGTGCAAGCCATGGGTGGGAGTAGGAGTAATGACGGCCATCTCCCACTCCAAAAAGGAGAGGACCAGGACACCAGTGGCCTTCCTTACTTTCATAAGTTGGCTCTTAGTGGTTTTGTTGCACTGTCTGAAATGTTAACAGTGTCATGCATGCTAAAATAATTACTGAGGTCTGACACACAGAACAAAGAACCACCACCCTCCATAACAATGCAGTGATGGTGCTCATGCTCTCCACAGCTGGGAGGTGAAGAGCAGGGACCGGGTCTGGTTCATACAGGTTGAGAATCTTGCTTAAAGTGAAGCATCACCAGTGTTTCTGTGACAAGCATCCTGCTTTGGTGCCTAATCTGTAATTTCAAATTCTGAAGAACAAGTTCTTAGAGGGCAGATGGGAAGTAGGGGGAGGGTGGAATGATGCAGGAGACCTGGTATTAGGCAAGAGTCCTTTCTGCCCTCTTTATTGCCAGCTCAGTCCCATTGAGTACTGAATCAGTGGTCTGGTATGGTTTTGCTGCGTTCCTGTTCTCCAGCAGATAAGGAAAGGGACAGGCTTTGGGTACTTCTGTTGAACATGCATTCTACCTAGGAGCAACTGCAAAGGAGGAAGCATGCTCTCCTGTCATGATCAGTGAAAGATAAAGAAGAGTGCTTTTTACTTTCTGCAGAGTCTTCGGCCATGTGTCTGGTGTGTGAGATGATGAACCAAGGTCTTGATGTTCTTTTTCTCTTCCACGTGCCATCAATGGTGCAGATGTTTTTCATGGCAATCTTTTGCTGGGACTAATCAGTATTGGTTGGAAGGCCAACTTTAGAAGTGATTTAGATGTTGGTAATCAGACTTCTGTGCTGAAACTGCTTTGAAAGCAGGAAAGAAATGAGAGCTGACTCCTGTTAAAGCAGCTGTCCTTGAAAAGAAACCATCTGAATCCTTGTATAGATCTCTTGGCTAAGAGTATGCTGCATGTACCTGGTACTTATTAACCTGCCTTTTATGAAGAAGTAAAGGTATTTTCAGACCAATATATTACTATTTTTAAAAAAATATATGTTTTTTGGTACTATGTGGGTCAATCAAACTCACTGACACACCAGTCATCTCATGACACTTTAATTGTTCCTCTTTCATTATGAAAATAAAGAACTCTCTGCAAAGTCTCCTTCTATAAGGAAGGGCACATACATGTAATTATAGGATGCTTTTGGTGTTTTTTTTTAAAAAAAAAAGAAATTAAATGACTAATACGTTTTGCTGGTGGAACTGACAGCTGTAACAAACCTGCTTCTGTCATCAGCTGTAAGCTTTTATCCCTGCCTTGTACTAATGAATAAATCATCTTATTACATAAAATTACATTCTAATTGCTCCCATGTCAGTCTATTTCAGGTTAGGCCTAGGCAGTAAGGTTCCCTTGGTGCCTGGGTTTTCCCTTTCTGCTTGACTGCTGAGCAGTCACGTTTGCAAGAACCTGGGAATGGTCTTGGAGAGGAAAAAATGGCAGAAGACAGAAGACAAAGGGAGAGAAGGACAAGAGGGGATATAAAGGAGAAAAGGAATGAATGTAGGGGACACAAGAAAAACCTGAAGCAGCTGTTGAATTAAAAACACTTAGAAAAACTAGTGGCATGTGAGTAGGAAGAGAGCGAAGATGAGTCAAAACTACGGCAAACCTTTTTGTGTTAAGCCTTGTGTGGAGCAGCTTGTGGGAGTTCTCCGTGTTGGCCGTTTTGGGGAACAGGAGGCTTTCCTCAAGTTCTGACAAGTTGTTGTCATCTAAGTTTGCCTTTTCCTCATTTAAAATGTTACCTGGAAAACACTAATTAGTAATTTAATTCTGTAGAGAGAAGAGATGTATCCCCCCATACCTTCCCGTCATCAAGTCAAATGATTGCTTCTCAGATAAGAGAAAAAGGCAATTTTGGTAGGCTTTGTGTAGCAGAGAAAGTGTTTCCAAATTAACTGTACCTAAATGACTTCCAATTCATCCTTCAACTACCAACAGACAGTATCAGCTTTCATATATTGATTTTGCTTAGGCTGATTAGAAAAAGGACGGAGAGCAAGTAAGACTCCATTGAACAAAACCAAATACACCTGTGTAGAAATCATGCAACTTTAATTAATGAGGTTTAATAACTAATTTAATTGGAATTTCCTGTGTTAGATAATGTGTTTGGAAATGATGGTGCAGGTCCTAAATTACTGATGTAATCATTTGCAAAAGGGAAAAAGTTAGACTTCTTGTTGCCCTTCTAAGATGTGTTAAAATGACATCTCCAATTTTTACTTTTGTTTGCTTTCATATAGTGAAATTATTTTGTCTACCCCTTTTTTTTTGTGAGTTCCTAGAATACTACTAGGTTCATATAATATAAGCAAATGAATTTGATTAATTGAGGAGGGAGAGTTCTTTGTTTTAAGACTGTGTACTGGTCTCTTTTGTAGGTTGTCTATAAAACAGATTTATCTTAAAATCCTGACAAATTGGAAGAAAAGCTGTCAGTGCTAGACATTCAGAACCCTATTTCCCACCTGGTATTTCTAGGTTGTTTTGGAGCAAAGATGTAACATTTTCAACATTCCAATTTTTTTTAACACAAAAAAAGTCCTAGTGTGAGCAAAACAAACACTTTCGTCTATCTTTCCAGTACATGAAACAGAAAAGGAGATATTTTCTTGCTTTTTTTGTTTGCTGAGTCTCTACCTTTAAAAATCCATATTACTGTAACTTGTTCCAAGTGAAAGTCCCTTTGTAGAGGCTGCACCAGGAGTGTGTGGGATTCTTGTTTTTATTCCAGACTTGAGTGTGAAAACACACTGGCAATCATTTGGGTTTTTTGGGAGAAATGTACAGGGAGTTCAGTGTCTGTTTTAGCGCTGTGAGGCAAGAATAACCCAAACAGTTGAATAGAAGTAATTCCATTCCTTGATTGCTTTTGTGTGTCAACGCAGGCAAACTGTGTTTAGCATAGACCTAAACACAGAGGTTTGTTACAATTCCAAACTATAATGATGTAACAAGTTTTTCCCCTTCAGTTTAATTGTCACCATGAACATTATTTTGAACGAGCATTTTAATTTCTGGGGTTTGCTATTAAGGTTTGCTTTTGATGTGTCTTTCAGATAGTGGTTTTAATTTTGGTTCTATTTCCCTTTGCCACTTTTCTCCCTCCTGATACTTCAGGTACCTCCTGCCACCCACTGCCACCATGTGTTTAACTCTTCTAGGTGACAGGACTTCTTGGTACCTGTTCTAAAGCTGTGAGATTTCCAGGGAGAGGTTGAAACTGTTTGCTCATGAGAGTGTTTAACACCAGTGTCCGTGCATCTTCTGGCAGTTGCGTACAGTTGAATTTAATGAATCATTTACACTGGCTTTCCACACAGTCTTCTGGGAGTTTAAGCTGTAGTAGGACTTCACAAGTAGGCACTGATTCTCATGGGAAATAGGGTTGGTACACTGAAATGACCCTGGTGTGAAGTCCTGTTAACAAGAGTGTGTTGATTCTGACCTGTTACATGGGTCTTTGGCCAAAACAACTGACAAAACGACATAATTAATCATCAAAGAATATTTAAAACCTCTTAAAGGAGAAGAAAAAAAATTGGATTGATAATGTCTGGAAACAGAGATTTAAAATGTAAAAATAGGTTGTGTGACTCTTGGGAATGGTCCTGTGCAGGGCCAAGAGCTGGACCTGATGATCCTTGTGGGTCCTTTCTAACTCGGCATATTCTGTGATTTTGTGAAGTGAGCTGTGAAAGAAAAATATGCACAGAACAATGAGAATGGATTAAATCAGTGAGAAAGGCTGTATGGTCAGTGTAAAACTGTTCAGGTTCCCGCGTAGGCAGTATCTAAGGAACTGAGCAAAATGGAAGAAAAGTGTTTATGGCAGATTGTAACAAAAAACACTACAGGGTTGTTTTGAGGGAATTCAAATGGTTAAACATGAGATGGTAGGTTTGGACAGGCAGTGGTGCTGAGGAAATGTCTTTGAGCAGGGTGACTTCTCTGAAGGCTCTGAAAGGGGGCAGCAGATACTGGTCATGCATGGGTAGAATCAGCAGAGAGAGAGGATGCTGAAGGTCTGCAGATCCCAAACATAACATGAAGCACTACAAAAATAGCAGTGGAGGTATGTTCTGTGGGTAAGAATTTATTTTAGGAAGCAGTGGTACAAAGGCTGAAAAGTTAGTCTTTGGAATATCAAGCTTATTTCTATATCTAGTGAGAACTGTGTCTGAACACTAGATATGCAACCACAAGACTGCTGGGATGTCTAAACTGTTGTGGTCGCTTTTGCCATGTGAGATGAAGCTGAACTGAATGTAGAATAGAGGGAAGAAGAGTAATCTCAAACTAGAAGGCAAGTGTGTGAAGACAGACCCATGAACACCATCTCTATGGGGATTGTCAGTAAAAGCCTTTCCATGACTTCAGGAGGATTTGTTCCCAGATGCTGAAGAAACAACTAATTTGAGGTAGAATCAAACACAATTTTTGTTTTCCAAGGAAAAATAAAAAAAATGTTTTTCCATGAGCCTTCCTTCTTTCATGTTTTTGCTAGCTTCTTGAAGTGGGTAAAACTTAAATGGCAGAAGGAACTGATTCACGTCACCCATAAATAAGAAAGACTGCTCTGTTGAGCTTGCAGTGCAAGTAATGCCAAATACTTAGCTTAGGTCTGCCCTCCACATTTTCAGTCCAAAGGCTGTCTCTTAGTCATTTGGGATTTACTAGCAGTGCTTGTTAGTAATCTTCAGGCTTTGGGGTGTTTTTGTTGTTATCCAGTGTGCTTGACTGAAGGCCAGATCTGAGTGAGAGCTCTTATTGATTTCAAAAGTGCTAAGTAGCTACTGTAAGTTTTTTTCCCTCTGTACTAATGCTTTTCGCATTATATGTCAATGGAAGCACACATCCAGACTACAGTGTGAGCAGACCTAGTCTTGGGCTCTCTCAGCAGGACTGAGTCAACACAGAGCCAGTAGCAACACTGAGACCTTGGTGATTATTGAGCAGGAGGTGGCTTGAGGTGTATGAAAACTACTGCGATGGTAACATCAATGAGGGTAAAAAAACAGACCTAAGTAGTTAATGAAATGGGGGAAAAAATGTAGCAAAGGGAACAGAGATGAATTGGTAGGACTTTGTTAAAGCACTTCTAAGAAGCAAGATGCTGGGTCCAGTGTCAGTGGGACATGCATTAAGTGGACTGAGTGGGAAGTTAATAACAGAGGAGGCAGGTGTTCCTGAGAAGCGCTCAGTGTGCTCTTTGTCTTACAATTCATTGGAAGGACCACAGGGTTACTTTTTCTGGAGATATTTTTTCTTAGAAAGGGAACTGTAAATCTCTGTGGTTGTCATATCAGTACACCAACAGTTGCTGCCATTAAGCAAAGGGTAATGTGCAGTCAGATCAGCAGAGAGTTCTGCTAATACAATGAGCAAAAAAAGCAGCTTAATTAATGGTCTCTGCATTTCAGTTACTTATATTGAGAGCACTAGTAAATACGAAATTTGTAAATTTATTTCTGTTAAGAGTTCCCAGCTCATTAAATGTGCAACACCCCAGGAGATGCTTTTTGTCCAACTCATTTGTGTAACAGGCTGGCACACAGAAAAACTGCTGTTACAGACCAGCAGCTGTTGGGGTGTGAGTGAAGTGTGTCCTTTACAGCCTTCTGGGAGAAAACAGTCTACCATTGTAAATCAGAATTTGGGTTGGGAAACTAATTAATGCATATTAAAATGTTTGGGGGGCAGGGTGGGGTGGGGCAGGGCTGGATGGGATATCACAGAGCAAATGGATGTGGTTTGTTTTGCTGTTTGTTTTACTTTCTTTGGGGGCTGCGATAGTCATGTTTTGTTTTCAAAAGCTGTAGTCATACAGTCTCTGTGTCAAAACTGAACATATAAGATTTTGCAGTGCTTCAGTGTTTTATGATCTCATGTTTTCTGATTGGTTCCTGCTCTCTGCTGCTGTTTTATGGATTTTCATATTCTTTCTTGCTGGCCTGTGAAGTCAAGTACACACAAAGGCAGGAGCCTACACTAGCAACAGTGCTTTTGTGCATAATTTCATAACCCCAGACAGCACCATGCTCTTCCTGCTTCAGAGACTCTTCACGTGCAATGGGTTTTGTGTGTCACTGGGGCCAGTGTGAACCACCTATCATCCTGCACAGACAGAGAGAAGTGGTCTGGAGAAGATGAATCCTTAAGAGCATCATGAGTCCCCTGGCCAACATGCAGGTAGTCAGGGCCTGTCCCAAACAAGCAGCAGTAACATTCCTTGGATGTGTGCCCACATGGCACATGCTGGCTTGCATCCTGTGCTAGTGGCAGCAGCACGGTTTCTGACTGCACACACATGCAGAAGGCACATTTGCTGTTCCTGCAGTGTTTATGTGTTGCATTAAAGCCCCTGGTGTCCTGTGGTAGTAACTATACTGCTAGTTTGCAAATCCCTTTTGTATTACAGTGGTTAAAAACAGAGCTGATTTTTAGGTGTTACCCTGACTTAATCAGAGCAACAGGGATGAATACCTGGGGGAGGCTGTAGCCTGTAGTCTCCTCACTCTTTGGAGTTGGGAAGGTGCAGAAAGACAGCCAGCCATGGTGTGAATAACTGTAGTGCTTAGGGGTGTGAGCAGCCTTATCAGTTTGGTGGAAATAGTGCTTCATTGGGTGGGCTGTAGGGCTTCTCTGGATTCGCAGGTGTGATTCTCTTGAATCACTCAGAGATCTGCCCTCCAGAGCATTTGGCCAGGCTTCTCCTGAAGGCTGAGCTTCAAAATGCTCTCTCTTCCAAGCTTTGGCTCTCCTTCAGGGTTTTGCTTCCTGCTGTCAGAGGCTGCAGGTAGTCCTTCTTGCCCTGTTGCTTTTCTGCTGAGGAGTGCATCTTATGAACATGGTCTCTGATATAATTTTAAAGCCTCTGCTGCTTAAGGATGCTGGAAAGTGAAAGTGAAGGACAAATGGGATAGATGTTCAAGGCAGTGGGGCAAGATGGGAGTAAGAGAAACAGCAGAGAGAGGAGAGGGCAACAGAGAAGAAGCAAGGTGGCAGCTAAGTGTCATTCATTGCCTTCATTTCAGGTTTTCCTGGTTCTCTCTTGTTGAGTCTTAGAAGGGCAGTGTGGTTTTGGGTCAGGATTGTAGCTGAACCAGTATTCATAACACTTCCCTGGGTTTAGTTAGTTTCATGAACTTAAAAAAACCCTAAAAATTGGAGCTGAGGCAAAACAATTGAGCCCAAATCTTTACTGGGACTTGGAATCCCATCTCTTGATTGCGATGCCTGTTGTAAGACCAACCATGTCACCTGGAGACGTCCCACAACTGATGTGCTGCTCTTTCTGAAATAGCATGTAAATGTGTATTCTTGTTTAGAAAGCCAAACTGATATCTAGGTTCTCCTTTCCCCCTCCATGCCTGGGCTAGGTGTACCTGACCTTCCTGGTTTGTGTATGTACCCTGACAGCCATTTTAGTGCTTTCTTCTTTATTTACTAACAGAAGCTCAGTTAGTTGTGTTCCATTTCATCCTGGCATTTTTGAGACTTGGCGCTCTTACACATCTTGCTGTGTCCTCTGTTTTGCATTTGTACTTTTTTTTTTGTACCTCTAGAAATCTATTCCTGTGTTGACATAGCATCCAAGCAAATGTGCCCTACCATTCCCCAGTAAGAGGCAGTGTAATTAATTCCAAAGACCTTCCACTGAAAGAGACCTTTGCCTTCCTCTTAACAGTGAGAGCTGCTCAATATACTGGAAAGCTGCATGTGGGTCCAGGCGGACAGACCACCTCCCCCCCAGCACTTTCTGAAGGACTGCTGTATTGTCATCTGACAGAGTCACTCATTTCCAGATAATTGGCTTTTTAAAGGGCATCTATAGGACCCAAATAACTCCTGGCATGCTGTTTGTACCATTGACCTGCCAGGTTAGCAAAGGTTAGACTTAATTGCCTCATTTATGGTTAATGCATTCCAGTTTTGCAGTTGCTTTTCCCCTGAGGATAATTGCTCAGACATGTATTTTTGTTTCTGAAATCTTGATGAATAAAAACAAAGGTCCTGCTTTGTGAACAGAGATGTTGCTTTCATCAGGAGAGACAGAGGTCATGTAAAATCCTTACGTTAAGGAAGTGACCACATACGTGGGTGGGAGGTTGGCCGGATGAGCCTTGCTCAAATTTCCCACTGTGCTCCATTGTCACATCTCTTTGTGTGGTGCAGTTTATTGCAACAGAAAGCAATTTCCAGGCAAATTGTGTCCAGCACCACTCTTCTCAGTGCTGTCTGTGCTCTGTGGGCACAGGGGTGGTGTAAGGATCCTCTGCAAATGCAGCTCCCCTGGTCGCAGCCTGTGCCTGGACAACCCTATGTGGATGAAATCTGGTGCTGAAACAAGAGGAGACACAGGGCACCTTCTGGGCTGGTCTGGGATGTAAGCACAGCACTACTCTCATGGGTTCTGCGGAATTAATCCTGATGTTTCTACAAATATGTTTTGTCTGTATCTTGTGTGTCTCCAGAAATTTGACTGGGGAGGATGGAGCAAACTTGCGGCAGCATATGCCTTAGTTTCATGGCAATACTCACTCTGCCTTTTCCAGCACCCGGTGATGTCTCTGTTAGGAGTAAAATGAAAGCTGCAGACTTCAGTGCTTCTCTTGCAGTTTTGTAAAGCCAACACTATATGCACAGTTGTGGTTTTTGCTTATTTTATGGTTAGGGTAGTTCTGGCAGTAGGTTTTGTATGAACAGCTCTTGGACAACAATGTCATGGCTGTCAAGAGGAGACCTATGCCCCAGCTTTCATTAACCATTTCCTTGAGTTTTCTGAGGACCAAACAATGACAGCCAGGAGCAGAACCTTCAGTCTCTGGCATCCCAGGGCACCCTGAAGCTGGGGTGTAAGTTAGGTGTCCATCCATTGTGGGTTTCATATGGTCAGAGCTCTGCCTCCAACTTTCCACCAGCGAGAGAGACACCAAGTTGTCAGATTTGGCCTCCACCATAGCTCAGTTTGTAAGGCTTCCCTGAATTAATTCCCATCTGATTAAAACACCTCCTTTACATAAAGAGTTGGGCTTGATTGACAGCCTTCCTTTGATAAAAATGCCTCTGATATTCTTGTGCACAAGGTGAATGAGCATCATAACTGTGCTGTAAATGCTTTAAAAGGTGAGGAAGGGCAAGCTGAGTGTCAGCATTAGTGTCTGATGTTCCTGGGGGGCATCTTGCTCCCTGTGGTATTTCCCCTGTGGGAAAGGTCACATCAGTGGCATCACACAGCAGCAAGACGAGCTGAGCAGAAGCATCTAGGAACCAGATCTAATCCACTGGGTTTTTCCATCTGATCCATTGCCTTCGGGTGGGAGTGCAGGAATGCTGACTTGCAAACTTGACTTGTGATAGAGCTTGAATGCTTCTTTACAAGCTGGTGCTCAACCTTGCCATGCCTGTGCAAGAGGAGGAGAGTGCTGGGTCTGAAGATGAGCATTCAGCCTGTAACAGTGAGGAGGCTGATTCAGGGGATCACAATCATCACATCATCACAACAGATTTTTGGGAGTGTGTGTGTGTTGCACAGGATTAACAGCAAAAGTAATTAAGGAGACAAGTTAGTGTTGGATGTGATGGATCTGCCATCGCTTAAAGCAGGGCTAAATGTCTTTATAAAATGTGTATTGTGCTTTTGATGAAAGTAATAACTTTAGTGTCAGAACTTCTGGTGTAAACATCTTCAGGGAAGTGTACTGTGTACTCCTTCTGTTCTTGGGAATGAATTCCTGAGGAAGGCTCTCAGAAGTGCAGTTGTGGTCACTGGCATCATATACAGAAAGAAAGGAAGGAGAGATGAATACATAAAGAGTGGTCACAGATGCTAGTGAACATCTGCAGAAATTTTTAAGAATGTTGCTTAATCCATTGGCCCAACTCTACACTGTTTCTTTCAGGTTGCTTGCCTTCTTTAGGAGAGAGTAACAAACTTTATAAACAATTAGTTAATTTTTGCTGTGGAAGTGAAGGTGTTTGTGCCAGTCTTTAACCATGTAATTGTCAATCTCAGTGTGAGGATTTTTTTTGTTCATAACACTGGAATGGGAATTTTGTACTTCTGGGAAAGAAATATGAAGCTGACTACAAATGGTTGTTTGAAAAGAAGCTCCAAGATTTTTAAAGACATTCAAGAGATGGTTGAAAGCAGTAAAACAGATTATACTTTTATGTTTGTTTTATGGAAACTAGCAAAGAACTTTTTAGTGTAGTTGCTCCTTTTGGAGGTTTTGATATAATGTGAGATCATGACCAAATTTTTAAAATGGTTTTGCAGAATGCACACAGTTTAAGTGCGGCCCTGAATAAGGGGAAATTCTAACCCTGGTCTTGGCTTGGCTGGTTCAAAGTGATGTGTGTCCTGGGAGAAAGGAGGTAACGTGAATCCCTGCCTCCCCCAGGACGTGCCTTAGTCCGTAACCTTTGTTTGCAGAGCCTGTTTGCTCCCATCATGACACTCAGCCTGTGTGACCACTTGTGTTTCTGTCTGCTTGCTTCAGAGAGCTGAAATAAATCCTGAGGGGCAAAGATCTGCTCTCTCAAGGATACCATCCCCATCAAGTCTGAACACACATTGGTGAAAGGCCGTAAGAGGAAAACGCCAATCCAATAAAACCATGTCACTAGCGGGACCTTGGTAATTAAACGCCTGCATGCAGAGATTGTAGGACTAATTACTGCACTCAGAGCAGCCATTCAAATACAGTTGTATTCAATCAGGGCCTCAGTCTTAGTAGATGTTTAGAAGAAAACAGCTTCAAAACCCCACATTTACCCACTGCTGGCTTTGTGCTGATGAAACCTTCAGCAAGTTTTACCTTTCTCTTCGGCTCTTTCTCTCTAAAGTCTAATCTCAGAAATGCTGTTTGGATGCTAAAAAGCTACATATTGAGGATTAAATGAAGCCTACAAAGATCCTGAAATCATATACAATGTTTATCTTGTTCTTGCTGAGCCCAAAGCTGCGAGGCTACTACGTATAATACTGATGACTTAAAAATGATGAAGAAAAAAGTACAGGTGCTATAGCTTCTGGCTGGTAGGAAAGGAAACATTTGGAAGTAAATGTTATGTTTCTGTGCTATTATTCCTGAAATTATATCTCTGCATTCAGTGCTGACACAAGTGAATGATCCAAGCGTTGGGAGTCTTTGGTTCCCATCAGGCTGTATGGCATTGGAAAAAGACATGTGTTTCTGTGAACACTTATCAGTAAGGTGCTGCACTGGAGAGGACTGGAAAGGTTTTCTTCTGTGTAATTGGATTTAGATGATGTGCCACATGGGTGCTCCCAGAACATTGCCAACACTGATTACTCAGTTCTCCTTGATATTTTCTCAGTTTTGACTGAGAAACAGTAGCACTATTTGAATTTGCTGCAGCAAGACCACTGTTAAAAAAAAAAACAAAACAAAAAAACCATGATGAGAATAAAGCAGAAAAACCTGGGGCATTGCTGGAGGGGAAGAAATAAAAAGTAGGGCAGAGCAAGGAATAAAGCCTTTAGAAAGCTGGTGCAGTCATACTTCACTTGGATTTTCTTGAGAGAAAGTGTCTATAAACAGAAAATGGAGAGGGCCTTTTTTGTTTGTTTGCGTGCTTGAATATTACTAAATCTAAACTCTAGTTTGCTTGTGGACAATCAAACAGATTACTTTTCCATGAGCATTTTCATACATCTGAAAATTGCCCAGTCTTCAGAAGTGCAGAATTTTGTGGCCAGACTTTAGCTCCAGTCCTACAAAGGGGCTCAAAGTGAACAGAATAATAATTTGGTTTCTAGCTGCAACATTTTAATGATTTAATCACAGATCAATAATTATTTCTTCTTATTTCATTCCACAACGCTGCCTGAAATTCCTCCAAATGTTGCCTAATACTGAAAAACAGGGTGAAATTAGGCCACCTGTGTGGTGTTTTCATATGAATAAGAAAATTCTGCAATAAACATGTATAATTCTCTAAGATACAGAGCAGTCTCTTCCATCTTAATCTTGTTCTGCAGATTTTTGAGATTTTTCTTTGTTATATAATGAAGAATATATGATCATGTCAAGATGAGGGAGGTTCCTATCTAGTAGGTGCTATATATAGCAGTGTCATTTGCCAAATTTCACCTGGTGAAACACTGTTGCCTTCAAAAGCCTCAATGGAGCTCAGTGTTCCTTGTGGCAGAAGACTGTGGAAGCGGATTTATTCCAGATATTGATGATAAATATAATTGGCACAACAAAGGTAGGAAAATTAAATCCTTGCATGTTCTCTATTGAAGTGCCAATAAGTTTGCAACTTTTAAGAAGACATTTC
This sequence comes from Acropternis orthonyx, assembly GCA_035583155.1. Classification (NCBI taxonomy): domain Eukaryota; kingdom Metazoa; phylum Chordata; class Aves; order Passeriformes; family Rhinocryptidae; genus Acropternis; species Acropternis orthonyx. The sequence continues at coordinate 31,880,457 of JAWWEU010000081.1, forward strand.
CTCTCCTTTCTGACACTGCAGATTCATCAGCTCATTTTTATGTTTCTGCGGTCTGCAGAGTTCAGATTTGTCCCATGGCAGGCTTTTGAAACTGTCAAGGATGTTCTCTTCAAACAACTCCAAATCTGACTTCTTCATTTTAACTCTTTTCTTTCTCAGAAGGCTTTATATAGTAACCCCCCCATGCTCTGCCCATATTTCCAGTGGCTCACAAGGTCTCGGAAATGAATGTTCAATCTGGTATCTACCAAAACACCCAAAATATGGGTGTTGATACCAGGAAACTGGTTCAGAAACTGGTAGTGTGGTGCTGCCTCCCTCTGCCTCCTGTTGTATTGGGTGACCACGTCAAGGTGTTGGCAGCAAGGGGCTGCAGGGGTGCCCTCTGTGAGATGAGGCCAAGGTTTGGCCCATGCAGGACATTACTGGCTCCAGTGGATGTATTGCAGGACACAGCTGAGTCCATCAGCCAAACTGGTGGTGCTGCTGGGAAAATGTACTCAAGAAAGGGCAGAAAATAGCAGACAGGCAGAGGAGGAGGGGAAAACAGAGCGAGAAACAACTGAGTTCAACAAAAATGTTGGAGAAGGATGTGCCCCAGGTGCCAGAGCAGATGCCACAGACTTGGAAGACTTCCATGTCAGAGGAGACTTTCCTGACAAGGACTGTAACCCATGGAAAGCCTGTGCCAGAACAGAGGAAAGTGGGAGTGGCAGAGAGGAACTGCTGTTTACTGACCATAATCCTCCGTCCTCATCTACCCTCATACCTCCTGGTATGGGTAGAAGAGGCAGGAGAGAAGAAAGGTAATTGGATGTGGGAAATCAAGGAGAAAAGGTGTTGTTTCAATATTTGTCTCTTTGTTTTCTGCTAACCTAATCAGCAGGCAATACATTAAGGTAATTTTCACCAAGTTGTGTCTGTAACAGTAAGCAATCTCCCTGTTTTTATTTTAGCCCACAAGTTTTCTCATTTATCTTCTTCCTATTTACTGCCTTGTTAAATAAATTCAGCTGTGGGGATGTGAACAAGCCAGGATATGCAAAGGTCTCAGGGAGAGGATGAGCAGCTTGGGGGACATTTGGCTGTTAGTCAGGGCTAATCCAGCACACTCGTTCATGAAGACTGACCTCCCCTTCAGTTCTGGAAGGCCTGGAGTTTCAATGCAGCTCGTGATCCAAAGGATGTTATTTAGAGAGAGACATAAGCTTACAGCTATTCTATTCTGTGACAATATTTATAGCTGGTTGCAACAGAAGTTCCTGCCACGGTGATGCAAAGACTGATTTTGCAGCTGTATTTCTAGGAAAGATATCTTTTTGTGTGTGTGTCCTTTGATGTATTAGGACCCACAGATTCCTCAATGGCAATGAAAATGCTGATTCAGGGGATACAGTACCTTGATGAGTATGCATTTATGAAGACTAGGCCTGTGTCCTGCAGTTGTGATCCAGCCTTTACAAAGAAGATGAAGTCCCAGTGTTGCCCCAGATGATGAGGTGCTTGCTATGTTTGATTGGTGCAATTTGGAAGGATTGGAGGGGGGAAGGAAAGAGGAGAACTCTTCAAGTAGACTTTCAGCTTACATTCAGTTGATTCTTCTCAAAGATGTATGGTTTCTTAATTTATAGCTGTTTTTCAAACCCATGTACCTGTATACGCAAACACACTATTTATGCACGTGAAGTACATATTTAACAGAAAGGGTTAATAGCCATTGTATCACACAAGAGCATAGCAATACAATGTAAAAACTGTAAATCTAGACAGCCCTTGGAAAGTGAGGAAGCATCTCAACAGCAATTTATGAGCTTTGAAGCACACATGGTTTTGTCTGTCATTGGTGCTTCATAGCAACCCAGAATATATAGTCATTATCTTCCTGACTGAGGAAAAAAAATCTATGGGTGCCTTTGGTAAATGTTACAGATCCTTCTAGAGCAGAAGTTTTTTATTGCCATCCTCAAAAATTAATATTGGTACCTTTATTAGCACAATGTTTCTTTACGGCTACTGCTAAGAAAAAGAAAGAACACTTTATGGAGTCAGGATTAAATTTATGCTGTTCATTATTAGTGAAAAGCTTCAGATTTGATACATCGGGCAGATTGTAGTCTGCTTGCAATTAGATGAATTTTAAATCTAGAGTTCCTAAATTGTGCAGATATGCCATTATTTAATATCCACTATTCTAGATACCTCTTTTTAGTAGGCTAACCCATTTCAGTCACCAAATCTGAACAGTGACATGCAGAAATATTTGTTTCTCCAAACACACACCAAATCTTATTCAATTGCTCACTTTTGTCCCCCAAAAGGTGCTAATGGTCTTGTCTGTTGTGCCTTTCCTCCTGATTTATCAGTGCAGAATGCCAATGAAAGTGAGTTAATAAACTATGAGGTATTGCATAATTCATATTCTCCTATATTACTATTTCTGGTTTAAAAAATATCTGTTCTCATTCTTGTAATTTCTAACTCCTGTGTCCCTACCTGCAGTCATATCCCAGAGAAATACTAAAAGGTTTAGCCATTTAAGATTTAGCAAAATTAGGTGCCTAAGTCCTAAAGGGTAATTTTCATATGTTTCCAAACCTCCTTCAGGACCAAAATGATGAATGTAGGGCTGTAGAATTTCCATAATATCTGTCAGTTTAAAAGGTCTGCTGGAAATAGCGGTCATAGACACTCTTGCCCAAACAAATGACTAAAGTAGGGTAGTTAGTGGTATTCTGTCCCCATGCATAAGGAGTTGGTTGGTGGTTATGAAATTCTTCCGTGTGAAATGAGAGACCTTGCATGAACCAGCCATCCATTTCCTTCTCAGCATCTTGCTCTAAGTGAGAATGGCTCTTGCCATCTCTGCAAAAACATTGCTGGTTTCTTTCACTCACAGAAACAAGCACAGCTCTGATCCAACAACGTGGTTCCTGGCAGGCTAAAAATCTTCCTCCGTCTAAACATCTGCAAAACTCCAGTAGCTTTAGGAGCACAGGTGTGTTGGATTTGAATCCTCTTTGATGCCAGGTGTGCTGAAGTCTTGCCTGCAGTGCAGCCAGAATGCTCAGGCAGTGATATTACCCTACAAAGAGTGGGGGCTCTTGCTGCTTGCTGGCAATGTCTGAAATGGCTCCTGCTTCTGCTTTTGAAATAATCTGTTGTGATTGTGAATCCCAAACTGATACAGGTATTTAAGCCCTGAGAAAGACTGGGCCTGAAGGCAGAATTTACTTGCTGTGTACCTTACATGTATCCCTCAAATGCTCTGACTGCTGTTCCAAAGTTAATTCTGTCCTGGAAGCTTTTTTCTGTAATTCAGAACTACAGATTCCTCTCCAGGTGCCTGACAGGAGGTTGCACGTCACAGAATCACTAAGTGGTTGAGCCTGGGAGGGAGATGACCTCTGGAGACCATTTGGTCCCACTTAAGCAGGGCCACCTACAGATAGTTGCCCCCAGGACTGTGTTCAGATGGCTTTTGAGTATCTCCAAATAGGGGGATGCCACAATTTTTCTTAGTTGTAAATCTTCTGAGCCCTTTCTTTCCATGAACAGTGATAGAGTAGACTAATGCAAAAATGGCAATATCTGCAAAGGGCTGATCATCTGTGAGAAGGAATGTTTCCTACCAAGGCTGAATCTGACAAAGCACCCACAGAGTAAATTGGGTGAATGAAGAAATGAGGGAGAGAGGTACTTCTTGTCTGATGGCAGTCGAGCTCCCAATCCAGAAAGGTGCTGAACACACCTGATTCCCATTGACATGCAACTTGCATGAAGATGGAGTTGCATCTTCACCTTTGAGAACGAGGTCCCAGATTGGTTGCATGCTTCTTGTGTCAAATTGTACATTTGGCTAAAATCTGGTAAAAATGAATCAGGATCAACAGGGCTAGTTTTTAATTTTTCCTACTAAAGTGTCGTAGTGATTAACAGTGATTAACAGCTACAGTCTGTTTTATTCCTTTTTACAAATTACTTCTGCTCTCTTTGCCTTGGTTCACTATGAAGGACCTACTTGTATTTCAAACCATGGAAGGCCAAAGAGCAGATGCTGTCAGCTCTGTAGGCTGTTGTCACTGCATGTGAACGTACCTTGAGAAACTGTGGTTGCTATTAGAATTGAGCCACTGGGTTTTGGTTGTGCCTTTCCCCTCCCCCCCCCCCCGTAATTTTCTATAAATCTATTTATAATTTATTTCTTACATTGTAGGTTTGCATGGCAGCTGGTTTGATGTATGTTTAATGGTTCCCTCCCTCCCAGCAAGAGCCTAGTGATAGCTTCTGTCTAGGATTTAGTTGTTTGGAAATGCTATTACCATATAAGATATTGACAGCTATAAAAATTCCCCTAAGCTAAGTCTGTACTTCTGTGAATGGCATGGACAAACAGGTATAGATTACAAGCTGTGGTAATAAATGGCTACAAATCATGTAGTCAAGAAAATGGATCCCTTCAGATACAGACTCTGATATTCAGGTGTGTTGATTTACTGCTTTCCTAGAATCTGTGAGAGGGAGGTACTCAAAAAGGATCAAGGTTTTTTTATTTTTTACCACAAGTAGCCATGTTATATGATATTTTTAAAAATATCACCCTTTTCTGTTGTTAGAATAAGTTAGATTTCTTGTCTCCTTTAGCAAAAATGAACTAAGTTTTCTGGCTTAAGGGACGGTGACACTTAATGCTTTTCAGTAAATGAGAATAAATCTAAAGCTGATAGCTGACTACTTGATGACTCAAGAAAAAATTTGTTTATTGGACCATAACACATAACTTTGAAGAAACAAAAAATATAGAGTGGTGGCTTATCTTAACCCACTCTCAGTGATTCATCAGGAGAGTGGGGATTTAGTGACTTTCATGTCAGTAATCAAATAAGAGGCAAACTTTCCTTTACTGGGTGGCTGGCAACTTCAAGCCCTGTTTTATAAAACTGTTTTAAATTCAAGTTTACCTCCTCTGAGGCATGTTAAGCCTGAATCATTCATTTTTACAACTCACTCATCAACTCTTGCTTTGTTCTATTTTCAAATGAAAAAAAAAATAGCTCAAACTTTGATAATTGTCCTCTGATTATTTTTATTTTCTGAAATTGGAAGGTATATTTTTTCATCTATTTTTTAATTTGAATTGTTTGCTCTGCATATCCTGTGGACCTCATCCTATGGATATCTTAAAGCCCTGAAATGTGATAAAAATAAAACCTTCAATTTTATTTGCATATTCTTTATCTGTTGCATTCACATAAGAACCAACACAATACTTGTTGTCACCAGGCCTCCAAAATTATGTTTACTTGGGGCTTACTTATGAAGTGCCTTTATGCCTATAGTATCTAGTTCTTGGACCTTTCCCTCCCTGGAGTGAACTTGATCCCTTGTAACACACTTCCAGCACTGAGAAAGACCTTTGAGGGAAACAGTTCTGTAGATAATCTGTGGTTTGGATGTCCCACAGTGAGTGTCCCTCATTCTGTATATGTTGTAAATGTGTCTCTGTTGTAAGATTCTGTGAGAGTTCACTATGATCAGCCTGCAGGGAGTCAGATGGTTGAAGTATCTGGAATTTGAACTACAGTTTTCTTCCAGCTTCTGCTATTTGTCTTTTGCCTGTACATTTAGGTTTAAACACTTGTGTTTTTTTAACCAGAGGCACCCCTATTTTTCAGGCAGAACCTCAAGAGATTTTGGGTTGGAAGACAATAATCATTAGTTAATGGGTTGATGACCAACTGATAGTCTTTTGGCAGACAAGTATAGACAAACTGACATGCCTGGGAGCCCGGGGCTCATGAACAATGTAGGGATTGATTTCAGAGTGCACTTTGCTGACAGGTTAAGTTCATCTAAGTCCATAACACCTCTGAACAGGCTACTGCTGGACTTCGCCTATCTGTTTCTGCTCCTCTCCCTGCACTGACTGACGGGCAGCTGTGCAGTGAGCTGAATCTGTTTTCATTCAGGCAGCAACCTTAATTTTCAGGGTTGACACCTGAATGGGCCTAAGTTTATATACCTAATGTTTGTGTGAGCCCAACCACTGGCACAAGGGCATGAGCAAGTGGCTGGGGGGAGCTCTACCCCTTCTGCTGAGAATGTGAGTTTAGATCATCTTCATCCAACTGTGAAAATGCACCAGGAGCAGATAGACAGATGTGCTGGACCGAGGAGCCTGTCAGGTAGTGAAGAAGTTTGGATCTGTCTTGTTAACTTTGGCAGCACCTCTCACGATGATAACACTTGCATTGTGTGGGAGAAAGAGAGAGAACAGATAGTACCACTCAAAATACTCCTTACATATTAAGTCTGTAAGCAGTATTTATCCCCCTTTGAACACCCCTCCTATACTGCTGGAAAGGTGTTTTCTTTCAATTAGCTTTGCTATGGAGTGCTTTTGAACTGTTTTTACTGTCATCAGGGGAAAATCCCAGACTTGGGCCTCTCTAGTGTCAAACTTTACATTATTATGATTATAAGTGAATTTAACCAAGTCATGATTAAACTTTCATTAGTCTCATTATGTGATAATTTTAACAAAATTTTGTACTTTGCATTTTACCTTTTATCTTAATTATCTTGCTAATTTAAAAGGAGACAGTTGCATCTGTAAGTATTGGAATGTCTCCAGTGTTCTTTACCATGCTTCTCCACCAAAGCTCACTGAAGTTAATGATGTTAAAGTTGGGGCTTTTTTTTGCTTCTCTGTTTTGAAGCCCAAATGCTATTTTCTGTGAAACATTTCATGATTAGGCCCTTGAAAAAGAAGCATTTTCTTAACATCTTTCAGTAAAAAGATTTTTCTCGCAGTAAGTGTTATAAATATGTTCATCTCCTTCCTAAAAAAAAAAAAAAAAAAGGAAAAAAAAGAAAAAAAAAAAGGGAAAGGAAAGATTCAATCAACATAAAACTATTTATTAATTTGATGAAGTTGGAAACTGCAAATCTTGATTTGCCATTTTTATGAAAATTTAGGATAGTATTATGAATTCGAAAATTAACTGAAACTGAAGAGTAAAAGAAAAAAATGTTCATGTTCTGAAATGCTGCTTACTCTATCATTTGAACAACACAGTGTGTAGTGAAAGGGTAATGCTTGTCATTATATTACAAGAACGAGCAGTCTTGAACTGGTCTGTGAAAGCTGCAAATGAACGAAAAGAGGTCCTTCTTTACACAGCATCTGGCCAACAGTGAAAATCACTGTTACAGAAGGCTTTATTCCCAAAGGTTTATCTGTGCCAAAACATAGAAGTAGTAAAAAAAGAAAAATCCTTTGCCTGCTAAGCAGTATATCATATTTTTGTTTGAGGATGTGCCCAAACTTCAGGCTGTTTGAAGCAGGGAAGTTGCACTGGGGGAGGTATCCTGGCATACTTGCCCAGTTCTTGTTCTGTATCAGAAGCATCTGCTTCTTGTTGCTGTGGGAGCCTGGATGTGGGATAGACAGCTCCTCTGTCGGATTCAGAAGGGTTGTACTTATTAAATATAGCTGTTCCAACAAGATGTTACAAACCTAGCTAACGTTGCTCATGTTGCTGACTTTAAGAAGCGACAACTCCCAAAATGTGTCCTCCCCCAGAAGCTGTTTGATGGAAGAAGCAAGCAATTTTTCTGTGGGTGTTTGTAACGCTGCTGTGACTGGTAGAATTTGTTGCTGGCCATCCTTGCCCTGCAAAATTTTTCACAGTTCAAGTTTTGTTGGAAAAATTTCTGATCAGCTGTAGACCAGGCAGTTCGTAAGATGAAGTGTTACTGTTCTGCAGCATTGATATTTTTTCTTTTCCCTTTTTAAGGCTAAGGGAGGAATGCAAACATGGCAGGGTTTAGTAGTTTGTGGAGCGGGAGAAATAGCATTGGAAAAACAAGGAGTTAAAGAAAGTCTCTGAACTGGAGAAACAGGACTCTAACGAGGGCAGGATGGTGCTGAGAGTTGTTGGCTTTTTAGATCAACAGGAGAGTTGGTTTCAAAACAAAGACTAACAACATGAAAACTGTCGAATTCGAAGCTGTGTTTGCTTTATAAAGTGGCAGATAACAGCTGAGAGGCAAGAAAACTGCATTCATAGAGGCAGGCTCATTATGGAAAGGAAACAAAAGATTAAGCAAGCCACTGCTGATTCTCATTGCTTTGGGTGATTCAAAATCCAAGATCACTGCAGTTTGTATGCTGTAATCTTGCCCTCCCCTTTCCTTCTTGCCTCTTGAGATCATTTTTGAACGTGCTAGGCAAAGATTTTATTTAGACTGCTCCTGAGATTGAAATGTGTTGACAAGCTGTATGTGTCAAGGATGCTTACATATGCTGTTGCCTAATAATAACAGCAGCTCAGAACCACCCTTTTTTGTAAGGTTTGCAGCTCACACAGAAGACTTGAATGACATTGCTCACTGAAAAATTGTTGGTATCTCTCCTCAAGAATGGCTAGCTTCCTGTGCTATAGCCAAACTTGAACCACATCATGTATTTTCAAAGCAGTTTTCAGACCTAAGATTTGGGTGTTTGTTACTGTATTTAAAAGGTTGAATATTTTTTTCCTTTTCTTTTGTATGTTTGCTTTTCTCTTTACCTTTTGGGTTTTTTTAAGATAAGATGGTATTTTTGTAAAGGAAATGCTTGAAGTTAGTTATGTGTTTTTTGAGGGTTTTTTTTGTTTGTTTGTTTGTTTTTCTTTCTTTTTTTTTTTTTTAATGTAGCACTATTGTGCAGCAAGGGACAAGAAATCCAGCCAGAATCATTGTCATCAAAGCAGCCTGGAAGAAGGATATAGGCTCCAACAGATAAACCCACTGCTCCTACTATTTCAATCTGCACACTGGCTCATGCTTGCCAATTACATGCACAGAATTCAGGAAAAGCAACTTTCCTTTGGCTTTGTGGAAGTCAAGACTCATTGGTGCAATTAGTAATTAAATGCATTATTCCTTAATTGTAAAAAGCATGGAAAAGGCTTAAATTAATGGCAAAAGGGATTCTTTAAATGTCTTTTGTCCTCAGACCTTTAAATTCCACTTTGGGCACACCATGCAAAGCTTTTGGGACTGAGGCCTTCCTTTTACACCTCTTGTAGCATTTTTTTCTTTAGTTTACTGAGTTGTGCAAAATCTGATTCCATGGCCAAACAGATCCAGCATTTTTGTGGCTTCCTACTCCTAGTGATGGCTGTTGGAGGCAGTGATGGAATATCTCTGCTTCAGAGTATTTGGGGTTGTGGTGGTACTGACAGTCCAGAACTCCTTGGCCTTTCTGAGGCATTGGTCCAGTGCTGGTTTTGGGATGTTGCCAAGAGCCTTTTCACAGACTCACAGAATCATTTAGGTTGGAAAAGACCTCTTAGATCATTGGGTCCAATCTTTGACTCATGACCACCTTGTCAATTAGACCATGGCACTAAGTGTCACATCCAGTCTTTTCCTGAGCGAATAAATTTTTAAAGTTGTGAAGCAATTTCTTCTTTCCATGTGGAACTGGCAGCAGTTAGTAGTGCTCTCTGGTAAAACCATGCCAGAAGACTCTAAACAGGACAGGCCCCGTAAAGGTCTACCTTTGACCTCCCAAACCTTCCACAGCTCCAAGCCCACAGCATCTGGGTCTCCTCCTAAGGCACCCGCTGCAGATGGGGCTGGAGCTGGTGTAGACCTCATGGGGTGGTGCAGGCTGCCAGGCCACCAGGAGAACTCTGTTGGCTACACCAGGTAGTGTCACACGGGTGGATAATCTGGTTTGTCTGTGCCACCCATGTTGTGTTTAAAAATAGAAAAAGGCAGCTACACAATACTCTTTCTTTTCTTTACTATGCAAGTTTTCCACAGGGGAAAATGCAGACTACTGAAGATTCACATACCTATTTCAAGAATTCAGTCCTATGTTTCCTCTGAACCATGTGTTGCCAGATTTAGGATCAATGAAACCATGTGGATATATTTCATTGCCATAAATTTAAGGGAATGAAGTGCTTCAAATTAACCCAGGATCCTTGTTTTGGTGATTTTTTTTTTTTTTTATGTTATTATGTTCCTTCTCTTAAACTTAGTGGAGAAAGCTAAAAGACTAGTGTTTCAGATGAGACTACTCTGACATGCACTTCACCCATATATTAATCCCTTGACTTCATATAATCTGGTTTAGAAAAATCCTATGAAAAAAATCTTCTCTGTCTACAAAATCTGTTTCTAGTATGGTGGTGGCTTGACATTAAGAAGGACCTGCTGGACATGTCTCACCAGCAAAATGGGATCAAAGTAAGGAAAACTAATCTTTAAATGAGCAAATAATAATTTATGTATCAAATTTTTAATTGATTTATAGCAGCATTATGTAATATCAAGCTACGTATTTGGCCTTGAGGAAAGCAAACTTTAAATGACGTCTGACAGCAGCAATGTCTTAATGTCCCTTTTCCACTTACTTCACTCCATCATTCAATAATTTAAAAAACAAAACCAGAAAGATTTCATCTGAATAAATGCACTCAGCATGGAATATCTGCGCTGTTTGCTCCTCAGGCATCTTGGCATCACTGGCAAATTAAGTTTTATAGTGGCAGTAGAGGCATTTTGGAGTAGAGATGAGAGAAGGGAGGAAGGGCTGAGCCTTGCTGCTGCTTTGCCTGCCCCAGCACAGGTACTGAAGTTCACCTATGGGCTGAGAGGAATTGGCTCACCTCCTTCCTGCCTCCAGGGAAACCTCATCCTCTCTTGCGTCTTACTGTCCTAGTTACAGCGGCGAGGAACAGTTTATCACTGTGCAAGTGTAACCAAAACTGTCAGTTCTGATGAACTGTTAATAGTGGATTGTTTGCAGCAGCTGCTCAAGGCACACCTGACCCCTCAGGCAACACGCTGGATGTTAAAGAACCCTGTGAGACAGGGGAGTGTTCCTGTCTTCACACCAGTGACTCAGCTGTGATAACTCCCCTCTGGGAGGCATCAGCACCTTCACACCCAGTCCGAGCGTCATGTCTGCTAATGAGCCATTAGGGACTGGCAAAACAGGCAGCTGCAAAGACCTAGACCATCAAAGATACCAAAAATATCCCATGACTCAGAGTAAATCACCCATTGTGAAACTCCTTGCCCTGGGAGAGGTACTGGGCGTTCCCACCTGAACCTGAGCATATGTAATGTTGGGGTTTTGAGGCTTCTGGTACCACTCGCTGGATCCAGAGGAGGACTAGAACCTCAACAGGACTGCGACCGTCACTCCTGACAAGACTGTGACCAACAGGTTTCTTTTTACTTTGCACTCAGGGGTACCATGTGGCGCTCAGCACAGGGGCTGATGAACTCCATTCTGTTCATGCCCCAAGGTGCTGGGTTATACATCTGGTTTTTGTGGGTTAAACCCAATTTTTCTCTGTATCATTGCACTTATTGTAATCTTTTTTAGTAAATTGTAACTCTGACTTGTAATTTCTCTTGAGCTGGGTTCATTCCTCCCACTGGTTTATCTTTATGTTGGCACAATTACCAAGTTTGACTTTGTCTTTTTAATATCATCAATAAGAAAGTAGCTATGAAAATTTCAGGCAAGATTAAATCCTCATGATGTACAAGTGACAAAACATGGGAAAAGTCACCACAAAAAAACTATGTTCCAGATATACATTTTGGCATCAGGATCCTGTCTGTTTTATTTGAACAGATATTAACCGTTATTATTCAAAAATAGCTTTTTTTTTTTTTTTTTCCGGTGAGGTAAACAAACCATGCATTTTTGGGTAGTGGTAGTTTGCATTGAGGGGATGATTAAATAGAATAATCTTGCTGTTCTACCACTGATTACATACCTGGTGGATTTTATATTTCTGTGCTGTTTTCATCAGGACTAAATCTTTTAATACCTGCTTGGTACCCAGTTGCCTAGTTGTATAATGCTAAATTTCATCTCTTTGGCATCTTACCATTGGTAAGCTAGGGGGAGGAACTGCCATATCAACTGTGCTGCATCTTTTCTTTAGCTTTTTGGACTTGAAAAAGAAATAATCGGTTAAATTACTTCCCTAGAAACAGCAAATATAGGTCTTAAATTGCATCCCCTATATCTTAAACTGTGTTCAAAGCCTGACATTACAAAATAAGGGGGTAAAAGGGGTTATTTTATGAATGTAACATTAACAAAAAGGACGGGAAACATGTTGGGCAGATGCCAAGAGTAACAATCAGGTGGATCAGCACAGTGAGGAGTAGCTGTCACACTTCCTTTCCTATGAAGGAAAGGAAGCTATTTCTCTGTTTCTTTTATCATAGTAATCAGCCTTTACACTTGTTAGTGAGCTGTAACGACTTTGAGACGTCAGTAGGAGTTTATTACATTTATAGCAGTCAATGCCTTTTTTCCCATTTGCTTGTTTGAAAATGGCATCTTTGTAGAACATCTCACCTGTCTGAATTTCTTTAAATAAATGTAATATAGTCAGTTCAAGGCATAGCTGATAATGGATGTTAGATAATATCTTGGATACAGAAGCATAAATTGTAAGATGACTATATTCTGTCATGATGAATATTAGATAATGATACCTTGTCTCTATAAGAATAACGTATTTTATTATTCAGAATGATCTTATGAGCTCTTTGGATTCATGGGAAATAACTTAGTAGAAACCATAAACTATTCAGATTTTACTGAATATTCTAATCACAGTTGCATCATTCTTAATTAGAAGTTGAGGGACTGCCAAAAGAGAGACAGAGGCAGCATATAACAGCTTCCCATTAACTCAGTACTTTTGGAGGGCTGGCACTGTGGGTGCCCTTGTGTTGTAAGCGGGCTTGGATGATTTCTGTTTCCAGTGTTCTCTGTAGCACAGCTCTTCCAGATGTTCCACATCGTCACTGCCCAGCTGTAGGCTCTAAATTTATCACTTAAGAAGGTTTTTCTAATGTGTTTGTTGCTTAGGGTGAGTCAACAAAGTTGCTTGCCTCAGTGAGGCAGCAGGGCTCAGGTCTCCCCATAGCAAGGGTTAAAAATGCTCTCTTAAAACCAGTGTTGGCTAAAAGTTATGGTATTTCCAGGTGGTTATACTACTCTGCTGTCCCCTCTGGAGGTGGGAGAAACCAGTGGTACTTTCTCTGGGAGCTTCTCATGGGAGGTTCATGTGTGTCTGGGGTATTAATCTGACCAGAGGATGCTGTTGGTAGAGTAGGAGCACTGGGCATCCAAACTGAAGGTCTTGAGAAGTGTTTATAGATCTGTAAGACAGATCCTTTAGATCTGAAATTTTTCAACTCTATAAGGCTAACATGTTTTGATAGGAGAAAAGGATCCCCACCATTTAAGGAGTGCTGGTTTTGGCCCAGATTACAGTCTGATTGCATAGATAAACCCCAACACTACTGATTATTTTTGCAAGAGTATCTGAAGAAACATATTCCTTAAAAGTGCTGCTTTTCTAAGGATGAGTAATGTGTCATCTGGGGAAATGGTGAAATACAAAAGGCGTTCCACCCTATGTTTTCTCCTTGATTAGCACATGGTTAGCACAGAAGGTGGCATGCTGGGAAGGACAAGTGAATGCTTGCAAGTGGAGAGAGCAATAAGTGCCTGCAGTCTTACTGGTTCCAGATTTTCACAGCTTTGTATTTTACAGTATGATGTGTTAAAAGACAGCATAATATGTGTTATTAAAGGAGTGTATTTTTATATTGGGCTAAAACAAGAGGCTCCCAGCAATTTTGGGTAGTCGCATTGTGAAATCTCCTAAGCTTCAAAGGAGGTGTTTTTACTACACGAGCCATGAAACAATCAGGAGAGCTCTAGATGTTTTTACAATATATATTATGAAAGACAGTAAGTGATGCAGAACGCTGAGGGATATAGAGTAGATAATGAGAGGTTTGTCTGAAGAAAGCAATGACTACAAACTGCATTATGAACATACATTTCACATACTCACAGATACGGGGAGATATATATTGAATGGGGAGACATCAGACTGGTAACCTGTCACTAGTGCAGTTCCACAGAGCTCCATCTTAGGCCCTGTGCTCTTTAGCATCTTCATAAATGACTTGGATGCCAGACTGGAAGGGACACTGAGCAAGTTTGCAGGTGACACAAAATGGGGAGGAACTGTTGACTCCCTGGAAGGCAGAGACACCCTGAAGAGAGACCTCGACAAATTGGAGGACTGGGAAACCACCAGCCATATGAAATTCAACAAAGGAGAGTGCCAGATTCTGCACCTGGGATGGGGCAGGGTACAGACAGGGAGTGAGATCCTGGAAAGCCAGGCAGTGAAAAGGGACCTGGGGGTCCTGGTCGATGGCAAGTTGAATACGAGTCAGCAGTGCCCTGGCAGCCAGGAGGGCCAACCGTGTCCTGGGGGGCATCAGGCAAAGCATTGCCAGGTGGGCGAGGGAGGGGATTGTCCTGCTCTGCTCTGCACTGGGGCAGCCTCACTTTGGATATTGTGGGCAGTTTTGGGGCACTGTAATATAGGAAAATTATTCAGCTATTAGAGGGTGTCCAAAGGAGGGCAATGAAGATCATGATGGGCCTGGCGGGGAAGCTGTACGAAGAGTGGCTGAGGTCAATTGATCTGTTCAACCTGGAGAAGAGGAGACTGAGGAGAGATCTCATTGCAGTTACAACTTCCTTGTGAGGGGAATAGGAGGGGCAGGCACTGATCTCTTCTCTGTGGTGACCAGTGACAGGACCTGAGGGAATGGCCTGAAGTTTTGTCAGGGGAGGTCTGGATTTGATATTAGAAAAATGTTCTTCCCCCAGAGGGTGGTTGGGCACTGGAACAGGCTCCACGGGGAAGTGGTCACAGCACTGAGCCTGACAGAGTTCAAGAAACATTTGAACAATACTCTTGGGCATAAGGGGGATGGTCCTGTGCAAGGCCAGGAGTCAGACTCTATGATCCTTGTGGGTCAACTAGGCATATTCTGTGATTCTGTGATCCCAAATGATTGCCACAGAACTCCTTTCACTGTGAATGACTTTTGCTATTAGCTTTCAGCCTCTTGGTTGAAATTTCAGCAATCTGGTCTTGGAAGTTTACATCAACTCCAGAGAATTTGTGTTCTTAGAGTCCATATGGCAAGGCAAAACCTCTCCAAAATATTTTAGAGCCAGGGCTTAAACCTATTTCAGCTGTCAGGTTTTGCTCCAGGAGTAGTTTCTGCTTAAAAGCCTACCTGGTCGGCATTTTCTTAGATTGGCTTGATGGGTACATATGGAATTTGGAATATACTATAGTGCCATATTTTACAACACAGAATTTTTTTCAAAGGTGGAAGAAGCACAATAAAATTTCACCTCCTCAGTGAGGCTTGGTTCCCTTTTGGCAAACTAAGCAACATGTTCTTGAGGCAAAATGTCAAACCCAGCACTTTAAACTTAGGCAAAAAATTAAAGCAAGAATAAATGTTATGAAGTACAAGAGTAAATATTGTACTTTTTTATGAGCTCACAAAAAGCTGCAATTCCCCATGTGCAGATAATTTTTTTGGTGATAGCTTTAGAGGAAAATTTCTTGCTGGTTTTTTCTTGCTGCATTTTCAAATAAACAGTAGTCCATGAAATCCTGTTTGGCTGAAGAGAGTCTGAAAAAAATACCTTCATTAATTAACTGGAGAAGAGAAAGAGAAAATGAAAGAAATCTTGGAGATATTCCCTTCATGTTCAGATCATTTACAATTACTTTCCATAAGGCCCTCTCAAAAAACTGTGCAGACAAGACTGTGTTTTTAAATACTGAAGTTTTTAGCAGTTACTATATAGTTATGCATATACAGCACTGTAGTTATGTGCATTTATGTCTGTGAGGGTGCAGGTGTATCTCTGGTTTTGAAATGTTTCCCAGAGCCTCTTTCTGAAAATCCTCAATTAAAGAGGACAGGTACTTGGGGAATCCATCAGACATGATTACTTCCTGTGATATAAATGAAAGTCTGCTGAGCTCTAGAAAATATTGAATACATTTTAAGAAAAGGTGATGATGATATATACCCTGGACATAAGACACATGAAAAATTTGGGAAATAAATTGCTGCAGCAGTATCAGAGGAATAATATTTATGTTCTTCCGTTTAATTCAGCTCTGGATTTCCAGTGGCTCAGAGTCTGTGAAAAGATATAAGTGAGTCCACGGTCTGGGTCCTTAGAGCTGGCTGAAGAACTGCCCACATTTTGGTGGGGAGAGGCCATATCACACTGATTTTTGCTAAGTCACAATCCCCGAAATTCCAGTTCAGCTGTGTGTACCAGAGGCCACAGTAAAGAGGTGGTTGTCATCTGGAGATGAGTATGGACAGTCAGTTTTCCAGTGCTAGTGGCCATCAAGCATACAGCTACAAGAACTTTAAAATATCTCACATGGTATTTTTACAAGAACAGACAAATATGCTCTGTCAGAATCACCAGATCATGGGCTAAGTTGAGAAGTGCTGGCTGCCTGATGGAGATCAAGGTCACTAAATGCCAAGTAATATACACAAGGCAAAAAAATCCACAATGTACCTAGATGATTATGGGCTCTAATAACTAGGGATTATACAAAAAACCCCTTTCTTAAAACACTAACTTGGTGCTTCCAGTGGTCAGAAGGGTCAGAAATTAATTAAGAGGGAAGGTGAGAACTGAAGAGGAAGCATCTTTTTGCTCCTGCATAAGCACATGCTGCCCTTGTATCTTGAATATTGCTTTATCTAAAAAGAGAGTAGCTGTGCTAGGGGAGTGCACCAGAAACTGGAATGGCCTAGCACATGGAATAGCTTCTTCTTGAGAGGGGACAAACTGTATTAGGACTTCAGTTTGTAGTAAGACAAAGGAAGAGATGAGAAAAATCTATGGAAAAATAAAGGTATGGAGAAGGCATGTGATTATTTCTTGCTTCTTAAAGAGCATGGTTACAGCAAGGTGCTGGGGTACTGACTGCAGGAAGTGGGAAGAACATCTTCAGGAAGAACCAGGACACACAGAGAATATTCTCACACTCTTTCAGTATCTGCTGCTGAGAAGATACAGGGATAAAGAGGCTTCTTGTTTGACCTGGTGTAGCTGTCTTTATATCAAACCTAGCCTTCAGTCCAACTGTACTGTGTACAGTGTGAAAATGAACAGTTCAGGTACAGGGATCTGTCAATTCAGAAATTATGGTTCTTATGTCAATAATGGATAGCCTCACGTCATACATGATTCATTTTACATCATCTGGCGTTCAAATGTACCCTGTTGTGTGCATTTCATTATATCTGTGTGAGAAGTTTCACATCAGGTTTACTGGCAGTTAATGACTTTGTTCTAGAAATGTGCTGATGGCCCCAGTGGGACCTTTATTCTGATACCCCTTCCCAACACTGCATTTATAGCAGTCCAGTCTCTGCTACCAATGTGTTAGGTGTTTTGGTCAGGGGAGCAGGTGTATCTGTCACTGATAACCCATGTGATACAGTCCAGGAGAACTGATTTTTCAGGGATCACCTCCAGGCTTATGAGTGGTCTATCCTGACAAGAAGGAAATCAAGCAAAGGTGGCAGGAGACCTGCATGAGTAAACAAGCAGCTTGTAGAAGACCCTGGGAGTCCTACAAAGGGCCACAAGGTTGTTGAGAGGATTGAAGCATTTGGCATGAGGAGAGGCTGAGAGAGCTGTGACAGTTCAGCCTGGAGAACAGAAGACATGGGGCGGGGATCTCATCAATGTCTATAAATACCTGAAGGGAGGGTGCGAAGAAGATGGATCTGGGCTCTTCTCATTCTTGTCTTGTGACAGAACAAGAAACAATGGGCACAATTTGAAATACAGGAAATCCACCGAGTTTCCACTGAAACTTCAGAAAAAATTTTTTTTTTTTTACTGTAAATGTGGTCAGTGCTGGAACTGTTCTCCCAGGGAGTCTGAGGAGATCCTTGGAGATACTCAAAACCTGACCACAGTTATGAGTGTCTTGCTGCAGCTGATGCTGCTTTGAGCAGGAGGTTGGTCTAGATGATCAAGAAGTACCTCCCTGCCTTAGAGACATTGGTTAAACCATCAGTATTGGAGCAATTGCATCTGTGTGAATAGCTGGCTGCAGTGCACTCATGTTGCAACTCTCTGGCAGCAAATCTAATAGAAAACTTTAGGGGAAAAAACTTTTTTTGAGCTCATTATATACAGATGTGTCCATACATGCACAAATGTAGTGGATGGATATTTCATGAGTGCCTGGAGTTCTATATTTTTACCTGCAGTAATTTCTCCTTGCAATAGTGACGTGCCTGCACAGCTATTCTGTCATCCACTTTCTTACTGGAAGGTGTTAATGAAGGTGCCTAACATCCCACTCTGACTAATCCCTGGCAGCCTGTGCCTAATCATCATTTTGAACTTCTAGTCCTATTAAAATACAGCATTTTCAGCTGTATTTATTGTATTGTGATGCAAAACTTTAGTTAGAGAGAAGGTGCTAAAACAGTTTTACAGAAAATGGTTTCATTCAGTCTCCTGAAAAAGTCTTGATTAAGACTGAACAATGACAGAGAAGTAAAATTTTTACTTTTGTGGCATAAACATATGTTTATTGGATCAATGCATCATGGATTTTGCACAGGTAATTTTTTCCAGAATTTTGTAAACCACTTTTCAATGATAATGACAAATAGAGACTCCAAGGAATGCTGCAGCTGGTGGGTAGAAAAGGAAGAACCCTGTAAACACCAGGTCAACAGACTTCTTTGTGTGTGTTTGTAGCAAAAGAATAAAGAGTGTTGCTCAGACCTTTAGTTTATCTTGTTCTAAGATAAACACTCCACAATCTGTTTAAATCATGTTTCTGTGGTTTAGAGATAAGAAAATTAATTTTTGAGAGTTCAGTGATGGAATGAAGATTAATTTGCCATGGTCTGTGAACTGTCGTTCAATTTGGCTTTGTCAAAACACTTAGTATATAGTTAAAGAATGGAAAGCTCAAAGGTTTCAGGCCTTTACAATCAAACAAGGACAAAAGTTTGACTCTGCCTCACTCAGTGCTTTCCTCTGAAACAAAAACTGCTGCGATGTGGAGCTGGAACTAGTGAGGGAGATTTCTGAGCTTGGGGGAAAGAATATGTATTGTACGAACACTATGAAATGTAACAGCTGAGAAAGGCAGTGGTAAGGTAAGTAAGTGCTTTATGGGCACTGTTGTATTTGTTGTTGATACACTAGTGGTTTGGTGTGTTTGTCTTTTAATCTGATTTTCGGAAAAGTAGCTGAAATCAAGCTGTGTATTAGAGGCATGGTACCCTCTGCTTTAAAGTGCATCAGATTTATAGCCTGAAGTCCTATCCCTCTGAAGGGATGTTATCTTTCACAGAAATGCAAGCAAACAGGGAGCGCTCTTGAGATAGAAACTGCATCTGCCCTTAATCCAGCAGAGGAAGTTTCTCCTTGACAAGTTTCAGGAAGGTGCAGAAGAAAAAAAAGAATACAGAAAACTTCATTTCACCCTGAGGCATTAGAACAGTGCAATGGGTTGAATACATAATATGTGTTTAAAAAGGAAACAAATAAAAAATCCCAAATCCTAAACTTTTCTTTTGATTGCATATGCATCTTGGTGATAAGTATGCTTGGCACAACTGGGAGAAAACACTGCTGGAAAAATCTGCAGGATTTGACTTGAATGGGCACAGATCTGTCATATATACATCCAGAAATGTAAATCCTACCTGGTTCCTTCTGAAATTACATCTGGATTATGCTCTTTGGGGCTAGTCATGACCTCATGGGACTGCTCATACTCCACTGAAGCTTTACTGTGATTTTTATTGTACACTAAAATGATGTGGCCAAAAGATTATGGGAGATTAATCTGAAAAATGCCCACAAGCTGATGTGGAATCAAATTATATACACTGAAGCTGAAGAACAAATCTGTTGGCTAAAATGTGCTGATTTGCATAAAACATTGTAATTTTCAGGAAAATTTACAGAGTAATCTCTTTTTATTCCGTACTGCATAATAGCTTCTCATTTTTATTCAGGTCTTGAAATTTTGGAACAAAAGGAGTGTGCTGAAAAATAGTATGACAAGGCAAGTTCCCTTGACAGTGAAAGTAAGAATTGACTTGGTACGAGGACAAATCATCCTTTTAAGCTTTTTTTTGAGGGGAAGAAGATAAAGATCCCCGTATAAATACTTGTGTAGAACAGATAGTTAAAAATAATATAGATAACTTGTAAAAAATAAAATACCCACCCTCCCTTCTCCCCAAGCCATATGTGCTTTGTTTTTTTAAAAAGAGAAATTAAAAATACTTGAAGCATGAACAGGGCATTTAATCAAATAAGTCTAATTTCAGGAGATTTAAACGTTTTCTGCTCCTGCTGAAACTCTGTAGAGCAGATAATCAGTTTGCATATCCCACTTGGAAAACTTTAATTAGAGTCATCAAATGAGGCAGACTATGGTGTGCTTGCTCTGGGCGAGAAGTGCATTTTTTAATGAGTTCCTCGTGATTTTGAGGACAGTTGTTGGATGAAGCTGTATTGCAAAAGTAATGCAACCTATTTCAAAATAATAATTTATAGTTTGGTGCACAGAGAACTTGAAGGAAACGAGAAAAAAATGACAGAAAAAAGTTAATGCTGGAGAAAAGCCATCAGGCTGAGCTAAGCCAGGAGATCAAGGAGAGAATTGTGATGCAAGAGTTTCATCTCAGGATATTGCTGGTTACAATTACTTTATTGCTATTTAAATACAAAAGCAAGCCCCCATACAGGATTGGAATGCTTTGTCCTAATGAGAAATCAAGGGATGGAAAAATAGAAACTTTAATTATCTGTTTAAGTTCAGTAACTTCTCAGGACCATCATTCTAGCTTGCTGTGGTGTGTTGGTGTCTGGTGGGTTGTGGCAGCTGACCAAGCAGTGAGGTGAGACCTGTTATCTTGGCTTTCATGCTTCTTACAGGCTAGCAACACTACAAAGATATGTTGCCTTGGTTTGTTCCTTGGTTGTGGTTTGAAATAGTCACAGTGCTGGGAATAATATTTTGATTTCCTTTCCTTTCCATAGGGTATTTATCTGTGTTCTTTCTGCCTTCTCTGTTAATTTACCCTCATTATGTTTCTGGGGCACTCCTCTGATTCCCTCCCATCAGTTGTGTCTCTAGAGTGCTGCACTATGAGAGGTGTCACGAGTCAGAGATGATAGACTTGGTACTGATCTGAAACTTGTACTACTTGCTGTACCTCCAGCTTTGTGTTTTTAAGGTTGTTAATCTCATTTTTTGTTTATCTTCTACTCCATGTGACCATAAAGCAGGAATATAATTTCTCCCTCAATTCCATATTGATTTAGGCTCCAAGTTTATGTAAGAAGTGACAAAATATTGCATACCTAATTAATCAGTAATAAAATCAAAGAATAATTTGAAAAGACCTTTAAGATCATAGTCCAATCATAAATCTAACACTGTCAAGTCAACATCAACAGTACATGTAAGAGGCAACAAACCTGCACAGCATAGGTGAATATAAATATTAAATCATAAGTGCAGTAGTCATGCACTGAACAGGTGGTGGAAAGACTTGATTTCTTTCTGTGTTCATTTGATTGAGAATAATGTTGACAATGTAAACTATTTTGTCAAGACAAAAGCTAATGGAATTATTGTGAATGGAGCACTGTTAGGTGCATCTGAGTAGGAATAATCTCAGGTGATCTGAATTTAATAAGATGAAGGGATGAAGACTGAGAAAGATATTTAATACATTTTTAGAGGGAGTGGGAAAACAGAAAGGAAATGATCATACTGAGACAAGAGAATGAATCCATAGTTCTGATTTTCTTACAGAGATGAAAGAGAAATCCTAATTGGATCAGTCTGTTAACTAATGAACCAGTGAATAATCACTGAAATTTCCTTCACAAATGATGCTTCTTTGTTGGTATTGTGTCAACAACTTCAGGAGGGAGGCCAGTGGGTTTTGAAGACTAGCACAGTCCCGCACATACAGCTCTCTGAGTGTCTGTGTAGGGAGGCAGGCAGAGTGTATGAGCCTGTTCCGACAGGGTTACAGCCAGAGCAGGTTTTAGCTCCTGGAGGACAGTATGACTTTGCACCCTTGTTCAGCAATAAATTCCATTACAATTTCTTTTCATCAGAAGTGTAAATACAGGGTACATTCTTAGGAATGGCAATAGAGACTTATCAGAATGAACTGCAGAGATTTTAAGAGAGGACAGAACTACTGAAAAATAACTCTAAATCTCCAGATTTTGTTATTGGTTTGGGTTTCCTGTTGCAAATCTACTATGACTATCTAACATGTGTTTAACTGCAAGAGGATACTCTCAATGTGAGAGCTTCTGAGCAGGGGTACTTGTTGATGCCACTCCCACATATTCCAGCCCACTGCTTGGGAGTTGAACTTCATTTCTCAGTTTTTCACAACATACTTTAAAATCTTCAAAATACAAGAGAGAAGAGCTGGGCAAAGATAACAAAATGCCTTCTCTTAAGCATCATTCCTCTGGCTTCCCAGACAAGAAAACTGGAGGATCTTCCTACTTCCCTTTCTCAGTATCTGGCACCAAAAAATGAGGTCATTCTCCATCCTGCCCAGCTGCACCTCTTTGTCTCTCTAACTCCTTCTCAGGTCTGTAGGCTGAAAGCATTGCTATCTTTGGGGTGAGTCCATTTCCAGGGCTCTGAATCCTCATATAACACTGGCAGGCAGTGGTGGTGCAGAAAAGGTTTGGGTTTAGGCTTGGTGTTTTGTTCTAACTCCTCATTTGTTTGTATCAAGAACTGCTGAGAGGATGCCTAGAGTATGGTGAGTGTCCTGATGACATTAAAAGACCCATCACAAGACTTTATTTGCCCAAGGAAGGGCAGTGTTGTGAAAACAGATGTTCCCTGGAGTAACTGGGAGCAACCTCCACTCAGCTTCATCTCCAGCTGAAGTTTGTCTTTGTGACAAAGAAATTAATCGTTTACTTTCTCCAAGGCTTTTTTTCTTTGCCTGAACAGCCAAAACCCCTCATTTGCAGTAAGTTGAAGGTATTCCAGTGCCCTGAATGGTACTCAGTGTGTTAGTGCCTTCTCAGATGCTGAATGATTCTTTGCATCCAGGTGAATCAGGGCACCGAGTGGCCCAATGCTGTTGATTGGGGCATGGAGACCATCAACTGTGATTACACAGGGTTTGATGCAAAGTTGCAAAGAGCCGGTCAGTACTGATATCCACCTTGCTCTGGCCACAGTGGATCAGTGCCTACGCTGGGCTGTTCAGATCTGTCTTTGTGCCTGCATGTAAACTGCAGTCCCATGTTCTGAGCATGCTGACCAAAACCTGATCTTTATTTCTTCAAGTGTAGCTTAATGAATCCATTTCTCTAATGTATGTACATTAATCTGATGTCAGGTATATCCAGACCTCCTGTCTGCAGTGGGAGCTGAATCCAAACTGCAAACTAGGGCTTCCCTCTTCTTTTCAAGGCAGGTAGTCATAGCACTGAGAACAGGAGAGCATTTGTGGTATTCCATAAAGAGCAAAATACAGTGAAGTTCAGAATTTTGGGGTGTTTTTTGTTTTTTTTTTTTTTTTTTTTTAAACTTTATAGCTAAACTACTAAGTAATAAGATGAGTGAAATGGTGCAGTTAGTGCTGATCAGCAAACACTTCTTAAAGGTCAGGAAATGTCATCTCATTCGTCTCCATTGTCAGTCACAAAGGCTGGGTCGCTGCTCAGTGTGCATGAGAGAAGGATAGAGAGGCTCAGTTTGGGGAAAAAAGTCCTGAAGCCTTCTGTTTTCTCTATCATCACCCATGCATATGTTTCAGCAGATATTGCTGAAAGCTGGAGTAATTACAAATGTAAATTCCTGAAGGTCAAAGTCTTGATGTTCTAAGAAGCCCTTGGCAATTATTCGGGCCAAATCCATCTTAAAGGTCTCAGGTCAGCATTGCCTTTGTGAGTATTACTGTATTGCAGTGCCATCAAACCCTCATTTAAATTCAGTCTTAAATGAAAAGAGAAAGAGTTTAATTATGGCATCTTAGTGCAGAGGAGCATTAATTAATTTTTAAGTGTGTTAGGTGTAATAGGATAATTGCAGGAGAGGGCTCCGCGGGGTCGGCATGATGGATACTTATTCTCAGGGAGTGTGGAGCAGCACTTGGGAGTGAGAGGACAGCAAAAAGATGCTTTAGGAGCAATCAGTGCTCTTAGTGATTTTTTGCCAGATTTTATCATCACATGCACTGGAGCCAGACCCCGTGGCTGGGTAGGCTGGTGTTGGCAGCCAAAAGCCCCACGTAAGTGCTCTCCTTCACAAGCTCTTGCAAAGTATGTACTGTTTTGCCTATTGTTTGCATCTCATTGGTGTAATCTCTGATGCAAGTTCATATTTTTTTCATACCCAGGAGTACAATTGCCAGAGGCAGTAAGACTTACGGAAAAATAGCAGGGTTCAGACAAGCTCTTGCTTTGGCTGAGACCGCTGGCAGATGCTGAAGGGGAAAATTTGTCCCACTGATAGATACAATGGAATAATCTTTGTAGAGGGGAAGTTGCCTTCTAATCCAGTGCAATTATTCTTTGGTTTATTCCCTAAAGTACTTTAAAAACACATATATATATTTAACTTTCTCATCTATATTTTTGCATGCCAAATATTACTTAAAGGCTTCTGCTTTTCTCTGAAAATAGTGTCTTTGGAGAATCCTTTAAAGATATTTAGCCCTTATGGTATCTTCTGGCAGCACCTTCCCCAAGATAATCCCATGGGAAACACTCTGCCACTCCCACAGAATATATTACTCATTATTAGTTTATTTGTATATCCTGAAGATTACATTTTCAGTGAGGGTAAAGTGCTAATTTCACAGCATTTGCTGCTTTCACACATCTCTTGTCTATACCCTCATTAATTATTATTTTGATATTTTTAATGTCTACAACTCCTTGTTACAGGCATTCTGTGCTCCTAAATATTTATTTGTTCTTATGAGATGAATTCCCTTCTGACTGCACTTTTTGTGAGATGCAAGGCCCATAGAGAAGCAGTTTCCTGAGGCAACAGAGTCTTTACCCTTTTCAGTAACGCTTTATGTGTTAATTACTATATTCTTTATAGCTGGCTTGCTTTTTTTCCTTTTTGTTGCCATTGTCTGTTTTCATTACATCTTTACTAAGCTATTGCAGTGACCTCCTGACCATGTCCTATAGCAAACATATCTACATTTCACATCAGAACAGAATGCTGGGTAAGGGAGATTCAGCCACATAATTCTGATTGGACTGCATATTTGTATAAAAAAAATATTTAAGTAAATTTGCAGTTTCTGAACCTTGCAATAATACAACAAGTGTCAGATCCTCATTAAGATGAAAATCCAGTTATTTAACCAGACCGCACTGAACTAGAAGAAGAGAAGATGAGTGAGAAGAATATTCCATTTCAGACCGGAACAGGACTTCACAAAATCTGCATCACAGTGATACTAGCGGGGCATTAAATTTTTCATTATTTTTTTTTTATTTTGCTGTTTGGTTGTTTGCTGCCTCTACTTATCAAAAGAAATGAGAAAAGAGCTAAGGACCTGAATTGTACTACTAATTCTGTGGTTATTTCTGATTAAATTGCTTTCCTGTCCTTTGATTTATGAGGAAGGAGAAACATAAATGAATGACTAAAGGATTCAGCTGCATAACTCCCTTTAATTTCTGTGGCTGCTATCTGGTTGAACACTGCAACAGTCTTTAAACATCTCTACTGGTGCCCACAGTGTGCTGAATATGATAGAAAATATCTGGTTCAGCTCTGCAGAGTCTGCAGTCTAAGAAGGCAGGAGTAGAGTGATACTGTGAGAAAAAAATATTGTATAGATTTCTTGTGTTCAATGATTAACCATGTTGTTTACTCCCTTTCTGTGGAACTTCTCAGAGGAGTGAATTGTTGTTGGACATATGTACTGTGGTTGAAGACGAGTGGGGAAGGGCCACCTTCGTGTGTCGGAGACAGAGAAAGATCACTAGGAGGTCATAAGCTCATTGCTGATGTCATTATTCTGTTGCTGTCGCATGGTGGCAGCACTGTGACCTCAAGAAGCTGTAACTCAGGAGACGGGCTTCTGCTACGTGCTACCATGCATCTTAAAACCAGTCATTTAATACTTCTGTCCCAGTCCTCTCTGGAGATATTTCTGGTTCCCTAACTCACTGGTGAATTTGCTAAGCTACTGTGAAATGCTCAGGCAGTAAGGCCGATCAGTGGTGTATGAAGCAGCAGAAGGGAGCGGGAAGAATTCTGGGAGATCTTGATGTGTTTCAGTCGTAGAACGTGAGAGTTTATTTGGGTGACAAAACAGTCCCTTCTACCTCTTTCAATAAGTAAGGGGGAAAACACAGAAAGAATACGGTGAAGTAGCAGCAAATCCCAGTAGAAAAGGCAGATGGTGCTTGCTGTGGAGTGATGGGTGGCTCTCCCTTTGCTGATGCTGGAAGCCACAGCATTGCTCACACGTATAGATTGCAAACTCACCAGAAGGACTTTCTCTTCCTCTTTGTACTGTGAGGAAAATAATGGTTCATTTTGGATGCTGTTAGGCTAAACATGCATAAATATGAAGGTATACGTGTAGAACAGAGGAGCACTGGGCTCTCCGAGGATGCAGGAATGGAAAAGCTCTCTGGGATTCTTGGGTCCAGTCCACAAATGCTCTCAGTAGCCATATCACAGGAGGCTTTTAGATGTGTCTTATTTTCCAACCAGTGAGGATGTTTGCCCGTGACTCCCACTGCAGTGACTATTGCAGAATTACACTCTGCTGATGGAGCAGTTAAGCATTTAAAGACTAAATTTAGGAAGCTTAATACTCCACTCTTGTATTCAGATGGAGCACATCACAGTTCAGGATACTCTGTAAAGATCATACTATTTCTAATTTAGTTTTTGAAGTCTTTGTCTTTTTTCCTCTCTTTCTATTTTGAGATAACATACTTATTTCAGCACTCTATACTGCTGCCTGGTTTCATTTTACCTTAGTTTGGCTCCTTCCCTTAGTGATGGGGAGAAGGAAGTACACATTGTATTTAGTCCCTGCCCAGTAGTCCCATTTATTTACTTGCTGATGAATTATGCTGACATTTATCACTCGAGAAAACTTTTCCATGCGACTGCAAGATGGACTATTCACTTATGAACATTGCCTGCCCCGATGTGTCCACAGGGCCAATTATCTGCATCTGGAGAAGAGAGAAATGAAATGAAATCACAAAAGAAAGCCAGGAGGAGAAAAGAGGAGAAGCAGATACATTTTGTGCCATAATACTTCTGCATCTGTTTGCATGGCAGAGCCCAAAAGATGAAGTTGTAAGAACTGCTTTTCTAAGCACCTTACCAGAACTTGCTTCCTCTGCCCCATGAGCATCTTTTTCTTGATTGTGGGAAGCAGAAAGAATGGATCAGCAAGCCATGCTGTTTAATTTTTCACTTTTTCTAGCCAGGCCATCTTTCATGGTTTCAATGTAAAGTGCAATGTAATATCTGTGTGGCCTTTTGCATTAACTATCTTTCATCAGTGCTGTGTAATTTGACTGAGAAAAACTGTGTTTACATAACCATTAGCTACAGACCACGTCTAAGAAATTATAGTGTCAGAAGCCACTAACCAGTATGTAGAAAAGAATGGATATTGTTAAGACCTGTTTTGCTGATTTTTTTAGCTATTTCCAGATGGAACACTGGTGAAAGTGCTATTTAACACTTCTGTTCTTGCTAGGCATAGAAGCTGTTTATAAATTGCCTTTAATCTCTGATAAACTATGGTAAACTGGTGAGCTTACTGCTGTCTGCAAAAAAAAAAAAAGGATCAAACAAATTGCTTTTCTGTCATCAAGACTATCTCCTATGTTCAGATCCATGTAAGAGGCCACTGTTTGACTCCCACATACCTGGAGGTTTCTGTCTTTTTTCTTGTGCTCAGGCCACAGGTCACCAGAGGGGGTCAGGGATAGAAGAGAGGCTCATGGCTAAGTCCCTGCATCTGTGTAACTCCTCAGTATTTTAACATCAAATGCTTAATTTCTATTGCCTGTAAAAGGTACTATTAACTTCTTAATGTTCAGTCTTAAATAACAGCAGCTATTCACATCATTTCACAGTACCCAGAACTTACTTGGTAAATTTGTAAGCTCTATCTGTGGGAGGGACCCCACGGTGGGTTTTCAGGGTAGGAGCAAAGTAATTGCAGAACTTGCCTGAATTTAGGCAAGAAACCCAGGGCAAATCTAGGGCTTTCTGACCTGTGCTTTTAGTTGGGTGCTGTTGCTTGTATTGTGAGCTTGGTTGTATTTTTTCCTTGGTTGGGTTGAGCTGAGTTAATGTTTATGTTTATTCTACTGTCGTACTACTAAATTCACTCATTTGACAACTTTCATTGTGAGCCAGGTTATTGTTGTATTGCAGCTTTTGAAATTTAGCCATTTCTGCTGTACACTTCATAACTGCATGGAAGACAGAGAGTCTTTGCATTTTCCGTTTGGAAACAGTGGCTGAGTTGGCTGGAAGGAATATGCATCATGAAATCAGATGTTTCTAATTGCTCCTTGTTTCAGGAGTTGCTATTGAACACTGAAAATCATCCTTAATGCATGAGTAATCCTGGTGAACAGATAGATTTAAAAAACATTGACTCAAAATAAATTTCTCTTGGAAGCAGAATAATCGTTGACTAATTCTCATGGGAGAGATATGTGAATTTCTTGCATGCTTTTTGGAACAATAGGACTTGAAAGAGGCTCAGTGAAAAGAAAAAATAGTGCCCTTAATCTTGTAACATTAGTATCGTTGATTGCCTTTTGTCATTAGGGCATTTTCCTTGTATTAACAAAATTTCATACAGTTCTCAGGAAGAGAGGTATCTTCCAAGAAATGCCTGTAAGGAAAAAATAATTGTGCTATTGTCACCGTCCAGAGAGATATAATTCCTCAACTGACATCATAGCTCCTGAGACATTTTCTTTGGAAAGAAAACAAATGTTCTAAGGCAAAGTAACGCGAAATAAAGCATTAGAGGAAATTAATATTTGTGGGTACGGATTTGTTGCACATGAAGGTGAGGTTTTGCAAGGGGAAGACTTTAATTCCAGGTAGGAGGGAATGCCTGTGTGCTTCTGTCTCAGTGTCCCTTCTGCCATATGGCAGCAGGCAGCACCCAGCAGCAGCCGAGGCAGCACCTCTCCCCACGGCTTCTGGGTCCTGAAAGAACCAGGTTTCATGCAAACCTGTGAAGGGAGGGGATAGGGCTTGGGCAATGTGGGCGGGTCAGAGTTCTCAAAGGTATTGCAGTATTTGGATCCAGATACATAAGACTGTCATTTAGAACAGCACTCAGTGATGCTGGGTGCCTCCTGTTTTAGTTACTCAATCTGAAATGCTTTACTGGCACCCAGAAAATACAGACCCTCAAAATTATTGGATGCTTGAAAATTTTTGTCTTCCCTGTTTTCATAAAGTAATGAAGTCAGTGACTGTCAAGGAGAGCATTGAAGCACTGGAAGCATGGAAGCACGGGAGATTTGGTTGTGTGCAGCTGGGACAGCCTCAATGTGTGGGGAGCCTTTGCTCCAGAACAGTGGGGACTCACGTAGTTGGGGTCTGGGGACTCCTAGACTGGAACTGTATAAGGCCAGAGTGCTTAATAACAACACCCCCTGACTAGTAAGTGCACATATCACTCTGAACTTCCTCTTAAATAAAAAATGAAAAATAGATAATTAAATCCCACTTCTAATGGTGTTTGAATTCTAAACCTAACCTATTTCTGATGTGCATTTTTCATTAATACTATATCATAAAATGTAATTTAAACAACCTTTATAACCCAACCAACTCATTTTGCTTATTATCATAATGGGAACATACAGGCAGTATAAATACATAAATTAAAACTAACTTGAATTTTTCTCTGCCCCCTCCCCTTACTGAATCCAGTTAAAAACATAAAACTAAGCCTGTTGTAGCCCCGTTATGCTTTGTGTCAATACCATCTGTGGGTTAGAAGATAATGAACTTTATTCCTATCAAGACTATTGAAAATATTTTTCTCATAAGCTATGGCTAGCGTCTATCTTGCATCTGCCTAACTCATCTCCTTTGATGTCTTAGATTTAAACCAAAGGTTTTGTAATGAGAGGGTTTGGGGAGCTAGTTATGCAGACCTTAGCAGCCAGCCCCAGCAGTCAGTGTGAGACAAATCATATATCAAAGAGTGACTGTCGTCATCCTGAAAAATATGAAGATACGTAAGCAATGTGAAAGCAAGCCAGCAAAAAAAAAAGCTCCAAACGCTTTTCATGTTTAAAGCAGGCTTTAGAGATAGGGATGTTTTCTTTTGCTCTTTGTTTTTTTTATGCACAGTCAGATTTTTGGAGCTAAAATTAATTTTTAATTTCTGAAAAGTGCTGTTTTAGTTGTTGTTCCTGTATATGGAGAAAAAGATTGTCTATAGGAAATGTTTGAAAGAGGGCACATGACAAATAACCCACTGCAAAGACAGATAGGGCTGGTCTCTATGGAATTTGCAGTTAAACTTCACCAATAAAAAAAACAGCGCGTCTTACTTTAGTGGTCTATGAGCAGGACCGTTTACATTATTTTAGAGCTTTGTTATGAGGGAAAAACACCAGAGAAGTAATTAAAACGTGATTGTGACAACAGTCTTCAGGCATTTATGTACTTAGTGGTTTGGGTTTTATTTTACCCACAGCTGCCCTAGTGTTCTCCTGGATCCAGCAGATGATACATTTGAAGGAACCGGTGGTAAAGAGTTTTTCCTGAGTATACTTGCATTTCCTATAGAGCTTGACAAACATTCAGTAACACAGATTTCTGTGAAACTGTTGTTGCTTAATATTGTAACAACTTGATGTGATTTAGGTATATCCTGTTTGTGCAGTATGTTCCAATATTTATTTTTTTATATGTTCAGGTTTTAAATGGAAATATTAAAGACCTTAGGTTCAAAAAAATGCCTGGAGGAGTTTTACAGAATCCTAGGGTCTCCCAAGGTTTGTCCCAGTGAATTTTTCATCATGGTTCAGTTTATGACAGTCAGTTCTCCCAGAATGAGAATTTGTTTAATCATATGTTGTGAACTGTCACAGCTACAGGCTGAAGCCTGTGAGATGCCTTCCCTAAAAGCTGCTGTTACAGTCTTTTTTTATGCCTTAGATTTAAACCAAAGGGTTTGTAATGAGTGGTCTTGGTGAGTTAGTTATGAAGACCTTAGCAGCCAGTCCCAGCACTTCTGAGCTCCAAACCCAGGATAAGTAATGATGCTATATCCATCATGTGTGAATGGGCAGAGATTAATGCTTGCAAGGGACAGGGTGGTTTACAGCTTGTAACAGTTCTTCTATATTAACTCTGGCTTTTGTGCCAGTCTCTGCAACTGGTGCACTCCCAGGTGACTGTAAATTCTGCTGATTAATGTGAGCATCTTGGTGACCCAGTGACAGCGCCACGGTTGTTGCTGTCTCGGAACGGCTGTTGTCTCTCCTGGCAGGAGCCAGCTCTACATCCATCCCTCAGCACAAGGGCTAGTGTTTTACAGGGAACCATCAGGAGTTAATGGAGCTTCCCGCAGTTACAGGCAGCCTCAAAGGATAAAGTTGTTCTTCTCACTTTGGCCTCTCTGGATGGTTTAGTAGGGTGTCATCATAATTTTGTGTCCTCTTTTATCCTTTATGCTGGCTCCTAAATTTCTTTTCATGGATCTCTTTCACAGGTCACAGCAATTTGCACATGATCTACAGCAGAGTAGGTGGAGAAAGGGAGGCACAGAGAGACACAGATAAAATCCTCTTGCTTAGACCAACTAATTCTGAAGTGCATATATATATATTTTGTGTGTGTGTGTGATCCCATATTAAAAATTATCTTCTAGTTTCTGTCACAGTTTCTGTCATAGCAGAACAGATTCAGGTGTTGAAGACTTGCTACCTCCTGCTGTCTCTGGTCACTTCCAGAATGAAGATTTCTTTATGGTAAAGTAAGTTCATGCTGCTTTGCTGATGGATTTGTTTGAGCTCCAGGTGAGCTGGCACCTCTTGTGGAAATAGCCCCATATGCTTACAGGGATGAATTGAATGCGTTCTACTTATACAGTGCCTATTTCACAGTGAGACTACGCTTATTTGATGGGAAGGCTTAATGATATGTGATCTACACCCAGATCTTTTTCTTAGTACATCCATTATTGCTTAAGACTCTCTTCTTTTCCATATGTGAGGGAAAAGAATTAGTGCAAAAGGTTTTTGAATACTGTAAGGAGAACAGTAATTGAGCCAAGAGTGCTTGATGCAGACAATCTGGCTACCTGGCCATCAGCACACTTAAGTCCTTAGGTTTCCTACATACTGCTCATCTGTCTGGACTTGAGGTATCAAAACCAATGAGCTGTGTGGCCCTGTGGATGGCAGGAGGTGGTGGTTGCTTCTCTTCTCGTGATGCGAATACAGTTGATGTGAGCAGTGCCTTATGGGGCACTGAGAGGTTCTCTTTAGTCACTGGGGGTTATGTGAGACCAATTAGAAAGTTTGTGAAGAGGAGCAGGGTGTCCCACAGCTGTGGGACTGACAGGGTTGGGGAGGAACCAGCACCTCATGGCTTGCTCTGAGCTCATTAGGTGCAGTATAAACTGAAGAAAATACCAATGGTGATGGTGGTGGGCCGGAGGAAGTGGACAGAAGATACAGAAGCTTTTGTATGTTTTCTGGTCATGTGAGGTGATAATTGGATATGGAAAAAGCATTTGTTCAGAGCAGTAACAGAAACAACAGTGTTGTCTGCATTGCTTGGAACTATGGAAAAGGCTTCTCTTTAGTAGAGAAAGGCAGAAAGGCTTCTCTTCAGTACAGAAGTTGTCCCAACTGGGCCCAGCCTTGAATGGGAGGTTGTTAAATATTTGGCTACATGCTGAGGTTGTTCAACAGCACAGTTGCTGTGGAGTGCTGCAGTGATTAGGGGTACTCAGTGACTGCAGGGAAATTTATGGCTTGGGCTTAATGATTTTTCCATTAAATTACATGCATAAAACCGCAAGAGGAGTCCATCAGGGAACACAGCTATGGGTATGGATACCTGTGAGGCAACCACTACAGTGGCATAACTGTACAACGGCACATATGGATAGAATCACCCCCCAACAGCTGGGGGAGGCACAGTCATGAGTGTGACGGGAATCACACATTCTTGTCTGGGAGATGCGCCAGTGTGCATCAGGCTGATGAGGGGGAAAGGACAATCCCCTGTCCACCTGTGCCTGGTGTTTACAACACTTACAGCATCCTTTAGGGAATGGGGATCTCAAAGAGCTCCTGGAATGCTGTGTGCTTTCTATGGCAGTGCTAGTCCTCTCCCAGCTGAGGGATGATGGAGTCAGAGAAACTGTGTGATAACAATCCATCTCTTGAGCCTGCCTTCCTCCTGAGTCACTGGCAACACTGATACCTCTTTGTGTACCTCCTGTGATGTGGATTCACCTCCTTGCTTAGGAACTTGCTGGTCTCAAAGGAAAGAGGAAAAGGTTAAACTTTGATCCTTTGGCCAAAATTTGTGTCCAAGTTTCCGGTACCCCAGTTTTCCTTCATCCACTCCCTTGGCAGACTCCCATTGTCTCTTAGGATATATCCTCTGGTTCTTTTGGAATTGAGCTAAAATGTGTGCTTATATTGTTTAATTGCAGGTTTTTAAAGTTTTCCACTCCACAACCTGAAGCTAACAACGTAATGGACATTGAGATACAAGAAATAATAGAAAATATTGATTTTTACATTATTTTTTGCAATGCTTATTAATAAATAAACATTTTTGCAACTGTGTTAGTTGCCTTAAATCAGTTGTGTTAACTTCCATTTTTATTCCTTCATGCAAAGTATTGAGTGATATAGAAGAGAGTTCAAACAAATCTCTCTGTTGTCAGCATGATGGAGTCACCCTAAAACTACTAATTTTTGTGAGCAAAATATTGTGGGGTCATTAGGTTGTGTTTATTCTATTTAAGCATCTAAATCCAATTTTGACATCTGTTGTGTCCTGTTTAGCTTTTAAATTAAACTCTCACAAAAATTAATGTTACAAATGCAGTAAGGTGATTACAAAATTATTGTTCCCCAAGGTGCATGATTTATGATGTTTTTAAAGCTGTGTTCTGCAGGTTGTACAGGGAGAATCCAGGCAGAGGATAAGAGATGTGCAGAATGAGCACAATAGACATATTAATTAAGAGACCTTAAAGATCATGGGGATGGACATGATTATTCCCCTTACTGGCATTTGAGATCTTAATGTCCAGTCACTGTAAACAGCAGCAAGCTTGTCTGAAATGTGGGTGAACAGGGTAAGATTTGTAGAAGAGGTGCTCAGCATTATTTGCTTCATACATGACCTTGTAGGTGCAGTTTTAATAGGAGGTATCTGTTTTAATTGAAAGAACGAGAAAGATGTAACCAAAAGACTGCTCCAGAGAGCACACCTGTCCTGGGGTAAGGTGTAGGAAGCAGTAGTGGCCTGACTCTGAAAGTCATTGAACTACTGACAATATCCTGGTTGTTGGACATACTCTATAGTTTTCACTCTGTATCCAGTGCAAGAATGGGAGAGAAAGTCCTAGAGATTGTCTTAAACCTATCTCACTGAACACAGTATCTGTGTTTCTAAGGGAATAGCTAAATTATATGTAGTAGGGTATAACAAGCAAAACTAGATATGACTATAAAGTGCTTACCCTTTGCCAGCTTACTCTTTGCTGTTTATGCTGACTTGTCTCTAATATTTGGAGGCCGAAACTACAGAAAAATTTTATTTATGAATATTTCTCTGATCCATGTCACATATCTGGAATTGTGGTTATATGCTACCTGTTGTGACTTCTCTTTATACTACTAATGAAGGTATCTCAAAAATAAGAAAAAGTTTTAGTGACTAGCCAAAATTTCAGAGTATTGGCAATGTACTTCAATGACAAATATTCTTTCTTTGCCAAAGCAATGAGTCATACTAATGCTGTGCAACATTTTTATGTATTTTCATTGTACGTTTGATATTTATCCTTCCTGATTTAGAGAAATTATGTTGCATCCAATACCACATATCAAGACATGGAGGAGAAAAAGCTTGCAACAGTGAATGTTAATAAGAAAGCAATTATTTGTGTTTAATTTGCTTCAGGGATCAATGAACCTTGTATCCCAGTGCAATATAATGTAGCTGAATGTTCACTTTGCTCTATAAATTTCCAACTGGTACTCTGAGCAACTGAACAAAAATTAATAAATAGAACCTAAACCAAACCCAGCCACTGGAGTTTGGAACACTCATGTAAAAAGCAAAAAAAAAAGGCAAACAAACCTTAAATCTTGGGAGGACACGTCAATATTATAATATGATCTGTCCCTGATGTAAGGAGAATGGGAGTTTGGATTACATTAACTTATAACAAAGCAAAGTGAACTCCTACATGCTGTAAGGTGGAGTCTTCAAAATCTCTGATGATTAATTTGAATATCTAGAAAGTTATTTATTATGGAAAAATAGACTACTTTTGTATAATAATTACTTATGGAGTAATTATGCATTGTGCTGAGCAATAGGTTTCAAAGGAGGTGACAACACTAATTCAATCTTACCCTCATCCTTGTGAGGTAAGTAGCAGAAGTGAAATGTTGATTGCCTCAGAATGGGCCTTGGAGGTAACAGGTCAAAACGCCTTATGTGCTTAAAATGATATAGTGGAGATTGGCCTGACTCAGTCCAAGATATCCATATGTTTCTTTCTATTGGAGTGTATGCCCCAAATATGCACACAGGTAACCAGAGAGCTAAGCCATGGGCTTTCAAGTATTAAAAGAAGTTTATTTTGGAAACAGTATACAATTGAGAGAACTTACCATTGGGTGTCAAGAAGTAACACACCCAGCAGGGCTCTTTGTCCATACATATCAAAGGGCCAAGGCAAGCACATAATGCCTTCTGGGCTGTTTTTTGCAGTTTGTTCTCTTTCTCTTCTTTTCTTCCCTTCCTCCATCTGTGGAAAAGAGCACTTCTGTGTAGCTTGCAAACATGTTCTTTGATAAGGGTTTGTCTGTTTTGTCTGTCCTGGCGAAAAAAACAGCCCAAGCGAAAGACAAAATCTAGTTATTCTCATACATTCTCTTGAACTTGTATTTTTTAGCCACAAAAGGTTTCTTGAGAGAAGATAAATTTCCAAACCACTTCCTTTTCTTGCCCATTTCTTGAGCAGGATCCCCCTCAGTCCCCCCAGGAGTTATTTGGAAATCCTAGCCAGTTTGCTGCACAACTTATGTTGTATTTGCAGGAACTTCCAGTCTCCAAATTCTGCGGCATATTTTAGTGGGCAGATTGTGAACTTCAGTACCCTTGGACAGCTTTTCAAATGAGTAATCCTGCAGCATTATCAGCTAATATTGAGATAGGTGTCATGGTGACATGCTACCAAAGGGTTGGTTCCATTAACCGTAGCATCACCAACCGTTCATCCATTCATTCACTTTACCTTGGACTGGATCTTGTAATCAGCTGATTTTACACAGGAAATGTGCAGCAGAATATGGCCAAGGATAAGAGCATGAAGAGTGGAAATCTTCCTCCGATAGGAAGCCACTTACTTGCTTTGCGTAAGTGTAACATCAGATCAAGAACTGATTTTCAGTGTGTGTAAAAGGATGTACAACATAATTATTAGAAAATACAGAAAATTACCCTTAAATATCATTGTCTTTCAAGACAGGGCCTAAGAACCTGTTAATTTTTTCCATCTTGCATTTGAACAAAAGTGTTGTACAAAGTCAAAATTCAGATAAAACTTTCGTTTTTCAGTAGGGGTGAAATGAGACAAGCCAGTAATGATATATCTTTCCCTTGTCTGTTCAACATAAGAAAACAGAGCAGGGGAATCAGTAAGAGGTCTGTAAGGTGTTCACACATTCCCTTCCTCTATGACATTTTGGTAGCATAGAGGATTTCCTCTACATAACTGTGAACTGGCAAATATGACCCACTGGATGATCACATTGCCTGAAATTTTAAAAGTTTCCTAGATAATCCATTCTGACACTTAGCTAGTCTTCCTATTTGAAGATTTTTTTTTCCTAATATTAACATACTCTCTCTGCTTTCATTTCAAGTTCATTGCTCTTCATTTTGTTTACAGAGTCTGGAGGTGTTTGTTTTACTTCTCTTTTGCTGCAAAGTGTTTGAAAGCTGTTGTCATGTCTCCCTGGAGTCTCCTCTAAACTGAACACTGCAGATTGTAGTCTTTTTTTGTATGGTTCTTTAGTCCCTGATCTCAAGGCATTCCATGCTTTCTCATGGTTCTTGTTTTGCTCTCAGGATCTTCTTTTGCCCTATAACTTGTACCAATAACCAAAATGCATGCAGAGTTTGTTCATAATCTGTGCAATGCCCATATATGAGTTGACCAAGACATACAGAGCCTACTGTCCTCAAAGCTATTTGCTTGAACTTAAGCATTTTTTCTTGTTTTCAGGATGTGCTACATACAGAGCAGTTTCCTTCAAAGGTTACATTTGCATTATCAGCAAAGAATATGGAAAACTGCACAATTTTGGTTGATTACAAACTACAGATTCTCAAACCAGCACTGTAATTCTAATTGCTTCTTTCTGGGTTCTTCCATAAAGTTTACCAGCTAATTTGCACAACCACGTTCAGCTGTGAAAAGCTATGGCTCAGTTAGAGGTGCACCAGCTTCCTCTTTCCTTTGTTTGGAACATCTGTTATGATAGAATAGTAAACAATTTCTTTTTCTGAATAATTCCGAATAATTCATCCAGTGTAATTCACTCCAAGGAAATCTTAGATAGCACACACATGCCTTTTGTTCTTCTGCAACTTCCTAGTATTAAGAATATGTCTGATTGTTGTATGTGATGCTGAGTAGAATGTATTAGCCAAATGGAATGGGAGCCTGTCAATGATGGAATGGAGTGGCTGACCTTTATTGATTCTAAAAACAAAGGAACCTCCAACATTCAAAACCAAGTGTTCTCAGAAACAGAGAGTAAGCTTTCTTTTAAATTCAGTTTTCAGTGGACAGGAGGGGACAAAAGAGAGAAGAAATTTCTCTCTTTGTACAGGGACAATTAAACCCTAAAGGAACAAAAATGGTTTTGTGGGTCTGGGATCATCAGTGGCTTCTGTACTTAGTTAGGGCAGGAATGCTGTTGTCATTGGTCTACCACCTGACAGTACACTGGAGTATACACAACTTACTACAAATAATTTTCAAAAACCATGAAGACAGTGTTTTATGCAGAACTCTTCACCTTAGCTCTTTACCCGTGTCCATTTCTCCTCTGCTGCTGCAGGAAATAATACTGTTTCAAACAGAGAGGGAAGAACTTACTCCAAAGAGCAGGCCAATGCAAGGGGTTTGTAAAGCAGCTTTTTGGGCTACAGGTTGGAAATTTACAACCAACTCACTGGTAGAGTGCTCTCTTGAAATGAACGCAGCTCTGCAAGTGAAGGAGAGTTTGGAGTGCCTTGTAGTCCAGTGCTGAGAGGAATCACTGGTCATATGAGTGCTAGTGAATAGAAGATCAGGAAAAAAACACACATGATTTATTTTTGTTTCTAAAGCTAAGCTAAACCCCAGTGTTTCCTGTGAATGAAGTTAAAGATTTGCAGAAGTTAAGACGGAGAAGACTAGTCACAGTTTGCTTATGAACCAAGTGTGAAAGGAAGGGATAGTTTCCTTAAGACCAAACAGCACATCTGGATACTTCATGCAGTTCAGTGCTGCTCCTCACAGACAGATGACTAGTCTTGAGTTTCTCATCTGACTTAACAACTATCCCAAATGATGCCATTTACAGCATGCAGGAAGTTCTCTGCAGAGCTCCAGTTGTGCAGCAGGCATTCTGCCTCATCCGGAGTCTGCTGTCACTGGACAAGACTGTGCTGGGTGGTCATTGGATCTCAGCTGGAGTATGCTCGGGTATAGTAAAAGCACAGGACTAAACCAAAAAACAGTTGAGATTTTCGGCAAGTGAGAATGAGCAAGGCTTCAATAGTCTGTACTAAAGCTGATGCTTTGTATTCTTACAATTTAGGAGAGCACAAATGATGATGTATCATTATTTTGAGAAGGGCATATCTAAAATTTTATTTAGGTAGAATTTACCAAAGGAGACGCGGAATTCTGAAAGACCTAACCAGGACTGAGTGATCTGGACATCACAGTGACATTTAAAGTTTGTGGTAGATGAAGATTAATTTTGGATAAAGACAGGA
Organism: Acropternis orthonyx; assembly: GCA_035583155.1. NCBI lineage: Eukaryota > Metazoa > Chordata > Aves > Passeriformes > Rhinocryptidae > Acropternis > Acropternis orthonyx. Next base: position 31,919,720 of record JAWWEU010000081.1, read on the forward strand.
CAAATCTATGATCTGTATTGCCCATGTAAATGGTAGGATATAAATTAATGGTAAACACTCAAGAAAAAAAACCCACACCAAATTGTGGACAGCAATTCAACAGAAACAGCAATCATGAAATAGCAGCTAATCTTAAAGTTGAATGAGGCAATGGCTGGAAAATTTTTTTTCTAAGCTCCTTATGAACTAAAGTGATCAATAAAGATCTAACCAATGAATATTTACCACTTAAAAAGGAGCACAACTGGCAGCCATATTTAACAGCCCAAGCCCCATCTGCTCACTGGGCTGAAGGTTGTGCTGAATTCCTGTCACAAGCATCTTTTGAATTTCCTGAAGTCAATTCAGGGTGTGTAGCCTGTGAGTGAGATGGACCTTTGGGACCATTGTGGCATCTGCTCTCAAGGGAGCAGCTCAGCTGGACTGTTCTCTGCTGCCATATTCCAGTTTCTTCCCAGGTGCTGGGGAGACCTGGGTGAAGTATTGTCTCTGCCTTAGCTGAGCAGTGCTTAGTTGTGGTGATGCAACTGCTTCTGTCATCGTCTGTGTGTGGTGGTGGGCTCAAACCCCAGGTGGGAGATGATTTTGATGATGATCTGGCTTGCTCTTCACTCAAACTCTTCTGCAGATAAGGAGAGTTGTAAAAATGTGTTACTTTCTCCCACTCTTTTGGCTTTACTCTTTAGAAAGGGCTTTTCACAAAAATGTGGAGTTTTGGACACTGCTTCTACCTGTGCTTCAAAATCCCTCTGGCACTGCTTGCAGGTTCCTTCAGAAATTGCTTTGTAGTGTATGGCTCAGATTGCATGCAAAGACTGGGTGAGCTGGTACAATGGGACTCTGTTAAGGGTGAGGTCTCTGCATGCCGGGGTAATACATTGATAATACTTTGCTTTTGCTCAACTTCTACAGCTGCAGTAATAATCCTGGTACTTTAATAAAACCTTCTAATTTGTTACATTGAGCCTGAATACATCACTTAAAGAGCAGCACAGGATCTCTCTTTTTGAAGCCTTCTGACAGATAAATGGTGGACATGACGCTAGAGATCTTAAGACAGGGAGTCCAACTTTCTGTGTTCCCTTGTTGAGAGATTAAATTGAAACTACTGTTGCATTGATTATGGGGGTTTGGAAAGAATTTCTGTCCTGTCTTATTTCTACAGATACTCTCTTTGCATGACCCTTCATTTGGAGCTGGACTAGATGATCTTCAAAGGTCCCCTCTAACCCAACCAGTTCTGTGATTCTGTGACTCATTAGCAGTCCATGTGGAAGTGAATGTATCCTGGGAGACTTCTGTCTCTCTTGCCGTCCTTTTGTTGCTTCATAAACCTTAAGTGAGATCTTTAGTGTGTAGAGGGACTCAGGAGCTGCAGCCTGACAGAAACAAAATGTTCCAGCTTATTTTGCCCCAGGGAGAACCTGTAGGTAACTTATCTCTACTTTCAGACACATTTATTCATCTCGTGGCAACACTGAGGGTTTTCTGGGTGAAATCAGAGGCTACCTTTGCAGGAGATGGGACTGCTCTTGTGAAACACTGTCACCACTTCAGTGTAGTGAGAGAAAGTTGTTTCCCCCATGTAATAGAGGAGAGAGCAGATAATTGCAAATAAGAAAGTGTCATAACTCATTCTCATGAGATGATTTCTGTATTCTGTCCAAACAGGAGCCATGTTTCATGTTATCAGTTGTTAAGTGATGTATTAAAAAAAAAATACACTTCCCTTCAAAATGCAATATCCTCGTGCAAAATGACACTGTGTCAATTTGAAAATTCATTCACACTTTGATTGTTTTGAACAACCATAGCCATGTCTTTGCTTGCATCTGGAAATACAACAAACCTTCACAAAATTAATATCCAAGGAGAACTGGTGCTGGGGTTTTTTTGGTTTTGTTTTGTTTGTTTGGTTTTTTTGTTTTTGGTGTTTTTTTGTAATGGTTGCCGTTAGAACACAGCAATATGACTATATGCCAAAATGAAACAGTAGCACAGTTTGTAGAGTGTTTTTGTTTTACATCTGGCAAGATTTTTGTTGATCATATTTAACACTCAAACAGTCGAAGAAGCCAGATTATTTCACAAGAATAAAAATAAAGAACAATGCTTACAGAGTCTGGAAAATACCTTAAAATTAGCTTTCTCTTTTTACTGGCATCTATCTATTTTCAAAATGCAAATTTCTTCTTCCTTCACTGACAGATTTAGTGGCAGTATGAATGTTTAGTGATAATTGCTTGGCAACCCAATTTGCCTCAAATTTAAGAATATTTGTTTTTGCGATCCTCTCTACTGAAACCAACACATTGTTTTAAAGTTAACACTGCTTAGTTGCAAGTACAGTGTTTTGCACATGGGGCAAAGATCCACCTGGTATTTTGTGTTATGATCATGTGGCAGCTGCCTGCCATGGGACATTGGAAAGGATTTTTTTTTTTTCTGGGCCACTGGAACTGGAATTTAAGGATGAATTCAAATAATAAACCTTGTTTTAGCATTATCATGACAGAAATGTGTAAAGGAAACAATATTTCTATGCCTAAGGTTAGTTCTGCCAGGATAAGTCTTTCTGGAGCTTAATAATGGGGAGAAAGCATAATGTGAACATTAATTGCTGTTTGGGAAGACAACTGAAAATGAAAATAATGAGTTTTATAAAATTCTTATTTTTTTATTGATGCTATTAGTAACTCCAGTTGTCCACTCTGCAGGTAAAATGGTGAACTCCAGGGAAATGTTTCATGGACAGACTGACAGATTGGACCTGAAACATAGTTTGTAGGAAGGGAAACATGTAAAGCATTTCCTATTTGTCACCTGGCATGGTTCTACCTGCGAGATACATACACTGCAAAATTAATCATGCTGATGTTCCAATCTTATAATGTGACCCCAGAGGTACTTTACAGAGTTTGTAGCCTATTGGAAAATTCGTGTGTGTTAAGCTTAATCATCAGACAAAATAAGAAAATACTTAATCTGAATGTTTGATCTAGGAACTACTGGCTTCTTCTAGGCTGACAGTAAGCACCATTCTTACTTATGACTTTGTATTTAAGGAGAAAAACCATGAATATGTCCTGGAATATAAATGCTGTTAAATAAATAATTATTTTGAAATATTTAGATTTTTCTCCAAAATTCTGTATTTTTAATCAGAGCAATGAATTCAAATTAATACATTTTCATGAAATATTTTGGACTTTTTTATTCAGTCAGGAGAATTCATGCAACTCGTCAGTGCCATCCTTACACTGCTAATGCCTATTTTTCTTCAAAATTTGTTTCAGATACTTTTTCAGTTTGTATTAACTTTAGCCCTTATTCTTTCTTGATTCTCTTGTGATGCACTTACAGTTAGCTCATTGACTGAAATCAAGTTTTTCACTGCCTTGACCGTGCTTATGCTATTTCACAGAATCACATAATATGTCAAGTTGGAAGGGACTGGCAAGGGTCATCTAGTCCAGCCCTTAGCCCTGCACCCATTCCCGAGAGTCACACCGTGTGATTGAGAGTACCATCCAAACACTTCTTGAACTCTGTCCGGCTCGGTGCTGTGACCACTTCCCTGGGGAGCCTGTTCTAGTGCCCAACCACCCTCTGCGTGAAGAAACTTTTTCTAATATCCAGCCTAAACCTTCCCTGACACAACTTCATGCCATTCCCTCATATTCTGTCACTGGTCACCACAGAGAAAAGATTGGTGCCTGCCCCTCCTCTTCCCCTCATGAGGAAGCTGTAACTGCAATGAGGTCTCCCCTCAGTCTCTTCCAGGCTGAACAGACCAAGTGCCCTCAGTCGCTCCTCATACAGCTTCCCCTCAGGGCCCTTCCCCATCTTTGTTGCCCTTGTTTGGACACTCTTTAATAGCTGAATAACTTTCTTATATTGCAGTGCCCAAAACTGCACACAATATTCAGATGAAATAGCACCAGTGCAGAGCAGAGTGGGACCTGAAGATAATAATCTGCAAGTTTTCTTATTTATCTTCTAATAATTAGATACATAAAATGGCATTTCATTACCTTTTCTTTAGAAATTCTGCTGTGTCCCATAGAAACTCAAGGTGCACTTAAAGATACTTAAGGTCACAAAGCAAGGACTTGGCAGCTTCACTGAGCTGTTCAAACATGAGCATTCTAGCCCTTCACACTGAGGCACTTTTACAGAGTGAACTGGGCTGAGCACACCACGGTAGGTTGTTCACTTCGGAACTGTAACCACAGAGAAGATGATTTAGGGCATTACTATAATTTTCCTTCAAACGCACACAAATCTTTTCATGGAAAGTTTCCTCTGTTAAGTTGGTTTGCAGATCACTAAGCCCTGCAACTTGTTGTTCTTTTTTTTTTCCAATTTGTTTGTTTCTTCAAAGTAGTAGTTACAGTGCTGAGCACTTTGTAAGTTCCAGTATGTATCATCAAGCAAATTTCTTAATGTTAATTTTGCGCTGAAAATGGTTGCCAGATTGGGGCTAAATCTCTGCACATCTCCTGCATTTTTCCACCTGGGCACCTCTTTCATTCTTGTGAAAGGATGGATGTGCTGCTATGACATTGAGCTTGGCTGGGGTAATTCAAAGTCCAGTTTGATATGCTATTGCCTCATTTAATCATGGTTTAATTAAAAAAATGAAGATGATAAATATTTTGTCTTTTTGGTCCTGAACTCTTGGGATGGCATTTATTTCTTAGCTAGGTAAGACCATTAAGAACTTACTTCCAGATCTTACAGGGTGCTGTAAGTAACAGCTATCACTTATGAGGCAGATGTTCAACCTCTGGGATGACTCTGATTAGGACTTCTATTACCCAGCTTTGGTGTAGAAATGTATTGAGGGGGGCTTCTGCTTACCAGTTCTGTGCAGTCCTGTGAAATAGCATACCAAAGAGTATTGATACTTCAGATAAGACTTTATTAAAAGCTTTGTACTTCCAGATATGCAAAAGAATGGATTGTCTTTATATGCTTTAATTTTAAGAAATGCAATGTTTTAGACCTTCTGAAAGATGATTTCAAATAATGAACGTTCACTGTGTCTACATTTTAGAGTGCCAGTTTCCAGCATCTGTTTGAATGAAAGTATATCTTACTTTTTCTCTACCTTTGTTAGTAATTGTCATAATTGCAGGGTACCATTTCATTTTTTTGCAATTTCATCTATTACCTCTGTACAATGCTACTCAGGTGAGCTCCATATTGCCCCTTTCTTTCACTTCATTAAACACTGAATCAATGAACTTTAAGCACACTGAGTTTAGTAATGTGGCGTTAAGTATTAATCCATTAAGACCCAGACAGTAAATCTATCTATCTCTTCTGAAAAGGTTATAATATACTATACAATTAATTATCTGGAACTTGAATAAACTTAGTTCGTGTGAACTGCAAAATGGAACTCTTAGTAGAAAACATTATACTTCCATTATGAGAAGAAATGCATCAGATTTTTAAGGCCTAAAACCCTTTTAGCAACCTCTGATGTAGCTTGCCTGCACAGCATTTTCTGTGAAATGGCTTGTAAAGACATGCTCACATTAACTGTTCTGTTAACAGTGATTTACACTGGCTGCGTGGCCTGTCCGTCAGCACATCTACATATGAGTTAGTCTGTTCTCTCTGTTAGGTTTTTCACAAACTCTGCTTCCTTTTTCAGTACAAAAGGCAGAAATATCATAAGCATCATATGAAGCAGCATACTGCTAAACTGATGATGGGTGTGTGAAGGCTGGGAGGCAGAACTGAATTACCTTTCTGTTGGTTCCCATTTCTGGAGGCTCTTCTTCCACACCAGCCGAAGTCAGTGGTAAGAGGTCAAAAGACAACTCTGTGCTGCGCTAATGCACCTGGCAGCATGTACATTAGTGCAAAAAAGCCCAGCATGTATGTGTGTAAACAACTCTGGGCTAATTTGAGGAGCTCTGTTTAAATCACATCACATTCTGCAGCTGCATGTGATACTGCTGGTCATGCTTAAACTCCTGTCCTCTTGGTGCTACACACAGTTGTTCTTAATATGACTGACTAAAAATGGGGAAATCAGAGCCTAGAAGTAGGACTTCACCTTGACTAGCTCACAGAGCTAGCCACAAAGTTCAGCAGTATCCCCAAAAGGGAAGGCCGTAACACTTTGTGGGTAATATGTTAAAATATAAATAACCATTAGATGAGGTAGGACAAAGCTTATGGGTGATGTTGTTGTTTAAAAGAATCCCACATGTTCTCCTTGACTGTTTTTCTGTTCTTAGTTCATTCACAGAAATTATTAGATGTATGTATAATGTATATAATATAGATGTCCATAAATGTGTGAGAGGGCAAGGTCATTAAAATGATAAAATAATTTACATTAAAATACATAAATTAACACTGTTGCAGATGAGAACTGAAAAGACTATTCATTCTTGCTATGTTTTCCTGTCATATGCTGTAGTCCCTGTAAATGTTCCATTTGAAAAAAATGCTTTATTTTTGTCTTGAAGATGCTAGTTAAGACTTTTTGAGAGAGTTTTGCAAAACTGAAGAAATAATACCAATGTATTGTTAACCTGTTCTCATGTGTATCTCAGATTTGCTCTTATTTATCATTAAACCTCTCCTAATTTTTTTTTTTTTGTCAAAGGAAGTGTCCATAAATCATTTGAAAACAACATAATGAAGGGCAGTGTTGCCTGTGACATGTCTCACATGTGTACCCAGCTGTTCTGTTGTCTTTGCTTGCTATCATCCATCACCAGATGGTAACAGAATAATTCTGGAGATACTGATTGTTTAATTAACTGGAGTGGGGGCAGGAACTGTTGCTTTTCTAAGGTCCTGGTTTGTGGTAGTAATTGCAAGAAGGGCTAATACAATACATTTTTTATGGTCTTAATGGTGTGGGTTTTTCTTTGTCACACAGTTAAAATTCATGAGGTAGTGGGTTAGTAGATATTAGAAGAAGGTCCCTGTGCAGAAATGTTACATACTGCAGTATAATTAATAGAACAAGTCTTTAAAGTTAACTGCTGTATTTGATTTGGCCATTTAATGATAACTTTCAAATAGAAGTGCAGAGGGCTGTGAACAATCTGATGTTAAAACAAAAGCATGCCTTTAAAGAAACTGATCCTAAATAGTTGTATTTATGAATAACAATAATTAACTTTGGTAAATCATCATAAATCTATAAACGTCTTGTGCTGAACCTGCTGTGATAATGCTTTAAAAAAACAAAGTTACATGTACTGTGTGAACTCTTAATTTTCCCAAACCTTGATTTCCCCCTAAACAATTAAGATTTTAATAACATGAAATATAGTGAATAGTGAAAAATTCACTGGATCTTGCCCATGTTCTAAAAAGGTGTATTTACTAAAATGGTGTTAAACACCTCTTAGTGTGCTTTGGTTCTGATGATATGGCAGATGATGTGGTAAACAGGAACGAACAAGATGGAAAATAGTCATTAGCAATTGAGTGCAATATCATAACCTTTGTCTTCACTGCAGATGTGGAGTAAAAAGTGGTCCATTGCCCTTCTCAATAGTCATCTCTTGATGTGACTGGTTTCTAGGTTTTACACGTTTCTGGGACAGAGAAGCCTACTCAGCCTAATTTCTGTTTCTAGCACTGAGACTGCAGGACCGGCTCTCAATGTCTGAGTATTTGTTTGGCATCAGAAAAACAGGAGAGAATCACCCAGTACTGACTTGTTCCTCAGCAGAGATTTTCTCAGTGCATCCTGCCCCAGAACCCTAAAGTGTACACATCCACTGGTCCTGGCACCTAGCTGGGGAATTATTTAGGTTAAAGAGTCTCTGTGCTTATAGTTTAACCTAGCTGGTTAAGACATAAAAGAAAGGATGCAATTAAATATATCCCTGTGCCATGAAGGCATTATGCCTAAAGCATTAATAATTATACATCTTTGAAAATAACAAGAGACAGGAGACATTCCTGATTTTCTGAATACCTGGGCAGCATTTCACCCCTGTGTCCTTCTGACATGTGGCAACTGTGTGTCCTTCTATCTGGGGCTGGACTCTTACATGTAAGCAGGTCTCTATCTCTTACATACTGCTTTGGAAATCCCCAGAGTTTTCTGTTTTCTACCTTGTTTTCACAGGGAAAACCTTACTCCAGAAGAATAAGAACAATTCAACATAATTAATGGATCTCAGTTGCTCTTAAATGTAGCCCCTCTGTGTCCAGTAGCTTTTCAGAGCTGGGTAGTCAGCTGGAAGGCAATTCAGTACAGCAAACTAATTTATCATATGATAGAGGTGTGTTTTAATTTCATTTATTTTAAGCTTTTATTTTGTGTATTGTGAAGGCCTAAGGTAAATAAAGCAAGTCTCATTTGGCATGCATATTTTAGCTTATCTAAACTTCAAACTGCCTATCTGTCAAAGGTGAAATAACCCCACTTCTGTGTATGTGTTAAATAGCCCCAGTTCTATATGTGTCCTATAGGAGGAGAGGGAGTTAAACTAAACAACTTGATAGATTATTTCAAAATGCTGCTAGGACAGCTAAAGGTGTTGTCCAGATTGTCACAGACGAGCAGAGCCTATCTTGCTGCTGCTGTTTGAAGGTGTGTGTGTTTGGTGGGGTGGAAGAGTTAGAACTATGACTGGATTCATCCTGTTCTGACAGCAGATGTTGCCTGATATTCCTTTTTTCCTCCCTTGTCTGGTGCAGGAAAAGCCTGGCTCAGCTATCCTCCAATCCTTCCCAGAAGGAGTGAATGTCATGGGAGGTCTCCTGCCTTCCCTTCCTCATCCCCTTCCTTCATGGGAGCTGCTGGATTCACCTGTCTCTTCAAGAATTGCAGAAAAGCAAAATTTGGAGCAACCCACAGCCCTCAGGAAGTACCAGGTACATGAGATTCAAAGGAAAGGTGCAGTTCAAGTGCAGGGCAGCCTCTGTTAGAAGTGCCCTGCATTTTACAGTAACAGCAATTGCACTATCAGTTCATGGTGCGTTATGTACCATGCACAGAAGCACTCAGAGATCTTTAGAAGCCACTGGCAAATGGTGCTTGGACACTTGCTAGTGTAAGTTCAACACTAAGATTGAAGTTAAATCCCTTCAACCTTCTTTTTCAATGTACTTAATTAAGTTTTCACTATGACTATTTACCAGTACCAAAAGCCATTCAAATGTGAGGCATGGTGCTAGTAAAGGCAGTTTGCTGTGATGGAAAAACATGGTTAAAAGAGTATGTTTTAAAAGAAATGATAGTGCATCTTCCCTGTAGGGAAAAAATAAAAATAACCCCAAACGACATCTGACAATAGATGAGATTTGTGCCTGGAAATACCTTCTATCCTCCCACAGAGATCTCTCTCAATTATTTCTGAAGAGTAATAGATTTAAACTGATCAATACAACTTTACTAATGATATAATCAAGCTTGCATCTGTACACTGCATTTCTCAGCTGAACTAGTCTGAATGCAAAATAGGAATCAAACAAGCGACAGTTGTGCATAGGAAAGAACAAAGAGAGTTTTAATTTTATTTGCATTGAAGGTGTTTTGAGCTACAGATTTAAGTGATCAACAATCTATATTTGGTTCAGGGCACAATGACATATTATATGAGATGTGTCACAAGTCAGATTCTTCTGCTGTAATTTCTAAGCTCAATTTTAAACACTGTCAGCATCATCTAGAATTTAAAAAAAAAAAAAAAAGAGCAACTCATCACCACGCCATTTGAACAAAAACTGCTGTATGATTTAAATACCTATAGCTTCATCATTTACCCAGTTGTATGCTTTCAATTTGCTAAGCATGAGGTTGGTGATTAAACTGGTGCATAATTATTAGCAACAGAGAGACTGTTGTCAGATCTTGCAGATCTGACCAGGTGCAGGCTTCTCAGATTCAGTCAGAGCCTGCCTGTCAGTTTTACAAACAATCCAGCAAAATAAGTGACTGATTTCCTGCTATCATCATAGAGGCAGTTTTCAGCAGATTGTCACAGTAAAACTCAGTTTCTGAATAGTGTAATGAACATTCTGATGTTTGCAAAAGCCATTTTTTATATATAGACAAGTGTGAGTGTAAAAGCATTAACAATCTGTTCCCAGTATCTGTCTCTTTAGCTCTTTATCTGTATCCTTTTATTAATATCCATCTATTTCACTCTAATGTCAAAGTCAATAAAACACTTTGTGGTAATGCAAACAGAGTGGAAGCGTGGCCTGCTAAATTAATCTGATGTGATGAGGATTTCAAAAGATTAAATTTCCTTGCTCTGTTTCTTCTGCACACTTTCATGTTCAAAACCTAGATGGCTGGTTTGCCAAGTGTTTGTCCAAATCTCAGATTTAGGCAGGATAATGTAGGCTGTGCATTGAAAGAGCAAGGAGTTTTTGCATCAGCTTCCTGTGATGACAAATCCATAATGGATTCCGAGGGTCTTTGTGAGGCTTGAATCTCATGTCTCTTCTGGTGCTCGCTGAGAGCACACTTGCTGAGCTGGTAGATGCAGGAGCTTACCCTGTAGGGCAGGGAGAGACCTGGCTAATGCTTTCTGTCATTCCAAGAGACTTACTTATCCTCATCTCTTCTGAGTGCATCCACCCTTTGGCTTTTTGTACTTGCTGCTGCTTCAATAATTTAACATTGGTGTAGGATGGATGAAGAGCAGGAGCCCTGCAGCCAGAGGGGCAGTGTGGTGGCAGGGCACATCCCTGGGCTCAAGCTCTTTGAGCACTGCCCGTGCTCCACCTTGGCTTGGGGCTGGAGAAGCCAAACTCTCTGGGTGCAGTGCTGTGCCCAAGTAATATGCAGCATCGTGACTGAAACATTGCAGGTACACATAGTTATCCAGCTTTTGGTCTAGAGCTGTTTCATGTCCTGCCAGGTCAGAGCCAACAGCCCTTGCTCTGGAGAGTGGCACCCATTGTGTAAAACTGCACAGAGCTGAGTGACCAGACAGCTAAGAGAGGACTCAAGCTGATAACCTCGGTTTGGAAAAACAGTTTTTAGAAGATGAGACTACATTTTCTGCAGCATGCCTTCATTTTTCACCTCATTTGCAGTGTAGTTTTGCTAGATCAATCTAAATACACATATATAATAAGCCTCCAATATAAAAATACAGACTGTTCAGTGAGAAGAGAAATATTTTGTCAATGTGCTTTTAAAGTGTTTTTCTGCAGGATAAATAGTACTATGTTGAAGGAAGCAATCCATAAACACTGTTTTTCTCTTTCACCATATTGTAGTGTAAATTTGTTCCTGGACTTGACATTTCTACCCCTCCCTTGATAGTATTCATCTGCTGTACCAGTATTGGAGCTGAGTAGATGCTGAAGCTTTCAAGTGCTTTCTATTTGCTTGTGAGATAGAAACAACTAACCAGATACTCATGCACAATAATTATACACTAATAAACCTGTTTATTCTTCATCTTTCAAAATATGTGCCCTGTTGCTCACAATTTTATAAACACAATAGTAAATAATTTTGAGTGTTTTAAAAATAGGTCATAAAAGCAGCCTAATTTCACTTAATGCATACATGCAACAGTATGAAAGAGTGGGCTGCATTCTCCGTCACTGGAGGGAAACACAGACCTGGCAAAGATGAGTAAGTCCCTACACAAGAGCTATGTCCTACAATGTTGGGGGAGAATATGTTTGGCCTGAAAAAAAAAAACAACGGATTGAGCTGTAAAGACAACTTTAAATATTGATAAAAAGGGAGGGGAAAGTTTAAAAAAAATATGTATTTATGAAATGCATTAATCTTTAGTTAACAGTGTCTTACGTTCTGGTGCAAGTAATTTTAAAAGTCAAATCAGATTAACTTTTTGCTTGAAAAAGAATGTCACATTATTAGTTTTGTGGTATTGTGTTAATATCACAAAGTTTTATCTGCCAGTACTATTGAAAAGGAATACTTGCATTGAAACAAGGCCTCTTTCCCTGGTAGAAACAGGAAATCTTTCCAATAAAAGTTGCTTTGCAGAGCGGTAGCCCTTTGAAAGTCCCAAGTGTCTTACTAAATGCAAAAGAAATTCAGCCACAAAAATAGGCCTTGCACCTGGATCTGGATCTGGGAGCCTCGAAATGGGTTTTGTGAAGGAGTCATCATTCTGAAAGAAATGGCTTTAGCACCTCATTAAGGGAAATATATCTGTCAGCTACAATTTTTACTTCAACTCATCAGCAACAAAAAGATGAAGGAGCAGGCTAGTCTGGGATCATGGGGACATTTATACCTTCTGATGTTCTCCTAAATACTCATGTTTATAGTGCTTCACAATTTTTCATGCCATAGCCTTGCAACATCCCTCTGAAGTGAAGCAGTGCCATGACTCTGATTTTACCAACAGGAAGCTGAAAACCGGGAAGTTAAACTCCTTTGATTTGGATCAAGCAGTTTGTTTATAGTCACGGAGGAGATTTGCAGTGAAATGGAGAGGGAGGACAAGCTGTTCTTAACCCCAGGCTAATGGCCAGGTAACAGAGCCATGTTGTCTCCCTGGGAAACTGTCGGATCTGGTCTTTGGCTCTAATTCATTCACATTACAGCCAATATATCCATCTCTAATGCAGCAGCTTCTCCTGGCCTACACTGAGAAGACAGACTCTGAAGAAACTGAAACATTTTAAAAATACTGGAAATGTTACCTTGGCAGAAAAAGTCTTGTGTCCTGCTCATAGGTGGCTAATCCTCGACACATCCCAAGGAGGAGGGTGAAGGAGGAAGTATTGGTTTATTAGAACACAGTTTTCCTAAATTCTGCCTGAAGCTGGAAGATGACAGCCTCAAGGCTGACTTCTCCATAAAGTCAGTGGAGAGACACAAACCTTTAATTTGGATGACCCCAGCTATCTGCAGAGGTGTGACTACCTTTCTCTATGGGTCCTTTCTTGATCACTGCATGGCTGGGACAAGGTTCTGAAGCATAGACATCTCAGTGGCTAAGTTTCTACATAAGTTATGATGGTGATGATATGTCATTCCTTTCTGCGGTGTGTTATGTAGCTCTCTCTGGGATGGAAACAGGAGAGCTGACAGCAGCATGTGGCTGCACATAACATCATGGCTGATGCATTCACCAACAGCCAAAATACTCTGGAGTCTCTTCTTTGACTGAGAACTCCAAATTCAGGTTTCTGATTCTCCTGTCCTCAGGGTTCCACAAATGGCACGCATGCTGGTGTCCTGGCTTCTGGGAACACAGACCTTGCACCTTGCCACAAATGCCTGGATTACACTGATCGTGAAATGGGAGAGTGAAGAGAATACCTAGCACATGCCTGAGCTGGGAGAGCAAAACCTTGGCTTGGGTGTTCCCAGACTTCTGATTGCTCACCAACATAATTTCCACATAGTATGGCATTTAATTTCCAAGGGTTAATTGATATGCTTTAAAAAATCTGTAAATAATTTAAATCAAGTATTGGAAAAAACCATACCAGGTGCTTGAGGAAAAATAGCTGACTCTTAACACATGTTTATTATTATTTTTATTTCAATGTTAGCATTAAAACCAGAAGGTTTTAGTCATTTCTTGCCTAACAAATAGCTGCCTTCATCATAATTTCTTTAGTTATTCTCTGAGAGAGGAAATGAGGAGAAAGTGGGAAAAGGGAGGGAAAGGTTAGTTTTGCAGTTGACATGACAAACATTTTGTCAGGACCCATTGCAATAGGACAGTTTTTAGAAACAGTTCTAAACTGAAAAAGGGTGATTTAGATCAGATATAAAGAAGAAAGTTTTTACAATGAGGATGCCCAGAGGTTGGTCAGAGAGACAATAAATGCCCCATCTCTGGAAACATTCAAGGTCAGGCTGGACGGGGCTCTGAGAAACCTAATCTTGTTGAAGATGTTCCTGATCACTGCAGGGCAGTTGTACAAGATGACCTTTAAAGGTTCCTTTCAATGCAGACCATGTTTTGATTCTATGACTTGACCTGAACAGTTTTGCAGGATGTTTTCATTTCATCTGCTTACCTGCTCTCAGGAAGAGTTGAGACATAAGCAATCCACTTACTTTTACTGACTTGAGCCAAAATACCCGGATAATTGTACCTTAAGACAGAAGTGGTGACTTCACACACTATTGCAGGCAGACACTCCTGCTCCAAGCCAGAATCTGTTCCTGACCTACTTCACTCAACACCAGGTTTTAAATAGATCATTAGAGCAATACTATATTTCAAATATGTCAGTTAGTTAAGGCTAAGTTTGTCCTTTCTTGTGGTATCTTTTTAAAAGGTAGGGTGATACTCACAGGTACTATCAGAGATATATCTTCGTCTCACTTCAGGGGGGGGGGGGGCGGG
>JAWWEU010000081.1:31934032-31962837 GCA_035583155.1 Acropternis orthonyx
CACAGGTAATATCATAGATATATCTTCTTCCCACTTCAAGCCCCCCCCCCCAAAAAAAAAAAAAAAAGATTTTCCATACAAAAAGACGGGTGGCAATTTTGCCAAAGACACCATCAAACAAACAAGAAATTCAATTCAGTTTTTATCTTTCAATGCCAGAAAGCAAAGAAGGCTCTATTTGGGTCAAATGCTTGAGTTTTCTGACTGGCACAACAAACAGAAATAATCAATGGATTTGTAATTTACCCTAGAAACAGACTGGTCTGATTGAAAATAATGATGCCTGACTGTGCAGGGCCAGTGAGCTGGCCTTTGTTAATGCACAGCTAAGCAAGATCTACCATGCACAGATGCTGGAAAACCAATTAGCTATTCTAAGAAGCATTGGCAAATAAAATGCCCCAATTAATCACACAAAATATGCATATCCTCTTATTTCTGTAACTCCTGTTTGAAAATGATCACTAATAGTTCTGAATGAACTCATATAGTTGCTGGATATCCCAGCAGGGTTTTTCTGGAGCCAGATAAAATTTGAATATCATTTGATGTATGAATCCTTAGGAGAGAACATAGCTGTGCATATAACTGATGTCAAATGTATTTATACATATAAAATGTATATATGTCAGCAAAAAATGAGGCTTGCTTACTCTGCTGCATGTCATAAAAAGATGAAGTTTTTTAAATTACAGTTACTATATCATGCTAATTTATTTTTTATTAGCAGCTTATTAGAACATTATACTGCTGAATGTACTATTTTCTTCCTATATGTTATTAATGCAGACACACTAGTATGGTAATGCATTAGTGTTCAAATAATTTAAACAATAGAGTTTTTCCCATCCTTCAGATGACTTGTTTGACTGAAATTATACTTGCAAAAAGAATTCAGTTACTCTTTCAGTGCATGGATACTAAATAATATAGTCTCTTCTTTTACTCCATAGAATCAATAGGAAGCAGAGGAGAAATATTTCCCTGATGTGAAATCACATTCAGTATTTGGAAAAACATGTTTGTTTACACCGCTAAAGGTGAGAGAGATCAAGAAGAATAGGTAGAAGAGAGCCTGAAAACCAGATGAGATAGTTCAGGAAGATGAACACAGTGCACGTCTGGATAGGGCATTGAGGATCCCTTTTAAACAATTATTTTCTACAGTGAAGACACTCGATACAAGCCAGCAAAACAACTGCCCATCCTAAAGAGGGAAGGTAGCTATCTGCCATTCATCCACATACAAACACTACCCGTTTTGTTTCAGCCTTTTCTCTCAGGCATGGGGTCCTCCTTTCTTGCAGCAGGAAAGAAAAACAAGTTACTGCAGCACTTGATAGAGTGAACTTAACTTTCCTCTGCATTCACGAGTTCATGAGTAGTGACTGGAGGGAAACAGCACGTGAACTTCCCTGGTTTTTGCCTGCAGTTCTTTGCTGTCTCTCCGAAATGGCAACCCAGAGATTAGGGGCTGCGCTTGGTGTCAGGCTTGGACCAAGCTTCACAGTGAATTTGAGTTGAAGGTCTTTGCTCCCTAACCACTTGATTGGGGTCAGGGTAGATAGGGGACAGCAGACAGTGATGCAGAGAGCTCCCAGTGGGAACGTGCTTATTAAGAGCAAACACTTCTGTATTCTTCTCTTTTCTCATGCTGAGTATTTGGCCATTCATGCACGTTTCTGTTGACATTGCTGAAGCATCCGATTTCTCTCTTTTACTTGAGCTGAACCTGGAGGCACATTGGGCTGCCATCCAGCAAATGGCTCATGAACACTCACTAAAAATATATTCTGGTATGTTTATATCCAAACACATCTGTCCTGCAGATACTGTTGTGCAACAGAAAGAGTTTGCAGGCTGCCAGTTGCCACTTTGGAACCCAACTGTTGTCATTAACAAGTTGACTAAAAGGGTAACATTCAGTCCAGGAATGAAAGCACATGGGGGGAGCCTGTGTCTTCTACCATAGCATCCCACTCTACAGGTCTCTCAGAAAGAACATGGAGACCCTTTAGGCCAGGATAGGGAGTAAGCAGCTTTAGAAAATTTAAACCTCTCTCTCCTCTGTTCTTGTAGGCTGCCTTTGAAATTCAGAGGATACATTGAGGGGGACGCTCCACATGTAAAGGTAAGAGTGAAAGGGGGTTCCTGCAGCACCAGGACCACAGCCTTGTCTTCATGAATCTTGCAGGTAGATGGCAGGATACCACCGATTGTGTGCTGACTTTGGGTAAACATTGCTATATTGTAAACATCTCTCTGTCCTGGAAGAGATGTTTTGCAAGCATAGCTGTTCTTCAAGCCATCATTTTAAGTGAGTGTCCAAGCTATGAGGAGAAAAACAAAATACACAAAAGGAAAAACCAAGAGAGAATTTGGGCAGGTGCATATCTGCCTCTGCTCTTGGTAATTGCTTTAAGATGTTAATGAAGTGATCCTTGTATTTCAAGGAAGACATGTTCTCTGTATTTTTACTATATAAAACAATGCACAACAGGAGAGAAAATGTATTCAATTATGTTTCACTCTGCCTTGACAAAAATTGCTTAGTGTTGTCTCTAATAAACCTAAAAATGAGGAACGAAAGCACAGATTGTTCTGTGCAAGGTCTAAATTTTTTTGTGTGCATTATATTAACTGTCTCTGCCCAATTTTGTGATAATAAGGCAAATAAGGAAAAAGCCTCAGTTGAAAACCCCAACATATAATCAGCAATTACAAGTGGATAGTGCTTCATTGTAGGGGTTTTTGTGGTCATTATGGATGGTAAGAGTCTTGTTTAAATATTTGAATATAATTTCCCAGAATCAGTTAGCTACCCAATTTGTAATGACTATTGATGGAACTGTCCGTACACTCACTACTCTGTTTTTTGAGACTGTAGCCTCTGAAATCTGCAATGTTAGCTTATCATTTGCCTTGGTGTAGGGCCACTTTCAGCCACAGGTGGATAATGAGGTCCCGAGGTGGTATCACCACAGGGAAGCTCTGTAGAGCTATAGGAGCATGGATACTTCTCCTACAGGGAGACTACACTTTATCTGCATCTCCCCAGCCTTTGCTTTAGCAAGACACCTGAAAGATGTGACTTACTCAAAATTACTCCATTCCTAAAAAATACGGGAGACTGAAATGAGGGGATTTGTATGCTGCAAAAACAGAACTAAAGAAATTTCCCTCCCTGTTGCACATTCATAATTCCTGAGACTTAACAGACCACAGAGAGAATGATAGACACTTTTAGCCTAATAAAGGATTGATAAAGAAATTTTCCAAAGTTTGAACAGAATAGATTACTTTTAAGGACCTTGTGTGTTCTGTAGTATGCAAAGCCAAATACTCTCAGAGCAATAACAAACTTCTCCAGAATACGAAGGAGCTGAACCACACCTTTGAATTACCAGTTAATGCTGTGGAAATTGATCACTTCCTTAAAAATCATAGCCTTTCTAACTCCTGCCTTAAGCATTTGAGAGACAATGCTATTAGTCAAAAAATAATTATTTTTTAATTGATTTTGTAAAATTCTCATCTGGGAGGTAATTTATATGCTGGACTGGGCTAGGGGAAAAAAAGAAAAAAGTTAGTTTCTTTCTACCAAATGCGTAAGTGCTTCAAAGGGAAAAAACCATTTGTTTCTTCTTGGTCAAAGAGAGAGAGTAAAGATGTCAAAAAGGAGCTGAAAAACTTTAAAGAACTAGTTTGTGCACAGGAGATAATCATGGTACTTTCTTGCATCCAGCAGAAATTTTATACTGTTTGTGCTAGAGAGTGCATATATAAGCCCACTCTCATGCAATGTGCAAGTCTAGAAAAGGTGTAAGCATATGCAAGGCGACTAAAATTGGCTTTGCCTTTATACGTTTGATGAAGGCTCATTGATTTTACCCTACGAGCACTTTGTCTCTTGGATGCATTTCTGGTTTGCACCCTTCATGTGCAACACCAAACATCCTGAATTGAAGCTGAAAAATATGTGCCATGGTGACACACTTCCGGGCTTGGAGACATCTCTGGCTCACCACAATCCTCTGTTTGTTTCTGGAATGTGGTATTGCTCTGGAAATGTCCCTTTTTGAGAGTTTCTACGACCTACTTTTGAATCAAACTCTTCCTGGTGAATGCCATTTTGCTCACATCAGCCATTCTACTCAGTACTGCTGGGGCAAGAGTAAGGGAGGTTTTCCCTGTGGTGGAGCTGCAAAAAAAAAAAAAAAATTCTCAGAGCAGCACTAAAGGAAAGAAGTAAAATCTATAACTGGACTTACGCTTGTATTGAATCATTTAGCATAAAAGATGAAAAAAATCTGTGCATTAACTGAAAAGCCCCATACCTGCAGTGCCTTTGGAACTGACGAAAGTTTCCAGCTGCTCCTCATAAAATGCTCTTGTCGATGGTTTAGAAGCTGTGCATTCGCTTCCTGGATGGCAAAACCAGAGACATGCACATGAGAAACACGCAGGCATTAAGCTGTCTGGGTTAAAGTCATCCTTTGAGTAATTCCAACAACATTCCTCTGTTGCATTTGGACCCTCAACATTTACAGAAAAATCTGGATTGAGTTGAACTTGCATGAACCAAGCCAAATTTGCAATTACATGGCCTGGCAAGGAATATATCTCTTTCCTGCTTGTTTTGTATTTGCCATTGTTATGAGTGAGTGATTGCCTCTGTTACTCACGTGCCAGCCTCAAATCTACGGAGAATTCAGTGAGAAGAGGAGCTTGATCTGAGAGAAATTGAAAACATAAGGCTCAAATTAAAGCACTCTGCAAGTAAAGTGAAGGTTTTTAACTATCTAAATGCAGGAAGCAGTGGGCGGCAGAGAATATTTTTCCTTCATTTAATTTGACAGTTTAGAAGATCACCTATTGTTTTGTGAGGCAAATTGGCACACTTAGATTAAATCTTGAATTATATACAACACAACACAGGCTTTTCCTTTTATTACAAACTGCTGCGAAGAATTACTCCTCTTTCTGCTTCTTTTTCTCTATCTTCACATTATTCCTGTGTTCACACCCTTTCTGCAAACATCATTCTACACATTCCAGTGAATTTTCCTTTACAAAAAATGTTGTAATTCATGGCCTGGGTTTGCTCTATTCCTCCTTGTCTGTCTGCGGCATGTTATTCTCACAAAGCTAATAGCACTTCCCTTTCCTTATGTACCTGTGCTATAAGAGTATTGTTGACAGAAAGGACATAAGATTTAGCATCCAGCATTCATAATTCCTGTAAGGGAATTTGTAAGGGCAAGTGCCTTGTAATAGCATAACTGTCCAGGGAGAGCTAAACCATCTTGCGATCTCAGGAATCCTTGAATGCCATCCTACAGCTTTACTCCTTTACCCAGTAGAGTATATCACCATGTTGGAGTTGTAGGTTACTGATGTGCTCACTGCCACAACAGCCAACTGCAGCACACCTGCAGGAGCACAGCTTCCACTTCACTTTCCTGTGATTGGATTTGCAATCTCCTGCTGATGTCGCACTGGGCACTCCAGCTCAGCAAGCCTTGGGACACTAACACTGCTGAGCCTGGTGGCAGCGTTGATCTCTCTGATTTCTTATTTCAGGCTCTCTGCAGACTCAGCTAGACATGCCTATGCCAGTTACACTCAGTTTTGCCCCATAAATATGTAGTAAGGGCAGACATAGTTCCTGTGATCTGACCTGTTGTGTGTTGTAGGACTCTCCTATACTGATTTGTGTTTGATCTAGACTACTGGCTTCTGAACAACAGTCTTTGTTTAAAAATTGACATTGCCAGAAACGTGCTTCAATGGCTGTTTCTACTAAAACCAGCTTTTGCATCACATTTCCATTGTATCTCCAGTCTTAACTTTCATCTACTTGCGTTACTTTGTCTGCTGAACTGCATAACCCATTAACAAAGTTGTATTCCCTCGTAAGTACTTACAAACTCATCAAATTACCTTTTAACCTTTTCTTTCATTAACTAAATAGATTGAGTTCCTGCAGTGTTACTAACAGATACTTCCTCTTGTTCTTTAATCTTTCTCGGTGTTGCCTTGATCTGTCTCAGTTATCAATGTCCTTTCCAGGACAGGAAATTCCAATTGAGATTACATCAATGTTCAGTGCAAAAGCAGGACCAGCTTCACATCTTTTTAAGAGATCTGGAGCTCCTTTTTTGGCCACAGAACTGAGCTGAGGACACATGTTCCTTCCTAAGAGTTATGTTTCTGCTTAGATGAGATCTCATATTCTTAAGGGACATTGTTTCTCCAAATTGAGTCCCCAGAGATGCCCTGCTTCCTTTATTTCTAGACATATGACCACCAGCTGGTCTTAATACCATGGGTTTTATTTATGTCCATCTTGCCTATGTGGTAAAATTTGGCTAAGCATTAAATGTTTGCTCTTGTATTTCCCATTTTATGTGTCTTTCCATTAGTCTATGTGTATGTGAGAGAAAGTGGGCAATTTTTGATGTGCAGTAATATCACACATCACTTCTGATGCATCATAAAGTGCTATAAATCCCTCTGCATAAGCCATCTATCATCTTAATTATATACTTCTCACCCAGTCTTTGTGTTATCTACAGTTCTCATCAGTGATGACTTTGCTTCCTTCCGCATCCCAGGCAGAAAAGTTAACTGGTGTAGGACTGGATTCCCACTGACTCTCACTAAAAGCACACATCTTTACAGTGACATTCTGGCATGTAACTGCTTGCCTGTTTTAATCCATTTAATATGTGCAGTGTTGATTCATAGCATTCTAAATCAACTTTTTTTTTGCAATATATGGTACTGACTGCAAAAGATGTCTTGTAGAAGCCCAAATATAGTGACACCATTAGCCCTATCAGCCAATTTGTACTCTCATTTGACCAACATATCAAGCTATTCTGATGGATCTATTTGTCAAAAAAGTCCACTGAGTGGTAATAATTACAATGCCTCACTTTTATTCCTTATTAATTGGTTCCAGTATCAACCATTCCTTTATTTCACCTGGGATTGATGGCAGTCAGCCTGAAAATCTTGTAATTACCTGAGTTGTATTGTTTATTTTCTCCTAATTTTTGCTTTTATTTTTAATACTGGCGTTACCTTACTTTTTCTCATCTTCTTAAACTTTCCCAGTACTACAAGAGCTATTAAAAAAAAATCAACACCAATGGTCTGGAGGGAATTACATGTAGCACTTTTTAGACTCCCATATATTAATTTTGAGACTTAGCACTATAAATATGTCTAAAAGCAGAAGCTCTTATTTGACGTCTTCTGATGCACTGTTGGAGTGAAAATAGCTTTATGATTTTCTTATGAAGTGATCACATCATCTGATCCCTTGCCAAAGATGCATCAGTTATTTATTGAACAGTTCTGCCTTTTCTGGATTATTTTTGGCAATTTTATAATTTTCAGTCCAACTGTTAGGATTCCTTTTGCTCCCTTTATGTTCAAAATATCTTTCTGACTATTGTTAACCCTATTTACCATAGATTTGCATTTTTTAATTTAACTTACTGGTTGTTTTGTGTTAAAAGTTCTAGCTTGTAATCTCTATTCAAATCTACATAATCACCAATTTCTTTTTTTTTTTTTTTTTTTGGTGACCTTTACTTTTATAACAAGCAAGGTTTGTTTTGTAACTGGTGTGGTCTTGAACATCTCCCAGTGGTCATTAAACCATTGATTTGGATTCATGAGGACTACTAACTTCCTTAAAAAGTAATCCCAATGAAGAAATGAAACAATAAATGAAATATAAGCCAAGAGTTCTGTAAATGGTAAGCTTCCAGTGGATGTCACCTGTCAGACATGACCAGACTGATTACCAAAGACTGTTCAGACAATACTACCCCATATTAGGCACGAGAAAACAGTTCAGCTGCGTTGACAGAAGCTGTGCTGGTACCTTGCCTTTATGGCCAGAGAACTGCCCTGGCTCGTTGCAGTTGCTAATGCGGATTTCCTGTACGTTTCCAACTAGCTGGTTGGTTTAGGGAGACTTCGGTTTGTCTTTTGCCCACATATTGCTGCTACATGTACTTAAAAAAAAAAAAAATCTAAAACCTGGGAATATGAACTTAGTAATAATATCATGACAATGCAAAAATAATACCATATTAATTTTGCACTGCAAAGTCAGTACATTAAAAGCAGATGTGTTATTTCGTCATAATTGTGAAACTACCATAATTCAACAACACCGCCAAGTGTGAGGAAGCTACAGTAAGGATTGGTTTGATCTACCACCTTTAAATAATGGATCATCATTTAAATGTGATTTTCTTCTGCTTGATAAAAAAATAATTGCCTGGAAACTTGTGAGAAATGGGAAACTTCGCTGAACAATTAAGACCACAAGGAAAATACAGAACAGGTATCCAAGCAAATGCCAGAAAATCTTTGCAATATATTTGGTGATCTTGTGAGTTCTTATAACTGGAGAAATTTCAGCTGATTTTACAAATCTCTATCAAGTCTTCTATGAAACAAACAAACAAGATTTGGGGAACTGCCTTGTGCAGTTGAGGCTCTGCTTCTTGGGACCAATGTTTTCTTGATTCCATTGGAACACAATGAAGTTTGCAAATGATCACAGGTTTGGCAAGTTCTTATGCACCCAGAAACAGATGTACAGATAATTTAAAAGACATGTGTGGTTTATGTGGTTGTAGGCAAATATGGTGGGGATGGGTAACAGGAAAATCAGATTTGTGGACATCTTGAAGGTCTTTCCTCCTCCTCAATGAACTATACTGTTCTGCATTGATTTCTGATTATATTTATTTGACTAACAGTACCTTGATCCACGTATAAAAATGATGAGTTTTGTGCCAATATTTAAGTTGTGAATGAGTGCTGACTCTTTAGTAGTGAGGTGACAGACTCACATTATCAGGTGGCCAAAAAATTGCTGTGGAGCTTGTGCAAAGTGCTGGTAGATGACAGCTTAATCACATCAATTGCTTCAAACAGACATGAGCAACAAATGGGGATGAGAGGATGAAGCCTATATAAACAATAGCAGTGCTCACACCCAGGTCTTTCAAGATTCAAAGAATGGCCATCCTGTGGAGCAAGTCTGTGCTTTACCAGGTGCACTTTGCAGAGCAAAGGCCAAAAGTTATACCAATATGTTCTCCTGTGCAGCTATTGCTTGAAGCTTTTGAAAATGTGAACAAGGTGAACACGTGATCTGCTCTCTTCTCTGTAGACAATCTCACCAGCTACCAGCAGAGACCTGTTATTGTACATGTAGCACAGCTGGGAACATGCCACCTTTGCCTTTCAGTCTACAGCTTGTCCCTTCATCCAACCTACACTGATGCTTCCCAAAATTTTGTTCCCATTCAAGCAGTATAGCTCTCCTAAGACCCTTTGTCTTTTCCTGCTTTGGGTGGAGGTTAGCACAACGCTTAAAGTATTTCAGTCTGTTCCTTCTCTCATGGGAGAATGTAGAAAGAAATACATTTCCTCAAGACCTTAAACTCAAATATAACCATGATGATTACAAAGTGGGTAAGTCCATATTTTCTTACAGGTCACGATCTCTCAGTGAGGCCACTGATATCACAGCAGCACCATATCACATTTTGCTCAATGGCTTCTATTTGCATAAATAATATTACTGCTAATTTTAATAAAATAATATATACTATTAGCAAATAAGAACATAATGCAAAAATACAAGCAAAGGAGAGAAGCATAAATGTACTTCAATCAGGTAGAATCCATTTTCAGTCATGTTTGTTGAAGATGTATTTTAGTTTACTTTACCAGAAACTTAGTGCCTGACAGAAAGTTTTGTGAGTGGATTAACACAAGAACTAAAATATGAAATAGATAACTAGTTTTAACAGCTTAAGAACTTCAGAAGGTATGCATCAATGCTGGAGTTTGTGATCCATATTCTTGTTATGCTTGCCATATCCAAAATAAACCTGCCCTTAATGTTAGAGCTGTCATGCTCTTCTGCAAACTGCACCAGTGTGCAATGAAAAAAAAACCCACCACAGAATAATGGATAAACATTCCTTTCCTAATTTCATAATTATTGAATTAATGTCTGAACATGCAGGTTGTTTGGTGGAACACATCCAGTTAGCAGGAGTGGAAAGCTGTTAGCTAAGACACACTCAAAGTGCAAAAGGCCAGTGCACAGCTAAGGCTGTTTGGACATGTTTTTAGGCATGTTTCATGACATTTCCATGTGTCTGTGCTCTGTGAGACCAATACAGTCATTATGACACTACCTTAAGTGTATGATCCTTTCCTAAATCCCATGCCTATCATTTCAAATGTGCCTGTCAGCTTATAAATGAATAATGATATCTAGTATGGACAGCTGCTGTGGTCCTCTGTAGTATCCACGCCCTTGTGATGGAGGATTCCCTGTCACCAGTGTGAGGTTTCTTCTTCACTTTCTTTGACTGTGTGCAATTTTGTAGTCTATGATCCCTGTTTTAAGACAACAGGAAGAGAGGACAATCCCCTGGAGGCTTCTCAGTTCTGATGGACATTTCTCTTAGGTGAATTGCTCTACAACCACCTTCTTTTTTCCTTTGATAAGGAGAGCCTGGGCCAATGTTTAAACCAAGACCCTACTTTTTGAATAGCCCAAGCTAGCAGAGTCAAATCCCATCCTGTACTAGCCTGAAATTAACCAATCTAGCATCCCTGTCTCCAAGTTCAGATTTGATTTTAAAAAGTGCTGCAACTTTGGCACTTAAGGTTTCCTGTGCTGCATGCCATGACAAGCAATAAAGCATTCAATACACACAAAATTATATGGGAGAAAGTTAACTCTCAGCTGTGTCAGTGTTTCAGGACAGGAAGTCAAAGTGATGCTGATTGTGCATGGACTGTGAGTCTGTTAGGAGAGATTTTGTTTGTGTGTGTGTATAATACATTATAAGTAGGATGTTTTTCAGCTCCAGTGCCTTGGATATAGATGAATTCCCTTCTGTACGTGTATCAGTAGGTGGTAATATTCTGTGAATGAACACACATAGGAAGCTTTTTCAGAAGCTTTTGCAGATGTCTTACTTATATTTGCCTCTCTGATTTACTCCCCGCAGGTAAGAAGTGTGACAGTTTTCTGTGTAAATGTAATTGGATTCTTCAGTCCTTGGCACAATCCCATCAACCCTGGATATCTCTTATGTTTCAGGCAAGTCTTGTTTCAGTTTCAGGCAGAGTCACTCAGCACAATGTTACAGTGTAGCCTATCTGCATTTTTCCACTTTTCCTCCTATTTCCCTCTTTAATATGATTGAAGTCAAAACATATATTGAAGCAGAGAATGGTTAATTCTGGTTGTCTTTAAGTCATGGCAGCTTTGCCAAGTTCCTCATCTTATATACACAAAATATCACTCTCAGTGTGGAGAATTTGTTTATTTCTGCTATGAATGCTTGATCCGCTTGCTTTAACGACTGTCTTCATGTAAGCTGCTCTGTACTGACTCTGGTCTCAGCACTGCTTGTATTGCCACAGATAGCAATTTGATCTCTATCCTACTAATCTGTCTTTGTTTTTCTGTTGTCCGGAGGGAGAGGAAAAGTGAAGAAGGTATAGCAAAACAAGTGTCATTACAGCACAAATACTGGGTTTGGTTTGGGTTTGTTGCTCATTTGAGTATTGTGCTCCTGTCAAAACTGTGCATTGCACCTTGTGTCCTCAGGACAATTGCTCATGCCCCTGTGACCTATTGCAGCATTTCAGAACTCTCTCTGGCTGTGTTTTCTAGAAAAGAAAAACAACTTTCATTATAAGATTCCACCAGGTTTTATTTTTTTGATTTCCAGTCATATGTTGATTGTGAGTCAAACGCTTCCAGGGCCTTTGCTGTGAAGCTATGAACAGCATTGCTTTAAATAGCAAAGAATTTATTTGTATTATGTCTTGGGTCTGCAGCTCACAGTCAGGTAGTTGTACAGGAACCATTTGTGCGTCACCAGAAGTAGTTCAAGTCAAGAGTTGCCTTTGCTTTCCCTGCTGGAGGGCAGGAAGTGTCACATGGATGGGTCTGTGGCTCAGTGTGGTGGCTTGGTGCCTGTGGTGTCATGTCACCATGGTATGTGACAGCACTCACTGCCTCAGTGCCTCAGTGAGAGTCATAGAACTCTGTTTGGTTTGTGCTGGGAGGGACTTTAAAGATCATCTAGTTCCACTACCCTGCCATAATTACAGGCATGTTTCACTAGACCATGTTGCTCAGAGCCCCATCCAACCTGGCCTTGAACACTTCCAGGAAAGGGGGATCCACTTCTCTGGATAGTATGTGCCAGTGCTTACCACACTCACAGGGAAGAATTTCTTCACAATATCTAATCTAAATCTACTCTCTTTCACTTTAAAACCATTACTCCCTTGTCCCTGGCATCAGTGCTGGGCTGTACTGGTGCTGTGGACAAAGGAGACATACAGGCACAGGTAGTCATGTGAAAGTGGCAGATGGTGTCAGCTGATGAATTCATTCCTGCCCTGTAATCCACAGCAGTAATACCATGGGGCTGATGGAGGAGACTGGTGATCCTCAAAATTTGCTCTAATGTATAAAACCCCGACTACTGCTTCGGATGTCCTCAAAGCAGTTTTGTAGAGGTTGGAAAAATATACTGGGAAAATAGCACAACATGTTTTTCTGTTCTGACAGTCCTAGAAAGGAGCTTTTAGATGTCGTTCAGGGCAAGACAGATAAGCCTTTGGTTTGATCCCCTGTTTTTTTTCTTTTCTCTTGTATTTTCATGCTGTTTGTCCTTAGCCAGAGCCCTACTTCTTGGTGGTGTACTACAAACCTGCTTAATATTTGCTGGACTCTCAAGGATGCCTTTTGAAGACAGTACTACTGCTGGGCATACAGGAACGAGGGTCACTTTAGGATTAGAGGGTGCTCTGTTCAACTCTTACCAGTAGATACAGGTGGAGGTGAATAAAAGTCCTGAAAAGGGCACAAAAATGTTTGGAAATGTGGGTACTGGTATGATGTATCAAAGCACAATGAGAAGCTTTTCTGAAAGTATTGCTAAGCAGACTGAAATCAGCAATACTGTAAAGTTTGTGAGAGCCTGATTTTGTGATATTAACAGCCCCAATTTGTGTCCAAATAGGTTCAGATAAATTCATGTGACTACTGGATAATTATGCACTGCTCATCTGACTGAACTTCCAGTCTTAAAGAATCAGCGTTTCTTGAAGGTTTGCTCAGCTATGGAAACCTTTAGTGAAACATTTTAACTACAACAGCACAGGCAGCATCAGCTGATGTCTCTAGTATCACGTAAGTATTTTCCTCTTGGGGCTCCAGTTTGTAACACTTTCTCTCTCCCAGGAGACTGATCTTGTTCTTGTATTTAAAACAAGGACTATTAATGAGCTATTATGGAATGTTAGTTTAGGATCACTGATGCACACAACCTTACTTGGTTGCAGTGAAAAAATGACATTATGCATATTTGTAATAATAAAGAACAGCTTTAATTCCATGCCTACTACAGAAAGCATGCTATAAATAATGCTCTGTCCAAAGTTAATCATACTAAGTTTTGTTTTAATTAAGGCAAATATCATGCCCCTGTTTAATTCAATCAAATATATCACCATTAATAAATTACTTGAATTTTCTTTCACATTATGTGGTTTGTAGAACAATATTATCTTTTAATATGTTGATATCTTGGAAGTAGTTCAATTCTTAGTATAGTCTGAAATTTGTAGGCTAAAATGCTGTGTATTGAATCTTTAAATGTCATGACGCTAAAATGTAGGGAAAATTTAACTGTCATGTTCTTTTTCACTTTTTATCCATCAGTTCTGTACCTGACATTGATACCTGCTCAGAGCTTTGAAACACCCTTTTCTCTCTGTATGTAGTTAAATACTTCCAGCTCTATTCTTTAGCTAGAGTGTAGCTAGAAGTAGTACATCTGAGAGCCCATATATCTGGCAAAGGGAAAATGTGGATATCTGAGTGCTGCTACACCGGAGATGTGCCTGAGTCTTTTTTCTCGCTCTCCCAGGCTGCATTCTTTAACTCCATTCAGTTCTTGTTGGCTTTCTTCATCACCACTTCTAAATCTTACCCATTGCCACCTTTCTTGTTCACTTTTATAGCCCATTCCAAAGCTGCCTGTGGAAAGTGGCAGCTGTGCCACTCAACAGAATACAAATGTCTGCCTGCTTCATGCAAAGACAGCAACACTGGGCATCCATGGGGAGGAATCATCAACAGGTGAAAAGGATGTGCAGGAGACCTTGACTCTGCAAACCAATTGTAAAACTTCCATTAAGACAACTGAGGCCCAGGAACACTGAGTCTCACAGGTACACCAGAGCCTATAAATGGCTGTAGTTTTAGATATAGAGGTTGTTTCATCAATTTAAAAATGCTAGTATTTTTTACATTGTGATTATACTGATTATTATATTATGCATTCAAAGTACGTTTTATCCTTGTTATTTAAGATTAACATATGTATTAGGGTAGGAATTGAATGACCCTGTATGGATTTAAATATCTAAAAACACAAGAGAGGAACTTTTTTTAAGACCTTATAGGATGGCTCCAAACAAAAATTCCCAAACTAAAGAAAGCTCTAAGGTGTATACTTCATCCTAAAGGATGAAATAGGGCATAGGCACAGGCACACACCTGGAGCTGAGCAGTGCCTCAATGCTGTTACAGAAATAGGCCCTGTGGAAAGCAGGGTATTTAAAATTCTGGGTTCAGTGCTTTGTGCTTCCCAAATTAAAGGCTGGAACTGTATGTAAAGAAGTGTTCTCCTGGAGGTGCAGTGAGAGTGGTAAGGTTTGACATGTGCTTTAGGCCACTCAGAGTGAGTGAGGGTGTGAGTTCAAACTTGGCACAAGTTGGAAGATGGTACTTCATCAAAAGGTAAGACACAACAGATGATTTGGTGGGGTCTTGGTGCTCCAGAGAAGAAAATCTCTTCCAGACCCTGCCAAGCAGTTGGTAGTTACAGAAGCTGCTGTCTTGTATGGGAGGTAAATTTGGTTCCTCCTTCTGCATAAGAGAGGGCTTCCCTCACTCATGCTGTGACACAACCTGACTGTTAGTGTAGATCACACCTTGTTTTGGGGGGGGAGTTGCTGCTCCAGACCCAGCATTTTGTAGAGGGACTCAGCAGGTATGATCCCTTAGTCATTTTCTTGGAGGAAACAGCTTACTGCTTGTACCTCAACACTAGGAAAAGAGGAGGGATCTGCTCAAGGTTTCTGGATGTGTCGGCAGCTGACTGCCTGGGTGGTGTTCTGTGCCAAGACATGTCAGCGTGACATACTGCTGTGTCAAGGAATACAGACATACCTGGGATGGGGGGAATGCCATTGCCTCCTTATAGCCCAAGGAAGCGTGTAGATGTCAGATCTCATGTTTATCTTGCTCTGCTTACTAGTCTCTTGGCTTATTCCTCTCTGGACTGCCTTGAAGTTTGATAGGGCGAAAACAGTGGTGATAGTCGGAGGGAAACAGCCTCAGTTATAAGGAGTGAAAGAATTTAATGATGAGAAAGTCACCCCCAGTTCTGTGAGCAGGTGGGAGATGGTTGTGACAGAATCATTCTAAAGCTGGTGAGAACTGTCGTTGTACACCTTCCTAGATGCTTCAGTCTCCAGTGCTGTCACCACTTGTCCCCGACACCCCATAAAAGCTGATAAACCGGATCAAGGCAAGCTTTGGATTAGACAGTTTATTGGACTCAACATAGAAAAGGAAAAGTGGTGGAGCCGGAGCACAGTTGCTCTTTAGGGCATTTGTAGTGTCACAGGCTGTCACATGAACTGCATCTGTTGAGCTGACGTGAGGATAACATGAACAAAGAATGTGCAGGAATGTGCTGTGGGAGGACAGAGAGCATGGGGTCACTTTGTACGACATGCTGTCACTTTGTGCACAGACTGGCTGAAATTAGGAGCTAGAGTTGTTGGCTGTGGCATGGAAGATTATTCATGCACATTAAAATTCTTCACTCAGAAGGCGATATAAGGCAGCCCGTAATCTTGCTGTAAGCTCTGTGGCTAGTGCACTATGTAGTCATGAAGATTTCAAAATATCTCTTGACATTAAGAGTTCTGGAATTTTCTTTTCTTCCACATCTTGAAATGAACGTAGTCCCATGAGCTTAGCTGCACACCACAAGAGCCATTTATTTGCTTGTTTTGGGGGTTTTTTTTCTTAGATAATGTTGAGATTCTGTTTCTGGAGTGATGAAAACTATTTCTGGCTTTGCTCTTGCAAACTGAATATTGTTTTTCAGGATCTGCTGGATTATTATTAAGCCAATAACTGCATAGGATAATAACTACAGAAATTAATAACAGTAGCATATGAATGATATAATTTTAGAGTATTTATTGAAGTTTTCTGTCAGTATGTCAAATTTTCTTACTTGGGTGATTGCTATTTTGCCTTCAAATAAAAGTAAAAATAACGTATGTTGAGAGTCATGATTTGTCATTCCAACTGGAATTAGTCATTGGTCATCAAGATGCTAATGAAATTATCTGTTTCTAAAGAATTAACCTTATTTTACTAATATGGAAGGATAATTCTCAACACTACCAAATTCTTTGACAGATTCTGAAACTTTGCTTGAGTCGGATTCATCTTACCTGACTTCAGGCACTCTGGTAGTCAGGTGCCTAGCCTAGCCTAGTCATCTGGGCTATTCCTGCCATCAGCGGAGAAGGGTACATTGCCTGAAGATGCCCACTCTGCTTATCTCAGACCTCTGTTGTATGATGGGTCAGATCACAGTCACGGTGCTCACCTCTCTCCACTGACTCAGGTCTGGACAAGTTTAGGGAGACATGTGAGCCTGACACCTTAGCTGGATCAGTCCCTGTAGTCCCATGTTACTGGGAGAAGGCACCGTGTCCCAGATTCAGCAGGGGTTCCCCTGGGTAGGGACAGCGATTGGAAAGGCTGTTGTGTTCCCGTGGTGTTGGTGAGTTGTTTTCGTGACATGCGGCTCAGGCACAGAAATGAAACAGAACAAAATACTTTTAGAACAGACACTCAGAAGGTAGCCCTGAGCACGGTGCCAGAGTAGGCATGTTGGGAGGTAAGATCTGCAGCTCCGCTGCCAGTCCCTTGGAGAGTGAAAACTCAGGATTTGTTGTGGATGCTCCATTCCTGGAAGTGCTCACGAGCAGGTTGTATGGGTCTCTGAGCAACTGGTCTCGTGGAAGTCGTACTGGCCTGTCCGTGGCAGAGGGATTGAAACCAGATGATCTTTAAGGTCTCTTCCAACAGAGACCATTCAGTGATTCCGTGATTCACCCATTTAGTGGGTAAGATATCTGAGCCCGCGGCTCAGATAATTTTGGTTGCCCCAAACCGGCTTGCTTTCTTGCCTTTACGTCTGGCAGCACTGCAGCTGCAAAGCTCAAGTCTGGGGCACGCCTGGCGCCATAGGAGGTGGCCAGCTCGTTCCCCAGAGTTCCCCTTTCCCCGCCGGCTGCGGGCACCGGGCAGCACGGCGGCTCCACAGGTACGGGCAGCCGGGCTCCCACAGCTGGACCGGGACCCGCAGGGCGGGATGCAGAGCCCGGGGCCAGAGCTCGGAGACAGCCCGAGGGTGGCGGGGGCGGGGCGGGGGCCAAGGCAGCGCCCGCCCGCTCCGTGCCGCCCGGCCCCCCGGCCGCGGCCGCGGTGCCCCTCCCGGGGCAGGGGCAGGCGGAGCGGGGCGTGGGGGACCGCAGCCGGCGAGGCGTGATCGCCCGAGGCCCCTCCTGCCTGACGGGGAAGCCTTAAAGCAGCCCGGCGAGGCGCGGAGCCCCACACTCGGGAACCCCGACGCGCAGGCAGAGGCGCCTCGCCGAGCCGGGAGCCGCTCCGCTTCAGCCGCCGCCGTGAGTGCCGAGACGGGGCGCGCAGGGGAGTGGGAATGGGCATGGAGACGGGATTGGAACGGGATGGGGACGGGAGCGGGGCGGTCCGGGCCCGGCAGAGGCTGCGCTGGGGCAGCCGCGCTGCCCCCGCCGTCGGGGCAGCTGCTGACGGCGGCTTTCCTTCATCCCGCCCCGCCGTGCAGATGCAGGGCACCGTGAGGCTGTGGGTGTCTGTGCTGACTTTCGCCCTGTCGCTGCTGGTCTGCCTGGGGACGCTGGCAGAGGCGTACCCCTCCAAACCGGACAGCCCCGGCGAAGACGCCCCCGCAGAGGACATGGCCAGATACTACTCGGCGCTGAGGCACTACATCAACCTCATCACCAGGCAGAGGTAGGCAGTGTGGGACGGCAAACATCCCCCTTTCCCGCTCCCCGGGCAGATTTGTCCTTGGCGAGGCTCAGGGGAGGAAGGTGGGGTGCCCCTTCACACGGGGTGTCTCTCCTTGCTTTCCCCACCGACGCGGAGAAAGACGTGGTGCACACCCTCCCTTTAGAGAGTAACACCCGTGCACCCCTGAGTTGCCTCTGGGTCCAGAGCTGAATTTCCACCATCCAAGTTGGCAGAAGGGATGTCAATGCTGCCTCTGCTCTCACAGACCTTTCTAGCTCAGACAGGCTGGCAGTCAGGAGCATAAACCACAGGGCATGCATGGGGAGAGCCCCCCAAAAGGGAAAGCAAACAACTAATGTGGGAGCTGGACAGGGCTCGCAGCTTCCCACTTCTGTTGCTGCCACCCACTCTAGTAAAGATTTTAAGAAGTGCCAGCTGAGGAGATGTAGTAGTCAAGATGCTTTGTGGTTTGCCAGCTACAATTAGCTGTGAGTGCCAAAAACCCCACTAGTCCTAACAAAAAACTCTCTCAGGATCATAAGCAAGAACTCAAGCCCAATCTGAAAGAGAAGAGAATGTGAACCTAAAACCTGCTCCGCTCTAAAGTGGGGGTTGACTGTGCTTGTTAGAGGTAAAGGCTCGGTCTGAAAAGAACCCCTAGCAAATTATTATAAAAAAATCTTCTTTGAGAACATCTGTCCAGTTACACTGTGTGATTCAGAGAAGTTTCCCCTGAGATACCACAACAGTGTGTGACCCAGAAGAGTTTTGACATTTGTTAATATCAAAACCAGATGAGACGTCTAAAATTAGGCTTTCATTTGTCCCTTTAGAACTCTGAAGAATTAAATTAGAAGGGAGGATATCGTTAGCTGTGAGCTTTCCCAGCAAGCCCATGACAGAGTCTGCCAGTGCACTAATAGTGTAAGCCACATGAAGATGCTGGTAGAAATACTGTTCTTCAGTCCTGAACTTTTAAAGCAATATTCTGTCCAAAGCCAGGTCACATTTAAAAACAAAAAACCCCAAATCCAAACAAACCCTTCTTTCTCTGTTTAACCTCCACTTCTGGTGTGTGCCCTGTATGCTTGCCTCAATGCTGACTGTGTAGCTTTTTTGTCCTATTTGTTGGGTTGCACCTGTACAACTCAGAGATTGAGACTGGTTTGATTCTTTTATGTGGATTTGGGGTCTGAAATGAACTGAAATAGTTATTGTTGTTGATGGATAAAACTTAGATTTTGTTCTCTAGGTTTTACCCAGATTTCCTCCTCACCCTCATATTTAAAGGAACAGAATTGTTCTTAGAAGTATAAGGTGGCAGAAAAAAGCACTACAATGACAACTTTGTGATACACATTTAGAAGCTGACTACATAGGTTAACAAGAAAACAAAAAAGGTGTGTGGTTTCCACTCTGTGGTGAATTAACAGTCCAGAAGTAAAGCAATTGCCGCCTCCCTTTGCAAAGCTTAACTGAGATCCTGGAGGTTCTCTGGTTCAGCAGTGACACAGTCACTGGCAAAATGAATCAATAACTTCTGAAGCACTTTGGACTGGTTGTTTGGTCTGTTTCAACAGATGTGCTCAAAGTTTTATCTCTTTTTACAGCTTTTTACTTCTGCTTTTTGTGCATGGTACTGTGACGGGGGAAGACAAGGTGTCCAGGCACTCTCCTGCTCCTCCAGAGGGTGAATGAGCAACCTGAGCTCGGCCTCTCACCAGTCCCAGTGCCTGTAGCCAGTGAGATGAAGCAGTGAGAGCATGTTGGCAAAGGAGGAAATCAGGAGATTGCTGCTTTTTTCTCTGCAAGTTCATCTGTCCTGCCTTGTTTGATGTTCCCGTGATCATGAACAACCTCCTGTCTCATCCTCCTGCCTTCTGCTTCTAGCTTGACCCAAGCATTGGAGTGCTATTCCCCTCTGAGCTACTACAACCCACAGGGTCTTCACCACAGCTCCCGTGAAGCTTCTTCCTTCCAGACCATCTTTGTCTTCTTGTCTTTAGACCTTGTCGGTCTGGCTGCTTTGCTGCCTCTCTTCTTTGAAATCCTGCCTTCAGATCCATCTTACTTAGCTTTAGACATCAGTGCCTGTCAGCTTTATCACCGTTTAAGGTTAGCTGAGGGAATGGGGTACTTATGTGGTACAGATCACCAGGCCTGCTTCAGGATTCTTGTTTCTGATAAGATCATTTGTTCCTTATGTGCCAGGTCTTTATGACTTAAAAGAGAACCCAATGTGACCAGTACAGATGCAAACCCCTGCTTTATAGATGTTTGTCTTTGGATTAGTTCCACCTCTGTCTCCCAAACCATCTTGTGGTCTTGCCTCATAATTTCTCTATCACACTGTTCGAGAAGCTTTTTCCAGAGCTCATTTTTACTTGATTCACTCCTCCTGCTGCTTGCTACTACCTGTACTCCCTCTTGCTGACAGGCCATCTTCTTTCCTTGTCACTTGTAGTTTGATCATGAATCTGTGGCTCTTCTGTGCTGTCACAAAACAGTAAGGCCATTCCTGCTGGAAATGGCTCTAACTGTAGACAGGGCAGAGAGTATCTGAAGTGTGTCTGACCTGGGCACTGCTGATGCTCCTGCTTTATGTCAATACTCTTTCCTGGGGAAGGGAGCAGCTCTCAAGAGCTTTGGTTTCTTGGCAGTTTTCTGAATCAGACCCACATGTTTCTGAGATCCCTCAGCTCCTGTTGCCAGCCTTGGACATTGATGGGGTTTGACTCCCAAGACCCAGTTTTTTCATAGGAATCTTTGAGATTTTGCTGAGTCTGTGATACTATGTCCCTAATCACAGTTTACTCCTCAAATCCCTTTGACTTCAGCTGGAGGTGTGAGTTACCAGCATGCCCCAAAACAGGTCTTGCTGTCTCAAACTGAGCATAAAAGCTGACCCGGTATTTTCACCTGACTTGGAGCCTTGCCCTTTGAAAACAGCCATGATATTTGATAGAAGTGTTTCCCAAACAGAAAATAAAGGCCTGGCTTTCTGTGGTTTTGTTGCCTCAGAGCTGGGCAGGGTAGACAAGAAGCAAAGCACGAAGCAGCAAAGATCCCTCAAGGCATTTGCATCAGAAAGAAGAGATTGGCTTTGTCAAGAGAGGACTTTAGCTTCTATTCAGTATGTCTGTAGCATGGTTGTTTCCCAGGCACAAAATTACAGATTAGACAGGAGACTGAAGCATCTTCCTGACACAGGAAGAACAGACATGCTTTGGCCAACCCAGTTGGTTGCAGTCAGTGAACACCTTGTGTGCAACTTTGCTGTGTGAGGACAATGTGGATGCATCCAGCACAGGTAGCAGCTGTGTCTAGCCAAGACACTGAAGGGACTCTTATGAAATATATCTCCCCAACACAGTCATCTTCATTATTTGAGTGAATCTCTGCACTCCAGGTGGCTGTTACCTATTTCTTACTCAAACAAAACTTTCTGAGAGATTCGTGGGAGTTTTGTGCAAGTGTGAGCTAGTAGAGAAATTGTTGATCTGTTAAATCAATTTCTTTAATGTAATGGAAAATTAGATTCCTCCTCGGTGGAAGTCCAGGTCACATCCATGTTAATCAGAGTAGCGAACTGGAAAGAAAGAAATCCCTTTGTGGTGCTGAAGTGCAAGGTGTTTGATTCAACATCATGCCTGATTGCATTATTGTAATAGCATTTTACCATGTCTTATGGGTTCTTTTCACATACCTGCTTTCAGTTGGCTAAGATTAAGAAATTTACCTTAACTTTCTGAAATTTCTCATTTGTCTTTCTGGAGCACAGATGATGTACTAAAATTATTAAGCTGATGCAAAATACAAAGAGTTGAATAAAGTCATTGAAGAGTGAGATATGTTTCCACTTTTCAGGAAGTTATGTAATCAACAGGTGAAACTGCTAGCTTTTTAAATGTAGTTTGGGAAAGTTTTGGGGTTTTTTTTTCTGCTAAAACTAGATCACTGGAATGACTGGGGTCACTGGAGAAACATCTTGATAGTAATGTAAGTCCTTAATTACACCTTTGATTTCTCTGCAATCAGAATTTCACTCAAGTGATGTTAGCAAAGCTGTTAATGTACTTTGTGATTCAGAATAATTGCATACACAAGTTACAAACTATGATCTTAATTCTTTCCACCTAAGGGATCATTTCCTCATAGTTATCACTCTTAGGCTAATGAATCCTTATAGTGATGAAATGTCTGTCAAGCAGTCTGCTCGTTGTTGCTTCTGTTTTCTTGGGAAAAGAGATCGAATTCCATCCCAAGAAACAGGAATTGCAGTACTTGTAACTGTTGAGTCATGTACAATATCCAGGATTAAAAAAAAAGGCAAATAGAAGGCCAGGTAGCCCATGACATTCCATTGAACTGAAGAAGAACTCTGAATAGCCACATGGTTCAGGATGATTACCCTGGGATGGCCCAGTTTTTACAGCCTAACGTGCTGTGTGTTGGGCAGCCTCAAATGTACTAGCTATCTTAAAAAATCTCGGCTGATTCCTTGGCTAGTCTGACATACTTAATTTTCTTTTCTGTTCCTAATGGATAAATTCTACTCCACATTTGAATTGTTTCTGATGAAAGATACGGTATCATCTAAACCAATGAGAAGGTTAAGGAGATGATGGAAAGGGGTTTTTAGGCACGAATAACATGCTTGAAGGTCATGTCATGCACAGCTTCTTCCCTCTTCCTCCATGCTCACATCAGTGAGGTGCAAGGTCCCAGAGTATCCTGGAGCAGCCATCAAAGTGAGAAACATTCGGAGTTTCTCAATACTGTAATGTAAAATGGTTATGGAAAAAATGTAGAAAAATACGGAAAAAAATACTGAAGAATGAACATTTTCTCACATAACTAAGTCAAAATAAAGTACTTGCTGGAAAGTGATATTCATATCTGCTTTATTACTTTTTCTGAAGTAAAAATCACTAATGGTTCCGTGCTTAGTCTTCATTTGTAAAAACTGACAATTTTTTTTTAAATTTTTCCTTAGATATGGAAAGAGATCAAGCCCAGATACACTGATCTCAGACCTCTTGTTGAGGGAAAGCACAGAAAACATTCCTAGATCCAGGTATGTATGAAGAGGTTTTATGGTGGCTTTCACTTCTCATTTAGATTTAACAGTCTCATTTGTTATCAGTAAATATGTTTCACAGAGAGAAAACGTATGCCACCATCAACTGGTTAAACATGTCCTTAACAAACATTTTTAATTCCTCTTTTTTTAAGAGATAGCACTGTCTATGATTGCCAGAAATGCCTTACCAAATATGATACCATCCATATTCCTTATTTCCCAATTTTGGGAATGGGCCATACCTGTTACTGGGAGGAAGGGAAGCATTCCCAAGACATTTGCCCATTCAGGACTTTTTTATACAGAAGTGTATGCTGATGTTTGATGATGATTTCTTACATAATAGAGCTCCAAAGATGACATATTTGTACTCACTTGATACTCACATAGGTGGTAAATGTGCACTTATAGTAACTCATACACAAATGCATGGCTAGGACTTGTCTTTAAGATACAGTCGCATTGGGTTTGTTTCTGATATTTTACAAAGGGGAAAAAAGGGCTTCAAATTTCCATTTGCACTTGGTTTAGAGTAAGAGTGGTGTTTCAAACAAAACTCAAACGTACTTAATGTATTTATCTACTTAGGCAATGACACTTTAGCAATAATGTAAAATAGTATTAGTGACTGCAGTTTACACAGCTGAAAAGTAAGTACATTGAAAAGGTAAGATACGGGGGAGTTCTGGCTCATGAAGGAAAATATTGGTTTTAATTTTACTCATAAACAAGCATGAATGAGCTCATTTTAGGCCTTTACTGATAGTCTGAAGTTTTCTGGTAATACTTCTACTGCAGAAATAAATGTTTTATGCAGTTGTCATCTCAGGAGTCTACAAGCAAGTGCTCTGCACTCTCATCAGCTCTGCAAAGGCTCAATTAGGCTAGTTAAGTACATAAGCATAATAGTCTGTAGCATGGAATTTAGTGCATGATCATGACACTGAGAGGTGACTAAAATGTCTATTGCCATCAAGGGACATTGTCCATGAGACTTGTGGCTCTGTGCACAGGGAGACCATTGACTTAAGTTTTGATGACTAAGTGCAGCTGTGGGGATGCAGTTTCCTCTGCAGATGCTTATCTAAGAAACTGCATGGAGTGTAGTGAAATGTATTAGATTATTTTGTGTTTGGTAATGACAAGGCAGAGCTGTCACATAATGGGAAATTTCCACTGCCATGAATTTGAGGCAACACACAGGGTAGTACAAAGTCTAATATTCTCTGTAATTTTCACCCCTTCATAAAAAAGCTGTATGGTTATTATTATTATTATTGTTCCAATAATGCTATTTATAACACACCGGGGAGCAAAAATTCATCCACAAAATAAACAACTAGTCTGCATTTAAGATCAAGAATTGATAAGGAGCAGATTTCTTTTTCATACCCCCTGTAACAGCACTTTAAACTGAGTGTGGTATTTGTCACTCATCAGTGACAGTTATGGGAGTACTGGGAACAATGATGTCTAGTTTCCCATGGATATGTTTTCTAGGATAAAACTCTGTACGGTTTCTGAGCCCCACTCCAGCTCCATGTGAGGACATAATTAAATCTTTCTATCTAGTCCTATGTTCCATGGCACATCAGGAGCTTAATGTCTCTGAAATCTGTGTACCTCTCCCTGACCTGGTTGAAATTGTCCAGAGGGTGTGAAAGCTGGAGTGGAAGTTAGTGAAACTACACAGAGGTGAAGAGCTGGACACACCGCAAGTATGCCCAGGTACAGCTTGGCTGCCTGAGTGAATGACAGGCAAGGCCACTATTATTCTGAACTTAAGTAAATGTTTTAGAAACAGTCACATACAAAGCCAGTTGTGGAGCAGATGTAATTTGCACTCAGTGAATCAGTGACAGAGAGAGATACCTTATGAATTCTCAGGAACTGAACTTTGTAACTAAATATTGGGATATTAATAAATGACTTAATTTTACTCGGCTTGACTGGCCTGGTTTGACATTTCACTTTTGCTGACTAAAATATGCCCTGAAGTATTTTGTAGTCTAGGTGCATGTCTCACCATATGAGAAATTTTAGAGAGTTTTTTACACAAACTACTTACAAAATAGGAAGGTAAAGATTAAAAATAAAAAAAGAGGTGCCTTGAGCTGAGTACAGGCAAGCTCTTATGGCAGAAACATGTGATGTGGCATGTTTCTGATCTTGTCTGTCTTGTAGAGTGATGAGAAAGGGTTTGATGCTCAATAGCAGGATAATACTGCCCCTTAGATATCTAGTGTGAAGTACTTGTCTAGGTTGCCTTTACAGTCAATCAGTGTGATGGGGTATCTCCAGAATGAGGTTTCCATGTGTTAAATTTTTTTTTTTATTCTTACTATATATTGCAGGTTTGAAGAACCTTCGATGTGGTGATGGGATTTTCAGCACACCTTCAAATCTTTTCCTAGTTTTCAGTTCATACTCCATGCCTATGAAGAAATCATAGCATCATCCCCAGTGCATGCAGCCATTGTACTGAATTCTGTAGAGTTTTCCCTTCGTCATATTTGTATATACCTTTATTTAAATAAATTATTTGTGCATTCCAAAATACAACATACTAAATGAAAAGAACCAACCATGTCATTGGTATAAAAATGCGTTGTTTTAAACTATTAAAACTGAATTATAACCTCCCTGTAGTCTGAAGTAGCGTGGACAACAAGAGTGTCACAGTTATTACAGTAATTACTGTGCAAAGTAAGATAAAGATATCATTTATTGTGGCCTCAGACTCAGCTTGGGTGCTTGATTTATGCAAAACTGTTAAAAATAATTTATCACAGATTGCATAACTTCGGAAAATAGTGTTCTGAGGGGCAATTTTTCAGAATGACCATACCAAAAACTTACTTAGTCCTTACATTGACAAATAGAATAAAGTTAATGGCATTTTCAAAATACAAAGGAATAAGCCACTGCTTAATTCTGCTAACTCCTCAAAACTGGTTTGAAGCTTGGCTGTAAGCCTGAATTAGTAATTACAAATGAAACAGATGTAACATCTTTGTTTTGGCAATATGCAAAGTAGCAAAAAATAGTATCTAAAGTAAATCATAAACCAAGACAAAACTACAGCTATTTATGCCAGATAAGAGACATCTAACATTGGTTAAGGCCTTGTAAAGTACCGCTCTGAGCTTCTCTACTGTGGAGACATTTATGGTTTCTGTTTTACCGTGAGAATGTACACAGAGACAGGAGCAAGGAAAATTATCTCCATGTTTTCATTGTCTTATTTTTTAATTTTATAAGTTTACTCACTAGCCAAATGGGGGACTTAGTTTTGAGTGTGTCTTTTACTCAAAGTAACATGATATAATGGCAGCATGCTACCCTTGTTCTTAAGTAGTATGGTCAGGATCCACATTGTGCACGACACAAATGCTAGTCTTTGGTTCCTGATACACAACTTCTTTTCTTTTGACACTGTGACTAAACACTGCATAAAGCAGCACATTAAAAAGATCCAAATTGGAAAAGAATCAGCATGAAAGTTTAATGTATTTACATCTCCTTCCCACTTTTCAAAGGTTTCCACATGGCTGTTGCCCCCAGGAGGGATGCGTCAATGTAATTCCAGGTTTCTATAAATGCGTTTGCAAAGCGTTACCATCTTTCCAGAACTGGCAGCTTTTGTGGTCACACTGTCTTCAGTGAAGCTTAACATAGTTTTCCTTTTCATAAAACACTCGGGTGTCATTGGAATCAGCAAATTTAGGTTTCAGCAGCAATACTTTGACTTACAGACTTTGTGATGGGTTCCACAGTGCTATATGAGAAATTTAAGAGCAGTCTAGATCCACAAAAATGTTTGTGAACCTCACTGGTACAAATCATTGCCACTCAGAGCAATGGGCAGTGATGTTCAGAGATACTCAAGGATGGCCTCAAGTTGCTGGAGCTAGCAGGAGTCCATCAACCACAGGCCAGGACCTGCTGGGCAGAGTACCCATAAAGTTTGCTTTAAGTAATTATTAAAATGAAAATAGGAAGTTACTGAGGTATATGATATACAATATCTCTAATTCCTGCTAATTGTTAGTATCTCTCTGTGTATACTAATGACCATGTAAATCATTGTGCCAGTAATTATAGAAATGATAAACTAAATTTATGCTGCTTGTACCATCATTACAAATGTGCCTTAGTGGAGAAAAAAAGAGTTAAAGGAGAATTAGTGCAAGCTAAATGCTTGTGCCGAGCTGTTCTACTCAATTAGCTGAGTTTTCCTGAACTTCAAGAACACTCATGTGTATTGAAAAGTCAGAAAAATCTAAAAATTGCCAGGTTTATTACTTCATGAGCTGGCAAAGAGAAGCAAGGCAAAACCCTCACACAATATTTATCTATCCCCTTGGTGCTATTATTTTCTTTCCAAAATCTTCCTCTGTTCTCTGGGGTAGGCACAATATTGCCATAGAAGTCCAGGGTGCTTAGCGCTTCCTTGTGTACTTCATATACAACTCTTGACAGGCCAAGAAGTTGAAAATACTGTATCAGCTCTCCAAATCACAAGATAGACTTAAAAAGTGAGCTGTGAAATGAAGATAAGTACTGGATTTGTTTGGCGTGGCTCCTGCATTTTGACTTCAGGGTTAACCTTTTCATCTTTTTCTCTCTAACCATGAGAAACAGTGCCTTGTTTATAAACAAAGGCTAAAATTTATGTTAGAATCTGAGGAAACGCCAGGAAAAACAAGAAGTAAGAACCATAAAAGTAGACAATAGTATTTTCTCCTTTATTTATTGTTGTTTTGAAATGAGAAATGTACATAGATAAGTATAAAACATTTAAAAGACAGTCCACCTTTACCTTTGGCAATTTCTCTAATATACATCACAGCTATGCCCGACTTTGATTTAACCAAAGAAGAGA
The DNA here is from genome assembly GCA_035583155.1 of Acropternis orthonyx. Taxonomy (NCBI): domain Eukaryota; kingdom Metazoa; phylum Chordata; class Aves; order Passeriformes; family Rhinocryptidae; genus Acropternis; species Acropternis orthonyx. Next base: position 31,962,236 of record JAWWEU010000081.1, read on the forward strand.
TCTAGATGATTCCACATATCGTCTCTTCTAGGATAGGAAAATCTCTCTATCCTTTTCTCTCTCCAGCTCTACAAACCTAGCCCACTGCAATGCTTTCAGCTCTGAATTTTTTCTGTGCCAAAAGACCCTGCATCGTGGTACCCCAGGATGGGCAGCACTGCTTAAACCCATTACAGTGTGTTGGGCTGAGGTGGGATTTACCTGGTAGCTGGCAAGTAAATACCAAGTTTCAGCTGCAGCATCAGACATTTTCCGTAGAGGTTTGTGCTACGTCCCGATGCTCTGCTGCCCCCTCACCCTGGGGCTTAGGGTGAGGTGCCCAGCAGCACTCCGCACATGTCAGAGGAGTATTTTTAAGCTCAACTGTCCATTCCTCTGTGTTTCCTGTGGGATTGCATTTGTGCTTGCATGGCTGCATGACCTTCAGGAATGCCTGTATAAATCCAAGAAGGGGTCTTATTTCCCATTGCGACCATTGTGTTATCACCTGATGATGCATTAGCCACTAAAAGTCAATAAACATTTATGTTATGGGTTTAAGGTTGCAGAATTTTCCCTTTCCCTCACCCGCCTGGACTGGGAGTGAAGCCCGGAGCAGAGGG
>JAWWEU010000081.1:31963215-31997478 GCA_035583155.1 Acropternis orthonyx
TTGGTGTGATTAATCGTGTGGAGTCCTCTGTTCTATTAGCCCCCAGATATCTTAGTTTTCTTTTCAAACTAAGACACATTTAAAACAAAAATTCAGCATAATCCATCCCAGAATCATAGAATACCAGGTTGAAAGGGAACCTCAAGGATCACCTGGTCCAGTGTTTCTTGGTAAAAGCATGGTATGAACAAGAAGGCTCACCAATCTGCCCAGCTGAATCTCCTAAGTGTCCGACATTGAGGAATCGCCCACTTCCCTGGGGAGAGTCTTCTCATTGTGAAAAACAAGTGGCTGATTGTTATTCTGAAAATTTTTCCTCTTGTGTCCAACTGGAATATCCTCAAGAGTAATTTGTACCCATTACCCCTTCTTTTTTCCTTGTGACTCCATGTAAAAAGGGACTTCTCAGCAGTCACACTTTAAATACTGGAACACGATGATAAGGTCCAAAGCCTTCTTAAGGCTGAACTAACCCTGATGTCTCAGCCTTTCCTCATATGGCAAGCTGCCCAGTTTTTTGATCATCTTTGCGGCCCTTCTCTCAACCCTTTCCAGCCTGGTTACATCTTTTCTTGTATACTGGGGACCAAAACTGAACACAGTATTCCAGGTGTGGCCTGACAAGGACTGAGTTGAGTAGAGAAAAGAAAAAAAGATTTTCCCTATGGATTTTTGTGACGTTAGAAAACTAAACACAAACCTGTCACTTGGGGACAGCTTATGAGCCTGAGATACTTCTCAATAGCCCCAGGTTTATAAATCAGTGTCTGTCTTCCAGTCAAGAACTCGCAAATTCTGGATTATCACATCACAATTTGAAATTATGTCAGATCTGGCTGTTTATTATTTAATAATGGTTTCCTGTTAAAAATTATCAAAGATTAATTTAACACACAGTAATGAAAATTTTAAAATACTTCTGCTTTCTTTTGGTGGGTTAGTACCCTAAGAAAGTGCTACTGAGCGGAAGTTGCCTAACTAATGCAGTAATTCATATCAGGTCAGTGTATTTTATTTATCTGGCTGTATTGTTATCAGTCATTTATTTATCTGTATTACAGCAGCACCTGGACACTCCAGATATGGGGCTCATTGTGCTCCACTCTGTAAGACCATAATCAAAAAATAAGCCTCAGCTACAGAGATATTCCATCCATGTGCAAAGAAAGAAAGTGGGAGGAAACTCAGGCTCATAAATAAAATGGTAAGTAGGTTATAGTCCTACAGCACCTACAGCCTTGCCCTTATAACAGTCTTCGATTACAGCAATTAAGAATGTGCTATAAAACAGGCATTGCTACATTATCTTGTTTCCAGTTAATATGGGTGTTTGCTAAGCTAGCCCTTATCTAAGCGATTTGCTTTTCTCTAATGACCCAGTCTTTGCCAGGCCCAGAGACCTTCCATTTAGCCCAGATCTATAAAGCAGCTCCCACCTGTAATGAACACCCAGATCCAGTCTTGCACTTGCTGCAGAACATGAACCCCCTCTAAACTCTGATTACATTCAAGATTTTAAGCATACCCTTGGCCAATTTGGTTCTGAAGGTACAGAGTGAGCCCACCACTCACTTTAACCTCAGCCTGGGGCCAGGCTATTGATGCTGATTACAGAAGGTACTGCTACGAGATTGTGGTGGTAACTGGGTATACTCTGAATAGGAGAAACTGGCTGGAGATAACTCTTGTGCATGATTTTAGCCTGTTCCGAGATTATTATGGCTAGTTGTTTAGATCTAGGACTGGTTTTTTTAGAGTTTGATTAAAGACAGAGTTGGACCTGCATTTTTGAAAGGTTGGTGTATAGTGTGTGGTGACAGACTTATTTCTTGTCCTAGGTTTGCTGGATGCTCTGCTGCACATGTGAAAGGCTCTTCACAAGGGCAGTTTGGGTGAGGAGAAAGAGCATGGGCTGCAGTTGGTACCTCTGCCTGGAGCTCTGTATGGCAGGTCAGATAATTAGGATGAGAACAGCAAAACTCTGGAATCATTGTAAGCTTCCATAGGAGAACCTGGACCAGACAGCCAAAAACACGTGCTCAGACATGCAGATGGAGGACCAGTGGGATTTTTAAAACAGAGCATCTAACTCCTTAATGCTCCCTGACTGCTTAAATGCATGGGAAACCTTGAGCCACATGATTGCACCTAAATTTACAATAAGCTTTGTGGTTTTACGATCCACATTGCAAACTCTCACACAGAGACTGGTGGTCAGCTCAGATGATTTAAGACTTTCTTGTTTATCTCATTTTCCTGTGCACTGGATAGAAGGTCCTGGCCTGTGGGCTGCCAAGGATGTCAAAGTCTCTGCCTTAGAGATGTGAGTCTCAAGGTGTCTAAGTTCTGTGGAAATGTGTCTGGAGTCATTCTACCTTTGAAGAAGTAGAACTGGCAGGAGCAGGAGAGCCAGGAGGTGCCCTTGCAGATAGAGTTGGCAGTGACTAATACTGAACACAGCCATAACAGCCTTCCCACAGCAGCTTTCCTGCTAAGCGGTAAATCGGCAGCCTCTCTCAGAGGTACAAGAGTGTGAAAATAATGTCAAATATGTAAAATAAACATGTTTGCATCAATTAAGAATGAGGGTTTGGGAGACTCTGTGCTAAGTGACTGGCTCTTCAATAGAACTTTCTTATTTGTTTTTCCAGAAGTTCCTGTGTTCTATTTTCTTAGAGTCATAGAAAAGTTTGGGATGGAAGGGACCTTAAAGATAATCTTGTTCCAACTCTCCTCCCATGGGCAGAGACACCTTTCAATAGACAAGGTTGCTCAGGGCCCCATCCAAACTGGTCTTGAACACGTCCAGGGATGGAGCATCCACCACTTCTCTGGGCAACCTGTTCTAGTGTCTCAACACCCTCACAGTAAAGACTTTCTTCCCATTTTTAAGCTTCTTTTCCTTTGAAAAGAATCTTTTTGCTTTCTGTTCTTATTTTGCTTTCTTTTATATGGAAGAAAAGAAGGACTGCAATTTGATGTTATTCTGCATTTATGATCCAAACTATTAGGCCAGGGATGATTTTCTTGACTATACCCATTCATTCACTCTGCTATATTTCTCATGATTACTCTGGTTCAGCTATCTTCCCACTGAAATCAGGTGGAAATACTGTCTTTTCACACACCCTTTTACAAATTCTGTTCCATCAGTAGTGGCACAGATTTCATTTTTTAAGCAATTGCTCCAGTACTTCTTTCACTACATTATAAACCTTGAAGATGAATTCTAATTAAGTCATCTAAACCAGGAAATAATCTTTATTAATTGGATATTATTAGTCCAGAGATTTGGATACTTTTTGGTATGGTCAGCTTTTTGTAAGAAGGAAGAGTTAAATTATCAGATCAGTCAGAAATGTTGACTTCCTTTTAATGCATTCATTTGAAACATTTAAACTTTGACATCAGTTGTTTGCTGCTTTCAAATCAGCAATCAGAAATGGCAGAAAATCATTGACTTTTGAAGTGATGTTTTGCATTGCTACACCAGGGCCTTAACTTAAATCTGCTTTTAAAAGATGAAATGCATTTAGAACTGCTTAAAACCACATCTTAAACGGGCTGCCTTATCTGTCTTAGCCAGCAGTACATTTTTACATTTCTCCACAGGCGAACAAATGGTGGTACCCTGGTCCACCACAGCTCGGCACACATCAGAGTGTCTGTGCTTCAGTGCTCATCGTGACTGTCACAATAGCCTGAGAGGATTAAAATAAATTTCCTGTACTGTGAGTCAGACCTGGGTATTAATAATGAGGTGAGCTTAAGTGGGAAAAAATAATTTTTCATTTCATTTATCAGTTCTGTTTTACTGGCTTCTTTAAAAAAAAACCTGACAAACTCTACCCTCCTGAAAATCACCTGCAACAAAAGAGAGGTTCAACCTAATGTCCTGTCAAGGAAATGGGCTGAGACAATGTTATGCTATATTTAAATTTTCTTAAGAATATTTCTTTCTGCTACTCCAAGTACTCAGTTAATGTCACCCTCCTTCTTTCCTTAGACTGTTAACACTCTTTTTGGCTTTTATATCATTTCACAGAGAACCTACTCTGAACTTCAAAGCTTTCAAAGTAGTATTGGCTGCCCCCAGGCCAAGTTGCACAGAGAAATGTCTGCTACCCTACAGCACAACAACCAAACATGCAAAAATACAAACCCTTCCTCTTGAAGTGTACCTGAGGGTCTACAGGTATATTTCTGCTTTAAAATGTAGTTAAGGTACCTTAGATTGATGTTTTTCATTTCTTCACCAGCTGGATAGCTATTATCCAAGCAACTCTGGCTTACGGGCATTGATTGCATTTACCCAGCACTCTGCCCTCCCTGTTCACCGTCACATGGCTGCCAACAAAGAAAGCAGTTTTTATATGGAAAATGTGTATTTTTATTGCACTTGTTTACCTCTTTTAATGTTACCTAGAAGTAAGAAGGGTTGATTTTGCCAGCCACTCAAGTTTCTCTGATAAAGCTGTGTTCTTTTAATCTTGAAGTACCTAACTTCACATGCTGTGCAATAGTGTGAACTTTTCCCTGGTACTGTAGCCCCCTCCAAGCTGTAACTCTCCTTCATGAACTCTGCTCAGACATCTCTGTTAAACTTGCAGTGTAATGGCAATTTCCATTAGATGATCTAATTAGATAATATGAGGCTAAGCTAAATCACATAGAGAAATTGTCATTTGAAAATATCAGAAATTAATTAAATGGCAGGATTTTATTTTTTTAAAAGTAGTTGTAGAAAATTTTAACATAAATCTTGGGTGAATGAAGATCTGTGTGGTATATCAAGTAGCAATTAGAAACTTGTGTTTTTTTCTTTTCACTGTGGGGAGAAGCAATTCTTATAGTAAATGCTGAGTTATGATGGTTGCCAGAGGTAAAAGAGCTCTCTGTTGTACTGGGTAAGGTGACCACCTTACTGTCTTAGCAAGATTTTGGCTTAGGCTCCCTGTGGGAATTGCACATTTCAGGCAGCTGGCACTGGAAAGGTACAGGGGTAACTTTGATTAATACAGGTTGCTACCAAATCTTTGTAATTCAGAATGAAGACTGTGGCAGAGGCTGGAAAAGGTCCTCTGAGCTTTAATACAACAAATGGCCCATCTCTGCCCAGCAGCTGTGTTGGCCATGAAAATGTTTCAGCCAAAACCCCACTGGAGCTTAGGCAGAGGTAAAAAATTATTCTAAGAAACCATTATGTCTAAGAAACCATTATGATTTTTGAGGAACAGACATATTTTTGGCTGTGTAAACTAAAAAGGGGAACATTTCATTGAAAGAGAGTCAGGAAATATCAAAGATGAAATCAGACTAAACATGAACTTGGGTTTTACCCTCAAGCAGCCACTGAGCCACTGGCAAGTCTGAGGGACAGCAACAGATATCAGGCCCTTCCCTGCTCTTTCCCCCCATGTTAGTCTTCTTCCCATGCACTTTGATTGGGCCACCAGCACCCAGGTAACACCAGTATCTGTATTCATGTGGATTTATGAAAATCATGGGAACAGAAGCACATCACCAGTCAATGAGTCATTTCATCTTCCTTGCTCAGTGAGAATATTTCTAGCTGCAAGTGAAGGAAACTGTGAAATGCACACCAAGATGCTTAGGCAGGAGAGGCTTGTAAAAAGACCTGGTCTGCTACTTACTAAAATACCTTGGGTTTTAATTCCATATAATGAATGGGGAAAGAGGGAAAAGGGAGTTGACTCCTGGGTTTTGGGTCCAAAAGCTGGAAGAATGATGTTTCTATTCTGCCTTCTTCCCCCTTCTCTGTGTATGCATTTGGTCAGCTGTAAACAAAGAGCCCCAGAATTCTTTCTGCATCAAATCCATGCTAGCACAAGGGAAAGTTATACACAGCTCTCATCTCACCAAGACAGCTCAGTTGGCCCAGACCAGATATTTGGTGTTCAGACTGGGGCTGCAGCTGAATCCATGTACTTTGTCAGTAGTGGTAATACCAACCTCTGTTCTCACACTCTGGGTCCCTGGATTTTTTGAACTATCCTTGCCTACAGTGCAGACATAAATATCACCAGAAAAGCTGTACTGAAAAGCACAAAAGCAAAAGCTACAGCACCACAGATAATCAGTATGTGTCCTCTGAAAGAAACATTACTTTCTTCTGTGGATCCCATATAGCTGGGTTGTACACTAAGAAGATGGTATGAAAAATAAAGGGATTTTTGTGCCCTTTTTTTTTGTTTACAATACTGTTTGCTCACTAAAATAATTATGTACAGTGGGATCATTCAATGAATTGACTAGAGGAAAACATATTGGCACACCTCAGGTTTTTTATGCCTCTTTCTTAATCCATCTAGCATAGACCACTATTAGAGATATAGAACTGATTTCAGCCAACCATTTGTAAGTGTCATTGTGGCAATTCCTATCTCTGTCTAGGTAAGCAGTTTCATTAATACTGTGTATGCTGTGTGTAAATGGTCCAGCTTCCTTCCCATCTCTGCTTTAATAAGTGCTGATTCAAAAAGTACAGCTCAGGAGAAGAATATAAAGCATAAAGCTGACCTCTCTTTAGGCTGTAATATAAATGGCATTGGGAACATTTCCATGATGAAGAGATGCTTCCAGAAAGCCAGGTGTAATGGCATATAAAAACCACTTTATGATAACTTTACATGCCCTCAAATATTTAGCATTCTGCTGGTCCGTAATAGATATGAAACTGCACCTCATACTGTGGAGATCTCTGCAACTGGAAGGTTTCAGTAACAGGATACCTGAGACTTGCATTTATAAAGCTCCTACCGCCCTCCCCCCACCTCAACATGTAGTGGATGAAGTTTTTCTTGGAAAGAAACTCTTACAACTCCCACTCTTAGAAATTACAGACTTGAATTTCACTTACACATCGTTTTCTCCTTTTGCATTTTTACCACGGCAGCTGACCACTCACTTTTCTGCTTTGACCAAAGGCTGGACCTGCACTGCTCAGTGCCCTAAAACTGCTCCTTGCTCAGTGGAGGCAAAGCTCCACGGCTCTGCGGGGTCCCGAGTGCGAGTGTAAGGGGTACAAGCAGGCAGGGAAGAGTGTGTGTGGAGAGGGGTGGAATTTTCTGTTTCACTCCTCAGTCCCTAGTCATTCTGACCCCCTCAGGGGCTGCAGAAGGAGTGGGATTTCAGAAGAGCATTTGCATTCCTCAGAGACTGGTATTGGGACCAGCACTGTTTAATGTCCTTGTCAGCAACATGGACAGTGGGTTTGAGGGCACCCTCAGCAAGTTTGCAGATGACACTGAGTTGTGTAGTACAGTTGACATGCTGGAGGGAAAGGATGCCATCCAGAGGGACCTCAACAGCCTTGAGAGGTGGACCTGTGCAAAAGAAATCTCATGAAGTACAACAAGGCCAAGTGCAAGGTCCTGCACCCAAGTCAGGGAAATCCCAAGCACAAGTAGAGGCTGGGAGGAGAGTGGTTGGAGGTTACGTAGCTCTGGGGAGAATGATGGGGTGGATGCTGGTGGAAGAGAAACTCAACATGAGCCAGCAACATGCACTTGCAGACTGGAAAGCCAACTGTATACTGGGCTGCATCAAAAGCAGAGTGGCCAACAGGTCAAGGATTCTCCCCTTCCAACCCAAACCATTCTATGATTCTATTAAACAAGGGGATGATGCAACATTTCCTGGAGTGAGAATTGCTTCAAGGCAGACCACAGTCCTGTGGCTTGCTTGCCAGGAAACTGTCAAAGCCAATACAGCTGCCAGCCCAGCAGTGAAATGGTGAAAGAGAGCCCAGTAGGGAGCTGAAAGTTAATGTTACACAACTTCAGGGTGGATATAATAGATACAGCCCAGCAGTGCTGGTTCAGCTGGCACAGCCCCACTAGTCAGCCCTGCACTGGGCAGCCCCAGGTGATCCTCAGGAGGAGCACTCCCCCCTTTCTGGGTACAGTGTGGTGAATCTATTGCCACCGACACAATTGGATCTAGTAGACTTTATGCTTGCATGTAGTAGGATTTTTGCAAATCCCCCCATTACCTGCTCTCTGCCTGTAAAAAGCAGTCAGCTCACAAATCTGAATATTTTTGGTGGTCATATTACCGTAAGTGATGTTAACAGGATCTGGATGTTACGCCTCACTGACCAGTGAGTGGATATACTGGCAGATTTACTCAGTTTATGCCCCTTAATGAAGGGAATGTGATCAGACCTTTTATGGTATTGTTTAGCAAAAAGCTTGAAGGGAAATACTTGAAGAGTGCAATGACCTATTAAGTTGCCTGATTTGTGGCTGCAGCTGTTTCCTTTGTGAGAGCACTGGCAGGACTGGTGATACATGGGCAGGAAAAGATCACCCTTGCATTTGGCTTGCTGCAAGCTGCTCTTCTGTGCCCTCCTCACTGCCCATGGCATGGGCAGGTTTGGGGCACTCAGCCAGAGCATCTCAGTGCTGTAGGAGAAGGCACAGTCATCCTTGTGCTTTTGAAGAGCTGTTTTGATGCTGCAAAGAACCCATCAGTGTTCAGGGGAAAAAAGCAGCAAGATGCTGTGTTTCTACTAATCACGTGAAGCCAAAGGTCAGAAACATGAATCTTTAAGGAATACCAAGAAAGTTCCTGTGTTTTTAAACAGGAATTTGGATATTTACTTCTAGAAAGGTGTGGTGGGCACCAGCCCATGCAGCCTGAGCATCACTGCTTAAGCATGGCTCCCACAGAGATGAAAGCGGGGTGCAGGTGGGAGGCATTGATAAAGCCGAGGCAGAGTTTGGCTCTGAGGTTTGCAGAGCACCGAACTGATACTTACCCACCTCTGATATGCTTTTTTATGCAAAACAATGAACATCACGTACTAAGCACTGTCATTGCTGGAAGCACTGTGTAAATCATGGGGCCGTGCACTCCCGTACTGAACGGCAGAGGATGTAAGTGACTTACAAGGACATTGGTAGAATGGCAATCTAGACAATTTCTGGAACAAAACCTAAAAACTGCTAAAGTACTTCAGGCAAATTATAACACCCACCTTACATTTTAATGCCACCTTAAGCTGTATTCTGCATCAGTCAGCTGTGGGAGGAGATGACATAAACAGACAATTAATGCTTCTTTTCACTTGCCAGTTAAGATTGAAAAATGTGGTCACTGAGCTGTCTTTTTCTGACATTTTCTTAATAACTTTATACTTTGCAGAGATGTTTCTGTCACTCCTGGTGCTAGAGCTGTGCCACAAGCGAGAAGCCCCTCCACTGCACCAGGTGGACTACCAGCATTCATGAGCACCACATGTATTTCCATTGACTACAAAACTGCTTACTTCTTGTCTGGGGCCACGTGTTTTGCCAGGTGTGGTGGGATAAGGGTTTCAGAGGGATGGAGAAGGGTTTGTTCTTCCCTGGTTGGCCCCAGACAGGGTTCTTTTGGGGCAGCCCCACACTCAGGTTCACCCAGAGACAGACAGAGACAGGGGAAGACCTCTTTTGCATCAGAAAGCTGTGATGGCTGGTAGTTGCACTGCTTTGACATACCTTTTCTGTCTATTTAAGCTGTGTTTGTACTTGAAGCATTCTGTAAGTACAAGTAACAGTCTGTGGTTGAATACTTGGTGTGCAATGTTTTCTAGAACAAACCCCACCTTTCCTCTGGGGCCCATCACATCACATCACAGACTCAGCTACCTGTAAACTTTGGGTTGTCTCCTATTCACCACTGTATGTCAGGCACCTCACAGTAGTGAGTTACACCAGCGATTCTAGTTCTTTGAGTGGAATTCCTTAAAACAGTTTTGGGTTCCACCGCTGTAATCTGCACTGTCAGCAGTGACTCTGTGGGTACTGACAAGCTGAGCTCAAGATATGCTGTCTTACAGGAGGTGGGTGGTGGGGAAAAAAAGATGTGTCTTTTATAAATGTATTTGGATAATTACATTTACCCAAATCGCCTTTCCCACTCCCTTCTGAAGGAGAGAGTGTTACCAAAAGGAAGTCTGCTGTTTTATTTTTATTGGGATAATCAGATTCCTGACTTTTCAATCATAATTCAGATATTTTTTTAAAAATGTCATACGTATTGAGTGTGATTGAATTTCTGCCAGAATTTTATTAGATAATTGACACAGCACTTCTCCCACCAGTGAGCCACTGAAGGGAAAATGCTGCAAAGAAAGGAAAAAACAGGAAGATGGAAGAAACAAATAGGAAGAAAAGAAAATGGAAGTAGCAAACTAAAAGGAAAACTTTTTTTTTTTTTTTATGAAAGGAGTGTGAATCACAGCCTAGTGTCAGCTTTACAGTTCAGTTTCCCTCAGTTAAACAAGCCTCCATGTGTGATTTGGGTCTGATTTAGTTACCCTGTTGCAGTCTCCTCTGTAGACCGTCTCTGATTTGTTTAAGGCACTCTTATTCCCAGTTATGAATATCTGACCTAAACCTAAATCAGCACAATTTCAGTCAAATCTATCCACATACCATTAATTATATCTCCCTGAAATCTGGGTGTGTGCTGACACATGTCTCTATAAAGTGGGTTCTCCAGTGTCCTTGATAGAACTGGAACAAGCTGCTTCCCACAGTTATGATGTCTAAGCTGATCTCATGGTAAGGGAGGGATAGAAGATCACGCTGCAGTGAGCTAAAGCAGGGTGTGGGCTCGCAGCCTTTCAGACCCGCTGTCCAATGAATGGCCTGTCTGAGCCTTTGTGTCTGTAGCCTGTGGGAAACACGTGGCAGCCTCCCAGCTGCCTTGTGTGGGTCTGAACGTGCCCAAAGGTTACCAGGGATCCACTGGTGTACTTAGGGTGCAGCAATTGTTAAGCAGCTCGTAATCAGAGTCACTCCTTTCTGATTGGAAAAGAAGCACTCTGGAAGGATTTGTTCTCGTTCATGTGTACAAATTTTCCACAAAAAAATCCCCCAAACAACAAACAAACAAATCCCTCCCCCCCCCAAAAAAAAACCCCAAAAACCAAAACAAAACAAAAAACAGAGAGGGATTTGCAGCAGCCCAGGTTGTCAGAGTCTGAAGAGAAAAGAATGAACCTAAGTAAATAGTCTTGATAACTACCTTTACCATTGCTGTAAACAGGTATCTAGACCCCCTAGTGAAGAAGGGGTTATATGCACATATTCTTATATGTCGCTTCCACCAGAGTGAACAAACATAAGACAAAACCAGGCCAGAAGGCTGCAAATACAGATGACCACATATTGATCAGAGCATAATAAAAAGAAATCAAGGCTTATTTGTGCTAATGAAGCCATTCATCATATTATCAGAAAGGGGCAGCAGAAAGAGTGTTTACAAAACCAGAAGTCTCATTTTGGTGGAAGATATGTTTCTTAAAGGGTGGTAAGGAAAACCATGAGCCTTGTGGTGATCACATACCTTGACCATATATAGAACAGTGTAGTAAGCTATGACATCAAAACTGTACCTCCAACACCAATCATTTAGCTGTGCTCTGTGTGTGCATATGTACAGGTGTGCAAACGTGTTGTAGAGATACCTATATCTGTATATACACACACACTTGCATGCATGTAAATATTATTTTATTGGCATTTAAGGGCATATATTTTGTCTTCTGGTTGGTCTTGTAATCTTGCTTATTCTCTTGCTTGCTTTAGGATTAGCAGCCAACTGCTCCCATTGCCCTCCTCCAGGTGCAAAAGAGAAGGTTTTGTCTGGCAGCAGAAAGCAATGGAAGGAATAATCAGCAGTTCTGGAGAAAAGCTAGAAGAGGTAGTCTGCTTTCAGTAGCTCTAAACTTCATGAACCTTCCTTCCTTCCTGCCTGCTTGCCTGCCTGCCTGCCTGCCTGCCTCCCTCCCTCCCTCTCGTTCTTCCTCCCTCTCTCCATTCTCCTTTCCCCTTAGGTGTTCCCTCTTAACTTCTATTTTATATTCTTCAGCTTTAAATAATTGAGTATCTCTTTTGGGGAGGGGTATTAATAATAAATAATAAATAGGAAAAAGTATTAATCACATTATTCTTAGGAAGTCAAACCATAGATCTTAATATTTTCAAAGATCATTTATTCATTTTGTTCCCTTCCCCCTGAAGGGAATCAGATTACTAACCACTTTGCTGCACCCTAGGGCTGTACAGATTTTTGTCAGTCTCCTTATGGTTAACTTCTTTGTCATAATATTGATTTTTAACAAAAATATCCTTTCTGCCTTACTTAACTTTGATATGCCACAGAACCATGTAACTGTTGCTATCTTTAGATCATTGTCAAATCTTAGTATTTCTAATTGAGTTACTATGTCTAATCAGTTCTTCCCAGAAGTGCCTTACTAAAGCCATGCAAGAGTTCATTAAGAAACCCATCAGACTTCAGATTTGCCTCCAGTGGGCTCCTCTCAACCCCAAAATTACCCACAGTATTTTGAAAGAGACTGATGATGACAGCTGCCCTTCCTCCCCTTCTCCCCACCCCTCTCTGCAGAGCAAAAGAGAGCCTGAGATGTGGCAGAGCCTGTGCAAACTGTGTGGGGGGGTCAGGGACGGGGGTGTTCTGTACAGTGTCTGTGGGGAGCAAGGAGGGCTGCTGAGCTTCTGGAGCCCAGCAGAGGAGCAGGTGACAACATCAGGGCCCTATGGAGTCAATGTGATGGCTGTCAGGGACAGTCAGTGCCACTGTGCAGGCTTTGGCACCAAATTCCTGGGATCTTGCTTGGATTCACACGTGCAGGCAGAGGCTGGTCTTGGCTGGGAGGAACATGTGTCCATGGCAGCCGTGCTCCCAGCAATGCAGCTGAACCCATATACCTTCCAAGCAGCTCAGCACAGGCTGCCAGAGCATGTCCCATGGCCTGGGTGCCTTCTCTGATCTTGGCATCTACTGGTTGCTATGGCCTGTCCTCTCTGCCCTCATCTGCCCCTCTGAGGATCACGCCCCCCTTAGTGGCCACTGCTTCATCCATGACAGCCATTTCTGGCTCAGGTCCAGCCTTCAGCTTTTCGCTTTGGTGACCTCCTAGAACAACACCACACCCATGACCTGCAGTTTCTGCAGCCCCGTGATGTTTTTGGTGCAGACCTGGTGTTTTGCAGCACGTGTGATCTGCACACACACACTTGTGCATGTCATCATGCTTTGCTCCCATCTAGACATCTGATGGAGCATTTGCCTTGCACGTGCTGGTTCCAGAGGAGTAGAAAATGGCCCATGGCACTGTCATTCTGGTTTTAGAGAGGCAATTATGTCACCCCTTGTGAGTGCCCACTGTGTCATTACCATCCCAAGGTTTCTTTTGGTGTTCTTCTTCAAGGGGCACCTAATTAGGATTAACAAACATGTACACCAGGCAAAGGTATTGCATCGATTCATCAATTTGTAAACATTTATGATCAGAGTACGTAGTGCTTTATGAAATGCTGGTAATTAAGTCCAGATAATAATCCCTCCAGCCTTTCAGAACAATCAAGCAAAATGTTAATTAAACAATCAGTTTCCTCCATGTAGAAAAAAAAAGTAGTTCAGGTCATGATAATTAATTATCTTTTTCTCTATTCCCCAAGTGGTTTTCATGACTGTGGTCTGTGAATATTAAAAATTATATGGTGATGAGGGACCAGATGGCTGAGGAGGTTGAAAATTACATGTGTTGCTTTTCACTTGAGGATTATGTGCTTCATTCAAATGTTGCTTTTGATGGCTGTTGAATTGCCTAAATGAAATGAGGTGGTGAACCACAAAATTACCACAAACAGGCCATAATTTGCACCAGTGAGGAAGAATTCCTAATATAACTGAGAAGGATTTGAAGAGGTTTATGGCTGGTTACATTTGGCTATAATTAATGATTTAAGATATCACCTTATTTAGGGAATATTATATCTATATATTTCCTGTGTTTTAGGAAATCTAATATCTTAAGAATAATTACTAATAAGATAATATAATAATTGGAGTATTTCTATTATGCCAAATTTTTCTAATAATTTCAAAATAATTTATAATAGGTTTAGTTATTTCAAAATATTCCTGTTATTTTAGGAATAATAACAGTGTTGATTTTCAGCTTGGACTAATTTGGTGGAAAGGCTTCACTGATGTCTGTGAATTTTGGATCAATCCTTTTGAAAGCTTATGATTTACAAAGATTATGAATGTTTGTTTCTTAACCCACAAAACATATCAAATCTCTTGTCTTTTACAGAAGTTAGGTGTATTTGTGGAGGTATTACTCTGTGATCTCACTGTCTTCTGGGAATTTCAGTTTCTAATGCATAGTTCTCAGTACTTCATAAGGAAAATGTGTTCTAAAAAGGTAGAATAAACAGTGGAAGAAACTATACTCATGCAAACAGTATCAAAGCAAAAAAGCTGAGTTTTGTGAAAGGGGAAATGGGGCAGTGCAGCATAATTTTATGCCCATGCTTTAGCCCCTTCATTATTGGAGAGAATAAGGTAATTCCAATTCCATTTTACCTCCCTGTTGCACTCCTAGCTTTGTAAGCATCCCTGCAACTAAGGCATTTTGTGTTTTATTGCAAATTCCTGGAAGCCTCTTTTGTGCTGCAAATTAACTTTAATGCTCCTTCCATAATTTTTTTGTTTGTTGTTATTGTTAGGCTTTAAAGTCTAATGCTCTGAATGGGAGCTTAAGCAGAACCTGAGGTTCTTGCTTCTGTACTCCCACTGCAATTACTCCTAATAGAAGAAGAAAGGGAACTAAATTGCTCCAAGCCAATTCCTTGCCAACAGTGAAAAACACTTGTCCAGAGGTCCAGTGACAAACACTCATCCAGAGGCCCTTTGCTCTGTGGTTGCACTAGGGAGTGGTTCAAATGGCATCTAAAGGGACACCGGGGCAGACCCTTCCCCTGCCATGACAGGATCCCTTTCCAAAGAGCTATGCAAGGAAAAGCCTTTCAGAAGCATCACTGTTCCTTGTCCCTTCCAACATGAATTGTTCTATTATAGTATAAAACACATTAAAGGTACTGAAGATGGCATGTACATGTTTCAGGGATGTTTGGAAAGAGGCTTCGTGGTCACTCCGGGGGATCCTGCTGTGCTTGAAGAGATGCTTCCCACCCTATTACAGCAGTAACTGTACCCAGTCATAGCATATATGGTCTTCTTGTTAGAAAAAACAGAAATGCATTGATTGCAGGTCTGAAATGCAGGTTTGAGAACCAAAGTGCACTGGAGGTAGGTCCCAGTTCACTGCTGCTTCCAAACCACCACCTTGGAGAAGCTGACTTTAGAGCTGGCAGCTGAAAACAAAACACCATCTCTGGTGTTTTCTCTGTATGTTTTCTCTGAGAAGCCAGTGGCAAATCCTTCATAGTAAATACTTTGTGAAAACATCAGAGACTAGTAAGGGCAAACATATAAATCATTTTTCTACTCTCACACAAGTACTTCCAACTGCTAGGTAGTTTGTACAGTAATAACAGAGGAGAACTAAACAGTAAATCTATTTGTCTGCTTTGTATTTGGATGAGAAACATGATTTTGAGAGAAAAAAAAAGAGAGAAAACCTGGAAAACTGAAGAAAGCTGTTTTCTGTAGAAAGAAACAGAAATAAAGTATTAGAGACTGGGAAAACTGTGTTTTCCTGTTTGTAAGACCACCATGCTCCCATCACTTTGGAAAGCCTTTCAGGTTGAAATTCATGAGGTGTAATTAAGAACCTAAATAAGTTGCTTAAATGAAGAGCATCATTACTGAAAGCCTCTTTTACTTAAAGACCATCTCCTGTTTTGGAGCTGTCTCTCTCTGCATTGGTCACAGGGTGTCAAATGGTCAGGAAGGTGATTCCTGGCCCCTGACTCTGGAAACTTCAATTGCCCGCCCTATAAAAGGGAGATGAGGATGTTTTTCCTCTATATCACAGAGTTGTGAGAGTTGACATTTGTGAGGCATATCTGAGTGCCTCAGGTTGTTCTGTATTGATTATATGATTTTCTACTTAAGTCATGACATTTATATATAAATTTATAGGTGTAGTACTACTTCTTTTCTCCCGGAGCTGATATTTAAAATCATAGAATCCTGGAATGGTTTGAGTTGGAAGTATTCTTAAAGATCATCTAGTTCCAACACCCACTGTCATGGGCAAGGATACCACCCACTAAAGCAGGTTGCTCAAATTCAGTACATTTAAAATAGCAACCCTTCATACAAAATTAGTACATCTATAAATTCTGTGATTCTGCTTTGACTGTTTTGTTTCTTCTTCCTTTACAGGCACAGGGCCAGCAATGCACAGTACATTTGTGGTTTTATGATGAGGTGTTTTACCTGCTGCTAGGTCACAGGAAGGTCACATTTTCTTCTGGAAAAATGTCCAGTCAAGAGAAATGCTAATTTCTCAACAGGACTTAACATGGACATGTAATTTTGCAACTTCCTATATTATATAAAACCTGTCATTTTTCAGGCTGTGCTACTGATGATGTTTGATTTACACTGAGCACTTGTTATCTCTTATATGGAGCTCTGGCTAGTCAGAAATGACAGCTAATCAAACAGTTGCTATAAAAGGCTCACCTTCTCTTGGGTAGACCAGCCTTCAGGATGATAAAACTTTTGGGTGCCAATCTGTCAGTGATATTTCTGCCATCTCATAGGTACCAATGCTTGAAGATTGTCCTTCTTTACTCCTTAAAATTCAGATGGTTTTGATCTCTCCACAAAAGAGTAACAGCCCCTTGAGACCTGCACACACAGCTCCGCACTGGATGAGAGGGTTTCCAACTCAGTTCAGAAGTGGAAATCTGGCTACAAGAAACAATCCTACCAGCAAAGACTTTACAACTAATTCCAGATCTGAAGTGTACCTACACAAATGAACATTAAAGTGTTTTTAATCAGCAAGAAATTTGCTCTCTGACAATTTCAAGGCAGAAAAATATCTCAGAAGAAAGGTATTTCCTGTATCCGCTGAAGCAGCTCCATTTTCAAGAGATAAACCAGAGCTATATTCCTGTTGTGATGTATGCATCCCTTCAGTAACTATCACTAAGGACTAAATTATGTTTTTTGTTCTCACAGTGTCCATAAAGCTGCCTTGACACCTATCTCTCATGCTCTGTTTGTGAGTACATAAAGCAGAGTATGCATGATACTGTCTGACATGTGGGGAGGTATGGGTATCTCTGCTCATAAAAACTTCCATAGAATACATTGGTTTGGTTTTTTGCCTTTTACTTCTGCTTCACTTCTGGTTCTATTGTCAGTAGAATGCTCTTAGGATTCTTCAGTTTTCAAGGACACAATTTCTTTTGCAATGGCCTTTCTCAAAGTAACTTCACAGCTCAGTCAGTTTCAAGGTTTAAATTCTGTTCAACCACTGGTGACAAGAATTTCTTTCAAGATATGTTATAATAGCCAAATCTCTTCAAAGATCTAATCATGGGGCTACAGAAATAAAGGGCTATTGGATGCCTTTCAGTACATACTATGGAAAAGCTCATCCTTTGAAAAAAAACAGAACAGAAACCTAGAGCTAGACATGATCCTGTAGTGCAGCCAGTTTTCTTCCCACAGCTATGAGAAATTATGGGAAATATGAAGACTCTAGGTAAGAGAACCATGTTTGTATTTAGTCACATGTGGTCTTTATTCCTGGAAATTATAGCTATTAATCCTAGTATGACACCAAATATTTGGGTGCCTCTAGGGAAGGATTTTGGTCTTCTTACAGTGCCACCTAATGAATTACAGATTTGTGCTAGTGCATCTGATCACGGTCAGGCCACACTGATCTATCTGGTTCCCACTGACACTAGCAAGGACACAGCAAGTGTAAGGTTCCCTTGCCTAACCTTTTAGCATGTTTTCCTGTAGGCTGTGTTTCTGCTCCCAGGACCTCAAGAACCTCTGATGCTCTGCAGTGGGCTCTGGATCAGATTTCATGGCTGGCATTGCTGGCACATTTCTATTCAGGCTTGGAATGGTGAAAATGCCCAAATCACCTCATTCTGGAGGCATTGTTGGGTCTCTTGATGAGTTTGCAAACACCAAGAGAAATTCAGAATCACTTGTGTGTTGTGTTGAAGGGTCTAGAGAGTAAGTCATATGAGGGGTGGCTGAGAGAGCTGAGATTGTTTATCTTGGAGAAGAGGAGGCTCAAGGTGACCTTATCACTCTCTACAACTACCTAAAAAGGAGGTTGTAGCCACATGGGGGTCATCCTCTTCTCTGAGTAACAAATGACAGAATGAGAGGACATAGCCTCAAGCTGAATCAGGGGAGGTTCTGGTTGGACATCAGGAAGAATTTCTCCATGGAAGGGATTGTTAAACATTGGAATGGAGTGCCCAAGGAGGTGGGGGAGTCACCATCTCTGAACGTGTTCAAGAAATGACTGGACATGGCACTTAGTGCCATGGTCTAGTTGACAAGGTGGTGATTGGTTGAAGATTGGACTTGATGGTCTTAGAGGTTTTTTCCAACTGAAATGATTCTGTGATTCTGGGGAATACTGTAGATATCTCCTTGGTTTCAGTCTATGGTGGCAAGCAGAACAGCACAAAACCCAGGAGAGATACCATCTAAGGAAGAATTCTATCTAATCATCCTCATTTGCTGACACTTCAAAGAGAAAAAACAGAAGCTGCAAATTTTCAGCTTAACCTTCCTCTCCTCATACATGCATCCTTTTTGAGAGATGTTTGCTCTTTCCATGCAAAAAGATCCTCTGTCATTTCAGAGGGCTGGGTCTTAGACACCGTTGCCAGAGGCTGAATTAATTGCTCTGTCTTTCCTGCCTGAAATCTGTCTGTCATCTGCTCTGTTTAAGCCTCAACAATTTCTCTCAAATGAGCCTGTTTTGGCAGAAAGTGAATTCTGTACAGGCCTTGACTGCAATAAAACTCAGTTTCTTGCATTTCAGAGAAAAAAGGCAGTTTTATGACAGTGGGGTTTTTTTTAAATTCCAAAGCAGAATGAATTGTAGTAATGCCTAAGGGACTTAAAACCATGAACCTTTTTACCTGCTCAGATTCAGAATTGGCATAATCCCTGTTTTCCTGACCATTCAGGGAAATTTTTTTTTGTTGAACTACTGCCATATACATATCTAGATGGTCTATCAATTTTCTCACTTTTGGAGTCTGCTCTGACTCTTTTCAGAAGTGCACAGGGATAGAACAAGAGGAAAGGGACACATGTTGCAGCATGAAATATTTGCATCAGATAGCAGGAAGGAAATATTTTCTCATGGCAATAGTCAAACTCTGGAACAAGCTACTTAAAGAGGCTGTGAAATCTCCACTCCTGGAGTGTGACTGGAAAAGGTTCTGCCAGTCTCATGTAAGATGTTCTTTCCTCAAGTGGAAAGCCCTTTCACACTAGATAATTCTATTTTTTTCTGTGACTCATATCCTCCTTATCCACCCGTGAGGTCACTAGAACATTGGTGCCTCCCTTCCCTGAGCCAGGTATGCAGGTCTTTGTTGAATGGTGGCCTCTCAGCCAGCACTAAATCAGAGTCCTTTCTGGGGCTCCATAATACCAAACAAAGCACCTGTATGACAATCCATTCTAGATGATCTTGTCTAGTCAGCCTCTGGAAGAGGCTATCAGTGGTCTGCTGAATTGAGTACAGGTTACCTAGTAGCTCATTAATTGGTGTAAAAATTACATGGCAAATTCCTGGGAAGGGGCGGGGTGGGGCAAGGGGAAAGCAAGCTACTCCTGGAAGGACTCATCAGTCTAAGGGGATGTACCTTCGCATTTCTGTCCACAAACATCTATACTGTTGAGTCTGAAAAATGCCACCCACGAAGGTCATTAAGGCCTTGTTACACAAAAATAACAGCAGTAGCTGAAGTAAAAAAATGTTGCTGATACTTCCTCATCTGTCTGAGGTGTTTCGAAGTGAGAATTGTTGTCCCTCTTTGTCAATTAATCCCGTATTTCCAGAAGTGATCACAAACCAATTGCATTCAGTAGTATTACTGTATTCCTAAGCAAGAGGAGCATACCATTCCCTTAACTGTAAGGAAAAGTATTAACCTTTTCCAGTTACCCACCACAAAAACACCTTGTAATGTAATTGTTTTGTTTCTTTCCAAAAACTAGAATCATCACAGCTCTGAAAGCATATTAGAATTTTTCTTCATGACAGAAATATGCTCTGTATTGTATTCTCTTTAAGTTCTTATTGGTACATTCTTGGGAGAAGGGATTTGAAACAAAATTAGGCTGTGAGATATAGCAAGATTGTACAAAAGTGCTTTTCTTAAAAAAAAAAGATGATTTTTGCTTTTCTCTGTGGACACCTAGAAAACATAACAGCCTGGTTTTGCAGTTTTTATTGTGCTACGTTAATTTTTTCCTGATGGGTATGTTGAAAAAAAAACATACCGCATTTCTGAATCATTATTTTCAGAGTTGCACATAGTTAGCAATGAAGGAGTCAGTGCTAACTCTGCCAGCAATAAATGCCAGTTTGAAATGATTATGGGAGCTGGAGAGGTTGGAATAGGTGCTTTGCTTCAGTTACATTTCTCTGGAAATGCTGTCTTGTGCATATAGATAAAATGTGCTTAGACTTGGCCTGACATGGCACTTTCTCTACAGCGGGAAGCATGGTCTTTCATCCCTTCCCACAGTGCTACATGGCACCAAGCAAGGTAAAATAAGATGCCTGCTTTATGCTGCATCTTTTGGAGGTCAGAGGGCATTGTCAAAAGGAGTTGAAGCTTCAAAATTAATTTGTTTTTTCAGGTTAACACCCACGTAATCCAAGTACCCTGTTACCACTAAAATGTTGTGGATTCTTAGTCTGGAATCTGGAGGGCCACAAAGCACCAGGTAACAAAAGAAATGAGTTTCTGCTGAGTCAATATCACCTACATTTTAATGTCCAGCATCAAAGTTTAAAGAATTTTGCTAAATCAGTCACATGCTAGGAGGCAATACTGCATAGAGAAGAAGAGGAAAATCCATTTAGAAAGCACATAATGAGTTAAGATTTCTGGTGGTGTACATTGCTGAGGAACAGAAAATTGGCAATCTATAAAACATTCATGAGAAATGTGAATGATAAGGTTCTTGTTCAGAACTGTAAAATCAGTGTTTCTGTTCTGGACTTTTTTTTGAAATTGTTCCTTGTTCCTGAAAAATTGCTTTGTGCTGGGATGCAGAAATAAAGATGGTAGTCCTGGAGAAAGGTTATCTTATTTTTCTGAGCTTGGTTCCTATTAGAGAAAGGTAAGAATTTATTAGTTGAAGATCCATTATAATGCTTTTGGCCAAATAATAAGTGCTCAGTTTCTGATTAGATTCATACATTACCCAACCATCTACAAGCAGGAAATTGTGTTTGGGAAGAAATATGTAAAACAGTATCACCCATCATGATAGAATGGTCAGTGTCAGTCTCTATCATGGAATTACCATTCCCGAAAGTGTTGAAAAAAACAACTAGTGGCATTTCTCAGTGTAGTTTAGTGAGCATGGTGGTATTCAGTTGAAGGCTGGACTTGATGATCTTGGAGGCCTTTTTCAACCTTAATGTTTCAATGATTCTACTCTGTCGTTTGAGTCTCAATAGCACCTGGCTTGGTCCACCCTGCAGCTGGGGCTTGGACATCAGCGGCACTTCATGGCAATTAGTAGTTTGGAGGACGTCGGTGACGCTCCATGGCTGTTCTTGGGGAAAGCCAGCTGGGAGGAGATGACTCTCTGCAGGCTGGTGGACAGAGTTTGCAGAGCCTCCATCAATTCTGAAAATGAGGAAAAGCTTCTTACGGTAATTTAGGACCAGATTCTTTTCCCCTAAAGCATTTAGGTGTCTCAGTGTGGAAAATTAAGCTCAAACACCCTCATGATAAGCTCACCAGACGCCTGTCTGCAACATTAGTTTGGGAAGTGCCTGTTAAATCAGGCCCCTTGGCAGAACTGAACAAAGCCTAGACAAGTTGCTGATTGGGGACATAAATATTGTGACAAGAGCTAGGTGTGCCTGGAGCTTGTGCTCCTCTCTGAGACAGCACCTCCATTAGTATCAGATAATATTTGGCCTTACTGACAAGTGCATGGCCTGACCCCCAAAACTTCCTCCTACTTTTTGAATTGCAGAGAAGTGTGTTGCTAATAGAAAGAAACTTCAGAGCATGTGTCAGCCCTGTCCTGATAGCAAGGAGCTGTTAGAGCAGCCATGAGGGATAAAGGTGTCTCACAGAATTAATGCAAGTGAAGATCTGAGGGTAAGTCTGATGCAGTGCTATTTCTGAGGCTGTCCCAGTGGCAACATTGAAGAAATCTGTGTACATTCTTTACCTTGTCAGGTCACTTACATTTATCCTCATAAAAGTCTGTTGTGCAGATATTAATATCTGCATCTCCCTTTAATTTCTGTTTTCACGATGCACTTTTATTACATTAGAGTGACCTGAAACTGTGTCCTAGTCTCATAGATCCCATTTGCACAGCTTGCACTGTAGGTTTAATTTCACAGTTTTTAGTTTCCCTGCTTAAAAATATGAACAACTTATGGAGCAAAATTAACAGCTTATTAGAAATATCACTGACTGCAAAAGTCTTAAGGGTAATTCACAGCTCTATAAAAGGTCATGATATAAATAATTGCTTGATGAATATGGACCATGTCTGTTTGTCATTAAACACCAGCAGAGAGCTAATGCACTTTAATAGTCCTACTAACTGCTATGTGACAGTCACAAAAATCACAACCAAATACAACAATTAGGCTGAACAATCGCTTCTTGCCTTTTTTTTTTTTAAATTATTTTCACAAAAGGTAAAATAATGACATATGTTGATTGCTTCACACTTCAATAGTGGTCACGACTTCTATAAAATGCTGTAACCAATAGGTTAAATATTGCAATGCTGTTGCAGTGTTTATCAAACAAAATGTTGCATTAATTCCACTCTTTTACATGTTGAAAGGCTGCACTCACAGTGTGTAGCAGTGAAATCTGTTAATCCCCTTCCTAATTTGTAGTAAACATGCTGAAGGTCCCTGGTGTAATCACTGTATTAACTAGGATCTTGTGATCTACATATATCTGTGTAGTTCTCCATTATGATTGGAACTATATAGATTTAAATCTTATTCAAAACAAAGAAGCTTTTTAGTGAGATTTCTCTAATAAATGCAATTTTGATTAGGGGTTTATTGTATTCAGTTGTGACAGAACCTAATTACAGCACGCCTAGTCCTGCCAGCAAGGATGAGGCCACAGTCTGTTGTGTTTGGGAAGGGATGCAGAAGTGATAAAGGATGCTGATAGAGATGGAGTCCCCCTTCAAAAATGTCTGGGTCACTTCCAGATGAATTCCTGCTGTACTTGACTAATGAGGCTAAAAGACACTCCACTGTCTTACTCCCACTTGCCTCATAGCATTTGTCCCAAACTCCAGGGATTATCAATCTGCCTCCTCCAAGATGCACTTGGAGAGGTTTTTCTACACACCACAGATCCCTTTAGGGCTGCTCCAAGCACCTGTGAATTCCATCATCTCCTACATCCTGAAGGTCTTTGTAAAGTCCTTTCAGTTCTCTCCATAAGTAGGTCCCTGATAAAGTGACTCTATTTTACTTGATAGAGTTGCTTGGTGTTAAGAACTTCCCGCAGATAAGCTGGCTGGTTTCACTGACCTGAATTAGAAAGTGATCTATTTGTGTAAGGAATTATTTAGGCCAAGAGAAATTATGTGGTGCTGTGGCTCAGCCAATAGGAAATAAGTCTTTAAAATGTGGTCATTTCATCAGCCACAGTCCGCTTCTCAGACTACTTTTGTCACCTGAGTATGATGGTGAATTGTACCCTAAGGCATTAAGAGGAAGCTCTCATAGGAAATCCATGTGAAAGTTAAATCTTTATCCTGACCTGCCAGAGGCCACATACTGATTGAGACAAAATAAAATTGCTCATTAATTGATCTCAGCCCATTCAGGGCAGTAAGCTGTCCAGCAGTACCATGGAAGAAATGTGTTGCAATTAAATGCCATGTCATGTCAAGCATACCACAAGAGCATGTTGAAATGAAGTATCACCCTTGGTTTTGGAATTTATTAAACTTTGCAATGTTGACAGAGTTTGGCCAATGTGGTTTCTTGGTTACTGTGAGACAGATGTCTTAGGTGAATGTTTTAAAGTAAATCAATTTAATAAAGCAACTATTTATTAGATATAGGACCAGTAGTGTCAGGGAGTTGATCTTTGTTCTGATGAGATGGAATTACATTATGAATCTGAAATAATATCAGGTAGAACCAATTCCTGTTTTCAGAGGCAAGACAGGACTATAGTGTCACAATAAATAAATATACATGAGAAATTATTACTTGGTTGCAGAATCCGGTTGCCCCACTGCCTTCTGTTCAAACAGGATGAATGATTTAAGGGAAAGAGAGACTTATGCTTTTAATGAAAGGATTTGACATTTCTTTTCCCTGGACCTACCTGGGGAAGTGACACTTGCACGGTGAGAAATAAGCAGCTTCCCAAGAGGAGAGGCAGGTTATGCTTCTCCAGCAGTTTTAGGAGTCCCTGCCCTTCCAGTTACCTTCCTGTTTCTTCTAGACTGTGAAAGTTCACCAAGTTGGCAGGATATTTAAAAGAATCTCTCCGACTCTGAATCATAGTGAATTGTGTGTGCACAGCACATGTGCACCAACCTGCAGCTTTACCCCTGCGCCGTGGTCAGCAGAGACTTGCAAAAGGGCCCTTGATAAACCCTGTACAAAAAGGTTGCTTCCTTCAAATATGTTTCATGGTATCTGATTTCAGTGTCCCAGATAAACTTTATTCTATAAGCTCCCTGGAGTCTTGCACAGCTGAGAAATACCAGGCTGGCAATTCTAGACTGGACTATTCAGTCTTAACTGGACGGTTTTCAAAAACCTAATTGCTTACCTACAAAAGCAGTGGACTTACACAGCTGCCACAGATAGCATATGACCACGCAAATATATTCCCTCATAAGAGATCCTTGAAACAGCAAAGGAAAGTTTCCAGATGCTGCTGTCTTTGATGGAGTGTAACAGGGAAAAGAACAAACCTCCAGTTGCACCAAAATCAGTCAGAAATATTAGGCAAGGTCATGGCAGAATTGCTGGTATAAACAAGATAAATACTTTGATAGACATATATTAAATTCTGAAATGTCTGTGTTCTCAAACAGGTGTAGAAAGGACTTTTTATAAAATGCTAACTAAACCATTCCAGAAAGCTCAACAGAGGAAATTAAACAAGGGCTGCTTAAACCAAAATTTGTCGAATGAAAAGCAAATTTTTAAGGTAGCACTGGGAGAAAGCATGGCTATATGAAACCTTTGCTTCCCATCCCCTGGAAAGCCAGCTTGGATAGGGCTCTGAGCAACCTGGTCTAGTGGGAGGTGTCCCTGCTCATGGCAGGGGAGTTGGAACAAGATGATGTTTAAAGTCCCTTCCAACCCAAATCATTCTTTGATTCTGTGGTATGGCACAACAGCAAGTAGCAGGGTAATGGGAAGCCATGTGAGGATCACATCATTGCCCAGGCTGGAGTACTGAAATGTTAGCTGTTCTCAACTTTCAGATCCAACATTTTTGGATGCTGGGAATTTCTTTTGTTTTTCTTTTAAAATATTTTTGTGGTCACATGAGCAGAACAATGTGTCTCCCTTTACACTTGTGATGAATGTTTTTTGTAAAAAGATTTCAAACCAGTTTTATCTGTGCCAAACATTATTCCTTGAAAACTTTCATGCTACCAGTCAAAAGCCTTAGAAAGCTGAGCTTATGATGTTTTCTTCAGAGCAAGAGAGCATCCCCCTGCCCCAGGCTGTGTGACCTAGACTGGTTTTATTCTATTTTTAGGTGAGTGTCTAAATCATTCTTCAAAACCTCTAAATACAGTCTACATCCTCATTAAACAATTTGTTCAAGACTTTGCTTGCCTTACTGTTTTTGCTGGTATCCATTCTAAATTCCTTTTATTGCAACTCATTATTACTTGTCTTTCTTAGGATGGACATGGAAAGGAGTTTACTTGTACTCTGGTTTTGTCAGTCTTTTATATATTTGAGAACTGATATAATTTCCCTTCAGCCTTCTCTTCTCTGGACTAAACAGCCCCATTTTCTTCAATCTGTTTTCATAGCATAGACCCTATTTCTAGACTTCGTTCTCTCCGTTCCCCTTTGGTCCCTGTCCAGCTGGCCAGTATTTTTCATGGCTAGTGCTAACCAAAACTGGACTCTTATTACAACCAGGTACAGACAGAATTTCTTCATCTGGCTCAGAGACGGAAGTCTAGCTCAGGTACACCAGGGTGCTGTTTGTCTGGTTTGTAACCATGTGATACTTTTGACCCAGATCAGATTGTGATTCACTGTAAAGCTCTGTGGTTTTCTGCATTACTGCTGCATAGCCAGACATTTTCCATTCTGCATTTGGAAAATAAATGTAGAAATTTGAGTGTCCTTATTGAATTTTTGCCTATTACTTTCAGGATATTTTCCTAATACATCAAGAATGCTTTAAATTCTAGTTCGGTTTTTGTACATGCTTGTAGCCTTTCCAATACCCATGTTGTTTGAAAATTTAATAAAGTATACTTTTTTATTCATCATCTAAGTCATTAATGAAAATATTGAATAATACTGGATTGGGGACAGATCCTTGGGGGATCTTGCTTGATACATCTTTTCATGTTGATTGTGAACTATGGGTAGCTATTACCTAAGTATGGATCCCCCAGACAGTTACATACCACTGATAACACCTCCAGCTAGTACACATTTCACTCACTTGTTTATGAGTCTGTTGTATTGGCCAGTGAAGACATGGTAGTGGCAGTGAAGGTAATACAGTGATGACAGTGAGTGCCTCTCTCCAATTCACATGGCTTATTTCCTTGTCATTGCAGGAAACAAACTTTCCATGATTTATTATTGACAAATCCATGTTGGCTGTCATTTATCTCCTTTATATGGTTACAAGTTGCTTGATTATTTCCTCCAGATTTGGGACAGGAAATCAAGATAAGCTGACTAGTCAGTAATTTCTTTGTCCCTCTTTCTCCCCTTTTCAGAAGTAGAAACAGCATTAACCTTCCTCTGCTGTGAAATCTCTGTTTTTATCTAAGCTCTGTGAAGCTCCTTAACAGCTCTGAGACTGCTCTGGCTGACTCCTGAAGGGTTGCATTGCAGGGTGTGTTTCCAGCAGAGGTTGTGGCTGCAGCCATTGGTTCCTGCCCCATTACCCCCTCTCCACTGGGTATGGCAGAGCAGGGAGCTGAACCAGGGGCTGTGACTCGACTGAGAAACAGCCTTTTCTTTCACAGGGGCATGGCAGCGGGGGTGCCTGGCTCCGAGCTGGAAGGGAGCTGGCAGGGCACCATGAACACCTAACCTGGCTCCAGCAATGCCCTCTCAATTGAAATGTGTGACTGGAGCCCAATACCCTGCAGAGTTTTTCTGAACCACCAGGGCTGAGAGACTCCAGCTTCCATGAACACTGCCAATCTATCCATTCCCTTCTGTAGCCTGATTTTTTACTGTCAGTTGCTGGTTTCCAGCAGGTTTCCAGGAGATTCCTTCCTTCCCTTGAGGCAGCAGAAAAGCTTGTGGCTATCAGTGCTGGTCTGTGACCACGTCTCACAGCCTACTCTGCTGGAGAGGGAATTTGTCCTTCATGTACCTTCTTCAAGGAGATGCCAAGTCCTGCAAGCTCATTTCCCTCTAAGACTTCAGTAGGATTTTACTTACCTGCAATAGGTTTCTATACCTGTGAAACCCGTTCTCTTTATAGTATCAGTTTGTCTCTGTCTTTTTGCAGGAGTTGTAAACCCTCTCACACTGCACATTGCTCTTTATCTTTCTATTTCCATCCACCTCCTTCTGCCTTGACCCAAGGCCTGAACATTTAACTGTGTTACTGATGGAGTTCAACGAGGTGCTAATACACAAGGAAATGTTTTCAAGAAAAAAAAGAGACTAGCTGAGACACAGTCAGGGAGAGACATTTTTCTCTGTCTGAAAAGGAGTCAGAGACTATTTTAGCCTACCACTAGGTAAATAGATTAGTTTCCAGGAGAGCCAAATGAAGCCAGATGTACCAGAGAAGTTCTCCTAGGTCTCATCTGGATGCATTGAAACTCAGCCATTTCTTATGAATAAAAAGTGAAGGTAAGGCTACTACTTCTTTTATTCATTCCACCATGTGTTACACTATTTGCTAAATTTATATATATAATTCTGAACAAGTTTTCACAACTGTCTCCAAAAACAATGTTGTTTTTAGTTGGCTTCTTCCTGTTGAACCCAGGTCAACTATGCCGATAGCAGAATGCTTTGCTTGTGGATCTAAATGACAGATTTGTAGCTTACAATAAAACTGCCTGCAGGTTTATTACTGTGCTGTCATGCATTTCAAAAGCTACAGTAGAGTGAACCTGAACAAGGCCCCAGCCACCACTTGCCATATTTACCTGATGATAAATATCAGGTCTCTGTTGAGTTTCAGCAACAGAGCAGATAATGGCAGGTGTAACAGCTTGTAAGAACTTGGGTATAACAGCATCACCAACAATTTGATTCTATGTGACTGACCACATTTTTTATAACATGAAAAGGTTATACATGACATCTGCAACATCTATGACACAAGCTAAAGGAGACAATTTTCTTTCCTTCCATGATCTTCAGGAAAGTTATATGTTTGCATTTGTCTTCTAAGTTTGAAGAATTAAGTCACAGCTTAAGCCTGTCTGCTAGTGATGGCTCCACAGATGTTCACAAGGATTTTGCTGATGGTTTCAGAAGGGCTATATTTTCATTAGTTTTTGTGCCAAGGAACATTAACACTTATAAGCAAACAGCATGCTGTAAAGGCTGTGCTTTAAAAACAGTGACAAAAGCAAAAACTCTTAGTATCAGGACACTCACAGTAAAATTGCAAAAGTTAACAACACTGCAAATCCTGTCAACTGCAACTCTGAACATAGACTGGTTCTTACCTCTCTTTGTGGAGACCTGACCCAAGATACCAGGTACCAGCAAACTAAGAAAAAAATACAGTGATCATTTTGCAGGACAGCTGCTATTGAAAGAAATTATAACCCCTAATACTATTTTGAATTTATTTGTGTTGTTTGCATGTTTATCACGCATGCACAAATGCAGCATCCTGGATCCATTATTGCAAAGTTTTTTCAGGCAGTCTCAGAGTTGCTGGTGCCCAGTATGCAAAGTAGTTCTGTAGCATGACGTCTGTTATGAAGCATTAAATCAAGCATTTAAGATTTATATTGCTAAAGCACCCTCTAGTGGGGCAGTAACAGAACAGTTGGTTTTAACATAGATGTGATAATTGCTCTGCATATTAGGGAACTGCCCAAGTGAAAGGCTGGATAGTGGTGGGGATAGGCAAACACACTGAATCCTTGGTTTACAGAATCACAGAATAATTTTGGTTGGAAAAGACCTCTAAAATCATGGAGTCCAACCCTTGATCAATCACCATCTTGACAACTAGACCATGGCAATAAGTGCCACATCCAGTTGTTTCTTGAACACCTCCAGGGAGGGTGACTCCACCACCTTCCTGGGAAGTCAGTTCCAATACTTAGCAACTCTTTCCATGAAGAAATTCTTCCTGATGTCCAGCCTGACCTCCACACAGCTTGAGACTTGTTCTCTTGTCCTGTTAATTTTTAGTCAATGCTTCTGCTGTCCATGCAGCACACAGAATTCACTATAATATCCGAAAGGTGGCTCTGTGATTTTATTGCATGTAATCACAGAATTATGGTGTCATTTTGGTCAGAGACCTTTGGAGATCATCCCATCTAACCTCCTGCTCAAAGTTCAGAAAGATCAGATGATTTGTGACCATTTTCAGACGAGTCTGGAATATGTCCAGAACAAATGTTGCACAATGGCTCTTCCCAGCACATTCCAGTATATAACCATGGATGTCATGGTGACAAAATTTTATTGTATCTAAACAGAATTTCCCTCATTGCAACTCCTCTCTCTTGCCTCTCAGCCTACAGCTGTGCACCTCCAAGCACTCCTCATAGTTCCTCAGGATCTGTACAATGTCATCATCTTGAAATATTGGAAAAAGTATTTGCAGTCACTGAAAGAGAGAGAAAACTTTTGGGTCAAGGGCTGCCTGAAAGTGAGTGGAGGTTTGTAGTAAAGAAACTCCTCCTTGTTCCCCTGTTCAGGGAAAGGACTTTTTAAGGTGATTTGTAAAGGAACACAATGGCTTCAAAGAAGACCACTCATTTTATTTTACTTTTTAAAGGAAGCAACTGTGTAGTTCTGACTGAAGGTAACCACTTGGGTGGAGATGGGCAGGAGTGTTCACACAGGGTGTTCCCACAGCTTTGCAGGTGAGTGCTCCGCTCAGAGCACCAGCTTCCCATCAGCAGTATGGTACCTGATGCTTTTAAATAATTAATCTTGTTTTGAGGGGAAGGTGATGGGTATGATCAAAAGCAGAAAACAGCTGAGCCATGTGAGCTGGTTCTGGAGAACCAGAAGATCACTGAAGACAGTGGTGGATCCCCAGCTGGTGGTGATTTTGTTTGCTCCATGTTGCCTTTCATGTTACCTGGCTGCAGCAAAGAGGTGAAGAGGAGGCAGGATAATCTGGCCCCTACATTTGAGGATGCACAACATAGTGCTGTCTGTATTTTTGGTAAGAAGGTTGGCCAGCCACACCATAGCACAATTTTAAGGGCACACCTTAGTACATTTTTAGAGCATTGAGGTCTGCTGTTTTCTGTTACTTCCCTAAGACTGGGCTTTGAAGCTGCTGAGATCTGGATAGATGTGGATCCCAGGTGAATACTGATGATCCCCCTGTACCTCCTCCAGGCCTGCCTGGGGCCATGGCCCATCCCTGAGGATGCAGCATCCCCTCTCCCCCTCTGCAGCTTCATTCTCGCACTATGCATGCCCTGTGCTGCCCACGAACTGCCAGTCTGGGGCAGGATGTTTAGAGGGAGGATTAGACAAGGAGTAATCATAGTTCTTTCAGACTGGGTGGATAAAATTAGAGGTGTATAATCAGTGGTTAGGTGGCCGGAGAAAAGGAACTTTGTTTATGGGTGGTCAGCACCTGCTGACATCCAAACTCATGGTCTCAGTACTTGCATGTTTGCCTTTAGCCACCTCCAGCATGAAAACACTCACCAAGGCCAGACACAGGGACTGAGCCTTCCCTGGAACTGCAATCTCTTCTGTGTTTTCCATTTCCACCTGCCACTGCTCACCCTGCCCAGCCGTGCATTTCTGTGACCTTGTTTGGCAGGAAAAACAGAGTCTCTGCAGGTGGCCAGCTGCCGGGAACATTTATTTTTTCCAATTAGTGGAAAACAGAGGGTGTTACCTCTACCCATGATTTAAAAACATCATCAGAGCAGAAAGCTGTGGAGGATATCCAAAATCCTGGTAAATATGCCACTTTTGGAAGTCAGCAGTGCTCTCCTGTGTGCAACAGAAGACACCCCTTTCCCCAAACCTTCCGGAAAAACCCTAGCAATGCTGATTCAAAAAAACTGAGTGGAGGAACATGGAGCCCCTGAAGTGTGACTGCCTTTGGCCCTCCTTGAGCAGAAGCAGGGACGCACTGAGCACCTTGTGCAGCTCAGTGGTTCAGCCTGGTGGGCTTGCTATCCTGAGGAGCTGTCCTGGGTGCTCCAAGAGCCTAAAGACCTGTGTTCCTGAGCTCACAAGCTGTGGTAAAGTAAGATCTGGGAAAGCACATGAAACCATGATAGATCCAAAGGAACTCAGGAGACTCCGTTTTTATTCTCTGCTGAAATTCAATAGTCCTTCCCTGGATTTTCCTCTGATTCTAGCTCTCCCTCTTTGAGCATTTCTGCTACACAATTTGGCTTTTCAGATGTTCCCTTTCAAAGCACCAGTGTGGAACTGGAATTAAAGAGGGTGGCAAAAAGCCTTAATCAGAGACCTGGCTTTATAAATAAGACAAGTACTTATTTATTTCACTGTTTAATAATGTATTTTTTTCTATAGCTGCAGTGCTGAGGAGGCAGAGAAACAGCAGGTAGGACTGTTGTTAATTCTACATATCACTATAACTTACTAACCTTGAAATGTGAAGAAATGAAATTGCACCTTGTTTTAACATTTATAGCAACATTTGATCAAATGTGGTTTAAGTCCATATATAATTTCTGACACTAGAGGGAGTACATAATTTATTTTATGAAAATGAAAAACCCAAGTCTTGCTTTTTAAATAGAAAATAGATCAACAGGGAAAAAAACCCAAAAATATTCAAGAACTTTATTCCCTCACTTCAAGTTATAGTCAAAAAAAAAAAAAAAAGAATCTGAGAAGCTGCCTTATGTGTTACCCATATCAAGGCAGGTTATGCAACTGTGTCTGTAAAAGCCAGTGTGGGGCAGATAACCCAGCCTGTGCTCAATTTGTGTTTGTCTATCAAGTCGGAACACATGGGGTGAGTAACCAGCCCACAGGATAACACACACAGACATCTCTGCCCACAGATTTCTATCTCTGGTGCTGCTGTATTCCCACTGTCCCCTCCAACCACTGCGGTGTCTCAATAGCTATGATCTCTCCAATGTGTTTATCCTCTCAACATGCCTGGGAAGTAGGGAAGAAGTACTATTCTCTTTTATGGCTGGAAAATCAGGTGCAGAGAGGATGAAAGATGCACCCACAGCCCAGTAGGAGGCTGTGGCAGAAATTAAGACCATGACCTGTCTGTGCACCCTCATCTCACCCAGGTTCACAATTCATCTCTGGGTGCAGCAGGTAAAGTGACAAGGTGCCCTTGCCTGGCTGTTTTTCCAGACCGCAGGTACAAAGGTTGCCTGATGCCTTCTGTGTTGTGTTTTTTGTGTAATTGGATAGACGAATCACCATGACTTTGTGATCCTTTCTCCACTCCCAGTTTGCAGGTGGTGAGTCGGGCTCAGGCTGATGTGGAGACCATGCCCTTTGCAGGGTGGTGTGGGAAGAAGGCAGCTCCCTCACCCCTGTGGAGGTGAGAGGCCATGCAGTGTGGCCCCTGCTGCTGCTGTGATGGTGGCTCTCACAGAGCCTGTAGCAGACCATCTTGGCCTCCTATTGAAATAGTCATAAAGTTGAGAGTTAAATACAAATGTAATCATCCAGGACAAGCTGAACAGTTTTTCAGCCCAAGCATCTTGACTTTCATGTGAGATCAGTCTGACTTGAAGCATGCAACAGTGTTTATCTCAATTACAGTGTCATTATCTGATACAGAGATCTCCTAAAAGTCTCTTTATTGGTGGGACAATTTCTTTTAAGTGATGGAAAAAAGGTCAGTTCTGAAAATGCTATTACCTTGTTATCATTGTACATGCCAACAGCTTCGGAGTCCCTTCTGAGCTCTTCCACCGAGGCCTCCTTCAGCCTGTTTGGCACTGCAGTTATTAAAACAACAAGCAACTTCAGGAACTCATCCCATTAGGAAGTACTAGGCAGTGAAATTGCACTACTTTTAAAATAAATTCTAATATCTTTAGTGAAGGATTTGATTTGTTACACAGTGGTTTAGGGATAGATATTCAAGTGTAAAAGGACTGTAATGTTTGTAGGTGGATCTTGTTTCCTGCCAACAGTGACACCAAATACTAAAGCCATGCCAATAAAAGGCTGTCTGTCATGTTTTGGCTCAACCACAAACACAGGCTAAGAGAGCTCAATGAATACAACCACAGAAATAGTCCTTCTTGCCCACTCCTTCAGAGCAGTCAGCATTTCCCTCCTTGCTAACTGGTGGTCCCTCAGACTCTGGGGCTTCCTGAGAGACAAACCTCAACAACTCTCCACTCATGGGAAGGACCCTATTTATGCTTCAGATTCAAGGAGTTGAGTCTTATTCCCACAAATGTTTTCTAGAACCTGGGTAATGATTTGTTACTGAGAAAATGAGGCTGCCCCTGAAGAATTCATGGATTCCTGAAGAATTCGTAAAATGCAGTGCAGCTGCATTTGACGATTTTTTCTTTACAAGCACAAAACGTACAGAGAGCTTTGTATGCCTAAGAAAGGCAAGATCTAAGCTATGCAAGGGGTACCTATTGTTAAGCATCAAGACCTTCCTGTGTGTTCTGCTCAGATATGGAATATTTTTCTTCCTTTCAACTGCTATCCATTGAAAATACAGGTTTTAATCTCTCCTGTGTACGTATTCAGAAAGAACAAAAAAAAATCATAAGTAAGTGATCAAACACAGTATTCAGTGTCTACCCCAATGTTATGGGTTTAAAATCTTGGAATTTTTCTTTCATCTACCAACCCTGCACCTCAAAGGAATCACCCTCTGTCTC
>JAWWEU010000081.1:31997578-32055142 GCA_035583155.1 Acropternis orthonyx
CTGTAATTCTGACTTGTAATCTGTTTGTGAGTTAGACTCATTCCTCCTGCTGGTTTACCTTTAAACCAGCACACCCAAACACCAGAGTGCATCAAGTCTATCTCCTCACTTATGTTGAAATTTTATGTGGAAGGTCCCAGGGAAACCACTGCAATCCAGGCCCATGAAGGAACTGATGCAGTTCACTCCTCATCGAATTCAGCTTTTTCTGAATCTCAACAGCCAGGCCTTGAAACATTGAGCCTCTCATCTGTCAAATGGGGCTGTTCAGCCTGGAGAAGAGAAGGCTCCAGGGAGACCTTATAGCACCTTCTGGTACCTAAAGGGGACCTACAAGAAAGCCGGAGAGGGACTTTTTACAAGGGTCTGTAATGAAAGGAAAACAGGGAATATCTTTAAACTGAAAGAGAATAGATATTAGGAGATTAGATTAGGAGATTAAGATATTAAATATTAGAAAGAAATTCTTTACTGTGAGGGTCCTGAGGCACTAGAACAGGTTGGCCAGACAAGTTTTGGATGCCCCACCCCTGGGATTGTTCGAGTTTGGATGGAACTCTGAGCAACCCGGTCTAGTGGAAGGTGTCCCTGCCCATAGCAGGAGGTTTGAACCCAGATGATCTTTAAGGTCTCCTCTGAAACAAACAATTCTATGATTCAAATAGAAGAAATATCTCTATGTGTTGTGAGAATAGACTTATCAAAAGACTGTGAGACAGTTGGGTCAAAGAGTGTACTAAGGGTCACAGAAACAAAACCCAAATCTTATTAAAAAGAGGGCCAGTAGATGGAGGAAGGAATGAAAACTGAACAGAGGAAGGGGAATAGAAGACCACAACTAATTTTAGAATGAGAAAAATATCAGGAAAATAAAAGGCTGGGACTTGCAAAAGCCTCAGGGACAAAGTAATAAGTTTTTTGCAAAACTGTATGTGCAGAATATCATAATGAAAAATGCAGCAGCACTGTCAGGGGACATGGCTGCTTGGGAAGCAGAGGCTGAGCATCCTGGCAGTGAGGAAATACTGCCAGTGTCCTGTGTTCATTATTCAAAGGTAGACATATATAGTTTTCACATGGTCTTAACACCACATAAGCAGAATTTTGCACGGCTTGATGCATTTTAATAGGCGATTAGAAATATGTACAAGTTTGGTGCTCTGAGACTGGTCCACCTTTGCTATTCCCATGAGGGCATATTCATAGCTGCTGGCTGGGAATCAGATATAAGAACACTGCATCTTCCAGTTTCATCTTGTTGCAGCAGCTCCTCACAGCAAAGGAGCCCACCTCCCAGTTGTATAGCTTGCACTGACATTTCCCCCTTATTTGTGTCTAGCTATATGCAAATTCATGTGTCTATAGATATTGCATCGGTATCTATCTCTCGTGGTTCCTGGTTACATTCATGTCTTCTAGATATTTAGTATGTTCTGTGTTTAATTCTGCTGATGAAATTGGTATTTTGATTAGCTCATATTGCATTATGTGTGTGCACTGACTTTTGAAAAGAATCAGCAGACTCAAACGAGAGGATGTCAGCATGCTCTAGTCTGTAAGACCTAGCCCAAACAAAGCTGCCTGCCCTGCCAGCACCCTGCAGTGTTAGAACTTGGGTAAATGAGATATTTGACTTCTACCTTTTTCCCAAGATACTTGATAGGGACAGGATATTAGATATCCAAAGAAATTCAACAGAGACTGATTCTAGCCAGTCATGGTTCTTCTTATAATGAGAAATGCAAACACTGAGTGCTTTTGAGACTTGTTGCTGAATTAGTGCTCACAGAAGGAAGGGTTGAACAGCAGGGTTCCCCCAGCCCATTCTCTCTGCTTTTGCCCTTCAGCCCCTGAGTTCTGCTGCTCCCACTGTGGGAAATTTGTAACACTAACTCCTTCCCTGGGTGCCTGCAAAAGCATTGTTTCTTGGCTAAGTTGCAACATGCTTGGTATCCTGGTTGGCACCTCTTCAGTAGAGAAGTACACATAAATTTTTAGTGCTTGAACATTTAGCATTTAGATTGAAATAGGAGAAAGCAATTTACCTTTGCCTACTATTGCCACATGGTAAAATTACACTGACCTTGACAGCATCTTTTGTTTGCCTGGAGCGGTCTGTATTCAGGGGGACTTTGGCTGCATGATGAACACAAGTTAATCACCATCGTGGTTAAAATGAAACACCTGAATGAAAGCAAAGGGAAGATCTTTACCTCTAACTGGATTCCTCAAATCAGACTCACAAATCGAGTTCGGTACCTGAGAAAACCCTGGCTTTTAGATAAGATCATTTCAGATGAAAAAAATTGTCTTCATGGTCATGGGTTGCTCTTCATACAGTATCCAGAAGGACTTTTTGCTCCAGATTCAAAATAACATAGATCTTTTCCTGATATAAATGCAAAATAAGCCAACATATCCTGTGATGTATGGAAATCTGTGTTGTAGAAAGCCAATTTACAGATAAGAATTTCATTTCCTGTAGTCAGAAACTATTCAATAAGATGTGGGGGTGAAAGAGATTGAAAGAATTAAAATAATTGCATTTAGCTATTTTCTTCCTCTTCAGATATTCCATTATCTGATCTCTTGCATTTCTAATAAGCAGTGATCAGGCACCTAGTTTGTCCACGGCTGAATGTCCTATGAAAGAATTTCAACTAAAGAACAATATAGTAAATTTTCTACAATAAAGTCTTCAAAAATATGATTCAATATATGTGGTCATAAAAGACATTCAGATTTTACAGAAAGGGGTGATGGAAATGTGTGTATCACATCAGAATCAACCCCTTCACAGGCTGACTTTTCCAGGAAAAAATCAGCCCACCCAAGTTTTCAGCTGAAGACTTCTGCCTGAAAGCTAACATTTCTGAGTTGCACTCCTGGTAGGAGAAACAAAAAAAGCCTGAAACACCGACGGGCTTCACCAAGGAAGAAAAGCATGAGCAGACATTGCAGCCAATAGAACCGTGAATGGCAGGATCACTCCTGGTGCCTGTCTTGGTTTGGCAGAAGGGGTAAAAAAGCCTGAAGCATGCAGGAGGTTCACTAAGTGAAAAAGCATGAGCAACGCTTGGAAGATCATAGAATCATATAATCATTAAAGTTGGAAAAGACCTTTAAGGTCATCAAATCCAACCATCAACCTAGCATCACCATGATGCTCACCATTAAATCATGTTCTCAAGTGCCATATCCACATGTTTTTCAAACACTTTCGGGCTGGTGACTCCACCACTTGCCTGGGCAGCCTGTTCCAATGCTTTACAAACATTTCAATGCAAAACAGTTTCTTGATATCTAATCTAAACCTCCCCTAGTGCAACTTGAGGTCATTTCCTCTCATCCTGTCACTTGTTGCCTGGAGAAGACACCAACTCCCACCTTGCTACAACCTCCTTTCATGTAGTTGTAGAAAGTGATAAGGTCTCCCCTCAGCCCCCTCTGCTCCAGCTGCTCCCCATAAGACTTGTGCTCCAGACCCTTCACCACCTTCATTGCCCTTCTCTGGACAAGCTTCAGCATCTCACAGAATCACAGAATATGATGAGTTGTAAGGGACCCACAAGGATCATTGGATCAAACTCCTGACCCTGCACAGGACCATCCCCAAGAGTCACACCATGTGCCTGAGAGTACCATCCAGATGCTTCATCCAGTATCATCTGTCAGATTTGGTGCTGTGACCCCTTCCCTGAGGAGCCTGTTCCAGTGCCCAACCTAAACCTCCCCTGACACAACTTCAGGCCATTCCCTCGGGTCCTGTCACTGGTCACCACAGAGGAGAGGTCAGTGCCTGACCCTCTTCTTCCCCTCACAAGGAATTTGTAACTGCAGTGAGGTCTCCCCTCAGACTCCTCTTCTCCAGGCTGAACAGTCCAAGCGACCTCAGCCACTCCTCATACGGCTTCCCCTCATGGCCCTTCACCGTCTTCATTCCTCAATGTCTTTCTTGCAGGGGCCCAAAACTGAACACAGGATTCGAGATGCAGCCTTGCCAGTGCCGAGTACAAGGGGACAATCACTGTCCTGGTCCTCCTGGCCATGCTATTTCTGATACAAGCCAGGATGCCATTGGCCTTCTTGGCCACCTGGGCATTCTGCTGGCTCATGTTCAGCTGGCTGTCAACAAGCACCCCCAGGTCCTTTTCCTCTGGGAAGCTTTCCAGCCACTCTACCTCAAGCCTGTAGCACTGCATGGGGTTGTTGAGACCTAAGTGCAGGACTTGACACTTCAAGATACTGCTGTGTATTTGATTTTCAGGAAAAGAAAAGAATGCACACACTTTTTCCTTTGAAAGAGCAATCTTCTTCTTCCCAGCTGTTTAGAACTACAAACATACTCTTAAGGAAGGGGAATGAGAGGAACATTAAATCTAAAGACTGATTTAAGAAAAACATAACTTTCAGAAGGATGATTTTTGCATCAGTATAATGTGCTTTTAAATACAAGAGCTGTTAATGAGAAGTTCTAGGTTCTCATTTTATGAAGAGACGTAAATGAGGTGTATTGTGAAAAAAAAAACCCACGTGAAGTTATACTTACAGTCAGAGCAACCCGCAACATGTTAAACTTGCATGAGCTAAAAATCATAGCTTTCCCCCATCATTTGAAGGAAATGAGTAAATTGTTACTGAAATTCTGATCAGAGAATGTATGTG
This sequence comes from Acropternis orthonyx, assembly GCA_035583155.1. NCBI lineage: Eukaryota > Metazoa > Chordata > Aves > Passeriformes > Rhinocryptidae > Acropternis > Acropternis orthonyx. The sequence continues at coordinate 32,002,244 of JAWWEU010000081.1, forward strand.
GCATATAACTTGATTTTATTTCATATTAGAAATCTTAACTTTTCAACCAAGTAAAAAATAAAAACAAATTACAGTTTTGTGGTTTTGCATAGTCAGAGTTTAATGAAATATTTCACATTTCCACTAGGAGCATATGTTCTCCCACAGAATGAGTATATCTTTTCAGTTTAAAAAAATCCATATGTTAAAATACAGTCCCTTTAACATCACCACCACTGCCAGCAGCTTCCATTGCTCTCTCCTTGGCAAAGAAGAGAACAAAGAAAATCCCTGTCCAGAAGACTGTCTTTGACCCCAAGACCCCCCCTCTCCTTCTGCCAGGTTTCTAGGAAGAAGAAAGGTAAAAAGCCACCTCTGATCCATTGGGCATGAAGGGGTAGGAAGCTGCTACAGGCTCACAGAAGTTAGTTCTATTAACACAAAGCCTCTTACTCAGCCCACTTGATTACTAACATGAAAAGAGAAGGCTGGAACAGAAGAGAGCTTGAGGATACTTGGTTCAGGAGTTGGCTGTCATAGTGGTTATTATTCAGCATTTTGCAGGATGATTGCAGTTGATCACCTGCCCATGAATGTGAGGGAACGTAAATCTAGAATTTGTGAATTCATCTGTTGTGTTTTGACAGGAGAGAGGCTTTTGGCAGACAGTAAGTGGAAATAAACTCTCTCTCCAGGGCTCAGAGCCATGTTGCAATTGCTGGAGAGTATTTATGCCCTCTCATCCACTCTTTTCAAAGAGGCGGCAGTTCAGCCAGCTGCAGGGCTCTAAATCAGAAGTATTGCTTTAGCAAGAGGGAAATGTCCTTCTGCCTGACAGATAGAGCTGCCAAATATTTTTTGTTCTGAGAAGTTGGCTGTCCGGTTTTGGGCATAGGCTCTTTTTCAGGTACTTCAGGAAGATGTAGACACAAAACAATGTTAGATGTTAGATGATGTTAGATGATGATGTTAGATCAATTCTAATTCTTGATGTCATCTGTTTTGTTTCTTCTGTGGGAAGATTCCTTTCTTTTGGAGAAAAACAAAAACTACATAAAACCAAAGTACTTTTCAGTTTAATTAAATCTATGGTTACTGAGCTATGTTCTTAGTACTGTAAAGCAGTAGCACTGAGGAAGAAACATCAAAATTTTGCCAAGCTTAGGTCAATTAGATAAGTACCCCAAGCACGGCTGCTAATCTGAATCACTTCATAACTAGTTTTAACTACTTGAGACTTAAAATTAAGCTCAGTATTTCAAACAAACGGGCACTGTTCCCATACTTTTTAGCTTCCATGAAAAATGGAAATTCCCATTTCAGTATCTGTTTCCATTAAAATATGAATAATACCTTAAAAAAACAAGAGAGAAAGTTTGGCTCAGTTTAAGTTTAAGTTTTAAATAAACTGTAGGGTGTGGATCTCTGATGTCCTCAGGAGTTGTTACAATAATATATAAGATAGTGCCAATAAAGAACTTCAAGTATTCAAACTGCACTCCCTATAAGCCCAAAGAGAAACAAAGTAAGAAAGTGGAGTGGATTCAAAAGGCTGAGGCTGGGATTGGCCTGTGCTGGCCTTAAAACAGCAAATATGCATTGATCTAAAGATAATTTCTAATGAGTAGTTGGTCTGGGCCCCATAAAGGGGCTTAAGCCTGTATGCAAACATTACCTGTTGCTGTTTTAAATCTTCTGATGGGATGAGCACTCTGTGGATTGGGCTGTGACCAGTGGGCTGGCTTTCAAGGTTTAATGCTTGCCAGCAGCCTCTGGGTGAGGTCAGTACAACTTACTGTAAGGACAGGTTTATTTACACTTGACAACAGTGTGTTATTTCTGGGTTTTATTACATGTTTATCCTCCAGGCTCAGTAACCCTTGGGTGGAACTCATCACGTCCCCGGGTGAGAAGGACTGCCCTGCACTGCCCTGCAGGCTTAGGAGCCTGGGTCTGTTAGCTGCTGGCAGAAGAGAGGGACCTCCAAGCCACCACCGACCTGGAGGAGCTGCTGGAAGATCACCGCATGGGGCAGGGGACTGGGGGAGGGAAAGGCTGGGGAAGTGCACAGGCAGTGTTCTCCAGGCAGGCTATAACATTTCTTCAACTCTACAGAGCAGCTGCCCCCTTCTGTTTGTTGTTCTTGCCCAGCAGATCCCCATCTCTCTCTCCTTCTGGCTTTATATCAAGAGCCATCACTTCTGCATGGCAGTGGGAGAGATGGACAGGGATGGAGAAGTTGTTGCATGAGCATGTGGGTGTGGTGCAGGTTACGCTCTTTCTGGTGTGGACTCTCACCCAGGAAAGCCCAGCCTGGGATGGGAGTAACCACTTTGTATATGTAGCTGGCAGCATAAAAGCACACAAACAATCACACCCATTCAAACCAAAAAACTGAGTTAGCTCAGTATCATCTCATTGTAAGCAGCTGTAAGTGGATGCCTAGTGAAGAATAAAAGCAGGAGAAACATACATGGCATTTCCTCCAGATACTCAAATTTGTACTCTCACAATTTCAAACTACTTACTGTCAGGGACTTCCTGAGGTAGATGTGGGTTTTGTATTCTTTAGCTTCCAAAAGGCTTTTCCATCTGTGAGTGTCTCCCATGTCCTCTGAACTTACTGTGGCTCCTTGTAGCTCTGTATGAATACCACTTCTCCCCGCTCCCCGTCCCTTGTGTTGGAGAAGTGACTGGTTTCTGAGCATCCTCACCATGCCACTCTTCATGCTATAGACTACTTTCATTAAGATATCTCTCTTCCAGACTGGAACATTCTGTCCTAGTAAAGTAATTGTCTAAACTGAAGCTTTCTGTATATGATCAGATATTGAAGCTGATCCAACTTCTCACTTTCCCCTGAATTTTCTCTGGTTTTGCTGTACCATTTTTGAGATGAGAAGACCTGAACATCACAGACTGATCATAACATGAGTCAGTCATAAGTTTACACACTGGCATAATGTTCTTCCCTCTTTTATTCTTTATTCCCATCCTACTATGCCCTAATACTTTATTTGAGGGGTCGCTTTTACCACTACTGAGTGCTGAGCTGGCATATTCATGGAACTGTCAGAGATCCCAAGATCTTGCTCCCTAGTGCCAGTGGTCATCTCAGAGCATGCCATTTAAGCTGTGAAACTATGATTGCTTTTTCTCCCCTGTGCATCCCTTTATATTTATCTACACTGCATCACATTTACCATTTTATTGTCTAGTCACTAAGTCTCATAAAGTATTACTAAGTATTTCTCTTAAAGTCAGCCTTGTCCTTAGCAGCAAAAATATTTTGCAGTTGTCAAAAAACTTTCCTCTTTGTTCACTCCCTTTTCCAGGCTGCTTATGAACACCCTGGCAGAAAGAGCTGTACTACACAGTGCTGCAGGATTACTCTGGTCCTGTCCTCTGTTTCCCGTCTTTTAACTGTCCTTTTTCAGGCAATGACTTTCCTTTTCATGATGTAGCTGCTTGACTCTCTTAAAAGCCTGTAGTGAAGAATCAAGGGACAAGTTTTCTGAAAGCCTTTGGATATACAAGTAGACTGTATCAACTAAATTGCTCTTACCTATAGGTTCATTGATCTCTTCAAACAACTCCAATCTGTAAAAATGGAAAAGGTCATGCTGACTTTTCCAAAATAAATCAAATTCATTGAAGTGTCAATGAATTCTGTTCTTCATAATGTTTTCTACTAATTTGCCTAGTGCAGATTTCACACTTTCAGGTCTGTTCTCTCTCACATCTCCCCTGGAACCTTTGCTAAAAAAAGCTGGCCTGGTATTTGATATTTGATAAACACTCTTTGGATATCAAGGGAGTTTTAAGAATAGAGTTATAATCTACTATTAGTCATTTAGTGATTTTATCCTTGAGGTCCATTGAAAATCCTGGGTGATATCATCTGTGTTTTAGCAACCTGTTGCTGTTCATTCTGTTTCAGTGTTCCCACACCAGGATACAGGCCACAGCTATTTCAGACAGACTTGCTAATGGGGTTGCCCCATTCCAAAAAGGTTTCTGCTATGGGAATCTACTCTTCTACAGTGAACAAAGTGATGCAAAGGGTTCATTTAATTTCTCTAATAGCTTTATTTTCTCTGAGTGCTTCCTTTGAACTCTGGTAATCAACAGGCTCCGCTGATTTTTTGGCAGGCTTCCTGATCCTGATGTTCAGGAGAAAAAGATTTATTGCTAGTTTTGATTCCTTTTGCTAGAAACTCATCAAACCCCTTTTTTGCTGTCTAATTGTCATTGTATATGTAATCTTCCAGAGTGTCTGTTACTTTCTAATTTATTCATTTGGATCCAGCATGAGCTGTTTGAAGGATTTGTAGTTATTCTTCTAATAACCTCCCTTATCTTGCCGTCTTCAAAGCCACCATGTACTGCCCATTTTCAAGGCTACTTGATGAATAACGTGCACTGGCCTTGTGCTTTCTGCACAGTATCCTTTAGCAGACTTCATGTCTTCAGGAAATAATTAATTTTCTTTGTTTTCCCATTTTGCATCTTCTTAACAAAATTCCTCATTTATGTAAGTTTCTTCTCCAAGCCAACTCCATAATTTCCTGTTTTCTGATCTATATCCTTAATTATTTCCTCCATGCAATAGTTGTTGACTGTTTCATATTCTTGCACAATATCTGGCCCATTTGCATGTAAGTAATTGAAGTCTGGTGTTTGATATTGCCTTTCCTGCTCCTCTGGCATCTTGGAATTCCCCTGTATTCTGCAGCTGGTGTCAACATCCTGGTCACAGAAGCAGTATCATACACAACATTCTTCCTGTGCTAGAGTGGTAACACTATATTAGATCTGGAATTTCAATACCCACAGATTTTATGTTTCATACTGATGTAGTTAATTTGTTAATTTTATTGATTCTAGTATGGTCTACTCTAAACTTGCTGAATATTTGGTATTACAGTGTCCCACTTACCATCCTCTTTCCACTCTATTTCTGATGCCTATTATGTTGATGTCTTCACTTGGACTACACATGCCTGTTCTTTTACCTTATTTCTTAACCCGGCATTAAATGTTCTCTCTTTCTGCCTCTCTTTCCCCAGCAGCACATGGGTACCAGTGACATTTCAGAGGCAGCTACTGTAGAAATCCTGACTGTCAGCACCTCAGAGCTTCAGCTTCACCTTTAGCACCCTGCATCACCTCTCTCCCACTCTCCCCTCTCCTTGCCTTTCCCTTCCTGCAGTATTGCTATCCATATGGACCACAACCATCTGGTCTTCTGCAGCACTGCTTAGAAGCTGATCAAGGCTCCTCACAAAGTCCTTCCCCTTTCTGCTGGATGATGTCTCCACACAGAGGCTGTGTCTCCCTAAATAGGCTTTCTTGTCTCTATGATCCCACTGACCTTAATTTCCTTCCCTGGCTTTGCCCAAGCATGGTGTGTACCTCCTGTGACCGCAGGCTGCAGGTGCCATTTGCACCAGCATTACCAAAGCTGCAGAAATGCGAGCGCAACCAGGTGTACCCCAGGTCAGAAACTCAGCTGCACCCGGGGCACTTCCTGGAGCCTGCAGGTACTTCAGTGTGGATCTCTGTCAGTGGAGCACCTCTCCATAACAACATCTCTGAGGGGCTAGTCAGGTGTATAAAATTGAGCAGGTGCACAGGAATTTGCAGGATGTGGGTCTGCACATGTAAATTTAAGACATGACTTTGCCTTCCTCTCTTCTGTTTATTAAGTGTAACAACTCCAGCAGCTAAAATAAACATGTAGGATTTTAATAAAATGCACAATTACAGAGCTTATTATTGGGATGGTAGCAAATACTATGTAAATCTTTTCACAACATTTCTCTGACTCGGTATTTTTTGCTCATTCAATTTTCCCTGGCAGAAGGACGGGATGTCTAGGCAGGCTGATCACTGCAGAAACATTACTAAGAGCGACTGAATGCTTTGCCTAAATTTTCATATGCAAACTCTCTGTAGAAGGGCAGGACAGGCAGTTTTGTAAACATCTTGTGCTTTATCTTACATGGAGCTGCTTGTTCTGGTAACATCTGAAACTGGTTTTAAACACGAGCTAGCAGGCGAGTTGTTGATCCTGAAAGCTGTCGTAATTTGTGTTCATTTAATTAGCTCTGTGTTGATGTTGTTGTCCTGCATACGCTGCTGACCAAGCAACGTAATCTGCTCCACAGTTGTGCCGTAGCACTCCTAAGTCCCGTGATGAGATTCTGCAGAAAGCATTAACCTTCTTTGCCTGACCCTTTTATTTGTAGTCCCCCCCGGCTTTCGTTCATCTCCACTGCTAGTTCGATTAAAAAAGGAGAAAAAAAATTGCATTTGCATTGGCTAGTCCACTGGCATGTATGTGTCTGACATGAGAAAAAATGCCTATAAATGCAGCAAGAGCTTGACTATTGCAGGTTACATTTTAAAGACAGTGTTCAGAGGTTTAGTAGCCTGATTCCCACTGACATTAATGGAAGGCATGAGGGTAAATCATAGTGCATTGCTTTCAGATCTGACCCCAGAAGACATTTCCTGATGGGAAGGGGCACAGCCTGAGAAATAAAAGTTTACAAAACCAGAGAGCTGAAATAATTGGATAAAAACTAGGAGGCATAGGTGCGAAACGGAATGAATTATGATTCTGATAAGCTTGCGTGTAAGCAATAAAGCCATAAGATGAGCAGAGAAAAGAGAGAGTTTAATCACAGTGGCAACATTCATGTATTTTCACTCAGTGGAAAACGTTATAGGCTTGACCTCATTTTTATTTACCAGATCTGAAGATGCTGATGTCCTGTGACAGCAAGCACTGAGTGACAGTCTGAAAAGCCTGCAAGCTGCAGGGCATGAAACTTCCCAGCAGGTGGCTTGGGTAGATAGAGCAAACCAGGCTTGGGCTTTGGGGAAAAAGAACTTAAAATAGCTACAAAAAAGCATCAGACAGTTCATTCATGGCTTATTGATGCCATAGATCTTAGTTACATTTCAGGGACTGAGGCATAAGAGGAAAGATCTTTCCCAACCCTAAGCACCACATCAATATTGCATGAGTGTTCGGTCTAAAGTATTAAGCTGTTTTGTCTTTTATGATTTTGAGTCAGCAGTGTGATGCCAGTTTACATAGATGGGCATCTAGTCTGCTAGGTTTGGAAGACAAATTTGGCCTTCACTTGGGGATTGGTGAGTAGGAATGGATCCTACAGAGAGAACAGGCAGGGGAGGATGGATTTTATGGCATGCAGCACAGTGAAACAAGAGGCGTTTCTCTGCTGCAGGAGATGGCATGAGCTGACACTGGGATGGCAGCTCAAGCAGTAGGTTCTTTGAGGCTGACAGTAACATTTTCAAATGCTCTTGGAAGTTATCAGCTCAAGTTTCTCAAGTTCCTTAAGTTCTGCTTCCATGTCACTTGGAACGCTTTTAAAATAGTATACCTCACGTTTGGGGAGACAGCCTAATGGAGAGTGAGATAGTAAAAGCAGGCAGGAGACTGGGTTTTCAAACAAAGAAACACAAAATCCTTTCTCCCCTCTGTTCATCTCACATGCTTTTCTGAAATATTATATTGTTTTGATAATTCGTGATTTACAGCATGCCACAAGAAGGATTGCCAGCATAAAGTAAGCAAAATCCTAGGATTCAAAATATGAGTGAGTCACCATAGAAGTGATAAAGAGCCAACAAGAGAAAATCATGTTTTGGAAAAGAAACAGAAGTGTAATGAAGACCAGACCTAGACTGGTAACATACGTGACCCTGGCTTAGAAAGAAAAAGTGTCATAAAATGTGTAAGTCAGGAAGCCAACAAGAAGTATCCAAGAAGGATGTACAGAAGATTACTCAAAATTTTAAAGTTTCCCTCTTCCAGTCAGAATAACAAATGTGGCAGTTCAGCAATCCCAGGAAAGAGCAATGCTTTGTTATAAGCTCCACACCACAGGGAAGGTTTCATGCCACAAAGTGGACAAAATGCTGGCTAGATCACAAAACAAGGAGTTGTTGCAGCCTGGAATGGTATGAGCAGGAAAATGAAGTTGTTTGCTGAGCTTCCTCTTCAGCAAGGGCCCATGCCACTCTGTCTTTCTCTAGGTATGTGCTTAGGTGGGAACAAGTGCAGGGTTTATCCGTGGTTTCACCTGACACAATAACTGAGCTTCAAGGACAATGTTGCTCACACTTGAAGAAGAACATCTCTCATCAACAGTGGAAATGTTTAGTAGAACATAAAAATACCCTTTTAAGCTGCAACCACACAGGCATGATCATTATAATTATGGGTAATGAAATGGCTGTAGATCCTACTCTATGTTTAGCAGTCAGAGTCGGGGCATTAATGTTACGGACAAAGACAGGATCTGATTTCTCTTCCCAGAGTGGCTGCTCATTCCTCTCAATTGAGCAACCACAACATCCATATTCATATACTACTTTTTTTTTCTCCAAAACGTTGCCCTTGGTCTTGCTTATTTCCATGTGGAAACTGCTTGCAGTCTCCTAACAGCCCCACCAAATTTCCTACCCTAATTGCAAGTGTGCTCTGGAAAGAAGTGCTGCCACAGCCAATATAAACAGGGTCAAGGCAAAGCTGAGAAGCAAAAATGACATACCGAATCAAAAGGGAGACTTCTCTGGTCATAAGCTGTTTTTGGAGGCTCTGCCAAATCCAAGAGCAGTGTCTGATTTGACCTCTTATGTTAATAGCTTTAGCATTTCCAGCCTTCTTCTGACACTTGTCTCTGGTACATCTGCTGTAAGTGGTTATCTATTTAAATGAGCATTTTCTACTTGGAGTGGATTTGGTTTCGTTCTTATATTAAAAAAAAAATGTAGCTCTTTCAAAACAACCAGCAAAAACTCAGGAAAAAAACCTCTGTGTGGCAGGAGTCCCAAAATTCATCTCTGAAAACACTGAACTGCACTCTTTTGAAAGTGCCAGTTCTGTGAAATCCTTGGCAGTCCCTCCAGGGCACCAAGTGCCCTCAGTTTTCAGGATAGTACTTGCAATTTAAAGCTGCGCAGGAGGCTGCAGGATCAACCTACTAGTGCTAAAAAATCTGTCTCTCTTCTTGCCCATGCACATACCCAACATGTCGATTCTGCTGTCATTAAAGAATTACAGGGTCTCACTGAAGGCATGATCTTGTATCCTTGAGATTAAATCTGGTTCTTAGCCTTATTCTCCAAACAGAAAGATAAAACACCTCCCTAATAAAACAGATTAGCAGAGAAAATATGGGGTTGCTAAAATAAGTGACAGTGTAAAGCAACAGTAAAGCAACGCAGAGCTCACTGATGATTTTTCTGCTTCTACAGTGACACCAACCGAGAAATTGCATCTGGTGATGACATCTGTGTATGTTCAGTGGTTATTTATTCCACTAAAGAAATATTAGCTGTGTAGTCATTCTGAAAATACTTTCTTATAGAGCATGAAGATGTTGCTTTGCTTTCTAGGGATGAAGAACTCAATTTTGCAGGAGTTGAGTGACCTCCTTCCTGGATGAGCTTGTCTGATGCCAGTTGAGGATGCTTTGCACATCCCAGAAATACATTTCACTTCCAAGGAGTGAAATCCTGACTCTTTTGAAGTTAATGGGAGTTCTGCCATCAATCTGGTTAAGATTTCATACTAGGTCTGTAAAACACACCCATCTGCTCTCTGCATACATATTCTTTGAGATACTGCTGACCTTGGCCACTGTTACAATGCATATAAAATGGCAGGTCATCTTCTGGAGCCTACCATATTTTATAATGATAACAAGGAACTCTTTTTTTCCCTAAGACCGCCTATAAGATATAAGCCTCCAAAAAGCCTAAGCTCATCTTCCATTCACAATCCCTTTGAAATGTGGAAAATGAAGAGGAGAATGTTTGCCAAGACTTAGGCATCTGCCGGCCAGCTCTGGTGTGCCTTGCAGAAGGATTGGCCCAGTTGTAGACGGGAACACATTAATCTGAATATGTATAAACATAAACAATGCTCAGAAGCTACTGCCCAGTTTCATATCCTGCCATCCCTCCTCCACATATTGAATTAGTGCATTTATAATGGCATCTCTGTTTATTTAATAAATCTAAATTTCAATTACAGACCACTAACAATTACTCATACAGACTAGATATGACAGATGGGCCTCATCCATGGTTGATTACACTATAAAATGTTATGTGACTCTATTCTTAAAATACTATCATTATAATACCCTTGTTGCATGCAAATAGCTGAGAAGTCCATAATGTATTAGCGAGAATTTGGCTTCCTAATATTATTGCAATTTGCACAGAATATGAAGTTTTTACTACAAAAAAGGTTCATTATTGTCTCCTATTATCTGGAGTTCATTAGTAAAAATTATAGCAGTGTTTGTGTAAAGAAATGTGGCACAGCGTGATAATTTGGTTAGTCTTATTTCTCTACATGAGTTTGATTTAAAACATTAAACCAGAAAATATATCCAAGATAGATGAATACTTGCATGGATCATGGCAAGGGTGCCTGAATAATGTAAGGGGGTTTATATTTGCCTTTGACTCCCTTGGATATCTGATATTTTAAAATTCAGCCATGAATGGACAGCTACAAAAAACTATCTCTTGTGATGAAAACAAAGGATCCTCCCAGAATGAAATGAATATGTTGTATGTGTTTTTCCCTTTGATATGCTCAGGTAAACTCATGTACACTAAATAAATGGAGGATTTTATGTTCCTTCAAAAGGACTTTAACTAAGATATATATATTCAATAACACTTGTATATTATATATATATTTTATAGCCTCTGCAACTCCCATCTAGTCAGAGCAGGGGAAAATCACAGAAATGTTACATAAAGGAGCACATTTGAATGGCATTAGACTTCTGATTTCTTTTCTCTTGTCCTTTCAATCCTATTCACAAATGCTTCTTTTTGTAGCTGGCTAGCGAAACTGAATTATAATGCCCTGCTACAAGAAATGATTCTGTCAGAAAGTAATCTTTCTCCAAAAAAAAAAGGCACCTCTTTTAAAAAGAGATTTATTTGTTTTTCTTGAAACAACTTCAGAAAAAAAATCCTGTATTAAAGAAAGGTTAGAAGAAAATTCTTTTGAGGAACACCAATGAGAAAATCAGGAAAGGGCATATCAGATAACACAAAACAACACTAGTGAACCACTGACCTTGAAAGTTTAAAGTTAAAATCAGAAAAATGAAGGAGAAAGGGCAATTTTAATCTAAGATGTAAAAATAATCTAATTCAATTGCATGGTCTGTTTCATATTTATGGCACAAACCTTTGTCCTTTTCATTTATTTGTATCAGTGGCACTAAACCTTTAATATCTGGAGAGCCAGCTTGTCATTGATAGTCTCTGATGGCTATGAAAGATGGAATATATACAGAACACAAGTATCAGACCAGAACTTTAGGCTTACAATATATACTGCACTCCTGCAGCTCCAGAGTAAGAGAAAGGGCCATAAAGCATCTTAAATGGTCTCCTGAGGAGCCTTTCCACCCCCGCAGGACCCCGAGTGACAGTGCCACCACAGAGCAGGTGGGTGAGGAGGAGGCAGCACCCTTTAAATGCTACTGCTGGTCAGTGACCCCTTGCTGTTCAACAGCCCCCTTAGGTGTAACCACAACTGAGGTTGTTCCTGAGGCCGGTATCTCTATGGTATGCCTTGAGGACACCAAAATACAGGAATAAAGAGCCAGTGGAAAGTCCCTCTCTCTTTTCTCTCTTTTGCATCTGGTACTGTGCCGAGCACAGCTTAACTACAGGGGGGGTGACAGGCCAGTATGTGTAACCCTGTTCAGAAAAAATCATGGTTGGTAATTCTGTTAACTCACTTTATCCCTGAGTAAAGCAAACATCAGAGCAGATTTTTGTATCTTTATTTTTACAGTTTTCTTGCTTGGCTGACAAAATGAATAGAATTTATATGCCTGTCTGTCCATCTGAGTCTATGTGGGTTTTCTTGTTTAAGCTGGCTGCGTTCCCTGGAGTAAATGCCATGTTGCCATTAATCACTGTGTGATGATATGCACTAAAAACAGTGTCTGTGTATGTGGCAAGAGAAGACCTACATACTACTCTGGAATTATATGCTGAATTCACTCATTTGCATGGCTTGCAAAAACCTCTTTTTCAAGATTGGAAAAAAAAAAGCAGCATATGCAGAGAGCTCTGGGGGTGTTTCCAGGGCAATGTCTAACCCATGATTCGCTCAACATCCCTTGGAAGTTCTTTGTCAGTGGAAGAATCTGTGCTGTTACATTACTGATTGCAAATTTTAACAAGTTTGAACCGGGGCTCCATGGGCAAAGGTTAAGCTCTTGTAACTGCTGAGGCAGCTCTGGACTGAGCTGAGGTTGACACGCTCCAGTTAGTTGGAGGTCCAGCACTGTACTGAGTTCTTGATAAATAACTCTTGGCTAGTTCACAGGGCAGAAAACCTCCATCTCTGCAGAGGGGAAAAAACATCCGGCTGAGGGGTCTGCTGCTTGTGGTTCCTCAACACCTTTTGGCTCACCCAGGTTCTGAGAAGGGCTCCTTTTAGCAGTCTGAAATGCTGTATTCCTCTTCCAGCCTTGAGAAATGCCTGCCTGCTTGTACTTTTTCTCATGACAGATACCATCAGACCAGCTGTCCTTGCCTGAGAGGAGGCACTCGTGCCCAGAAAGCCAGTGAGTTTGGGATGCCTCATGTGTCGTGGTCCCTGCCACACTGTGGGGGACCTGAGCTTTGGTGATGCTGCGCAGGTGATCTGAGATAACCCAGAGGCTCTACACCACAACTGTCTCTGTCTTGGTGCAGAGTTTTGGGCAATTTCACATTATTGTACATGTAAAAGTTCCTGTTATCATTCTCCACTGGAGAGATTTGAGCATGTTAAATTGGCCAATCTACAAAATAATGACGTGCACCTAAAAATTAAGATGATTAAATGATTGAGGAGGAAACAGTTGTAATGTTTATGAGGTGCTAGATTGGTTATAACAGATAAAATATGTGCTTCAGCTTGCAATTATGAGAGACAAAACAGTGCTATATACATGTTTGAAGGGCTGAAAAGGTGTTGAAACTCAAAGTTCATTTTCCAGTTTCTATCCAAATACAGCAGTATGAAAGACGATACAGAACTCATGCTGCTTTTTGCTGCAGACCATTGTTATTCCTGTGGGCGAGATATGGGAGATATATGATATTTATATAATTTTAAACTATGGACTCTCCCTCAGACTGTATCCTATGGGGCTGCAAGATGGATCTTTTAAGGGATACTCCTTTCCCATTTCTCCTCTGTCTTTCTAGTCTTCCTTTCAATATAAACCTGCAGGGATCACACAATCCAAGTCAGATTTTTTTTCCGTGGCAGTTCTGCAGAAGCAAAGAGGAGGCCCTGGGAGAGTTAATTCTCTGTCAAGCAGCATTAGCTGTAGCTCTGATTTCCAGTCGGAAATCCCTGGGGTTGGTTGAGGACAGTGCTACAGACAAGAGTTGGTCTCCTGATCTGTCTCTCCCGCCTCACTGATTACCCCAGGCCCACTGAAATACCTCGGGGCATCTCCTTTTTTATCCAGCTGACAGAGGGACAGCGCTATGGAAGAATTACGATCCCTGCCATTGCCCCACATTATGTCAGGCTTTCATCCCTCCCACTCAAAATCAGAGGAACAGTTTGATACTGAGGCTCATAGTACATCATTTCAGGAAAAGAAATAAATTTTTTTGTTCCACATAATTTTTCTAATTGTTGCCAAGCTGGCAACTAAACATCCTGCAACCACTCACTCACTCCCCCTTCCCAGTGGCATGGGGGAGAGAACCAGAAGAATAAAGGTGAGGAAAGTCTTGGGTTGAGATAAAGACAGTTTAATGGGACAGAGTGAAAATGAATAATATTAATGATAGCGATAATAGTTACAATAAAAATAACAACAGCAACAGAAAAATAGGTTATACAAAGCACAAAGCTATTGCTCTCCACCCGCCAACCGTTGCCCAGGCAGTTCCCAAGCAGCAGCTCCCACCCAGTCCCCCCCATTTATATACTGAGCATGCTGTGATATGTATGGAAGTTTGGCCAGTTTGGGTCAGCTGTCCCAGCTCTGTCCCCTTCCAAACTCCTGTGCCCCTCCAGCCTTCTCAGTGACAGAATATTAGAAGCTGAAAAGTCCTTTACTTATTATAAACACCACTCAGCAATCACTGAAAAAGTCAGTATGTTATCAACATTATTTTCATATTAAATTCAAAACACTATACCAGCTACTAGGAAGAAAATTAACTCTATCCCATCCAAAACCAGGACACTAATATTTCTTGGGGTTTTTTCCACATTATTAATATATTGACATGTGAGACAATTGGAACAGAAACTTTTTCCCATATGAAACTCTATATCTGGTACTTCACAAGCAATAATGTCCTTCCTTCCCCATGAAGCTGTATGGCTGCAGTAAGGTTTTTCCTGTGAAGGAATCAGCTTAGATTTCCTACTACAACTCTCTCTTCTAACACAGGCACTTCTAAAAAACTATGTCAGCTGAAAAAAAGCCCTGAACAATGTTTGCCACAGAAGCAGCCAGGAATGCAGACATTTCTCTTCCGTCTGCACTGGGGAAGCTGCAGGGCTTTCCAAGCCCTTTCTCTGACCCAGCCTCCAAGAGTTTTGCCACTTCAAGAGCCCGTAGCTCTTGAAGCTCTCACTACAAAAGACATTTCATGGTCATCTGATAACCTTGTTTTAATATGTACATTCCTTTTAGAAGCGATTGACAGTTCAGGCTCAATCCAGCATTTCTAACAGCAGCCTCTTATGATTGCTCTAACTGCTCTGTTAAATCCCAGGCTTTTCTTAAATCCCAGGAACTGACAGGAATCTAAATACATGAATATTAACCTCCGGTCACGAGAGCTTAAATTTTTGCAGTGCACAGGTCCTGCACTAATACATTGTTAATTTTACTAATATATGGCAGCAAACATAATCTGATTCTGTTCCGTTGTAGTTATTATTCTTTTGGTTGGATATGGAACTTACACAGTGCCAAAAATACCACTTCTAACACTAATTTTATTAATGTAAAGTGAGGCACCCCTGTGCCCTAAGAATATGGTGTCTTGTGTGTGGTAGGCATTTCTCTACACAAATTAATAATTTTTTTTTCTGATAAAAAACCAGCCACATTCTCTGCTGGCTTAACCCTGGTGGAGTGATATAATGATGGAACTGCTAACATTTTTCCTCTGAAGGTCCCTATCCTCCCAGACCACAGAAGTGCAGTTTCAATTGCTTGTTCCTTTCATTGTGCCAAGAATGGGCAATAGTTTCAAACCACAGTGATCATGAGGTAAAATTCAGGAGATTTTCCAAACAGGATTTAAATGCTCTTGTGTTCTCACCTGTTTCGCAAGAAACATTTTCTATATCTCAGGACAGGAATATGAAAAGATTGAAGTAAACATTACAAATCTGATTTTAAAATCAAATTAATTGTGAAATTGCTATTTTTCATTCCCACAGTTATCTTGTTGTGTAGGCCTGGAAGTTTTTAATGTGATATTTCGAAGAAATCTTATTTCCTCCTATACTAAAGTCTGTTTCTGAGTTATCTCAGCAATGCCCAATTCTGTGGAAAAGATTTGTGATCTACATTGGTGACCAAAACAGAGCTGTGCAGTGTTCATTTCTTGTTATCTGCTGGAAGTGGACAATTAAGTTGCCCTGACAATACCCAGGCACTTCTTTTCAGGAGCAGAAAATTGTATTCTTCCCAGGAACTACTCGGTTTACTTTTCATCAAATGAGAAGGATTTTCACTTTCATTCTCTATTTTAAAATTCACACAGGATTTATCCTGCAAATGTCAGGTGCTTGATAACAAAAGCACATATTTACTCTGAAGTCAGAAGCAGCCCCTGTTTTACATAAGACTTGGAAGTCAAAGGAAACTATGATTCCTCTTTGACTGAGCTGTAAGTCAACTGGTTAGTAGTGTTTATATTTCTCAATGGTTCGGTATTTCAAGTAATTTATATTGATCCTGGCTGTGTGTATATGAGAAGCACCACTGGCGATGTTCAGAGAGCATGTGTCATGCTTTTCAGATTTCTTTCTTCTGGGTGATGAGAAGAGCAGGGCTGAAGGTGCCATTTTGACTAGCTCTTTTAATTGTGTACCTTACTCCACTGACGTCATATCCTACTAGCTGATGATTAGGGCACTTGCTAATGTACTCATTTAATTGGTAAAATGTAAAAAAAAAATAATCCTGAACAAACAGTTAAGGCAAATATTGCCAAAAGCAACCTCTGACCTTGGAGTACAGTGCAGATGCAAGTTTGGTAGCATGAATGTCTGTCTTGAGAAACTGCTCTTTAGGCACTGGAGCACAGGTAGCTGGGATCTCCCCACCAACTTCCAACCATCTCCATGGGTGCAGCTTGGATTAAATAATCCCTCTGTGGACAGCGACTCTTGATAGAAACATGTTACTCACTGCTGAAACAGGACCACAACCGCATCCAAACTTATTCAAGTGTACATGCAGGTTCTAGAGCCTCAGTCTCAAGCTCAGTATACACATATTCTGACTCTCACACACAATTTCTTATTAATGGAAGCTAGGACAAAATATTCTATATGATTATGTATTCAATCACATATAAACTGCCATTCATCAGCTGTCTGACTCACTGTCTTTGTTTCAAGCTCCTTGCTTGCACTTTGCTACTGCTATTAGGGTATCGTCAACAAACTCAATTAAAACTTCAGATATGACATACTTACACTTTCATTTCCTCATTAAAATACTTTCCTTGATAGAAATGTAAATCAAAGGAAATTTCAAGCAGATTTATGGAGTTCTTAAGGTTGTTTTTCTTTAACAGCTCAGACTAATAACTTGTGTATGAATCTCCATTTCTCTTTAGGTAATTGAAATTTCTTGAATAAGAAATAATAAATAGAGCATAAATCCACTACCACCAGAATGAATTTCATTAGCATGTTGAATATTTACTGGAAATTTGGTTTTCATTAACATTAAATGATAAAAATTCTCTTGTTTGCTAGAGCTAGGTCCATGTTCTTTGAGGTGTTGATCACCTTTTTTGAAGTGCTGAGGGCTCTGATGTTCAGAAATTATTCAGCAGTAGAAGCACACCGCCCACAATACAGTTAGACTCTTAGTTAAAAAAAATGCTTTAAAATTAAATGTAGAGCCACCCTCAACTTTCTATTTAGAATCTGACTTGGAGCTTTTAATGGGTTTGCATATTGCTGTGAATATAGTCAAATGACTATATTAATGAATTAAATTCTCTCAATGTTTCTTGTGCACCTAAAATGTAAATTAAATTATTTAGATATTTGTATATTTTCCAGTATAGAATTGTTTTTTAAAGCCCCTGAACTATCACACCAGGGAATTAGACCAGTTCTACCAGCCACAGAGCATGCAACACCAGTCTGATTCAACCGAGAAGCAGTTTGGAGAAGGATGTTTAGCAGCAAGCTGTGTGCTTCCTTTCTCTAGTGAATCAAGCAGTGAATTGGCATGTTTCTAGGCACACATTGAAAGAGGCACCTTTTATATATTGTAATCTGGTGGTGAGAGTGCTAAGGAGTGTGATTTTACTTAAATCTATCTGTGAGTAGGAAAAAAAGTGCATCTGAAATTTTGATAGATATTTCCTGGGTACCTTTTGCTCTGCAAACTTAAATCATTGCATAAGAGTCCATATCTGTGAGCTGTTCTATTTAACGCAAATCCTGCATAGTGATTTTAATTGCCTTTATACAGTTCATCAAACCTCTTCACAAAGACTAATCTGCTAAAGAATGAAATGGTGTTACACATATTTGCATGTTATACACTCACAGAATCATTTTAGATTTAGTGTTTGTAATGTTTAAATGATTAAACTTAATGTTTGCATTGGGGTTATCTGGTGAAAGTCAGTGATGTCCACAGATGGCAAATACATGTAAATATCCATGTTGGGGAGGAAAAATAGGGGAATGCTGCAGTAGTCCAATCAAAAGCAGACAACCCCCAGCTATATCACTGGTGAATCACAATTCCACTGAAGTCAGTAGCAGAACTCCCATTGATCTCACCAGAGATAGCACATTACTGACCCTGCTGTAATAACAAATTCATGTAGCACTGGGATCGGGCATTTGAAAACAACAGTGTCAGAGCAGTCTTCTGAAACAGGCTGATTAAAATCAGGCATATTGGCATATTCTCTGCCTCTTAAATGTCTGATTTTAGTCAGCTGCTTTTGGGAGTTGCTCTGAGGATTTTTTTGTACGTGCGTAAGTGCTTTTGCGGACTTGGGCCACCTGTACCAAAGACGGTAAAACACACTGAGTTTTATGAAGAGATGAAAGAAACAAACACATAATACCACTCCTTCATTGACTTTGTGAGAAGGAGAAACGACAATTTATTAAAAAAAAAAGCCAAAGCACTCTTAATCTCACCTAGCAGTTCAGCTGAAAAATGTGACCCTGGCAGTACTGGATGATTTTCAGCTTTATTTTACTGATTATTTCAATGTAAGAATTAAAGCTAATGTAAGTCCATAAACTCAAGCAGCATAAACAAGTAATTTAAATAGAACAGTCTATACTAATAAGACTCCTTTGACTAAATTAAAAAAAAAGAGGTACTGAGGTAGTGCATTTTAAGAAGTTAAGCCAGTCACTTCCCCCCTGCTATGGAATGGGCATGAATCGCTCAAAGTACAGTGGCAGAGCAAGCACAAACAAACAAACAAATACTTGGGAAGGAAACAGACTGAGCATCCAAAAGAAAAAGCATGTTGTTGTTTCTCTACATGAGTGTTTTCATTCTTATCTGTGCTACATAACCAACCTAAAACTCTTCAGCTAGCAAATAGTCAGAGCTTTAGAGGGACTTGGATGGCTTAGGGGATTGCTTTTGGGATACAGAAGCTTTCATCTCTACGTCATTGCTTCTGGCTCTCGTCCAAAGGGGGTAGTGATCAAAAGCTGCTGGTAGGATGAGCCCGTCTGTGCTCTGCATGAAACAGGCGGCGGGTGTCGCGTCTGCCTATCTGCACCCACAGCTCCCAGCTGAGACCCCCACCAGCCTTTGTGGCACAGGCTTGGTGTCCCTAGAGGGGAGTTGTGGTCCCCATTCCCACCACCTTTCCACTAAGGATTTGTGTATCCCTGCAAAAGAGAGCTGTACCCACAGGATTCATGGCACTAGGGGTACCAGATGAGGGTGGGTTCCACCACACTGCATTGCTCCCAACCCCAGAGTGTGCTAAGGGCATGAGGAAAGAGATCCACAAACATATCCGGATGGATGGGGCTTCAGGCAGCAATGTGGGGAAGGCTGTCCTTCCTCTCAGAAGTGCAAGGAATACCATCAGTTATACTTCTCATTAGGCAGAAATTACTAAGAGGGGAGGAAAGGAGAGGAAACACAAACCTTTCTGATTAATGCTAACACTAACTGCAACTATGGCCAAAATCCTGGCAGCCCTCAGTAATGGCTTTTTTGGATGAGATGGTAGGTTTCAGAGGGTATGCAATGTTTTTTAGATTAGATACAATATTCTCGACTTTTTTTTCTTGAGTCAGAAAAAAGATTTGAAAGAGCAGCCTTGCCTGCTAGGTTCCTCAAGCTGTGTGGAAACAACACTTATCTTTGTGATAGAATGCAAAAATTTTAAGGACTAGGTTGGGCTGGAGAAGACAGCTGAGTTCTTCTCATCAAAAGAGAGGTGAAACTCTTTATATGATCACCCAGAAAACTTACTGCTGGCAACCATGAAATTGCTGCTATATCAACAGACATCAAACACACAAATACATGGTTTTAGAAGGATATACTGTTTTAAGTATAAGAAAGTCTAGGAGAAAAAAAAGAATTAATGTGGATTGACTCTGCTTTATAGACCAGATTTTGAGAAAACTTCATTTTACAATGAATACAGCCCTCTGCATTAAAAAAGAGGTGCAGGTTTTAGTCACATATCTTCAAAGCTGTAAATCGTCATTGTTTACATGGGTTAAAAAAATTGTTCTCAGAATTATGATCTTATGAAATGACAGCAATGTTTGGTATTAATTACCTCATGAAGGAGCTGGAGTTTATGCTAATGAAATCTACCAGGTACGAATGCATTTGTTACAGGCTGTCACCCACTAATATGGATGAACAAGAAGTGGAAGAGAAAAATCACCTGAATTACTGCCACTAAATAGGTACAAGAATTCCATGCAGGCCAATGGTTTTTAAGTATTACATAGAATTCACACAACTGATGAAATTGATGCATAGGCAGAAAACAGTTCCTTCTCGACTAGAAAAGTATGTGAGGACACACTGCCTCTGAGGATTATGAAACACAGAAAAACAGAGCAGGAGTTAACTGTAAGAGCTGGAAGGGAGGGAAGCTTAGCCAGAAGGCAGTCATGTGCAAAATAGCAACTTTAAGGTGGCAGCTGCTTTTCTCTCCCAGTCAAAAAACACAGTATTGTGGGATGGGTTTGCATCAGAAATGGAACTAAAATTGTAGCATTCCCAGGGGGCTGGGCAGCTGCACAAACCCAGCTCCTTCATTTGTGTCCTTGCTCCTGCTGTATGTGCCTCAGAGCCTCAATGATGTGCTTGCAGTGTCCACCTGGCTTGCAAGACCACACCATCCATGACATTTCACTTGTCAAATAGGGCATATTGCTTCTCTTCCCATGACATTTAGGTCTGCTGGAAAGGGCAGAGTGGTAGCAAGAACTTGGCTCTTCACCTTTACAAGCTGGTGTGTGCACATAATCACTTGACTCAAGGAGCTGAGACTTTGGGAAAAGCACCAAATGCTTGAGCCCTGAGATAAAATTGTGAGATTTGGCAGCACTGCTGCTTGGAGTGTCAGGAGCTTGTGGGCTGGGCACAACTAAGTTTCTATTGACACAGATTAGTGTACTTAAGATGATAAGTCTGATAGAACCCCAAATCTGAGCTTCTAACCCAGAACACCCTCAAACTCCTAGTGACATTATGCTGAGGAAAAGTTCCTATGGAGCCACTGGGCCGGCTCCTGGTGCTGGGAGACAGGTTTGTGGCAGAGTCAATGTACACAGAGCAATGCACAGGAGTGAAATCAGCCTTATGGATTTTTTTCACTTTTTCTGACATCCTTCTTATGGGATGAAAGTGCATTGCTTTTCAAACTAGTGGCTTTTGGTGCTCCAGTTAAAAATTCTCTTATGAAAAGAGCAGATGGAAG
Source organism: Acropternis orthonyx (assembly GCA_035583155.1). NCBI lineage: Eukaryota > Metazoa > Chordata > Aves > Passeriformes > Rhinocryptidae > Acropternis > Acropternis orthonyx. Next base: position 32,023,469 of record JAWWEU010000081.1, read on the forward strand.
TGAATGATTGTCAGTAAATGGCACAGTCATGGGTCTGAACTAATCATGGGTTTGCAGAGTGGCTTTGGGAAGTGGATCTGCTCAGGATAAGGCTCTCAGCTGCAAGTCCTGTCCAGGGGGGCTCAGGATGTGGAAGAGCTTAGCATCAAAGAACTCCACTCTGAGTGGAGCTGCATAGTCCTTGAATTATAAATGCATTAAAAATACCAAGCATTTTTCAGAGTCATATTTCAGAATTTTTCAATCTATCAGCAGAGTAAAAGAGGTGAAGAAAGATTTTGCAAGTTGTAGGGTAAAACAGAGCAGAGAGTAATAAAATACTACTTGTAAACGAACCCAGTTGGAAAGAGAGGCTCTTTATGACAGCTTGCCGAGGCTGTAGTGTTTTGCAAAACTGTGTGATAAACTCCAAATAGCTTCTCTGCAAATCTCTGGAGGCAGAACTGAGCTAAGGCTGGCTGCTGTTGCTGCCACGGCTTTCAATGAATGAGCTCAAAATGGACCCTCTAGTGACAGCTTTGTCAAAGAATAACAATCAGATGCTCTAAACAACAACAACAACTTGAACATATATATTTTCTGTAAGTATAAATGAACCTTAATGTCCTGACTTCAAACAAAATGAAAAGCTCAAAGTTTTTAAGATGAGTGGTTGGACTGTGAACAAAATAAAAATGAACACAGATATTACTGCATTTTCTTCCCTATTTAGTTTGCAAAGCACGATTCTCACTAGAATTGTGATGAGAACAGAATACAAAAATAGTTGGTGTTGGTGGGGGAAAACATTGAATAAAGGTAGCTCTGCCATCATCTTCAGAGAGGAAATGTCAGGGAAGTCACCATCACCCAACAGTTCAGGTGAACTGGCTCCAACAGGGAGGGCCTGAATGATTTTGCAAACTCACAGCTTTGACAAGCAGCACAAAAATCATGGTTTGGGGGAGACACTTCAGACTGTAAAAATCAATCATCTAGAAATGGGCTTAATCAGCAGAAAATTATTACCTCATGATATTATTTATTTCTCTACAAATGCCTGACTTCATACCACAAACAAATTCTGCATTTGGAGAATAGCATGGCCTCTTCTCACACAAGCAGAATAAACCAGGAGTGTCTGCCTCTGAAAAGCATGAGAAGCTTTTCAGCAATGGTGTGTGGTTCAGGTGGGATGAATCTTCACACCTACAGTTCTGTTGGGTAAAACAAGTGTTTTACTGTGTGCTGCAGTCAGTTCTAGCTGTGTGACTGTCAGGAGGACTCCCCTGGCACTGAAGTTCCGGGAGCTCTCTCACAGACACCATGCAAGAGTTAACATTTCCGTGGTGGAAGCAAGGTGTCCTTTTTGGATTCTGCTCAGGTGCAGCTGCTTGTGCAGTCTCAAGGAGCTACTGCTATTGCCCAAGGAAAATTAAAGTAAATCTGGCTTGGCTAATAAAAGGCTATGAGTATTAATGGCTTTTTCTCCAATTGCCAGGAAGTTTCAATCTCTGATGTGATAAAGACAGATTACGTACAGACCAGTGTTATCATGCTGTTTTAAAATTTTGCTATGCTAGAAATTGTAGTCATTTGCCCTGGTCTTTTGGCAAACCAATCTGCAGGGAATGTAAATCGCAATAAGAACGTGATTGTTGTTTTCAAGAGAGGAAAGAACAGTTCTTAGGCATTAAAGCTATTAGTTTGGACAGTTATAAAAACAACACCACTTTATGGACCCAGGTCTCAGAAGTGCTGAACATTCACAGCTCAGGAAAATCAATAGCCTCTACTCAGGATTGCTTAAATCTAGAACACACCAACATTCAATGCAATTTAATACCAGTTACCTATTAGCTTTAAATGATTGTATGTGTTTTGACAAAACTGCCAAGATATGTTGTTACAAATAGGAAATTCTTAACTGTACCACACAGTGAAAAATAATCCACCCATACGAGAAAATTATATTAACAAATGCTGCTAAGAGCAAACATATTTACAAACCAAAGCTGAGCAACAAACACATATACCAGATGTTACTGGGATATAGATAGTCTGAATTGCTCCTTTGAAGTAGCTGAAATTCTGCAGAGGAGTTTTTTTAGAGCATGTATTTCGTGATGGATATCCTAGTTCTTGAACAAGTTGTCATGGAAGTCAGACTACAGCAGTTTTGAAGTTGGCTTCAAGATTCAGTGGTAAAATTTCAACAGTTTCAGATAAATTTCCCCCTTTTTCTTCCACATTTGTAGGTAAGAAAGACTCTTCAGCCATACAAAAGATAACTTGTTTTAAATGGAAATTTTGGAAGGGACTTCACAGTGTCAAATAACCACTTTCATTAAGAGGCTGGATTTTCCCTGAAGCGACAGAGGAAGGTCCTTCTTCCCCATTGTTCAGCCAGAGCTAACTAGTTTTTCCCTTGCCTAAACCTCCTTATCTTTTCAGCAAACCCCATGTTTCACAGTGGTTGAGGTAGTTGGAAGATACACCCGCACAGTCATGTTCATTAATTGTGGTTGCACTTTCACTCCCTGACATTCCCTGCTTGTCTACAGTTGTCTGCAATTTTGTCTCATCCTCTGCCTCCAGCTTGGAGGAATCATCCCGGTTTCCTGACAGGAAAACCCAAGCACAGAGGCAAGCCCAAGCTTTGCCCTCACAGTCCATTTGGATCCATCAAGGCCAAGCCATTTGGTTCTGGAGGCCCAGCTCTGAAGCAGCCCAGCCCTTAGCAGGGGTGCTTGTATTGTTTGTATCAGGTATGTTCTACCACAAATCCCCCTTGTTCGGCTTCCTTGTTTGTGTGCTGTTTCTGAGACTATCTCAGTGTTTCTTGTTCATGTTCCTTTCAATTCCCTGATAATCAAAATGAAAAACACCAGTTTTTATTAAAAACAACAGTCCAACCTGAGAAAGCGAATCCCCAGACAAATCCCACAGCATGTAAGATGGTTTTTTATGAGACATGAAGGGTTATGTCAGAGCAGCATAAATGCCTTGCGTCTGCTCAGCAGCTGGGAGCCATGCTGAACTGGCCCTCGACATTGTACACCACACTTCAGTGAACATGTACAACTCTCTTCCAGGTTTTGTACTTAAGCAGGAAACACCTAAAATTATAAATTTTCATGATTGTGTTCCACATAAGCTGCCAATGAGTTAGCATCAGTTTGTCTAGATAAGTAATACATTCACACAATTTTTAATTTTTTTTTTAAATCTCTGATAGTTTTTACGTTGCATCAAATGTTGTCAGGTTGTATTTAAAGATCCCATCAAAGCAAGTGGAGGTATTTTTCACAGAAAATACCTGGGTTTTACTTACAAGAGAAAAGTTTCTTGTTACATTGAGGGAAGCCACAACTTTTTCTGCTGTTCTCCTTTGGCACCTCAACGAAATTCGGCATATTTGCAGAATGCTCCTGGTGTGAATCAAGCACCACTCCAGCATGACAGGCATCCCTGGGGATGCTATTTCCTTGCTGAGCAGAGATTGTCAGCAAAAAGTCAATACCCTCTAATTGCTAGGAGGCAGAGGATGGAGATGTGGAAGGTGGAAGGTGCAGCAGGTGTTGTGGAGCTGGTATCAGTTAATCAGTGGAGTTATAACAACCCTTGAGGTTGGCTATGAAAAACTGGATTAAAAAGAGGATCACTTGTAAAAACTGGGACAAAGCTGACATTGGGGGACACTGGGACATGTTAACTAAGAAGAGAGCTGTCAAGGAAGTCAAATGGCAGCTTTCTTTTTTGGTCTTCATGCACAAATACAGAGGTGGTTTTGGATGATTTGCCAGCTAGGTTAAAAAAGCTGTCACTACTGAAAACACACTAATATTTCTGCTGTAGATTATCATACAATGTTTCTTCAAGGATTCAGCAGGTGCCAGAACAAAAGTGCACCAAAAGAGCAGAGGTGGGTCTCAGTGTTGGCAATCTGCCACCCTTCAGCTGCAGAGGTGTTAGGATGGAGAACTGAGGCAGTGCTGTTATCATTACCAAGTTCTGAAGAAGCTGGGTTGTTTCTTACCCAACCCCCAGCGCCGGTGTCCCCCAGCCTTAGTGCAGAAAGAGCTCAGTGGGGAGTGACTCAGCCGTGCTGCTTGGAGCAGTGAGCACTAAGGCTCAAGTTCCCTGTGCCAATTGGCTTCACACACTTGTGTCCACACTGCAGTGCCTCATGGGTACAGCTTGCTTCAGGCCCACATCAAAGGCGTCCGAACTGCAGCTCCAGCTCTGCCAATTCCTGTGCCCCTTTGCATTATGACAAAGGTATTTGAGGGCATTTGTCTCCTGATTTCTCTACACCATACACTTCTTGTCAGCCTCCACTCTCAGGTGAGGAGTTCTCCACATTGCACTCTGCAAACATGTTGCATGTTACCGGTTACCACTGCTGCTGACATGATGTATGAGACCACTGCCAGGGCTCAGGAGAGTTTTCTCCCAGCCTGACAGTACCACCAGCAGCTGTTAGAGTCCTGCAGGGAAAGCAGAGCTAGAATGTGTCTCTATAGGTCAGTGTTAAAGGGCACTGCATGCATACATTTTAGTCTCTATGCTCTCAAGCACTGCTTTTTTCCAGATACCTCAACCAGCTCTTGTCCCTCCTGCTCCTAATTCCACTTTGAGACTCAACCATTCCCCTGAGAAGTCTATGTCCTTAAGCAGCTGTCCTGCCTTCTACACTCCCTTGCCCAGTACAACATATACCGGGCTTTAAAATCCTCCACATCCTGTCCTAAATCTTAAATGACATTTCCATGTCATGAAGAACTACTGCAATCTGGCAGTTTTCTTCTCCTCGTGCCCTACACTTAGCCAGGCTTTCCTTCCCGCTCTGAGGTACCCCTGCATGTGCAAGCTCCCTGGTATACACCCCACATGTAGTCCTCAGGACACTCATCAGAAGTCCAATAGAAGCAGCTTGCACTACACCCCAGCTGGTGGCTCAGGTAAATGAGAAGAAAACCTTTAAGAAGTCAGAGAGCATTCAACTTCAACAGGCTGAATATATTTATTCCCTCAGGAATATTATAAAATGTGGCTGGTCTTGGCTTGCAGTAAGAATACAAGTAATTAGGAAATCTAGTGCCCAGAGGTACATACATGCCAGCAGAGAAAGCGGCAGCAGCAGCAAGATGTGACCAATGCAGCCTAACTAGGCTCTCTCAGGAGTCCAGAGAATATAATGAATCACTGTGTGTTTGGAGCTGATATAGATCAGCCCCTGGAAGGAGCCAATATAGAGCCCCTGGAACCGATCAGCCCTTTTTACCGAGGCATACAGGAAACACACTTCATTTTTTGGCCTAATTTAGCATAAAATATATTCTGTTTTATAGCAGAACGACTTGATTAATAGAATGTAAGTAAGATCTCTTCCTCTTACCCTCCAACCCACCCATGCAGGCAGCACTCCAAAATACATTCCTTTAGGTTTCTTATCTTCAAGCAGATGTCATTGTGAAGTGAACATGCCAGGCATCCTCATCCTTCTGAGCAAAGCAAGAGATGGCTGGCTGTCACACTTGTATCTACCAAAAGTTCAGTTTACAATTCAAACACTCAAACAAATACCCTCTCTCCATTACAGCAATGTTGTTAGCAGGAGGACCTATAGTCCTTTCCAGCTTTACCCACCTCAGAATTACTTCCCATATCCACGACTGCTCTTCCATGCATAGTTTGACTGAAGAAAAGCTGGGCAAAGGCAGATGGGGGGATGTTTTTGTGTCTCTTCACTTGCTGCTTTTACTCCTCTGGGAGGCAGCTGAAGCAGGAAAGCATCCAGCAGGTAAGTGCAGGGGAGAGGCAGGGGAATACAGTTGTCAGACTGTTGCTACAGGTGCTCCTGGGAGGCTTCTCACCCAAATGTTAATGTGTTGTCTCCATTCTCTGAGGTCTGATGAGCTCAAAGCTCACAGCTGTATTCTTTTCGCTGGTTTTTGCCTGAGAAAAGCAGGAAGTATCAGTGATAAATCTGCTCCATTGCTTCCATTTACTCTGGACCTGCCAACGCTTCTCAGTCAGCATGGCTCAGAAACATCATCTCACCAGAGCATTGCCAGCAGAAGTGGGGAGATGGACTGGGAGCATGAGCACTGAGTTTGGCAAAGAGCAGACTGTGTAACAGATGACTTTCAGTTCTTTTACTTTGATGATCATCATAATATATTTTATTTATATAGCACCTACTTGCACAGCAATAAGAGCAATAGGTGTGTTTCAGTGAAATGAGACATGACAAAAAAACATTAAAAACTACAATTCATCTTGAAATGAGGGCAAACAATCAAATTAATCACAGAGCCAAGCAATGGCATATCATTATTCTTAAACAGCATATTTGCAAAACAAATGAAAAATACACTGTACAACACTTTTTCCTTCTCTGATAGCAAATACTGAGTGACGTTTCCAGCTTATGCAGAAATAGAGCCCAGTTAATCATTTAATTTCATGGAAACTCCTAAAACAAATATGATATAAGTGGGACTTCAGTCATGCAGTAGCTATGTGCTAAATCCCAGCATACACTCTTGCAAAAACTACTATCTCCCAATCCTTGCACTGTTCATCATGTCACAAGAATAAGAAAATGTGTTTCCCCAAACTTGAAGTCCCTTCACATTTAACGTATTTAAAATTGGACAATAATGGAGTAGAGCCTATTAATATTCAGACTCCATTTTCTAATATGGAATTCATCAGCTTCCTCAGCCCCAATTAGTTTTCCTGAGGCTGTCAGTCACAAGCAATATCAACACTCTAGTCATCTCTTTTGCCTTCTCCTCCCATCTCCTCACCCATAATCATATTCCTATCCATATCATGCCAAAGTGTCAAACCTTCTCCATGTTCATTTCTCCTAATGACTCATCTTTCTGTAAGGCACCAAAAAAGTAATTCAACAAATATATTACTTTATGTACAAATGAAAGAAACTTGACTTCAGGATACTGAATAATCTAATTATGCATCTGATGCCCCATCAGATGCTGTCTGACTTGCAGGATGAGAATAGTCTCTAGTTTAGGGAGAGAAACTATTAACTCAAATTTCTAACAATTTTTCAGCTGCTCTATGAAGCTCTCTTCATAGCAATGTTCGGCTTTGCCCTAGAATGTGCATCTCTAGACTTGTATGTTTCTGTTTTTTCACCAATAAAGCTCTTCCCAACTTATTATGATACATAAATATTTCAAATAAGAATTGAGATATAGGAAATAGATGTCCTCCTGGCAGATGACTGGATCTGCCCCATATTAAAGAGTAGCAGACAGAGTAGCACTTCTGTATAGACACATTGTGACTCAGATTAGCAAGGTTGCCCTTTCCTGGGCTGGTAAATGTACACATCTGGATGTCACAAATATGTATTAACACATGGACAGGTTTTTACTCTGTTAGCAGCTGTCCAGCTACAGTTTAATCATGCTGCACTAAAGCTGATGGCAAAACTCACCTTGACTTCATGCGTCAAAATGTTTAGTTCTGATTTCAATGTTTATTCCCCTATTTGTTAGAGAGAAGAGAAAATACCAGCACAATTCAGGATATTTTAGGAAAACAATGCAAGTGCCTTAAACCCCTGGGTGCCCTCTGTTTCCTGCCACTCCACTACTGTTAAATTAGGTTCTGACATAACTATCAATGGAAAGATGTGGGAGCCAATAGTGTGTGTAATTAAGCAGAGGCATTGAAAAGCCTGTCTTTCCCGAAATGGGCCCAGTGAGTGGGAGGCTGTGCTCTGTGGTAAGCACCTGAGCTCCTAAACCCAGTGTGGGGGCAGAGGACTTGCTTGGAAAGGATTTGCAGCAGTGAACAGAGAGAACGAAGGCACCTGGAACTGGCTGAGGGGAAATGCTCTAGCTGTACACGAGTCTTTGTCATCACATGCTTGCATCCCTTGCCCAGGTGTCTAGCTGTTCTACAGGGATATGAGCAGTACTTGGTATTTTTCATTAAAACAAGAGAGAGGCACCAAGAAGAAAACACCTTGTTGAGAGAAAAGTCTCAACTGAAAGAACCCAGCCAAAAAAGCTCACAGAAAACTGAGGTTGATATAAGTTCTCAGACAGGATGTGGAAGACTTCCATGGTCACTTTCAGCAAAGCTGAATGTGAGCCCAAGCTGGTTTAGCTCACGGGTGCAGTCATAGAGCTGTTAGCTGGTACCTACTCCCCTGGGGGCACAGAATGATGTACATGTCATCTGCAAATGTTTGCATGTACCAGGGACTTGCAAACTGTTGAATGCAAATAAAAGATGTTTGCAGTGCTGCTGCATAAACATGCTTGCAGTGCTTCTTCCTGTCCAGCCCTATGAGCACTGTGTTGCTGTCATCTCGTCTGAGAAGAATAGTCTGATTTGGTGAAACCATAATTTTTTCCAGTGTTTTGTAAAACCAGTAGAGCCATTTCCTGACAATGTTCATCAGAATCCTGGTTTGGGAAACATTCTTGAAGAATCCTGTAAGAAATATGATGTGACTAAGGTGGAATTATAGTTTAAGTGTTTTGTTGTGTGATTTTTCAAGCATTTTCCAGCACAAAAGCAGACACCATCTGCCTGTAAGCTCCTGCTGAGCCACAAGGGACTGTGATTTCAGGTGCCCTTCAGTAGGAGCCAACATGTTAAGCAAGGGTTAACTGTTCAGATGATGAATTAAGCAGGACACAATTCAAGTTCACCTAATGATCATGCCCAGGTCAAAATCATCATATGTAGTAGGGCTCAAGAAGCAAATGGAAGAGTGTAGTGTATGAAGATATTTACAACTCTTCTTTTTGACTGACATTAATTAACTTGCCAACTGGACTAACTCACAATGAATCAACATCCTGCATAATTGCAATGTTCCACCCAAAGTGGGAATATGCTTTGCTAGGGAGCTGTCAAAAACGTATTTATAAAACACCACGATGCTGGAAAGTTGTTTTGCAATGTGAAGAAGTGCAGATACGAGCTATACGTCTCGTCACGCAGTACCACTTTTTTTACTCATTTGGCTCTTTTACATAGACCACTTTTTGCCTTTATATTTGTCTTTCAAAGAGTGGTAAGACATAATAGAAACACATACTAGAAAAAAATGTGAGGGACATCTTGATATATGAGTTTGTCACTGTAGTGCTATTCAGTGCTACTGAAATATATATAGAGAATAAGTAATGTTACTACTCAAATGTGCTGGCTTAGGATACCACACAAGTGAATTCAAAGACAATGTTTTGACCACGAGAGGCATTCTGTATTCTCCTATTAAACCAACAGAAATGTTTTGAAGAACTTTAATGGGCTAATTTGAAAATGAAATATAGATATTGTTCATTCTGTACTTTACCCATTTTCTATTATCTGCCAGAATCTACACACGTACTTGCTTTAATGGAATGTCTGTCTTAATCGCCTGTGTTTTGATTCCTGAAAGAGAACAGTCAATTGTATGTTGTTAAGATTCAGATTATTTTGGAATGAGCAAGATAATTACAGGCTAATCCTGCCTTCGGCTTCCTATCATCATTAAAAGTGCTGACTCTGCTTTCCATTGATACAAAGCAGTTAAAAAATTCTGGAGCAAAATACATCTTAAATAGGAAAGATCTTTATATTTTTTTACAGAGGATGTATTTTACGTGAAATATTTCTGCTAGAAATTAATGTCCTGATCCCGAGAAATGGATGGAGTTTGAATCTCCTACTGAATTTAATGAAAGCTGGTGGGGTTAGGCCACTAGAAGAACTACAAGGGGGACACAAGGTGTAGAATCTTTTGGATGTTTTTCATTTTGTCATGGACCTTGGACATTGCCTGTTTTCAACACTTTGTAAGAGATATCAGAAGGATTAGAACCTTGTTTTGGCTGCCAAAGGTATTGATGAAACTTGATCAAAGATTTGAAACACAATAAAAACTGTCTCAGGTTATTAATTAAAAAAGGCAAGAGAGAGATAATGTTCTTCATGTGCCATGTTCTTCATGTCTCAAAAGCTAAGTGCTCTTCTCTTCCTCTATGGTACCTTTTAGCTCTCCGGAGTATAAATGAAGCATTCTCTTGTTGAGAACAGTGTACTATTTTGTCAACTAATAACATCTGTAAACACCCACATTTAATGGCAACTGCAATTCATTTTCAGCTTCAAAACAGAATTTGTGATTCTCACCATGAGAACAGTGACAAGAATGTGAAGATGATGAAAAATGCAATCTATTTTGCCCATACATTTTTAATAAATGAAGCACATATTACAGTGTGCTATTTTTAAAGCTTTCTTGTCTGTGATGTTAAAGTGTGTAGGTACAAAATCCATCAAGATAATACATTAATGTTTAACAGTTAGCACATCAAACTCCATTCTGAATAAACAGAGATGCTCTTTTACTAACTTGATTCTATTCTATCCAACATTTCTTTATACTGTCAGAGCTTACTTACTTCACTCTATTTTTGAAGCACCAATGTAATCTTTTTTTAATGCACTAGAAAACTCAAAAGCCTTGCCATATTTTCAAGTTATCACAGCATACAAGTTTGGGATAATATATTATTATATGTTTATTAAGATCTGATAAAATACTAGACTCAAATATAGACAACTCTATGCTGTAAAAGTTTATACACTAAACCAAGAAAATGGTTTGAGACCACTAGAGTGGCAGGCACATAGAGAACATTTCTGAATTAATTTCTTCTGGTTTAAGAGCCGTTTTCACCTTCTTTCCAGTGTCTGCAGCGGTTGTGGCAGTTGTTCTGAGCTCTGACAATACTCCCTGAATTATGACAGGATGTGGAAACCTCAATGCATTGGGCTGAAACTCCTGTCATTGTTATATATCCACAGAGAGGACACTTAAGATACTTGAGAAGCTTAGTGAGGTGTTATTTGGCAGTTTTCCTTAGTTCAGCCCCTTCTTAGGAAGAGCCAAAGAGCTCATGCAGAAAACCTTTCAGGAACTAATCTCTGAGGCAGAAAAAAATTCTTGGTGAGAAATGCATCAGCTGGCTCAGCTGGCTCAACTGCACTGAGAGCAACTCCATTACTTCCTATCAACTTGGAAGAACCAGAATGCTTCAGTAGCAAAGCTCCATGGAAAGTCTGGAGAGAGCTTACCTATCCTCCTCTCTATCCGTATGTCTCTCTATCCATAGTTCATGGCTGAAGTAGTTATGTACTAGTCTAGCAGGTTTATTATAGGAGGTAGAGGTTGCAATGGTAGTTGGATGCCAACAAGCAGGCATATGAAGTCCTTCAGATGGCATGAAGTATGTAAGACATCTGGGTAGAAATGATAGTGAAGAAGAGTGATCCAGAAGACTCTGGCACTTTCTGGAAGGCAGCTGGACACCATGCTGGCTGCCTGCAATGTCAAAAATGTCTTAGTTTAGGTAACAGATTCCTACTCAGGATGACTCATCTTTCCATGAAGTTCTGTGTCATCAGGGAGAAATGCTACAATTTGCTGGTTCTCCCAACAAGTATGGAACAGAGTGTTCTCATCCATTTTTTAGGCCAAAAGCAGTCAATATGCTGTCAGTGAAATGCAGCTTGTTTCACTCCATGATATATTGCAGAGAGACACACGATGCCATGTTTTAACGTCTATTAAAATTCACCTACTATGCTTCAAAAAGCTCAAGGTTGGGGAACTTCAGCTACCCAAAAGCTGTACTAATGTTCGAGTAATATGTGTCTTATTGTGTGCTATTCCTATAATAATTTGGTTCTCTAATATTTATCAATAAACATCCATTTTAATGAAATCTACTTCAATGAGTTCATACTCCTATTTATGGAAAAATAGATTGCTATAAAATGAGAGGGCTTCTAGTGCAGTCTGTAATGATTTTTTAAAGCTGTCATTTTAATATAGTACACTGGAAAGTAAGTGATAATCACAAGTCATATTTGCTGGGCTAAGATTTCTGTTAAATAAAAATCAAACTCGAGTGTTTAGTTTAAATGATTACGAATTTGCACTCGGTGAATAATACACCACTGAAAAGGTAGGATTTTTTCAACACTCCTTTTCCCTTATGCAGAGGTAAAAAGGTCATGGCACAGAAGATGAACATACGAAACCATATGCTCCCTTCTGCTTCTGTGAGTGGAAGAGAGCAGACAGCTGCAGATCACAGCAACAGGATGGATCCCCAGTAGGGACTGCCAGCTCTACCTTGGCTTTCAGTTCCACATAGAAACACTTCTCTTACCCTGGAAGGGCTAATTTATGCCATATCCCCTATGAAGACTTGGCATCCCTTTCTTTCTCTGGTTGGTCTTCCTACTGAGACTGCTACTGCAAAGGGCACTGCTCCCTTGCAAAAGTCTGTGTTTGCTCTAAGTGGCAGAGGTTAGCCTTCACCATTGGGGAAAGAACTGGAACCTTGGATAGATTAAAACTTCTAAGAACTTACTTTAATTTTTTTAAACAGCTGTTACCTGCATTCGATGTTTGGCCTTTTAAGCCTGATTTTGACACTGAGTGCTTTGCATTTGGAAGATTCAAATTAATTTCCAGCTTACTCAGTGATCATATTAACTATCACACAACCTCAACTGCTTGGCCTTACCAGTAGTGGCGTGAGGAGCTCTTGGGAGCAACAGCACTGGTGATTTGAGAGTGGATGCATCTTTTCCCGAAGCATCAATGAACTGATAATCAGTCCTAGAGCCTGCGCCCAGTGTGTAGTGAACTATGTTCTGTCCTTTGTTGGGACAAGAGTGGTGGTTCTGCAGACTCAGTGTAGATACAGAAAGAGTGCAACTGCAGCCTCTCAATAGCACCAGAGGGTACAGAGTGCTGACATCCCATGATACAGAAACAGCACACAGCTACATATGCCTTTGTGTCCAGAGAGTGGTTGCACCTGGCCTTGCTATAACTCACTTTTGTCCTGCCTTTGAGCTGTGTCTTGCATTCTTCACACACAGACAGAAATCTTGATAAGACATAAATTCAGAGACCTGAAACAACAATCAGGTTGCCATTAGAAGTAATTACATGGCCTTGCGATCTGGCCAAATTCTCTGCACCACTTTCATAAATCCAACCCACAGCTGAATATTTTCTCCTTGTCTTTTTCTTTCTTTCTGAAACAGCTGTGCACTGTTGAATGTCAATGGCATGTCCTCTTTCCTTCTCCCTTCCCCCATCCAGATTCCAGTATTTGACTGATAGACAAATAGATAGTATCTCTGCATAACATATATCTGAGTTTATAAAGTGATCTGGCCTCTCACAGGCTGAAGTCCAATACACTGATAGGTTACAGGCAGTTACCACTATTACCCAGCTTTGCTCTGAGTAAACTTATGCCTGGGAAACTACTACTTGCAACTTCCAACTCTGATTGAAGAAGTATTTACTTTTTTTTTGTTTGGGGTTTTTTCTTTAATGAGAAGCGAAAAGCCACATAGGAAGGAAGTGCTATCAAAATCACTGGCAGTCCATTAAGAGAACAAAAAAGGATTTTTACCCTTTCTAGTAGAACTAACTCAGCTATGGCTTTTAGGCATTACTGCTTCTAAATTTTACTTTAAAAACAAGTCCTGAACTTTACACTACTTGATTTTTAGTGAAATATTTAAGAACTAGAGAGGAAGCCCTGTGATGTGTATACAGCTTTTGAAAGGCATAAAAATGCTCCAGAACTCCTAGGAGGGGGTCTGCTAAAATCCAAAGTCAAAACAAAAATGAGAATGCTGTATGTAATGTTGCTAAAAACTAAAAGACATAACTTAGTAATTTTTACTATTTTTGCTAATTTTATTCATAGAAGTGCCTGTGGGCCAACAAGAAGTGGAATTTTAACAGATTAGGCACTGTTTAGACACAGAATGAAGATAATCCATGCCTTATGGATCTTAAGTGTAAATAAATAAGTCTGAAAAACAACAAGGAAAAGGGGATACTCTTAATAAATACTGTAAAAAGGGTAGTTCCCTTATATATTACAGCTTCTTTAAAACACATTTTCTTTGTGTAAAAGATCATAGAAGCTATTTTAATATTCCAGTGCAATGTAAAGCACTGGAAAAATATAATTTCTAGTTGGTTTATAAATTGTTCTCTATAAATAATAGGAAACTAGGAATGCAAAGGATCTCAAAAGTCAAACAGTTCCTGACCCTGCTTCAAGGCAAGATGAACCATACCTCTGATAGTCTGAAGGTCCTCAAAGACTGATCATGATGGAAATTCTGACATATTTCCTAGGTAATGTGCAAAAATAATATCTTGCATGAGAGAGTTTAACCAATAACCAGAAATTCAACTCTGCCAACAGCCTTTGTCCTGTGAGAAACACAAAGCAACCAGCCTGTACCTCCCCTTTGGCAGGTGCTGCCCCAAATTAGTCAGGTTATTGTCATTTGCCTCCTCTGCCAGAAATAGGTCTGAGGCAAAGGAAATGAGAGCTTTGCCTGTAGCTCCCATAGACAGATTTGTATTGTACAACTCCATACACCTGTATTGTAACCATCCCCACTCCCCAGAAGAAATTGGACAAAGAGGTTCAGGAGGCCATATTTTCCCTGGCTTTCCAAAATGCATTCCACAGCAAAAATGATGTTTTGACTGGAGATAATACTCAGAACAAAAGGATACCATTAGTACTACAAGCCAATTTTTCTCAAATGAGAAGCAATTTTGTGAAAGAAATTAACTGCAGGAAAAAAAGTACAGAGTTGGGGTCTGTTTAGACCATGTAGTGTAAGTAACGGAGACATTGTCTTACATGTGCATAAATCAATTATTTTTTTTAAAGCCTGGTTTGTTATAGTGGCCATAATTACATTTCTTTCAAGTAGTTTCCAGACTTTTAGAATGAGCTCAAATCTTAAAATTACACATTACAGTCTTACAAGCATTTGAAAATTAAAGAGGAAATGTAAGTTATGTAAGATCAATACTGTTGAAATAATTCCTTAACTACTCTTCCCATGGTATCATATTTGTCATAAGAATTTGATCCCCAAATGTGGTTGTAAGTAAAATGAGTCCTTTCTAAAAAGTAAAATACCTAACCAGCAATTATTTTCCTCTTTTTTTCTCCTTTCAAATCTATGTGCCTTTTTAAACCATCTCGTATTTTTTCTTCAGTATTTGGTCTTTACTTCTTCATTCAGACAGAAAAGTGTCTTCTGATGCTGCTGTCATCTGTGCCAGACTGACCTGTGGGTTGCTTTAAATGGATTTGCTCTGGCAGACAGCAGGGAACAGGCAGCAATGCTTGCTACTGACAATGTTTATCTTCTATGAGCTTTTCACTGGAGACACAATTTTTTGCTGGTATCCCATTGAGCAGGAGACATGAATGACAATGTATTTTGTCATGAAAAGATTTGTAGCCAAAGAGTTTGGGGAAGGAACTGCCTTTTGTAGCCAGATCTACAACAATTTAGGGAAGAGCATTTTGCAGTCTGAAGCTGGTAATTTGCTGTTCATTTCTGTGTTGTAAGGAGTGGTTCTTCCTGCCCTCAGCTGACTCTTCATTTTGCCTTGAGGATACGTAGTCTCTCTGGCAACACTTTCTGTAAGAACAGTTAGGAAATGAGCTGAGCCTACTTATGTAGGCTGCTGAGCTGTGGCTTTTCTGATATGCTTAGGTTCACAAATGATTTGATTCCCTGGAGTTTATTTGAAGTTTTTAATTAAAATTCTCTCCATTGGTACTCTGATTTTATTGAATGTGACAAAGATTTCTTGGGACTTGATTTTTCTTTAAAACCATGGTCCCTTTAGAGCCATCACATAGTGTAAAAAAAATTTTGAAGTGTGTGTAAATGGTATAATTTTAACAATATAAAGGAAACCCTTGGGAAAATGAGAATGTATTTTATTTTTCTGGAATTTCATCTTTGTGTGTCTGGTCTGAAGACAAGATGGTGAAGTAGGAGAGTTTTTACATTTTCTTTCAAGAAATTGTTTTCAGATATGAGTACCTTGTCAAGATATTTCACAAGCACTATTTTCACAATTTTGCCATACTTCTCTTTCACGTTGGGGGACCTCCTTCTCTGGGAAGGAGGCTATGGAAAGGAAAAAAAAGCCTAAGACATTTTCTGGTGGCCAAAAAAGACTTCAAATACGCAAGGTTTCTTCCTAAAGCAGAGCAACCAACAGTGGATGGCTGCTGAGGCCAAAGAGAGAGCAAACAATGGAGAGTAGGAAACTACACCCAACTTCTTACTGCCCAGTTGTGTAATTGTAGCTTGGATTCTGGTCCGTACTCCCAGTATAAGTTAAGATTTATCATTTTATTGGATAAACCATATCAGAACTGTCTTCTTTCCCTGTAGGTAAAGTTCCTGTGAACTCATTGAATCATTGAATCATTGAATAATTCAGATAGGAAGGGAACCCAGGGGGTCTCTAGTGCAATCTCATGGACCACAAAAGGACATCTATGGGAGCACACCATATTGGTCAGGGCTTTATCCAGCTGAGTCTTGAAAACCTCCAAGAATGGAGACTGTAACACTAATTTGAATACTGTAGACAGTAGATCCTTTACTGAACTTGTTACTGAGACCTGAGGATGAAGCAAAGGTTTTATTTTTAATTCAGCTTGGTTCAGCTGAACCTTCTACAACTCACGGCCATGCAGTCCAGTGAAAGAAAGGGGCTGAATACTTTCACTGCTTTCTAATGATGAAACAGGTTGTCTTTATCCACAGCCTGAATTTCTCTTTATTTCATCTGTGTCTATTTTTTCTCATCTTTCATTCATGTAGCACTCAGAAGCCTGGCTCCATCTTCCAAATAACCTCCCAGCAGGCACTGACAGGTTAGTGTTATGTCCCACTCAAAGCCATCCCTGCTCCAGATTGAGCCAGCCCAGTTCCCTCAGCTTCTTCTCACTGGACAAGTGCTCCAGCTCCCAACCATCTTGGTGGCCCTTTGCTGAGCTTTCTTCAATTGATTCAATGCCTTTCCTGTACTGGGAGTCTCAAAACTGAAGGATGTATTTAAATGTGATCTAACAAGTGACGAGTAACAGGGGCAATAATACACTGACTTTCCTCTTACTTAAAGGCTTAAAAAAGCCTTGGTTGCTGTTGATTTTCTTTGCTGCCAGTGGACACTCCTTGCTCATGTTCATTTTGCTGTCTACCAACACCCCCATGGCCTTTTCAGAACAGCTGATGCCCAACCAGGCATTTTTGCCCAACCATTGACATTTTCTCCCAGCCTGAATCAGGGCAAGGAGTTACTCTGCCTTTGGTGCAGAACTCGCATTTGTCCTTGATGAATTTCATGAGGTTGGCCCACTCTTTCAGCATCCCAAGCTCTTCCTGGAGGGCAGCCTTTCCCACCAGCCTTTTAAGTGTACCCCAACCTGCTCTCATCTGCAAATCTGTTGAGGAACTGTCACTCTGTGAACTCCCCCTGGTCATTGTTAATGATGTGAAACAGGATGTTTCAGGACAGACACATGGTACTATCCTCTGGGTAGAGCACAGCCCATTAACCACTGTTCTCTTGGCCTGACCATCCAATCCATCCAGTTGTCCACTCATTCAGACTGAAATGTGTGAACTCAGGTAAAAGGATGTTGTGAGAGGCAGTGTTAGAAACCTTGGTGTATTTTATTAAGCTTTTGTAAGGCTTGTTTAAGTCCTGACATCCATAAATCCACCCATTTTACTTTAGAAATGCTTTCAGGTTGGTTAGACATGATATACTCTAAATTCATGCTTAGTTTTCTTCAGTCACCTTTTTCATATGCTTAGAAATGTGTTCCAAGAGGACTTGCTCCAAGATTTCCCCAAGAATGTAAGTAAGGCTGTCCCTCCTGTAGTCTCCCAAATAATTCTGTTGGTCTTTTCTGAAGATGGGTACAAATTTGCCTTTCTGCATCTTTTGTCAGGCACCTCCTTTGATCTCTGTTACTTTACAGACCTTGTAGAGAGCAGCCTTGTAAGTCCACTCCGCTCTTTCAGGTGCAGCCTGTCTGGTCCCATGGACTTGCACAAGCTGAGTTCCTGCAGGAAAGCCCTGTCATGATTTACATCTGCTGCTGGTACTTCTCTTTCTCCTTGCACAGAACTCTGGGGAACCTTGCTGGTGAACGAAGGAAAAAAAGAGGGATTGAGCACCTAAACCAGCTGTGTCTGTTGTCACTAAATCACCTACCCTATTCAGTAACAGCACCTTTTGGTTCAGCTCTGTGGAACTTTTGTGCCTAGCTCTGTATTCAGGAGAATACTGTAGACAGTAGATCCTTTACTGGACTTGTTACTGAGACCTGAGGAGTAAACAAAGGTTTTATTTTTAATTCAACTTCATTTAGCTAAACCTTCTACAATTCATGGCCATGCAGTCTAGTGAAAGAAAGGAGTTGAATATTTTTTTATATAAGAAAGATAAGCACTTTCACACCTGTGAAGAAGTCTTGACATTGTCTTTATGTAAGCTCCTCTTATGCTTTGAGATTTTCTTGTCAGGTAACCCAAATTTCAAGACAGTGGTGAGGTTATGTTTTGGTGGACTTTTTCTGTGCTCTGAGTGTGGGCTGACAGTTGAGAATGTACACAGGATGTGCACAGGGGAAAAGTATAGGTCACCTGAAAATAATTAGTACTTTTAAAATAAGTATATTTCACACAGGGATCCGAGAAATGACTGTTCTTTGTGTTGGAGGTATAGCTCAAGGAAACAGAATTGTTTTCATAATATTGGTTTTCAAAGAATGTTGTTCTGCTGTTGTGCTTCCTCCGCGTCTTAAGAAAAAACCCCACCAACTCCTAAAGAGTATCACATTGACATAAATAACATAAATTTTGCAGAAAAAAATAGCTAAATATCTTCAATTGCAGCTAATATAATTTCTCTGATGCACAGACTGATGGAAAACAAAATACAAGTATACACACAGAACACCTACAACAATATGTTCAGGCAATTAAAGAAAATGAACAGTACTTCCCAAACTAAATATTCCAAACACATTTCATTTCAGCTCCTAGCTAAGAGCTCATCATCATTTGGGACTATGTCTTCCTGCCTAAACTGCTACTAAGATGCAAATTCTGTAACATTACTGACCTAACCAGAAGGAAATGTGCACTTGCAACCTGCAACGTCTTAATCAATGCAATTCCCCCGTCTAGTCAGTGACAACTATTTTTGAACTGGAATACCCGTCACAGGTGGAGGAGTTTTTGACAGATTTCAGACAGTAATGCACTTAGGTAATCATCTTCAGGGGATTTTTTTATTTTTTATTTTTTATTTTTAACAAATACAAGAATTGCAATTCTAAAACTCTGACAGTGTAGAGGAGCAGAAATAGCACAAGAAAATAATGCTCTTTTCTCTGTCTGGCCCACGACAGCCTCTGTTCTGTGACAATGGCAAAAGCTTGTTGCTTTAGAAGGTTGTACCTCTGCTCCTCAATAATAACCTTGCTAATTGTATAGTGCTGTATACAGTGGAAAGATTTTTCCTGACCCCGCAGGGAACTAGTGCTGTGAAGCATGAGATTTGATTAGCCTTATTATCTTAGCTTGCCCAGTTACCAATGTTGTAAGCTGCCATGAAATCATCCACCCCTTTTAAAAATAAAGCCATACTATTTGTCTTCATTATCTCCTCCCGTGGAGTTGAATTCCACATGCAAACAGACCTCAGAGATGAAAATAGCACAGGAATTAGACATATAGCCCTTTAACTCTGTAGGTGCTGTTTTGTTTTATTCTTTCATATTACCTTTACATGTAAATCAACATTCTCCTAATTATTGTGGATTTGATCATCCACCCCTAAAAAAAAGCTGGTTTTATTTTACCATCAATATTTGTAATCATCTCCATGGTCTTTTAATGAGTTCCTCTGAGATAGCTTGGAAAATTGTGTCATTTCTTAGAGATTTTGCTGCATTTGCTGGATCATTTTTTAAAATCTTCAATAATGTCTTGTGTACAGACATGAGATCAAACTGTACACCAGAAATAAATAAGAGCAATAAAAATAAATAAAAATCCCCCATTTCTTTGGCACAAAGAACTTCATTAAAAATATCTTGGATGGTGTGCCAGTGGATACATAAAAAAGTTATCATCAGAAGATTCCCAAATGATGATAAACACAGCAAAGAAGCTGATACTTTATTGTCTTAATTTACAGCCTATTTTAGAGTTAAGCAAATAAAGAATTAGTCTCGAGTTCCAGCTGTTTTAAGACTGACCATAACAACTTATTATCCAAGTTAGATATTGGTTAATGAAAGTACACATAACACTGGACTTTGCTGAGCATGCCAGCAATCAGTTTAAAACTTCCTTTGAAAATCTACACTGTTTCAAAGCCCTTCATTCTAAGTGCTCAACACCAGTTTGCCACAACAACTAAGTGTGAAAAGGGTAATTTAACTCAAAAGGAGCTCTTCTGTGGGTACATCTCATTTGTTATTAAAATTTCATTCGTTCATTTCGTCATTAAAATAGTAATCAGAACACTGATAGAGAACTCAGAATTCAGACCCAGAGTTCTGCAGAGCATGAGAAAAAAAAATTGGCATAATTGACACCAGATAATTTCTCCACTATTGTGGCAGTGCTGGTGCGATTACAGGTTTTGTTTTTCATGCACACAACTGGAACTGTAAGGGGACTGACAACCATATCATCCTCCTTCCCACATTCCGTATACTGGAGTGTCTGCTCCTTTAACTCTAACATCAGGGTAGGAGACCCAACAAAACCAAAACACCCTGGATAAAGACCTCTATCTTGTTACTTGCAGCACCAGCAGAAAGCTGTCACAACATTAGCCACCCTTGTCCCTGCAGCTTTACGAAAAGGAGCAGCAGACTTCATAGTAAAAGAAACCCTTTGCTTGAGTGAGATCTGTATCATCAAAGGCAGAGTTCAAAGCTCGGTAGAGTCATAAACTCCAGTTCTAGTGAATGCTAATCAATCAGCTCAAAAGTACAAGGGCTGGAGCTACTCTATCATACAGTCTTTATGCTCCCTGAATCCTGTGACTCGACAGAGACTGAGATAATCCCTGGCATAAAGCAACTCAGTTTTGGCAATATTCTAACTTATGCCTAACTGACCATGATCACTAGCCAAAAATTGCTGGGATGCAAGTCAGCCCTGGCCAGGTCCCCGTCTTCTCTGCCCTAAACTGAGGCTGTGTGAGGTTTGGCTGAAGTGCACTAACTGCCCATTAAACAGATAAAAGAGATTTACAGTCATTTTTGCACTGCAGGAATGGCGCAAAGCTGTCAGAACGAACAGGATCAGCAGGGTCCTAAGGGCCATCCTTGGACAGGGGATGTCAGCTATGAGCGGCACGTGAAGGTAAGTATTAAAGAGCCAAAAGGATATGATAATTCCTGCCAGAAGGTAAAAATCAATTCCTAAATTCTTTTCTAAAACAATACATCTCTATTTCCTCCCTGACCCTACTGGGTCAAATGGATTAAATAGTGGGCAAAAAATGGTGTGTGAGCATTTGGGACGCATTCCCTAGAGGGCTTTAATAGCTAAATAGCAGCTGCAGAGGCCAGAATGAAAGACGTTCAAAGGGTTGTGGAGCAGTCAAAGTACTTTGTGTTTAGATATTTCTGTTACAGTCAAAAACAGGCTCTCATGTTTCACAGGTTTGGATTCAAGATTTGAATAGAACTGTAATAAGGAACCTCTAAGTTTTGCAGTAAAGCAATTTTCTTTCATTGGCCAAGAAGGTAAAGTCAGGATATCATGAAAGATGTCAGCATAAATTGCTACAATCCTTTCTCCTTAATAGAATAATGCTCAGTCTCCACAAATGCAGGGACTGTAGGAGAAGTCAACAAGATGTTGAGTTGTGAAATACAGGATGAGATGACATTTATGTGTTTTGAGGCTCTAGTTCAAAAGATTTTCCATTAGAACCTCACACAAAAGTAAGTGAGGGGCAAAGGAGAAAGAATGATCTGGAGTTATTTTTTTGGGAGTGAAGATTTTCTATGCCTGTCAGTTTTTCCATTGTAGCTGCAGGAGTTCAAACACCGAAAGGGTGGTATAGGTCATTATGTAGCTTAGAATCCCTCATGCCATTTTAAGTTTTCTTTCAGTTTAATAAGGAAAAGATAACTGCTTGTGAAGCAAATTACCAAAAATATGTTCAATTTGGGCTTTTTTACTGAGAAATTGCAGGAGGGCTGTAAGCTCTTTGGACCTGGGGATGCATAATTCCATATGCTTGTGAAGCTCTCAGCACAGGGTAGCTACTGTAATTTGAAGAGTAAGTAAAAATAATTCCTGAAGGAATTTTACATGCTGGTTTCCTAAGATGAGGTCCACAAGACCTTATTTACTCAATGCAACTTTATTGGTCAATCTGAGAAAGGTTTTTCACCTGCTGGCTGCTGTTTCACAGTTTCTGTAATTATGCCCATCATATATGTAGGCTGCTTTTTTAAATATCTTTGATTGCATAGAAATCAGCTTGTTATCTGGTAAGAAAACACAATCTGAACCCATTAAAATGAAAATTGGTAACTGGTGGATTTTCTGTTCAAACTGCACTCAAATAGTTCTGTTTTTACTCCAATGGCTCCCAAAGGAAAAGCCAGTGTGAATTGCAGACAGCTTGCTGTGAAGGGTTAGCATGTCATGCGAGGCTATCAGGTATTCTCAAAACAGCAAAATTAAGCAGATTGCAGTCAAACTCTACACTTGGATTCAAAAAATTTCAGGAAAGTCGCTATGAGAAAGAAAAAGTGAATGAAAACAACTGAAAAATGAAGGGTTGTTTTGGATATGAACACTTTCTTTTCCGGGGCAATATTTACCCTTAGATAAAAACCAAAAAAATCCACCTTTAGTTAGTGAAAATTCTGAGTCCAAGAGTATCCAAAAGTGAGAGCCTCTGAAGAAGCAAAAGGCGAAAGCTGCTCTATTATCACTGCTCAAAACAAACGAAATGTTTAAAGCAAACAGTGACCACAAGTGGGGCTAAACCGTTTTTGCGGTGTTGTTTCCATCTCAGTGGTCTCGCAGGTTATCAGCACCAGGGGAAACTCCCCGCCTCCCCCTTCCCCTCCGCAATACGGGACTAGTGCCCCGCCGTGTTTCTCGCACTCGGTGACTGAGCAGGCAGCGCCACGTGTCACTCCAGCGTGTCCCCTGCGGGCTCGGACCGAGCCGGGTCCGGACCGGACCGGGCAAAGCTCTGCGCGCGGCGGGGCGGGCACGCTGCCCTGCCGCTGCCAGCGCTCCCGGCAGCAGGCACGGCGGCACTCACACACGCGTGTGGTTTTGCACGGACACACGTGTGTGCCCCCTCGCGCAGCTCTGCGCCTACCCCGGCACACCCACACGTGCCGGCTCACGGGCACGCGCACCCGCACAGGCTGACCCTTCTCGCCCTCAGCCTCCCGCACGCGCACGCGCACACGCGCACTCACTCACGCACTCACACTCACTCACTCACACACACACTCACACGCACACACACGGGCGGGGGTGCCGGGGCAGATGCGCGCGCGCCTCCGCAGGCGCGTCCCCGCTCGCTCCCTCCCTCCCTGCGTGAGGCGGCGGGAGCGGGAGGCGCTGGCGCGCGCGCGCTCGCGGGCAGTGGGCGGGGGGGCGGGGCGGCGGCGGGAGCGCGTGCCACAGCCACGCCGGCGGCGCGCGCCGAGGCCGGCGCAGAGCGGCGGCAGCTCCGGGAGCCCCCACGCTCCGGGACCGTCCATGGGGACGAGCGGCGCCCCCTGAGGGAGCAGGGGACCGGGAGCGGCGAGAGTCGGCGCCGGCCGGTGAGCTCGCGTGTGCGCGGCGCGGGCGGGGAGGGTTTGGTCCGCCCGCTTGTGCCGTCCCTCCGAGCCGGCGGGGAAATGGTGGTGGGAGGCGGGGACCCGCGGCCATCCCGGCCGAGCCGCCCGCCCCGGTGGCGGGAGCTGAGGCGCCCCGGATGCGTGCGGCGTGAGCGGGGAGAGCCGCCCGCAGGTAGCGGGGCCGGGCGGGCCCGCAGGGCGGCGAACATGGCCGGAGCCCGGGGAGGGGGATTTTTGCCCCCGGAGCGAGGATTAACCCTCCTCCTCCCGCCTCCGGATGCGTCCCCTGGAGACTCGCGCTTCATCTGCCGCTCCGGATAATCCACCCGCCCACCCTCCTTTCCCCACCTCCTTTCCCGGTATTTTCTCTCCTCCTGGAGATTATCAGGTTTCCCGCCCCTCCCTCTCCGCGATCCTCCGCCTCCCCCCTCCGAGGGGATTATCTCCCCCCTTCGCTGCCGGATTATCCCCCCCGTTCGCTGTCCCTGTCCCTCACTCCTCGTTTATGCTTCTCCGCAGCCTCGCCTCTCGGGGATTATCGCCGCTCTCTTTGGGGTGATTCTTCCTCTCTTGATCTCTGCCCCGGCCTTTCCCTGCCTATTTTCCTCCCGAGGAAGTCAACCCTCCCCTTCCGTCTGCCTCTGGGGAAGGGGACGAAAATGTGGTTGTGATCGGGTGGGCAGGAGTTTCCAGCAGTGCTGTCATCTCCTCGGTCTCTGCACGAGTACTACAGGCAAGTGGATGTAGGTGGTAGGAGAGGAGGCACCGGGGATGCATGTGCGGAGCTTGTCGCGGAGTTCAGCCTGTGGCATTGTGCTCCTTATGCAGGGAAATATCTGCACCCTTTCCGCGATGCTACATCTGATGGAGGTGAAGGAGAGCCGATCTGGATCAGTGCTTTAAAAAGACACGCATGGCCGAGTGGTAGAGACTGCACGGGGAAAAAAGCCAACAGCCTTCGAGTTTCTTTGAGGAAGGTACAACATACAGGAGTAGCATTGTAAGTGGGAGGGTGCTTGGTTGACATTGCTGCTGTCCGGGGGTCAAAGCTGGCTTGACTACCTTCTGTCTTGGCTTGCAATGCAGCTGGCTTAGGCTGTTGCTCGGTGGTGAGGAGGAAGAAGGCAGGTATCTTTTGCTGAGGCTCTGATGCTGATGTGGTTCATTACCACCAACATGCTGGCAGAGAAAAAAATTAGTGTGCTCCTAAAGTGGAGATGGAAGGTTCATGCCATGTATTTGCCTGCTGTGTAGGTTAGATCAATCTCTTATTGTAACCCTTCGTCTTCATGCTTGTGGGTTTCCTGGAGGAGAGTTGCAGATCTTTAGGCCATCTTGCAGGACAAGGCCCAGCATTATATCCATTAAACTTCTCCCACTTGGCTTTGACAGGAGGAGAGGCTGCGAGAAATTGTAGAGAGGCTGGGCAGCTATAAATAGATGTCAGACTAGAGGAGGCTTTGAAATCTTAGCATGCTGCTTCTGAACAGATAGTGTCTGTTAAACTGGTTGGTTTGACACCAGCATCATAATGTTTCCTTTTATTTCTGCTGAGGTGGTTGGCATTTAAGACTTTGTCAGGTAGCTGGACCATACAATATTTGCCAGAAAATTCTTTTCCAAAAAGACATAGACAAATTCTCGTTTACATGAAGTGCTGATAATTGGAGTCTGGTCTGAGCTCGTTTAAATGTGAATTTTAAAGGACCCTTCAAAGAGATCTTTAATTTCCTCCTCCCTCCCTTGAAATACTTGGAAATGATGATCTTACTCTCCTTAATTTTTTCTCAAAGTATTGCAATATATAGATTACTGGAGATCCATGTTGCTGTGACAAATCTGCAGTACTGAGGCATAGTGTCATAATGCTGGTAGCGTTGTTAGGTTTTTACTTTGTTGTTGAGGTTTTGGAGGTTTTTAATTTCTTTTTATTAATTTTTTTAATGAAATCTTTGACATCTAACCAAAAGTGTGTATGTTCAGCCTCTTTGGATTCTGAGTGCTTGCATTTGTTTTAGATCCTGTGGATCACTGCTCTTTCACTCTTTCAGCCTGTCTTGTCAAGAACTAATTAATATGGAAATTATTGACAAATATACTGTACTAGCTCTCCAGAGTGGTGTCTGTTCTGCTGCTGTATTAGTGGGCTAACTGCATACTGAAAGTCTCTAAAATGATTGAAAAACGGTTGCACTTTAAGTGCAATTGGACCTTTCTTGAACTGCCTTTCTTTTTTCTTAAAAAAATAATGGAAGCTATTAACTTAGGTCATTGTTTTGTTTTTATTTTTTGTTTTTAATATAAGAAAAATAAGAAAGGAAGTAATGGCTGGCTAATATGAAAATCTTAATGAAGGCTAATAGAGAGGATCAATGTCTGCAAGAACCCTGACTTTTAGATTATTTCTTATTCAAAGAATAAAATTTTAATCTCATCTGCTTTTTCTTCTGAATTCATGTGTATGCAAACCTCAGGAAGGTAGAAAGGAACAGAAATCTCTGCAATAGGAGTGTCTTCAGCCAGCATCAAGCTCCAGCTTGATATTAGGTCCTTGTGTTGGGTATTTCTGTGCGCAGAAACAAAGGTCAGTGATCTGGAGAAAACTTTATAGTACCACAGGGGCAAGCAAAAGACTCTTTAGTGTGTCTTCGTACAGCGACTCTGTGCCTGAATCATTCTGTTATTCTAAATATATTTTGTAGAAATTACGTACAGTTTGAATGCAATTTTATAGAAGTTCAGTGTCCTGCTTTAAACTCATGTTTTCTGCTATAATTACAGGTGATTTAAAGCTGTAATTCGGTGTGACTCTCCCAGGCTTGTTACTGCCCTTTGATGCTCTGTGCTGGACACTGATCTCTAGATCAGTGAGTCTTTTCTTTATGCTGTAGAAAAAGGGGAAGGATTTTCTTTTTACTTAAGAGACAGGTACACACTTGAAATTGTGATAGTATTTGCAATTGTACCTTAGGTGTTGCAGTCTTCTTCAGATAGGAAATGAATTACACTGTCTCAGGATTTGAAAAGATAAAAAACTCACACAAGTTCAAATAAAATGCCGTAATTTGTTTTGTGTTTAAGGTAAAAATGGATAAAACCTGGAATGGGTTGGCCTGGCTTATGTGGTGAAAATTTGACTTTTTAGAGACATGCTCCAGCTGGAGGGGCACAAACACTGTTGGACTTAGCTGTGTGAAAGTGTGAAGTAGAATATGATGGCAGGGTTAAGAGTGAGTCTGTTAGAAGGAAAGGGGTTTTACAGTCCACCACAAGAGAAGAAGCTTATAAAGGGTCCTGGAAAAGAGTGAGTTTAGTTCAGGCTGACCTGTGACAGACAGGCTAAAATACAGGTGTGCTGGTCACAAATGCTGTTAAAAGGGCTTATCTGATTCCATGGTCATTATAACCATTTGCAGCTGGATCTCACTACAGCAAAATTGTAGTACAGCAAAGCATGGTGATGGTAATGTGCTATGCTGTGGCTTAAAATTGCTTTTTCAGAGTAAAGCAAGACTGAATTGTGTGGTTATGGCTGATGTCATTTCTACAAGAATAATGGAGACAAAAAAAGAGGAAGGGGAGAGGTTAGAAGAGGTGTTTTTCCATGTCAAAACATTTACATTCTTATTTTGGGTTAATTAGAGTCACAGTAATTTCATAACCTGTGTTAAACAATAAAGAAATAAAAATGGGAGGCTCTCTACTTTTACCATCATGTTTAATTATTTTCAATATACTGAGAATGTTTCATATTAGCAACCATTCTGTGGGTTTTACACATCAGTTATTTAAAGAACTTTCTCTAATATTAGTGTCCACGTCTCATGAAGGCATGCGGAAATTAACAAGATACTGAAGTAAAATGACATTTCAGATTTACTAGCAAAAAATGTCGTTTAAGATGTTACTTATATATGATTTTTTAAAGACTATTGATTAGTTTTGCATTCTGACAGGCAACTGTTTGTATAGGGACTTTGTGAAATCTGTGCTGACTACAGGGAATGGCAGTGGTTTCTGCAAACTTGCGTTTGGGAGAGGGGGACATGACACATGAGGACACGTCACACATAAATTCTTTGCATCTTACACAAAATAATTGCTCTTTTGCTTACCTAAATCCCAAAGGTTCAAATTACTGTTTCAGTTAAATTCACTTTTCCAGTAGGTGGAGACACAACTGTTGATTTCAAGAAGCTTAAGCTTTTATTTTTTTATTGCAAACATTTTGTCAAGGCTGTTGAAATAATGAAAATTAGGACATAAGAAAAAGTTGAAATTTTTATTTTAAGATAGTTCATTTAAGCCTCTTTTACTGAAATAGTGTTGGCATTCAGATATTGTTTCTGTAAAAAGAGTGGCTACTCCAATAGTTTGGTTTTAATTTTCTAATTAAAGCCTTATGTCTGCCCAATGGTCAAATGTGCATTTATGAAAAGTTAAAGTGATACCTTTTTAAATATCTTAACGCAGGATAAAGGAAAGTAGATTGAGGGTAAATAGGCTGAGGGTAAAATGACTTGGTAAAGTTTTTTCATGAGACTAGTGGTGCAGTGTAGGGGAGCACTTAAGTAAATCAGCAGGGGAATAAAGGAAAAATATTGGCCGTTCTGACTGTGTTATTCAATTCCTTGATAATTTTAAAAAAAAATATTAGATTCCACGTTCATTCCTTAGTTGTACAGAGATCTGCACACAGGTATCATGTGAGAGGTTTTGTATGTAAAATATGTCAACAACCTTTTATGTGATGTTAATTTTATTTTTTAACAAGTCAGTGGGCCAATTGGTAAGTCAGCCTTTATATATCTTCTTAAAATTCCACCCCATGCCTTTCCTGATCCTCTGTTGAAGTTTACAGAAGTCTTTTTGGCAAGGTGAAACTGCTTATGCAGCAAAAGTTCTGGGAAGACAAACTGTAGTCTAGTGAATGAAGTGAGAGAAAAGTATCATTTCTCCTTTCCAAGCCCTTCTGGCTTACTGTATTGTGAGCTTTTGTGCTGTAGCACAGCACAGTATTGCTGGACAGAAATTGCTTGAAAAATACTAAGTTTGCTGTAGTCATGCAGCTGCTTGCAGCTTTACGTGCATCTTTTCGGTTACTGGAAGGAGGTGTAATTAACAATTTAAAGTTTAGTTTACGCATTCTTTGGTAAAGAACATGAGGGCAGGGAGAAGTCAGTAAGTGAAACTTAATGTTCATGGAGCGTGATGGTAATGCAGTCATCTGAATTAAAATCAGGCAGACAGTTGCGTTTCCCAGATCTGCTGGTACAGCTTTGCCTCTTACACTAGGTAGGGTATGCAACAGCCAAATGGGATGAGCACAGCTTGATTTGGTCACTTCTGGCCAGTGAAGCTCCTTTATATAGATTTAATCTGTGCAGTATTTAAACAACGTCCAGAAGTATGTTGCTTGATGTAGTTGGCATCTGTCGTATGTCATCTTCCCTCAGAGGATAAACTCTGTGTGTACACTGCTATGTGTGGTATTTAAAGCTGTGTTCAAGTGAGGCTTGTTTATGAAGTGAAACTCTGGTGATACTCAGGCCAGCTCTGATTTTTGTTTCATTCTTTCATATCTTTCTGTGGGGTGGCCCACTTGCTGCATGGATATTTAACCTTGGCATTAGCCTGTTGTGTGAGGGGAGCTGTCCACTGTTAGCTCTGTGATAATCTTATAGGTGTCTTGGCTCAAGAGGGATCAAATGGACGCACTACCTTTGAGCGCTGTGCTTTGGGAAGCAAGATAAACTGGTCACTAGTGTTGCTGGGCTTTAAACAATCCTTCTGTAACATTAGCCGGGAACAGGTCGTAAATACCGTAAGAGAAACGGTAGTAGAGCACAGAAGAGTTGGCAGTCGAATTGCCTCATGTGTTGGACACACAATTCGATAGGAGAAAAGCTCTCCATCCATCTGTGTGTCTGCACCTCCACCACCATTCTTCCACCTAGCTCCCAAGAGGTAGGTCTTAAGGATCCAGGCATTGCTAGAAGTCTTGCTGTTTGGATGGGATAGTAACGGGGTGTGTGCGCAGGTGAGGAGGGTAAGAGGATTTGGATGTCGTTACAAGGTGCAAGAAAGGTGTTTTGTATTTAATGATTTCCAGGTGTGGAGGCCGAACGCGCCGGGTCTCCTCAGAAAGGCGGCTCGAGCGCGCCCTCCCGTGGCCGCAGCGGGACAGCGGCACTGGGGTGCGCCCGGGGCCGCCGCGCTGGGCGGGTGCCCCCTTATCCGAGTACACTGATAAATCAGCCGGCGCTTCTTAACGAGTAAGTAGATAAATACATAAAAAGAAAATTCTGCTGTAGCCAAAACGTGATGCAGTTAGAAATCTTGCTCTCACAGTTGGATCAAAAAGCGATTCTCCCGTCCCGTAGTCTCTTAGTTGAGGAGATCGGTGCAGTCTCTTTGCTGGAACTGTTTGTGTTGTCGCCTGGAAGCACGCAAGTTTACTGCTGAATGGAATTTATTAGCTATGAATTGAAGCGTGTGCATTTAACTGTCAAATCTTGGCAAATAGCTCTGCAAACAGCACAGACTAACTAGACAGCAGCAGAATGAAATGCGTGGTTCTTACCAAGTTTACCATACAGTTTTCAGTCTTAGGTCATATTCCATGCTGTTCAGGAACACAGCAGGGGCCTTCTGAAGGAAGAACTTGTTGGTACTAATGAGTAGGAAATGGAAAAGAGAAGGGTGGACTGTTCAGTAGCTGGACTCCTAATAAAGTGAAAGGTCTCAAGGTATATTGTCATAAGTAATTTGAGATTTCTAAGGTAACTGAATACTTCACAGATGATTTCAAGTTTCTACTATTGTTTTAATTTGTTTCTTTTTAACTGTTCAAAACTTGAGCTTCTGGCTTCTACTAGAGATTGGGTTTTTTTAGGCAAGACATCAGGTTAGGCCTTGTTTGACCATACACCTTGTTTCTTCATAAAGCCACCAAACTATTTTGAGACAGTTTTGTATCACAGTGAGACTGTCAGAATGGTAGTGTCAGATCTTGCTATTAAATGGAGTTGTTGAAATAAAATACTTCATTAAGTAAGTTTGAGCTCATAAGAATATAGTATTTGGCTTTCTTTTTTAAGTAATTGTATTTGTAAGGTACTGACAAAAACCAGCATAGAGAAACTTTCAGTGAAACCAGTAGGAATTCTTTCTTTAGAGTTATAAGAACTAGTGTAATTACAAATTTGACAAGAACTTTTGTAAGAAGTTCCAGAGCAATTTGCTTAGAAAGTATGGGGACTATATAGAGAAGTGCAACTGTACGTCTGTTCATACTTGACATCTGGTATTATACAGTCATACCAGTTACACATATCTGTTTACCACTACCGAGAAAGATGATTATACAGAATGTGTACTTTCCTACACAAAGTTCTTTTCTCAGTATGTATGTCATTATGAAGGTTTTACACATTTCAAATAATAATAAAAAATAAAATCCCTTGGGCCTCCCTACCACAGGCGTAAGTGATTTTACTTTACAAATATAATTACTTACTTCCAGAAGGTAATCTCTCTGGACAGCTATAGACTAGTTTGAATTAGATTACTCTGGTTTTATCTCCAGGGTGAGTTAATACATTGAGTTTTATTTTTCTGTAGTTACTTGAAAATTCAGATTACTCTTAATGCTTGCCATTCTTCCGTATTACTAAATTGGGAGAGTTAAGAGTACTTGCATTTGAAGGTTAACATTAGGTTTTTTTCACCTGTAACTTTATTTCCTTCAGGTTGGTATCTGCTCTACTCCTCAGCTTCATATGGCTTATGTTGTATTCCTTTAGTCTCAGTTACAGAGTTTCTTAATTTGGAAATATTTACTTAATAAGCAGAGAGTAAGCACACTAAATCTTCCAGCTGTGACATTTAACCAAGTCTAGCTAGA
>JAWWEU010000081.1:32055242-32092638 GCA_035583155.1 Acropternis orthonyx
TGCTCTACTCCTCAGCTTCATATGGCTTATGTTGTATTCCTTTAGTCTCAGTTACAGAGTTTCTTAATTTGGAAATACTGGAAATATTTACTTAATAAGCAGAGAGTAAGCACACTAAATCTTCCAGCTGTGACATTTAACCAAGTCTAGCTAGAGCAATGTTTTTGTTAAATCTGTATTTCCAGAGTCCTACATTTGCAAACCTTTCAAGTAGTTTGGCAGTAAGCTGCATGAATAAAACAAGTTACTACTTTTACTTCTATTACAGAATCTTGGGACAGAAAGCCAGTCAGTATGAAAAAAACAGAGGAGCAGAGTCAGTCGTGGGAGATAGTCAAGAAAATGTTTTTCCCCTTTTCTTCGTGAACTTCAGCAGGAAGTGCAAATCTCTGGATAGATAACTGTGGACCACGGTGGTACACTAATTCCAAAATGCAAATGCTTTTATGAAAATGACTTGTTTGTATTTGGATTTTACTTACTTTAAAAAGTAGCAGTGCACTTGAGCACTAAATGAGAGAAATGTACAGAGATGAATTTGTAAGTGGACATCGTTGTTTGATAATATAGTGCTGCTTTGAAATAGAAGGAAATCTTTAGTGTTTGGAGGTCTCAGGACACGGCTTCCTGTTTGTGTTCAATACAGGACTAGCCAGGGTATCTGTAGTGACAGTTCATTTTAGTTCTGTAGTTGGCATCTGGTGTCAAAATGCAGGAGTGTTATATACTAACACAAGATTTGTTTAATACAACATTAAAGGATAAAATTTATTGCTTGCATTGTCAGTGAAGTCCTACAGCCTAGACACATAACATGAGTCCATTGCAAACCTGAAAGTATTTGGGTGCTCTTCAATACAGTAGGTTTTCAAATAATAAGACCTGTCGTTCGGTCAAACTGAAGGTCCATCTGACTCCTTTTTTCAGCATGCATTGCAACTTCTGAAACCATTCAGAATCTGTCAGGAGCTCCTGTTAACATTATGTCTGAGCAGATTTTTCAAGAAGACAGAAGACATGGATGGCTCTTGATGAGAAGGAGCTGAAGCCAGAAAATTTAGTGTCTGGATAGCCTTAAATTCAGCTTCCAGATAAGGATGAGGAAACATAAAATGGTCCCCTAGTGCCTAGGCATCATTATCCAAAAACTGGTGAAGAATTTCATTGTACTAATCTGCAACAGTGTCAGAATCCAAAATTTAATGCGTTGTTCATGACTAAAATAACATCTTATGTAAATGCCCTGGGCCTGCACATTAACAGCTTCCAAAAAGATCTGATAGCTTTGCAGAGGGGATTGAAAACAAAGACTGCAGAATGACTGATAATGCTAAAGGTGTAAGACTTGAAGGTCTCTAGAAAGTCCATCCCTTTGCAAAGAACAGTTGCCACCCTTTCTCTTTCAGTGCTTTTCTACAAATCGTTAGGGAGCCAGTATAAATGCAAGAGGATGAGCTACAATACCAGATGCAGGTTTAACAGCTGTAGGTATTATGGCTGCCTGTAAGAAAAAGATTCCTATTCCCTAATGCAGTGAAGAAAGACCTTGCATCAGGACCTTTCTCCTGTTTGATATGATCTTGCTTTGTGTTAAGGTGTTACCCATTTGAGCTGAACAGAGTTGTTGTTAGCAGTAATGAGTTGGGAGTCCTTTAAATGCTCTTTAAATAATACAAATGTTTTATTTTGTATGTGTGCACGACTGTACACATATATGTATACATAAGTAAAAGGAGGGAATTTTTGATAAAATATAGTATACATACATGTATTAAGATGTATGTGTGTACATGAAAAGAACACTTGTCTGTAAACAGGAAGCCCAGCATCTGTGAGCTGTCTAGGAAAGCATAAAATGAAAGTAAGCATACGTGACATTTCCTCCAGGTTATCTCCCAGAATCTGGCTAATGTTTAACTTGAAGATTTTATTTTTCAACCAAATTAGGTTTGTGGATTGTTTATGTCATTTGTGTTGTGTCCTTTTGCTATTCAGGATGGCTTCCATTTCAAAACTAGTCTCAACTTTCTAATGGACTGGTATTCATACATAAATTGCTATTGTGCACTAGAGATCTGTTTGATTAAACATGAGAAACTCTTATCCTTGGATTGGGTTACTGTTTAGTTTCTTTAAATAATTGACATGGGTTTTCACTGAAGTGCTTGATAACTGAGATGTGATATGTGTATCATTGTAGCCTACTGTGAAGATTGAGCCAGTACTAGTTCTTGTTTTGGTAACACAGATGGTGGCAAGTGTGCAGCAGATTAATGATTACCCATATATTAGTTTAGGAAGCATGTCAGACTGACCAGGATACCCACAGATTGTTCTTTGGTTGGGCATTGCTCCATTCTGCCTAATGATGTGTCCAGGTGAAACAGCAGAAATAGATGTTTAGCCTCCAAACACTGGAGCCTGTATGCCTGTTTACATATTTACCTGCTCTCTAGAAATCTGACTGCTGTGGCGCCCTGTGTAAGGTGAACCTAGCCTTGGCCAAGATCCTGGTGTGGCTTTAAAGTTTATTCTACTTTATACTTTCAGTGTGAGGTTTTAATAAAAAAAAGGTACAGAGTGATGGGACTAAAGGGCAAACATTTTAATAGTTTGTATTTTGGCTTGTTTGGTCACTGAGCACTTTGAACTGACGTGTCTGTGCTGATAACAGGTGGTCATCTGAAGCTAAAGGGAAGAGGTCTGGAAGTACTCTTTTAAGTTAGACTGACAGAATAGCATCCTGTGCCTGGCAGCATCTTCAACTTATCTGTGGAAATGCATAGGTAAAAAGGAAACAGATCACTGTTTCAGATTGCTGTGATTAAAAACCATTCTTTCTACAGTCCCTCTTCACATTGTCCTGTATCTGCACTCAGAATTGGGAACTAACTGTAGTAACTGGTTCATCTTTCACTTACTTCAGTAATTCTATTATATTCAGTATCACTTGGAAACAGAAGTTTACAGTAATAAGCAAAGACTTTTAAGCTTCTAGATCAGTCCTCTGATGACAGTGAGAAGGATGGAGTTGGGAGTTCTAGACCACCTTGTGTTAAGAGTGAAACAGGAGATGTATTTTGTTCAGGGAAATCAGCTTGATGTGAGATCTTAGAAGCCAAGCAGTGATTTCCATACAGAATAATGGTGTAGTGCTATAGTTTCTGCTACCTGTTGGAAATGTGTCAGGGACTCAGAGACATGTAAAGAGCTCTTTCCTCTTGCTTTTCAGTCTGTCATCTTTTCACTTGTTGGTAAAAGCCAAGGTTCTCATATTTGATCCCTTCATCAGTCAGTTGAAGAGGCGATAAAGAAGCACTGTCCCAGTACAGTTTTCTAAAAAAGTTTTTAGAAATACTTTTTCAAGGTAACTTTCCTATTACCTTTTAAAAAGTGTAATCACTGGCAAACCCCTAGTTTGGCCTAAGTAGAATGTGGAAACTCTCAGACTTGACATATGTTGGGAAGTCTTGAAAAGTAGGAGCAGTTCCATTACCAAGAATTTGGTATATGCTTTTTAAGGTACTCTTTCTTCTTATGAGAAGAGATTTCAGTAGTGGTAGGTAAAACAAAAAAATAATTATGTGGGAGGTTTGGGGGTTTTTTTGTTTGTTTGGTTTTTTTTTTAAATTTAGTTTAGAAATAATGCAACAGTGGAATTCAGAAAAAATCAACTGACTTTTCTTATCCCAAGTTGCACCAGGTGAGCAAGTTTTACTCTTATTATTGGTATATCTTGCTCAGAGAAGTGACAGTGGTGTAGCTAAGTTCTATTCACAAAACCAGGTGTAATAAGTGAGACTTGATCACATTTGTATTTTGCTGAAGAAATAGATAATTTGGGAAAAAAATTGACAAAGTACAGCATGCATATATTTCATATATAGAAATAGGAGAAAAAAGAGTAAAATTTACCAGCTGTACATTGAATATTGTCTTTTCAAGTGATGCCCAAAAATACTCTTGTGCATCTGAAGATGTTGAATGCATCATAAATCTCAGCTAATATTATCGAGAATTGCTGTACTCGGTTATCTGTGACCAAAATTAGAATCCTGCTAGAGCTTCTGTTACCTAGTTTTGAGAGTTCATTGGCAGCTTCTGACCAAGTTAAAAAGATGAGGAAGGCAAAAGAAGTGAGAAGTCATGAGGATTCTAGATCCTGGCCATCTTATTTTAAAATAGAATTTAAACATGTTAGGAAATCCTCCATATGCTTATAGCACAGGTTGTTTTTAATCAAACTACTCCTTCGTTTTATGCAGCTAAGCTGCCATTTTGGTTTTAGTATGTACTGTTTCTTAAGCATATGGATCTACTTAGGAAACAGGATGGGTGCTTTCTTGGGAGAATGGAAATAAGCAGAGAATGAAAGGATGGTGGAAAAAATCTTGTGTATATATGAACCAAATAGGTTAATCAAGAGTTATACTGTGTGACATGTCACAGTTTGTACTTAAGGAAATATATGCAAATACCTCTTGTCAGCCTATTTTGAGGGGATCTGAACATATAAACCTGCGAATGAGTCTTTCATTCAAGTAGGTCACTTTCTTCCTTTTTGCTCTTTTGTTTTTTTCCTGGCATAATTCCCCAAGCCAACTTTAGCAGATGCCTTAACTTTGAAGTCACAGGGGCTACTTACTTTCTTGCAGTTGAACATACAGTTAAATGTTTTCCAATAATGTTTTAGCAAATTCCACTTCTCTCTAATACTGTCTAACCCAACTTTTTTAAAGGCAGCAAGCTTAAAGAGTAGCATGATGAGTAGCAAGTTGAACCTACCCAGCTTTGGGAACCTCCCTTTCTTTCTCATTAAGAAAGAAGCATAATTTTATCTTCCAGGTAGAAGTGCCAGGTTCTCTACATGAAGTCAGGTGGAGGTGGTGACAGTCCCGTTTAAACACCCCTTCTAGCATAGTGTAAGCACTATGTTTTACTGCTAGACCATGTACAAAAATGACAGACCAGGTGTGGTTTCCTGGGCCATCGGTTGGAACATATCATAAGACATTTCACATTTTTTTCTTTTTCCTGCTGAGCCACTCCTTTTTCTATATCTAGTTTTTCTACCTTCATCATAATGTGTTGTCTTTTTTCCAGCCATTTTTTCCTCTTTTATTCAATAAATTTTTAAATAATTCACTATTAAATAAGTGTTTAGGATTTTTGTGCCTCAAACAAAATTTTACTTTTATTTCTGTGTTGGAGAGATGACCAACTTTTCTGTGTGTGGTAGGGTTTAAATTTTGGCTAAATGTTTTAAACACTGATGTTGGGGTGTGTGTGCATGCAGGTGTTATGATGGCTAATATAAATTGGAAATGTACGGAAAAAGATGACTGCAAAAAAACCCATGAGAGATAATCTGACACTAAGATGATCTTGAATTTCTGCATCTCGATGGTGATTGAACTCATTAAAATATATTTTCCAGCCCTTCCAAAATATAATCCAGCAAAAACTTTTGAAGGATTAAAGTCAATTTTCAGAGAGGCATTGTTGTACAACGTGTAAGAAGTGCTGTGTCTGTAAGTTTGTTTGGAATGCTCTTATTGTAGTGTGTGTCTTTTGTGAATGCTATTTTCCTTCCTCAGAAGTCATAGGAGACTGTGTGTTCATTGGCTTTGCTGTTAATGCTGTAGATTTAAGTAAAAATGGGGAAAACAGGAATGTCTTGGATGTAGTTGCAGTGATATTTCCATGCTTCAAATGTAGAGTAGAATCTTGCAGCTCTACTGCACTAGGAAATTTCTGATGCACAGTGCACTTCTCATTTTGTCAGTCTTTGTATGGTTTTGCTGTATCTGTCATACAGAAAAATCTGTATCCACCTGTTCTTAGAAACTCCCATGACTGAAGAGCAAGGCTGATAGAATTACTATACTGATTTATTTATTTTATTAAGTCTTGAACTTAAGATAGTCTTCCTGATAATTTAAAATGAGAGATCTGACATATGTGCACATACAGCACTGTGTGAATGTTCCTTTATCATAAAAAGATACCTGGTTAGGTTCAGGTATCTGTCTGGAACAAGAACTGCGTGCTGACTGATGGTCTTCATTAAAGAATTAGGAAAACGGAAAGATAGTGCTTCGTCTGTAAGTCTTTGGTAAATATTCTTTAGGGGAAAGGTTCTACAGTATTCTGTTGTTAGTATTATGTTCAGAATGGATGAAAATATTTTTCAGTTTGTATTGA
Organism: Acropternis orthonyx; assembly: GCA_035583155.1. Taxonomy (NCBI): domain Eukaryota; kingdom Metazoa; phylum Chordata; class Aves; order Passeriformes; family Rhinocryptidae; genus Acropternis; species Acropternis orthonyx. The sequence continues at coordinate 32,061,447 of JAWWEU010000081.1, forward strand.
AGTTACTGGTTTGCACACGAGACCAGGGAATTACAGGGCTTTTTGGTGTGCTCTGCTTTAACGTGTTTGATATGCTTACAATTAATTTATTAAGCACTGGAAGATCAGTTTTGAGCACGTGTGAAATTTACGTAATTGCATTGTGAATTTCAAGTACTTAGAATGTATATAAAAAAATATCTTGAGTCTGTTTAATTCTTTGCCCTTTCAGCCATAATTTAATCCTATGTTAAGCCAACATGATGCATGCTTGATTGTATCTTTATCCTTCATAGCCTTTGATGTCCATTGTTCTGGACAGGGGGATGGTAATTAATTTGTGAAAAGAATTTTTCATTACAGACACCTGGCTTCTTTTTTGAACTACTGGCAGGAGCTCATTGAGAGCAGTCTCTTTGGTATTAAAAGGCAAGTGTTGATTCCTTGTGTTTTAAAGTTGGCTTGTGTGGGTCTGAAATTCTGATACTGTGTTTGGAAAAACAGAATCTCTGCCAGAGTTTCTGCAATTGAGAAAGCTTCTTTCATGTTTCAACTACTTTGGTCACTGAACACAAATTCCTTCTTATGGCATCAAGTGTGATTGCTATTTTCTACCATTACAAGTTGCTGTAGGGAAATACTCAGTGCCATCAGTAAGCTTGATTTGTGGAAAAGTTGTTATGTTAATGAAAATAAAAAAATACCTTTCAAAGCAATATGGTATTATTACTGCTAAGGTCTCTTCCAAACTGAGCATTCCAAAGGGAGTTTCAGCTTGAAGATCTGATACTTCTAGTGAATCTCTCTACATGCAGACTAATTATAGTAGGTGGACCAGCAATCCAGTGAGTGCTTATCAGACTGCTGGGCTAGTGCCTTTGTTAGTGTGCCACTGTATGTGTCCAGGAACAGATGTTCTGACAGTCTGCCTGCATGGGAGTTACTTTTACTAGAGCTGTTTGTTCAAGCTATTTTCCCCTCTTTAGTAGGCAAAAAAGCAAGCTAAAGTCCAGCATGTGACCTTACAGTTTTGCCCACACATGTAGCTGACTTGCAGGGATGCATGTAGCTGAGTTATCAGGTTCTGTTGATTTAGGGAAGTGCAAGCCTGGGCTGCTTAAAAATATCAGCTGCTCTCTGAGTCGAGACAGACAGCCAGATTCTGTCCTGAGTGCAGGACATGACAAGTGGAAGGTGTACAGATCTGCTGGGGGCCATGTTAACAGACAAAGTCTCTTGAAAAGTCGTAGCAGAATCAGGATTTCATTTGGACTTTGGGCATGTCTTCAGGAACAGTGTAGTGGAAAATGAAAGAGATATAGTTGGTTATTTGAAAAATAACAGGTTGATTTTCTTTCTACAAAGAGGAATTTACATTTTCTGAAAATGCATTCTTAGACTGTTTTGTTTCAGACATTTCAAAATTCTGAAGAAGAATGCGGCTATTTGACTTCAGTGCTGAATTTACTGGAGACAATGACTACTCCATCTATTTCTTTCTACCTTGTGTGCTGCATAACCTCTCTGCCGAGCTAGGACTTGTTTTCTCTATTGCCAGTAGTTATGAATGTCATTAGTGTGTTTTTGACCTTGTAACACCCAGGGAGCATTGATATCCTAGCATTATGGAAAAAGACATCTTGCCCTTTCAAGTTTTCTTGGGAATTTGAGGGGTAGCTTCATGCTAAATTATTCCTCAATCTTAAAGCTAGTTGTGTCCAAAGAACCAATTTATCTGTAGGAGGTTAAACTGATCTCTTTTTATATTGCTTTCAAGCCCAATACTCTTCTGGGAAAGAGGAATTTAATGGGGAGTATAATAAGCAGAAACTACCATGGATGGGACTGACTGCTCTGAGAACTCACACAGTGTGATGAGACAGTCCTCTCAACTGCCATGCTGAAGATGGCTGGCAAAGCAATTGCTCTTTTCCAGGTCAGGACCCAGACTTCATAAAACCTTCTTGTGGAAAAGCTGAAACATGGAAATATTAATCTATTGCAGTGAAATTCCAAGGCTGGGGACAGAGAATCAGGGTGCCTAACTTACCATTTCTGATTGTACATGGGAGTACTTTAATAGGCTATTTTGGGAGTCCTCTCCACTTCTTTTTCTGTTGATGGCATTACTACATGGTTCTGGCTACTGACACCCAGGTAACTGAGCCTCAAAACTTGTGTGAATCTGAGAGGTTCTGTTGTCAAAGACCAGTGAGGTTCTTGTTGGTACTAGTATCTTCTGCTCTTCTCTGCTCCCACCCCTTTCTCTGAGACCCATAAGCAGTGCAGGAAACAACAGGACAAAGGACTTGCTTGAAAACCAAGAAAATTGGCTTTTGTTGTTTCAGCATAAATAGGTTTGAAGAGAGCGTGTGTATGAACTGCTTTTAAGAAATAGCAATTGCAGTTTGAACTCAAGAAAGACATTATCTTAAAACTATTTCATTTTTTCCCCTCTGTAGACTTTTTTATGGTTCAGATGCAGTCAAAAAGCCAAGTGCCATCACGACCTTATTTTTACAAGAAAAGATATTATAAAAGAGATCCTGTAATAAGGAAAAGATGTAGTTTTAGACATCTCTACTTTCAGATTTACAGCAATTTGCCTGTCTCAGAAAATGATAAAAAGCCATGACAGACATTATTCTTCACTGAGATTTGCAGTGGTGTGAACTGTCTAAGAAGAAAAGTTCAGCTGTCTTTGCATTTGCCAGTATTTCTTTTGGGGGAAAAAACACAATACAAAAAGAAATCCCCAAAAATGCCACATTTGAACTGAAAATGTGCAGAACTTGGTTTGTGCAACAGTGGTTGAGTGATTTGTGTAATGTGGGTGAGTGGAGGTATATACTTGAATAATTACTGCTATTAAAGAAGAGAAATAAACTGAAGTGAGACTACCTGTGGACAGCATGAAGCTCAAGTGCAACCAAGGCTTTCCAAAGAAAGAGTGGAATGGAACGATGTTTAAAATGCATTGTGTAATTAGAAAAATTGTAACTATTTGGTCACAAGTTATCCACTGTAAGCCTTTACTTAAAAGTTCTTTGGTTTTCCTTCAGTTGAGGTGACAAGGGTATGTGACAGAAAATTCAGAAATTTCTAGGCAAAACTTAATGAAACCAAACTTGGTATTCTGAGGAAATGGAGTAGAAAATTTCCAACATGTCAGTATGCATCATGTACGGTTTTGAAGATACCCTTTGCAGTTTCACTGCCTGTGCTCACCTTACACAACACAGAACACTGTCATTCAGGGTTTACAGCAGTAAGTTGGAAATTGACTTTAAAGTGAAGGTGGTGAACATTCAAAGTGGCAATTTTCTTAAAAACATATAATTCTTAGTGCAAGCTGCCCCAAGACCACTAGAAGAAACTTTTCCCCACTGTTATTGTGCCTAGATATTCTTAAATTGAAATTAGATTTCCCACTTTCCATTAAGCATTTGCAATCATAAATAAATCCAGATAGTAGTTCGGAAGGTGAAACACATGACTAAGAGCAGTGTGACTTACTGCATGGAGTTTTACAGTTCCCTTCAAAATATGAGTATCAAGGTGATCTTTTTATCCTTTTCCAGGGTTTTTGAACATGTGCTTCAAAGGATTAAAGGAAGGTGACTGCTGAGGATAATGAATAGGAAATTGTGTAAATCTTGACTGTGTTAAATTGAAAGAAGGGTTTAGAATAGAGTCTCTTAAGAAGGAAAGGACAGAAATGTAGTTTGGGCATTCCTGCAGGTCAGGTAAACATTTAACATGCCATCATGTTTTGCCATCTCTGTATCAAAGTACAAAGGTTTTATGTGTTATTTTTTCACTATTTAAAAACATCAGCAGCATTGTTCTGCAAACAAATTTGGAAATGCCATTTTCTGTCCACTACATCCTACTAACATTCTAAGTGTGTTTTGGAAATTTTCATCATGGGTAAAGGTTTACCTGTGTCCTTAGAATAAACAAGAACTTCCATAAGACAAGGGTAGTCAGGTAAACATTTTTCTCTTTTACTGTTGCAAGTCACCCTGAACTATAACATCATTAATTTAATGAATTACTTTTATTGCTTCCTAGTAAGTTTTAGGCAGAGATGGAGAGTGCTTACATGAGAGAGATGAGTTTAGAGGAAGTGGGAGCCTTAGAGTTTAGGGATGAACTTAGATGAAACTCAGGGAAAATAATCATGTAAAATTGAAAACTGAGGTCCTAGGACAGAGATAATTTAATTTAAGTTTTATAAATTTTGCAGATTTACTCCCGTCTTAAATTTTTCACCTTCAAACTGAGATGCAGTGGAAAATTGGGTGAAATTAAGTAGACTGAATTAACTGAAAACTTCCTTGTGGAAGTTTTGCGTAGAAAAATGGGCTAGATATAATAATAATATAATCAAATATATTTTTCATTCTTGATCAAAGAATATGTTGAAATAGTCTAAATATTTTCTAAAGTGCATTAATTTACTTTGTGCTCTAGAAAGCTGTCTTATATTTGTTTTCTGCATCTAAATTTATTGAGCAATTTTCAAATGTTTGTGTAGCATCTGTAATAGAACCTCAAGTATTTTTAGGCCTGCATTGATACGGATCTAATTATATATTCCAATGTTTTGGGTTGGAAAGGATAATTTAATACTTCATAGTAACAGAAGCTTGAAATAGGGCATGCATGAAATGTTAATATATGACTGTGATGTGTTAAAAGAGCATAGGTGTAGCTTTTGGAGTGGCTGAATCATAATGGAACAATCAGATTTTGAAAGTGCTGTGTTTGGATGCTTTCATTTAGAAAAGCATTCTGCTGTTATGAAATAAGTCTCTGAGAATGTGTTATAATACAACCTTGCTTCATTTGATATCAAAACTCTTCATCATAAAATTCCTTATTGTTAGAATTCCTCAGTGTCTCCTACACTTAAAGCTGTAGAAGGAAGTTGGATTAAAAGCAACAGTAGCATCTGGATGATGTGTGGTTTCTGGTGGATTTTGTTGTCTAAGCATTTTCCCTGAGCAAAAGAGGGTCAAAACCAAAGTGCCAAAAACTGATTTGAAGCCTAAAGTAATAGTAGTAGACAAAATATACATGCAGTGTTTTCACTGAAGAAAGAGGACACTTTGCTCAACTGCAAATTTAAGGTTTGGTGAAGAGTGAGTTTCAAAATTATCTATACTGTTTTGTGACAGACCAGTAGACTGAGCTGACAGTATGATATAACTGTAAGGTGGACAAAGTAGATCTTATTATCTATCTATATCACTAGAAAGGGTAGTATTAATGGTAAGGCACCCATGAGACTCCCTTTTGCACAGTTCTGGTTGTGTTGAACTAAAAGTGCAGACTGGAAGAGGTACAGGGGAGTTTTGCCAGGCTTGCTTCTTTCTCGTCAGTATAGGAAAGGAGAAATTGCCCTTTGTAGGGCAGAAAATTGCCCTCTTTAGGTTAGAAGAATGAAAATTGAGGCATTGTTTGCTAGATGTGAAAAAAAAAAAAAATATGGTTTAAGAACAAAGACCAGAAGGAATTGTTAAAGCCTCATTTCCTATTAACCAAGATTAAGGGAATGCCCAGGTATCTGAAGTGTGGACAGTGTTGAATGATCAGATGCTTTCAGATGGAAGGATACAAATACTCCTGACATGCAAACTGCAGTGGAACCAGCAACATCTGTGGTAATCAGATTCATCATAGGTCTCTGGAGGTGCAGTGTTGTTACTTTGCTATGCAGTGGAATATCTAATTTTGTTTATTAAAAGTACCTTGTCTTGTTTGCAGATGTCCACAAACCGCCTTACAAAATATCTCTGTAAGGAATGTTCCAAACCATGACATTTACACTGACAGTAGTTTGTTACAACCTGTGTGAATTTTAGCTTTCTTCTTTGATTATGCCTGTCTAGGGTTCCTAGATGAAAGTGCAAATTGTTGAAAAAACATGTTCATAGCAGAACTTGAACCAGTTGCTGTCAAGCCACTTGGTCTCAAGTGGGGCAGATCATGCAGCTCACCTTTATCCAGTATGACAGTGTTGACTGGAGACCAGCAACAAGTTGCACGTATGGAATACTAGGAGTGGAATTCTGCTTTCCTTTTGGAAAGGTATTCATTATTTTCTCTTCAGTTCTAATTTTTGGACTTGTGTGAAGAAGGGATCTAATTGAGGAAGAAATCTTATTTGATTTCCAGTTGGCCTTAGGCTGAATTTTTGAATGGGACAAAACTGTATAGATAGTTCTACATGAATTTGCCTCAAGTTTTCCACCAAGAAAAAATTGATTTTTTTTGTTTGTTTTGTTTTGGTTTTGGTTTGTGTCCTAATTACAGAAGTTGGGACTAGTTTATCTCTATGTGGGTATAACCGAAACTGTGTATTCTACACCCTCTGTGCCATTTCTGATGAACTGCTAATAATGGACCATATGCAGCTGCTGCCCAGGCCACACCTGACCCCTCAGGCTACACACTGGGTGTTAAAGAACCCTGTGAGACAGGGGAGTGTTTCTGTCTTCACACCAATGACTCAGCTGTGATAACTGCCCTCCGGGAGGCATTAACATAAGTAAAGACCACAGTTACATACCCACAGGAGCTAACGAACTCCATTCTGGTCCTACCCCAGGGTGCTGGGCTATAAGTCTGGTTTTTGTGGGTTAAAACCAGTTTGTCTCTGTATCACTGTATTTAGTGTAATCTCTTTAGTAATTGTAACTCTGACTTGTAACCTTTCTTGAGTTGGGTTCTTTTCTCCCTCTGGTTTCCCTTTAAACCAGCACAGTTTGTTACATATAGCATGCTCCTGTGGGTATATAAGTCTTTACTTATGTTAGTATTTTGTCAGTTCTGCTATCTTCAGGTTCTGTCATCCTGCAACAGATAAATAATTTTGAGTCTTGTGGCAGAAATACAGAGATTCATTTGGAAGGATGCACTTGCTTTGTTGCATTTGTTTTGCTGGCATTTTGGGCTTCATAAATACACCAGAGTGACTGCAGAGAATACGAGTTTCTTCATCCAGCTGCTGCTTGCAAATTGTAGGGAGGATGATTGATGTGATGCAATAACCTCAGCCTATTGTATAAGTTCAGTGGAGTGCAGGATACATCCTGAAACTTTGTTGAATTTGTACTAAAACTTTGAGTACAAAGTAGCGTCTTAGACTGCACTTTCACTGAATGTGTTTTGCCTTCTTTTAAAAATCTGCTTTAAAATATCTCCAGTATCTGAAATACTAAAGTAGTTGAAGAACTAAGGTAGTACAGTCTTTCTTCACCAAAATCGAAATTTCTTCTGGGCCGTGTCCTAGTATTCAGTTAAAGTACAGTAGTCTTAGTGTGACATCAACATATACTTTCCTAACATCCATAGCTAAAAATGAAGAACACACACACACAAATAAAATCAACCTTTAAAAGAACTTCTAGTTGACTTGCTTTTACAGTTTGTGCTGTATGATCATTAAAGATTTTGCATTAAATTCCTTCTGTATTCTTTTGTGTACTTGTATGTGTGTGTATGCTTCCTCAGTTAATCATGTCTGTGTCTGAAGCTTGCATTGGCCTTTCTCTAATTAAGAAAAGTCAGAAAACTTGGTAATACCTAACATCTGTATAGGCTTATCTTCAAAGCATCAAGCTTAGTGAACATCAAGTTAAGTTAATTGCCTTTATACTTCGCAAAATATTTTTCTTCGCAATCCTTTCAGAAAAAGAAGTCTAACATAGTTTCTACAATACTGGATTTTAGTGTATCTATATCAATATCTTAGTGTTTGTCATGGTACATATATTCAAATAACACTTAACCTTTTAATTCTGCTGGTTTTGGAGTTGTGATGCTTTATTCCCTTTCTATCTTTGCTGAGATATTTTTTAAATAGAGCTTTTCCTTCCAAAAGATGCAGCTGTGAGGTCCATCTGTTCATCAGAAAATTTGTGTTTCATCTTTTTTTAGACAAACTTCACATCCTGAAAGAAGTGTCTTCAGTGTTCAAGATGGGAAAGGGTTGTTCGCTCTTCCCCACAGCTTTTGTGACCTTCACAGTCATGAAAAATGGGCATGGAAGATGTAGTTGAGCCAGGTTTGATAAGGGTAGGGACTGCTTGAGCTTATATTTATAGCTGTGCTAAAATAGCTCCACCTTGGCCTGCCAGTAGACTTGGAGAAAATGAGCTAAAAAAATTAGTAAACATTTCTAAACATTGATATTTCTTTTCAACATGCAAAAATTCAGCGGGCAGAATTAGAATATCACCAGTTAGACTTTTCCTCCTTCCTTTGCAAATTCATTGCCCTATGTGATTCTGCAGTCAGTAAAGTGTGCATGCTGCAGACAACAGCTTCCTTCATTAAGCAGTCTTACTGTCTTGCTAGAGGAGTTGCACTGTACTGCATGAGGAAGGGGTCCTGTTTGGCAAAGGTGCCTGCATGGTGTTACAATGGGCTGCTGCCCAGGAATGTCTGAGTTAACGTGGCTGGCTACAGGGCTGGAGCTGCACTGGCCCAGTTTGGCAATGTCTGTCAAATACTGGATGCAAAGTGGGTGCTTGAGAGCCCAAGGGCTGTCATACCCTACTACAATCTGTAACGTGTGTGGGATTCGGTGTAACTACTTTGTAACCCAGTGCAGGTTCCTAGCAGAGGACCTGCAGTGCCCCTTCCCTTCTGTAGCGAGTCTCTGGAGCTGTTGCTGAATGTGGTGATCTCTGCTCATGGATACAACTGCTGGCTGTGAAAACACGAACATAATAATGTATGTACTCACTGCATAGTAATACTTTCCCAGAGACTTCTGTTAAAATCTGGTTTCTGAAATTTACTCTAGCAGCAGAAACAGATGGGTTTGTTAGTCTTTTGTATATTGTTGGTCAATAATCTCTTAGTGAATGAAGTTGTTATATGTTCTCAAAATGTTACCTCATTCATAGGTACTCCTTTTCTAGACTGCCAAAAATGCTATAATTTATAACTGGGGAGAGAAGTGGCCAATATAAAATAACTTTTTTTCCTTTGCTTTACCTTAAAGTATGAATCCGTTATTTTAAAACCATGAACGCAAATGGCAAAAAGTTAGTGTTTTCATTGGTTAAGGGCTGGAGAAGTTGCAAATCAATTTTCTTTTGTCTGAGCTTATTGGGTGTCCTGTGAAGCTTTTTTTTTGGCTATATCCCTCTTGAAAAGGTTTTAAATCACAGAAGAAACTATTTCCAAAGTTTATGTATGTGACAATATTTTAATCTAACTTTCTAGACTTTCTGTGATGCACCTGCCTCACCAAAAGTCCTTGAGGTATTTATTATACCTTCCAGTCCAGATGAGTAGGCCATGTGGAAATAAATATGCATGTTTATTTAAATATATTATACATAATTTTCTTTTAATTCCTCTTATTTTGTAAGCTTGGAGACTAATAAAATGAAACTGAGCTACAAAAAAAAAATTTGTGCAAGGTATTCACTCTGGAAAGCTTTAATTTTCCCCAGTGAGTGACACATTTTTCTTCTGTCTACAAATCTGGAAAATTTATTTAAATGTATGCTTCCTCTTTCCTTTCCATAGAATTAATATAGACAAGAATTAGGCACTGAAAGAAAGAGTAAAATCAAGTTTAATAGAAGAGTCACAGTTGAGAGCTTGGTGAAAACCTGTCTTTTTCTTACAAACACAAGAAGAGAAGAGTTATCATAGGATCTTTTACTTTTATTTGATCTGATTTACTATTGTAAAGTACAGTGTGTAGATGAAACCTTTGAAGCATCCTTTGGTTGTCTGAAGAGCTCTTTGTGAATTAGGAGAAGTTAATTATGGTTAGTAAATTTTGCGTTAGTAAGTGGGATTTCTGTACTCTTACTCCTCAGAATGCATGCTGTTTGCCACAGAGATCCATTAACATGTCTTTGCCCCTTTTCTGTATTTGACATTGGGGTTCAGTTGATGAACTAGTTTCCCCAAGTATGGGGTCATATGCCTAGTGGGATTAATTGTTCAATGCATGTACATGCAGACCAGTATCTCCTGCTGAGTCTTGCTTGAGGCTTTAAACTTGCTATGGTTATGAAGGAAGATGTTCTTTGAAAATTGACTGTGGAAATTATTCTACATGTGCGTGTGTTTTCTCTGTCATCAAAGCCAGGGGCTAGAGTGGAGAGGAACCCATTGTAATCTTATTTTCTGTTAGGAGTCCCAGGTCAGGCTCAGTTCTGTTGTCACTGTTCCCTAAGAATGCCTTTATTTCGACACCTTGCCTCAGCTGAGAGCCTGTTTCTGCTGTTGGGTTCCTCCTGTTGTGTCTGGAGGCTGTCATCAGTGTGTGTTTCTTGTAATGTGAGTGTGTTCCTGGATAGTTCTCTTAGCCATTGTAGTCATCCATGTCTATCTCATGCTGTCCTCACAAAAGCAAATCCTTTTGTTTTGTGATGAGAGTTTAAAGTCTTACATAGATGGGTTTTTGAATTTAGAAAAAGTCTTGTCTTCCAAGAGAGAAGGAGGTGCACAGTAGAGCTCTTGAAGTTAGTATGTTCTTAGTAGTTTCCTCTAAAAGATGGGGCAAGAGAGACCCGATTAACTTTCCACTGAAGAAAAAGCACACATTTGCTTTTTTTATTGGACACCAAAGTATTCAACAGTAAGGAACACTTCTACCAACCTGGTTTATGCAGTTTGGTCATGTAGTCCTTATTCTACAGGGCTTTCTACTCCCTCAGTGAATAACTTCCATCAATGTTTCAAGGGCAGATTTGCCACAAAAGAAATGGGAGGCTCAAAAGGCAATTTTTGATGGGATATTTAGATTTGGCAGTCTCTAAATTTCTTAGTTCCACCTGTTTCTTCCTTGACAGGACCTGATCTTTTAAGTAAAATTTTGCTACATAAAGGCTTCCATCTTCAGCTTTCTTTCCTACTGCTCAAAGATTAGATACTTCTAAAAGTGCTAAGGTGGCTTTACCCCTGGAAAGAAAAGAGTGAAATTGTTTAGAAGACTGCTACTTGAAATTCCATGTGTATCTACATCATTCTGGAAGATTATTATAATTAAGCCTGGAACCAGCATATCTCCTGCTGTTTGTTTTTTAATAAGATCTTTTTCCCTAGAAATGAATAAACAGAAGCCTGTTGAATAGATACACATGAAGAGGGTCTATAATACATTTCCCAGAGTGTTTTCACCTCCTCTCTTCTCTCCCCTTAAATAGTTTTTGGATAAATCAAATTGTTTGAAAGTACATGTATGAATATCTAAGGCACATGTAGGTCAGTATGTTGCTTAGACTTCCAAAGCTATTTTCGCATGTAAGCAAATACTAGCATTTCGCATTAAATGGGAACTATTTTTGAGACTGGCCCATGACTTGCATAATAAATGCAAAATACTGAAATTAAAATGCTTAGTCTAGTCTGTCACGAAAAATACCTATGTATTTGTTGCCTATTCTTAAATAAACCAGCTGACATAATTCCTGTTGGAAGATGCTCTTGGTGACTTTTTGAAAAATTACATTTCATTGTGTTCTGAACTTTTTTGCCAGGTGAATGTAAAGCAGTGAAACATGATGAAGCATATAAACACAGTGAAACATATAAATGTCCCTGTGCCTACCATGTGCTAGATAACAGGTGCAAAGACTTTGTTGAAAATCAAGCTTTCTCTCCTGTTAAAATTTTTTTGTTTAACATCGTAGCTGGCTAAAATAAAGGGGTACTTAACAGTATTATTTTTTATTCAACTACTTGGAAAGGTCTACCCTTTAAAATGGGGGCATTAGCTACACTGAGGCAATAGGGAGCCTCATACAGTGTTCAAACGTAAACATTTCAGGATGAGTAAAGGTGCTTTATCTCGATTTACTTATGCCTGCCTCTTTGTTTTGCTTTCTAATATTGTCGCAACACTCTTTATGGCTAAGAAGACTCTTGCCGTTATGGCTGTGCCATGAGAGAAGGCAACCATCAGACACACAGCAATAGGAAACTGTTCCTGAAAAGAGCTGGTTTTGGTTTTTGATGGCTTGGGATGCAAGTCTGCCTTTGTGGATTTTTTAAACTCTGCATGTTGATAACATTGGTTGCTGTTTTCCAAGAATACTGAAATATACTTGTAGTTCTGGTGCTAGATGTTTGTGAAACCTTTACTGAATAAAATATTAATTTGAAAATACCCTGTCTACTTGCACAGAGCTTGAGAGACATTCTTATGAAGCTTAATGTTGGTCTTAGCAGTTTCTTGTTGATGATAAAGTTTTTATGTAGGGACTTTATTTTTTAATTTGATCTTTCTAAGATAGGCACAGGGTTAAGTAACAAACAACTTATTATCATGGAGATCTATAAAGAATGTCTTTATTATGCATGCCTTTGTCACCAACAAGTGCTGGAATTGCAACTAGCAGTTGAGATGCATGCTTTGACCTGAAGGAAGCTTTATATTTTCTCTGACTTTTTATAGGAGCAAAAGGCTAACCTGAAATTCTTTAAAAGCAATTTGTGTAGCTGTTAGAAATGTAAAGAAAGCTTATTAGTATAACACAGTATTATGCAGCACCTAGTACATGACATAAATAGCCAAGAAACATCTGTCTACTTCTGCAGGTATTACAGCTTGCATGACTTATACATTAAGAGTCATGAGTCTGTAACTGGAAATTGAGAAAATGTGAAACAAGGCAGTTGCATCTGCAGCCAAACTAGTCAAGGTGTAGGACATACCTAGTCTGAGAAAGTTGTGACTGTTTACAGGGTAATTTGGTGGCTTTACGTAATGTGTGATTGCTGATGGCACTTTGTCTCTTATAAAGTAGAAGTAATACTGCTTCAAAATCTGAAAGCCTAACATGTCATTTTCCCTCCTACTCGTGGTTTCACAGAAAATTCACTTTTTGGAAGTGAGAAGTAGGGCTAAAACACATTTAAAATAATGCAGTCTTTTGACATGCACTGCTGTAGTTAAAATGTGACACATGAGACAATTTGATTGAAAAGTCAGTTCCACTTGACAGAAAGAATGGCCAGATTTTTTTTTTTCTTGTGATGGAATTTTCTAGAAAGAATTGAAATCAGAAAGTAGGTGTTGAGAAATGCTGTTTGTTCTGTTACTGTGCAGTATTTCATAATAGCTTTCATTATAAAGCAGTGAGGAAAGTTAAGGGTAAATTCCTGTGTGGGAGAAGGGGCATATAGGCTTTTCTGATTCTCTTGGTATATACTGCTCTGCAAGATGCAGAGCACTGCAGAGCACAGTGGTTGTTCCAAGGCTTTTTACCTTGCTCAACAGGAGATTTTGTTAATATACCTTCGTATGTGTCTATTTGATCATGCACATATAACTCTCAGGAGTTCAAAAGAATGCAGTTACAAACAAGAACAAAGTCTCCTCAGGACAAGACAGCTGGGGTGGTGCGATTTTCTGACTTTTTCTTGGGCAGTATTGTTCACTCACTCAAGTTGCTGCCTTTCTCTCTGCAAGTCTGTAGATAGCCAGGACAATCTGCACTGACGGTACTGGGCAGGCACAATATATTAATCGTTGCAGGATATCTTTTCCATTGCAGTGTGTTGTGCGATCAAGTGGGTGTTAGCATCTGCACTTAGTGCCAGAGTGCAGTAAGTCAGATCTGGTTGTAAAGGACTATCGGGGATGGACACAAGTGTCCCCAAGGTAACAACTGCCTTGGAAGCAAATTTTTCGTTAAAAAAAATTGTTTGGGAATTACGTGTTCATTTCAAAACCAGGGAATCTGTCTATATGAGCATTGTAAAACTTGCAGTTGGCTGATGTACATGTGATGGCTGGAAACTTCTAAAAGTGAGATTAAATGAGTAGTGAATGAGTTGCTATTACTATATTTGGAAGATTATGCATACTTTACATAGTTTGTACCTGTTCGGTTTTTTCAGTCTTTAAGTGGTAGTGAGTCTTGAAAAGAATGTGCTGGGCCTGGGTTTAAGTTGTTCGTGGTGGTAAGGATTTGGATAGATCCTGTATTTCCGTCTTTCAAACACATGCAAAAAAGTTCTTTTTCTATTCTGTTAATTTGTTTTCAGTAGATGTATTTGACTGCTTAACATCTATAAAGTAAATATTGTGGTATTCCCCAGAGCATTTGCTCCTCACAGAAGCCTGTTTTGGTCAGTACTTACTCTCTGTTTTTGTTTTGTCAGCAGCCATGCAGCAGGTCTTAGACAACCTTACTGATCTGCCGACATCGACAGGCGCTGAAGAGATAGACCTGATTTTTCTTAAAGGAATTATGGAAAACCCTATCGTAAGATCACTTGCTAAGGTATTTAAACTTGCTGCTTTGAGTAGAACCTGGAAATAGTTTAACTCTTAAATTATTGTGTGAACGTTGAGTAGGGATTGAGGTATTAATGGCTTTCATGCATGATATGTCTTATTAAAAGAATTGAAGGCAGGGTTGAAGGTGAAGATTTGGTAGAGTGTAATTTCTGTGGACACTGATTAATTGTTATATGAAAGATTCTAGAGGAAGAAGAAAAACTCAGAGACTACAAAAGTAATGTGGTTACATTTTTTATGAAGAAAAAGTCAAAATACTTGAAATTAGAAGCAGTTGAATTTAATGTAGTCTTGTAACCACTGTTGTGTACAAAACCAATATGCCTTCTGACTTCTAGCATTTTTGCCAAAAATGAAAAGTGAGAGCAGTAACCTTCTTTTTCCCCATGGCATAAACAAGTTTTCTTTTTGTCTTTAGCTCAAAACTACTTTCTGATCAGCCCAGGAAAATATTCTCTCTATGCACTTTCCTGGATCTCAGACTAATGCTGTTACCTTTGATTGTCAGCTCTCCATGGACTATCCTTAGTTTTGGTTTTGGGTTGCTAAAATCTTTTATTTATAGAGGTTAGCAATCAATTATAAATATGTAAGGTGATACTTGCAAAAAATCTTTGGACTCTGTAATTAAAATGTAGCTGGTCTTACCAGTCAGACATGCAGTCAAATATTGTACACTTACATTCTTAATCTTACTTCATAAAAATAAGCTCCTTTCATGAGGAAAACCCTGTTAACTTAAATGCAGCTGTCTCTTTAATAGGAATAGGCATCTGAAAGCAATTCCCTCTGGACAGGTGGGAAATACTCTGTACATCTAAAGGATTGTTGTGCAGGGATTTTGCTTGATATAAAAATCTGGAAAGGAAAATTTCTCCTGAGATTTCATAGAAGAATTTACTTCTGTTAGGTTGTTAAAAAAATTGGTTTTAATTTGAAGACATTGCATAGTAATAAACTTAGAAGTAATAGAAGTGCCTCATCTGCTGGTGAGATGACTGTGGAGGGAAAGATTTTGTACTAAATTTACTAGAGTAAGTAAAAGCAGTTTCATACTGAAGTTGGAAACAACTCTTTAAATATCTGCATAGGTAATTTTTAATTTAATATTTGTCATGAAGAAAATGTTAATTGCAAAGTCTTTTTTTTCTTATCAAGAATTTGGCTTTAATGGCCAATTACAATTATGTGGAACATAATGACTAGTAGATGTAAAAGAAGTGCTTGTAATGGAAACAGACTCTTAACTGTACACATGCTTTATCTAGAATGCTGTAAGATTTTAGTTGTGTTCACATGACATGATCACACTCATATTTTCTTTTGTAATGATTTTGGAAAAAATCTTGGTCTTAGCCAGCAGATCTAAATAAGGATAAGTTCAAAACACACTTCATGAAGTGTATGTAGTTCATCTATATATCCATTTTTCCGTAAGAATATGTAAAACTTGTTTTTCTATTAAAAGAGCTAGTTTTAACAGAATTAGTGATTCTCAGAACCCTGAGATGGTCACATGATTTGAGCAGAATCATTTCAAAACAGACCAGAGTAATTTTAATGTTCCTTTATTAGCCAATTATTAAAACTAATCATTATGTAAAGTATGCAGTAAAGGACAAAAAGAAACTTAGGGAAATATGCCACAAGCCATACAAACTTATTTTTAATTTTCAGTCCTTAAAAAAAAAAAAAAAAGAAGGCGAGCAATAAGCATACTAGTTAGTTTATAATATTTCACAGTGCAAAGCTTGGCTGACCTTTTAAAATTGTGTTAAGTTAATTTCACTCTTTTTCTGTGTAGAATAAAGGCATCAAGGTAGAAATTACTGATCTTTGTTGGGATAGTGTCTTTGACAGTGTCTTTCCATTCCTCAGTGGGTGATAGGGGGAAAGGGAAGTAACTGTAATCACTGTTTTTCCTGTCACTGACCAATGTTTATAGAATCATAGATAGTTTGGGTTGGAAGGGACCTTTAAAGCTAGTCCAACTCCCCTGCAGTGAGCAGGGACATCTTCAACTAGATCAGGTTGCTCAGAGTCCTGTCCAGTCTGACCTTGAATGTTTCCATGGATGGAGGGTTTGCAACCTTCCTCTGGGCAACCTGTTACAGTGTCTCACCATTCTCATCCTAAAAACTTCCTTCTTTGTATCTAAGCTCAATCTACCCTCTTTTAGTTTAAAATCATTATGTCTTGTCCTATCGCTACAGGCCCTACTGAAACATTTGTTCCCATCTTTATTATAAGCCCCCTTGAAGTAGTAAAAGGCTGCAATTGGGTCTTTCCAGAGTCTTCTCCAGACTTAACAACCCCAACTCCCTGTCTTTTCTGTGCTGACATTTGTGTTCAATCCTAACTAACCTTTAAAATCATTATGCTTTTTTGAAAATAGTTGTTGAGTTTGAAACATGCATGAATTTTGCTCAGTTTTGCTACTGAACTGCCTTATCGGAATTCTCTTCTCCTAGATTGTTAACTATACTTTCAAACCTCAAAACTTTATCTTCTTTCTGCAGTCACACTGTTGCTTTTAGCATTGTAGAACTGTCTACAGCATACCAACTCAGTGCCTAACTCAGATGAAGGAAACATCTTAGGAATAATCTATAAAAATTGAGTCCGGTGTTTAGGATGTCAGATTGTTGGAGGCAAAAGCCTTACTATTTGGACATTTGGCAAATCTAATAAATATTGAATGCACTGAAAGACTCAATTCAGTATCACTGTTTCTGAAATGATGAATTGAAATGAAAAAAAAAATTGCAGTATGTAAGTTAGGTATTCTTGTTTGTTTTTTAAATTATTCATACCACTCCATATCCTGCTACTCCTCAATATATTACAAGGTCAGAGGTTGTTCACTGATAAAACTTCCTGTTCCCTAGTATATATATGGCCTTGATTTTGGAGTAGAGGGTGAGGATATTTGTAATTAGATTATACTGAGTGTTAGCAGTAGTATTTTAAAAAGAATATGTGAGAAAGAAGATAACACATATTCTCTAAAAAAAAGTTTTGCAGTTGGATTATGTTTAAAAGTCTTAAGATTTGTGGTTTTACTTGCTGTAAAAGAAGTAAACTTTAAAAGAAGGATACTGTTTACTGTATCTATTATGTACGAAATAGCATTCCCTTATTAAGGAGAATGTGTGTAGGTGCCAAGCTTCCTATGACTTTGTAATCACAGTCATTTGGTTTGTGTGTGTTGGTGTTGGGGAATGTTTGAAATGTCTTTATGTTAAGTTAGCCTTTCCAAAGTTTGATCATCAGTCCTGCAGAAATACCATTTTATAGATATGAAGTAGAATTTAATACTCAGATGACTTCAAGAAACAAAGTTTTCTGGTTTTAGCAAAATTTTATTTTAAGGTCTGTTTCAAAGCACTGATAAAGTAGAATTGCATGCATACCTTCAAATTATGTATATGTGAAGTATATATAGGTGACTCATACCTATTATTTGTTTGGTTTATATATGCCAAAGTGATTGCTCTTTTTTAAATTTCTTGTTGCTATGGTGTTGGAAATAACTCTATTTGAGTGTGTTGAGAATCTTAGTTATTTTTGGCCTCCTCTTTTTCCCTAGTTTTGTGATACAACACTACCTGTAATAAGTAAGTGAAGTATTGAGATTTATGAGATGTTTCTCTTGCTGCTCAAAGCTCCCTACCTTTTCAATGAATTTCAGTATCTGCAGTGTTTAGGAAAGGATTATATCTGCAGAAATAGCTCTAGAAATAGATGAAAAGTTGTTAAAGAATCACAGGGTAGTTGAGATTGGAGCGGACCTCTGGAGGGCATCTGGTCCACCCGCTGCTCAGGTAGGGCCACCTGATTGCCCAGGACCACATCCAGACAGCTTTTGAGTATCTCCAGGAAGTGAGATTCCGTCGTATCTGGGCAACCTGTGCCAGTGATCAGTCACCTTCAGAACAGTGTTTCCTGATGTTCAGACAGAGGTTCCTGTGTTTCAGTTTGTGTCCCTTACCTCCTGTCCTGTCACTAGGCGCCATGGAAGAAAGCCTGGCTCCATCCTCTTTGCAGAGTATAACTGTCAGTATTTATGTACATAGACGAGATCGCCCTGAGCATTCTCTTCTCCAGCCTGAACTTTCCCAGCTCTCTCAGCTTTTGCTCAAATGTGAGGTGCTCCAGACTCTTCATCATGTTTGTAGCCCTTCACTGGGCTTTCCAGTATGTCTAGAACTGGACACAGTATTCCGGGTGTGGCCTCACTAATGCTGAGTAACGCTCACACTTCTGGCAACACTCTTTGTAATGCAGCCCAGGATGCTGTTAGCTGCCTTTGCTGCAGACTTTTCTGTAGAATTTCCTTTAGTTATGCAGGGTTTCCTTTAGAATATGCTGTCCTCCATGGGAGGAGTCTGGGGTAAATGCTTCTCTTCCAGACTTTATTTTTTTTCTGAGCTCCCATAGTTCCTTTTTTGTCCTTCTAGAAGGTGTGCTTTTATGGAGTTCTGAAGCAGAAAAGATCTTGAGGTGTTATACTGTTCTGAGAGGACTGCTTGGTGTATATAGCATAGAGGTTACAGGCAATAAGAACATACAAGCTTCTCTGACAGATGTTGCTTATGAAGTTTATTGAGTCACATAATGAATCATGCAAAATCCTTCAGCAGTATAAAAATGAAATATACAGGTTATCCTATGTGTAATTTTTTTTAGGCTTTCCTGCTGAAGGTTGCACGAAGAAACTACTTCAAAAGTTTAAAATTGGAACCACTTGAAACTTATTTACAATATAGTCTCATATATTTAATCTTACAGGCTCATGAGCGACTGGAAGATTCTAAACTTGAGGCTGTCAGTGACAACAACCTGGAGCTGGTGAATGAAATTCTTGAAGACATCAGTCCCTTAGTAAATAAAGATGAAAATGTTGCAGAATTGGTTGGAATACTCAAGGAACCTCATTTTCAGGTGCCACCTTTTTACTGTATGTTGCCAACTTACTGTATCGGTGTCCACATATGGATCTAGGAATAATAATGAAACAAAAGCTGAACTGTAGCAAACCAGTAGGATTTTACTCTGAATGAAAGCTAAAGCAGAAACCCTGTGGGGTTATGAATAAGCTTGATTTCATTCTTTGATATCACCTCAAGAATATCTTCACTCACTGTATTAAAATCTACTGGGATTTCTGTTATAAATCTTGGACAAGTGTTTGCTTTCTATATGACTCGAGTTTCCGTAACATTCCCTGAAGGCTTCATCCTTAACATTTCCAGGTGATCTCAGTTCCTGATACTGAGCATTCTTCATTTTGGTTCAGCTGTTGGCATTCATACTCATCTGTAAGACAAGTGTAAGGTTTGCAGAGTGAATAAACATGACTCTTCTATGATCTGATCTGCACTGCAGCTGAAGTTCAGACTCTGCATCCCTCGCCCAGTTGCTCTGCTTAAGTGAAGTGTTGACATATGCTTGTCAAAAGCAGATGTTTTTCCATAGCTGCCGTTTTATGACCAGGTTTCGTTCTGACCCTTAAAGATTAGGGTTTGAAAATCCTTGCAAGATTCTGGCCTTTCTAGGCAGGCTTCATCAGACTTTAGGCTTAGTTATAGGTACCCTGTAGAAGAATATAAGAAAACCTTTTGCCACAGTACAAGTGAGCTTCTCTTGACACACTTGTGCAGTCATAGACATTTTTGGGGTTTAAACACACATTTTCCCTGAGTTTTCAGTTACAAAATATACAAACATAGCAATGAGGTGCACGGATAAACACTGGAAATGCTGTCAAGCTGTGTTGTGATCTCTTGGAAGAAGGAACAGTTTAAGATCTCAACTTTTGAGGTAGTAGCTCTTCTGAGTGATGACAACTCCACTGCCTCTCCCGAAGAGTGATATGTTGGCCTCCTGTCCAGAAAGGCATCATAGCTAAGTGATCAAAGACTATAATTTGGCAACTTACTGGTGAATAAACCTGCAAATCAGTCTTTGATCCCTTAGCAGAAATTGATACTTGAAAAGGAGAGGAAGAGTTTGGAGGAATTGGTATTAAAATGCAAAAGGATTAGAATTGGGGGCCAACTGACGCAGTGACAGACCTGACAAAGAACTGTTGTATTAGATAGAGAAAGTAAAGGTGAAAGTTAAAGAGGATGAATCAAAAGATGAAAAGGACATAATAATTGATGTGCTGCACTTTGAAAGGTGCTGTAGCAATGATTTCTGGACAGACACAGCAAAGACCAGAAAGCAGCTGGGCCAAGGATCTTTGGGTTGGAGACTGAAAATGGTTTGTAGGAAAGTGAGATCAAAAAAGAATTTTATTTAGCCTGAATAGCCAATACTGAGGCAAACCCAGCATTCACTCCTGTTCAGTGGTCAGATTTACAGAGAGGCACAGGATGATGATGGTGTCAAATACTGCAGTAGTTCAGGTTTAAGCAACTTAAACATGTAACCTAAAAGTTCCAAAGTAGCTGACAAACTAAATGTCAATATTTATGCTATTTCTTGTATGGTTTTTGTTGTTTGATTTGTAAGGAGCAGATGTGAAATTGCATATATGCTACCTTAAATTTACAGTTTTGCTCTGATCTTTTGTTAGTATTTCCTAATTGCACGTTAAAGGTCCATTTAACAAACATCTCTTCTGTTTTTCTTCCCTGTCCCAGCAGTAGCCATCTAATGAAAACTGTAAGGCTAGGACAAGCCAACAGTGATACCTTCCAAAATGTTTTGTGAGGATTTAGTGGTTTTTTTGCGCAGACTTCCGAGTGAGAGGTAGTATCATCCACTTGTGATTCTCCTCCATGACCTTATTCAGTTGTTTTTTGAACCTGTGTGAAAATCTGTCATTTACAACATCCCCCCATCAGAGTGGAGACTATGCTCTTTTGTTTTTGAGACTGTCTCCTGTCAATTTTGCTTAATATCCCCTTGCTTTTGTGCAGGAAGAGAATAAACAGTTTTTCTTAATCAGCTTTTCCATGTTACTAGTCATTTGAGAGAGCTCATTGTGTCTGTCTCAAGTAAATAAAATTAAGTGAAGCAAAGCTGTATACAGTGTGGATTTATGAAGTGGTGTCATAATTTCCATTGTATCTCCTCATGGCCTAAAAGTTCGTAGTGTTTGATTTGCCTTTTTAACAGCTGGTGAATGGAATAGAATAGTTCAATTGGAAGGGACCTACAATGATCATCCAGTCCAACTGCCCGACCAGTTCAGGGCTGACTGAAAATTAAAGTATGTTATTAAGGGTGTTGTCCAAATGCCTGTTAAACACTGACAGACATGGGACATAAGCCGCCTCTCTAGGAAGCCTGATCCAGTGTTTCAGCCATTCAGTAAAGAAGAGGAGACATAGAAGTGGGTTGGTTGTTAGTCTTGGATTGGTTTTGTACTGTTTACATCCCCAGGATACCGTTTCTGAGTTTCTTAGTTAATATGTTAAACTAGGATTGTGTTTTTCCTTGCAGTCTGTGTTGCATTTCATTTGCCTTGTTCTCACTCTGTTGCTAATGAAGTGCCAGCAGGTTAGTCAGTTGTTTTAGTCCTTGAATAGTTTAGCAGCATGAGCAAACCCTGTCATTTCACTTCTCATTCCCATTTCCTGGATCATTTATCTGACATGTCAGTGAATCAGCAGGTATAGAGCTGAGCTCAGATGCTTGTGGGAAATCCCCTGGTGACATGAAAACAAATAATACTGTATTCCTGGCAACAATTTTTCTGTTTTCTGACCAATATTTTCTTCCATTTGAGAGCCTTACTGCTTATCCTATTGTAGTTTTGTTTCTTTAAAAGACTTCTATGAAAAGCCTTACGAAAATTGATCTATATTAACAACTTTGACTGCTTTGTTGCTGTGCTTGGTGACTCTTCCAAGGAACCTGACTAGATTTGAGAAGGATGACTTCTCTTTATTAAAGCATGTTGATTCTTTCCCGTGATCTATTTTGTTCAGTCATTCTGTTTTTTATGCAGTCTTCTGATTTGTTTAGTATCAACATTAGACTTTATCATTTTGCCGTTTGTTCACTCTTCCTTAGAACCCAGTTTAAAAATTCATGTCATGATTATTGCATGCTGCTGCTTTCCCTATAGTGTTTGATGGGTCAGGGATGTATAAGAGAAATAAGCTATTTCTAGACCTCCCAATTTCATTTACTGCAAAACCTGGATAGCACAGAAGGACAAAAAAGTGCAAAATGAAGATAAAAGACTATTTGATGGCTAAGATAGTTAAATACTGCCCTGGAGAACTAACCTATTCATCACACTGTCAGAATTGGAATTCATTAAAAAAGTCTGAAGCAGCTTTAACTTGTATTTCTTTTATTTTACTTTCTAAGTGCCTGTTGTGAGGCCTTCAGTCTCATTTGCAGAAACAATGAGCACTTTTGGCTGCTGCATACAGGCTAAAATACTACTTACGTCTTTAAAGTATATCTGCTGTGATTCGATTTTGAAGCCTAAAATTAGAGCATACTTTTTGACCCTTAATTTTGTAGTTCCATTATCCATGGGGAGGCAGGCAACAAAACCAACTGAGATCAAAGTACTATTATTTTGATTAAGTGTTTTTATTTAACCAAGACAGTAGCTATGACTGCTCTAGAAAGGCTTCTAGGACAATTTGCAGACCAAAATGTGGATACAATATTCTTTCTAAGGCTTGGGGAAGCTATATGTCTCCCTGTCTGAAAACGAAACAGAAAATTACCTAAATACTCAAGAAATAAGTGCTATCCTTTCTGCCTCATTTGGTGCAGAGAGGCATATTCCAAATTCTGCAAGAAGGGAAAAGGAAAAACACATCAATTGCAATTATAGAAAATGTCATTGGTAGCCTTTCTCCAGTTCAGTAAATGTGTAAACAAGCCACCCTGACTCTTCTAAAGTTTCATGGGCACTATTGTGTAACTGGTTTAGAGGCTGATTCTGTATTTTACAAATGAATGGTGCCACTTTATCACAGTGTCACCTTACAGTTGTAACCTACCTTGGCATAAAAGTATCAAATGTGGTATACAAGTTATCAGTGCAATAGCTTAATTGAGTGCATCATTTAATGCTAAAAATATCAAATTACAGGACTTAATTTCTTTTACACATTTTTATAGTAGAAGATTGGGAAAGTACTAGCTTCTGGAGTACAGGTGCATACCTGACTATAGTAGTATGTTTGCCTGACTTTGCTCCCTTTTCTTCTTTGTCCTTTCATTCCATTCTTTTTCTTTCCTTCTGGCTTTAACTCTTTTTAGTTTTAACTCAGCTTTTCAGGGGTCAAAGTGTGGAAGTTCTAAGGAGTTCCACACTATTGATGGCTGGCCCATATGTGTTGAAGAGGCAGCTGGCACATGCAGCACATGGCAAAGGCTGTAGCAAGTCTTACCAGACAGTAGCTGGAGCACAGAAGAAAAGAGTGGTAAGAAAGGTTGTCTTGAGGGAAGAGGAAGCAGTTGAAAATTACCACACTGTTGAAGTGGTTAAACATGCAGAAGAATCACTTCTGCTGCTTATGGCAGAGCTTGTTCAGTTACTTTCCAAGAATAGGCAAGCCATTCATCCTAAATTGTAGGTTCTGCTGCCAATAAAATACTTCATCTGAAGAGCAGCCAATATTTTCTTCTGTTAGGTTTATAATAGCTGATCATACCTTTAAAATGTTTCATTTAGAAAAGTGATCTTGAGTTGCCTTCTAGACAGATAGTAATTTATAGGCTTATTTTTCCCATGTATTCCTGCCTGCTTACCAGCCTGCTTGATTTCTCTAAAATCATAAATGATTTCCTCACTTTTCCAGAAGTGCCTTTAAAAATGCTTCATAACATGTATAGATTGTGCTGAGAATTTTTTCGGGAAAACAAATCTTGAATTTGAACTTGGCTTCAGCACTGTAGAGAGCCTTGGATGTTTAATGTTTCTCTGTTTATTGCATTTTTACCTACTTTTTAAATTTTTTTTTTAACCTGTCAAATATGTGAAGCCACAGAAAACTACTGCAAAGAAGTCTTCTAGGTTTATGAGTTATTTTATGACAGCATCTTGCATAAGGGAATCATACTGTCTGCCACAGGACTGTGTGTCCATTGTGTGATGCCTCTTGTGCTTTGTAGAGTTCTTCTAAATGCCTTATTCTGACAACATTGCCATTTTTTTCCCATGAGAACCTTTCTACAGGTATCCAGCTTTGGATAGTCAGCTGATCCTGTTTACAGGAGGAAATTTTGTATGGAGGAAACTTTGAACTGTGATTGTTCAGTCCGTGTTGTTTTGCAGACTTTGGCAGTGGTTTTATAAGTGTTCCAGGACCAGTGTGGAAAGGTCAGATTCCAGGGGAGCTCTGGAGTTGCAGGAGTACAGCATATCACTTTTTCCGATACCACAAGAAAGAAACAAGAGAAGTTCATGCAACTGTATTTCTCAGATCACTCAGCCAGGTTACTGAAATAAGAAAGTCACTTAGCAACATAGTTGGCGTGGTCCGGCAGTGGTACAGACACATGGCCCCTGTTGCCAGGTGGCTGTACTTAAGTGTTCTTCAGGATTGTAGGCCATGACCTGACTGGCTGGAAACAGCCTCATAAAACTGGTACAGATTCTTGAGTTTCAGAACTGAGCATTAGGGGTGGGATGGTACTAAGTTAACTATGGCTGGCTGCAAGGAAACCAATGAACTACTTTTCTTAAAGAAACCACTTTATAGTTGTGGGCAGCAGTGTGCAGTCCCTGATAGTCTTTCTGTGACTCAGCCATCGTGTAAATAGCAGGGAAAAGATCCTGTGATTGAGAGATGGTTAAGTGGTAGTTAAAAGAATTCATGCTTATCCATAAAACTCAGTGGTTAAAAATGTAATGGGATCAGATTTTAAGAACTGAAGAATCTTACAGACCATGTTAATTTGAAAAGGATGACACAGACTGTTAGGTTAATAGTCATTTTGACTGTGGATAAAATTAAAATCCATAAATTGCATTACCATCAAAGGACAGGGAGCTGTACAAGCATGGTTATGTGTAAGGCTCCATGAGAACCATAATGGTTGTGTCCAGAAAGTTTGGAAACAATTTATTCTAGCACGTGACCACAGGAAAACTGGAATTATTATGCTGATGTATCTGCCTGGTTTTATCGGGGGTAATGTGTTAAAACATGTAGCTGATGCTAGCTGTTTTCATTTTGGAAATGTAGAAAGATCCCAAAAAAATGTTGCTTGCAAACATTGGCAGAGAGAGAACTCTTCTCCTGGTTTCTGGATTGGATGTGTCTTGGATAGTGAAGAATTAGAGACTGCTACCATCTGACAGCTGCTTGATTTAAATAAATGATTGTTTTTCCTATTTAATTTGATTTGGTTTATGTCCACAGTATCAGAGCAGCCACAATAAGCAGCTGTCTTTACAGTCTTAATGAGCAAAATCAGTGAATTAATACAGGTTCATCCTGTAATGGGCAGATTAAAATGACTGTTCAGGTTTGTGACATTTTGAGAGCTTGCATGCTGAGCTTAGCACTAAACTGTGGTTACACAACCTTTAGCTTGGAGGTGCCTTACAGAAGGATGGAGCAGACTGCATAGCAAAACCATTAATGCTCCCTACTCACCTGCTCTGCTTTATAGTGGTTTGCTGTCTTCCTCTGGCATGTGCTTGTCAGTATCAGTGATAGTCCCCATGGTGTCTTCTCTCCTTAGCTACTTAAGTGACACCAGTCAGCAATCTGACTTAAGACCATATCTCACCAGGTCACTGTTTGAAACAAAGCTACGTTGTTTGTGACCTAGTAGGCATCTCAACTGCCTGCTTCTTCTCTCTGTTTCTGTCTGCATGACTCTCTGTGCTGTCAGATGCTTTATCTTGAACTTACTGTGTATGGATAGCTGTAGAGTGTCCCTTTTCCTCTCATAGAATCACAGAAACGTTTGGGGTTGGAAGGGACCTTAAAGATTCTCATTACAACCATCCCACCACAGGCAGGTTCACCTTCTACTAGAAGTTGATGGAAAGACAGAAAATCTCCACTGTCTTATTTCACAAGTTTGATCTTGGTTACCTGTATGTATTGTACTACAAACTTTTCTTTAGATCTTAAGGTATCTTTTGTCAGAAAATCATGCCTAAATTGCATTGTCTTCCAAGGATGATTGTATTCATTTGGATCTCCCTCTTTTGCTTTGTATTTCTGTGGACTGGTGAAAACACCATTAACTATAAGGTCTGAGCTCTTGTCTTCCAGACAGTAAATTCTGTCAACTTGGATTCATTTGGTGCTAGAATTCTGCCTTGGCTTTATGCAAGCAGGAGGCATTCATTCTACAGATTGCCAGAAGTTCTTGCTTACCTGTAATTACCCAAATTACTGGTCAGGAAAATTTTATTACATTAAACACAAGTATCTAATGATTAGCTATCTCATTTTTTTGCAGTAGGTTGTTCATTTACTGTAACTGTTTGCTGCGATACTTTCTCATTAGGTGAAAGTCTATTTTAGGTACTCCTTTTTCTGTCTCCTTCCCTTGCAAGATCACACATTCCTCCCAAATTAATTACATTTCTCCTATACTTCCTTAAGAAGAAGCATTTGTATTTACAAAAGAGAGCATATTTGCCAAGACTGTTGGCTTATCAGTCCATGTGAACACTGTTGATGTCAGTTTTTGCTTCATTCCATGTGAAGTGAGAGTTTTGTGATCTGGTCACAAAAGGGCAGAGTCAGTGGTTATTCAGCACTAAATCCTTTTGCAAATGGTTATTTCAGGATTTAAAAAAAGACCTTTTCTCTTCCTTTGCAGTCACTCTTGGAAGCACATGATATTGTCGCTTCAAAATGTTACGATTCCCCTCCTTCTAGCCCAGAAGTCAATAATTCTTCAGTGAACAACCAGGTTGTTCCAGTAGATGCTATTCGTATCCTTGGAATTCACAAAAGAGCAGGAGAACCACTCGTAAGTAATTGAAGATGAGTGTGCCTTTAGATTAAAATGCAGTTTAAAACATTTACATGTGCCTGATTTCTTGCATTACATTTTAATTATTTTCATTATTATGTTATGTAATTCCATGGGTGATAAGATCAGTATTGAGATGTTGAAATAAGAAAATACTTAAGTGTACTCCGTCCCATTCTCTCTAAGAAATAATGAGATAGTGAATAGGCAGTCACTAGTCTGAATGACTTGCTGGCATAACTGACTAACACAACATCTATTTGGTCCTGATACGAGATGACAGGATTGCATGCAACCAAGAACAATGGAGTCATTTTTCAGTCTATGAAAACCTTGTCTGAAAGCACTTTTACGTCACCTGTTGCTTCTCTGTGTATTGGGAGCTCTTACACTGTAGTAACTGTTACTGTCTGTTTTCAGTGGAGTAGGTGAAATATCCAATAACTGTGTGTTTTTGCTTGAGATAATGGTAAAATTAAATTCAGATTCAAACAGTGGTAAACTGGGTGTCTTATACCTCTTTCAGGGTGTTACGTTTAGAGTTGAGAACAATGATCTGGTAATAGCCCGAATTCTTCATGGAGGAATGATAGATCGACAAGGTCTTCTGCATGTAGGTGACATTATTAAAGAGGTAAATGGCCATGAGGTTGGAAACAATCCAAAAGAATTGCAAGAACTGCTGAAAAACATTAGTGGCAGTGTCACTTTGAAGATTCTTCCCAGCTACAGAGACACTGTCATTCCTCAGCAGGTCAGTAGCACATTTCTAATGACTCTGTCAAAAGAACTTCTGCTTAGTACTGCATTCTGTAAGGTTATTTTAATATTTTGGATTAGGCATATTTTGATTATTTTGTGTCTATAATGCTAGGAAGAAGGCTAAAATGTAGATACCTGTATTAATTTAATTACAGTTTGGAAGTGTGTTTATTCAGTACATTAATTAATGCCACACCTAATATGCCTGCCTGGAAAAATTCTACATAGTACCTGAAATTGAGGAGTATTTGTATGCTACATACAAAGCATGTTTCTTTAACATCAAGTGACCTCTGATGACCCAGCCACAATCAGACTAATGTGCAGTGAACTGCATGCATTTATAACATGGTTGGTGTCCAAGTTATCTGAATTCAACAGATGAGCTTGAACTTGCTGACTTAAAGAAGGAACTTGGATGGCTATTCCTTATCCTTCTGTTGTTGCTGTAGGCTGTCATTTTCTCCATGGCAGAAATAACTTGTTGCTCTAAATCAGTGCCTTTGAAACACCTTTTAAGATGCTCCTTCAGGTAGTGGGTCTTAATGCCTGTGACTGTAACAGGCTATGTTTGCATTGAGTAGAGGCCGAGGGAATGTGCTGTATTTGAGGCAGTGCTTCCTCTGCTCCCCAGCCTGGTACGAAGAAAGTCAAAGATGTTTTCAGTTGACTGATGCAACTTACTGTTCGTTCCCCTGCATCAAATTTAAGTCTTAAGCAGTCACATATCTTGTCTGTTTTAAAACATCGAGTTCATGGCAAAACTAATTCTTAAAATTTGAGAAGCCTTTAAATACAGTCACATTCTGAGAGGTTTTCTGCATTTTTAAGTAACTAAAACTCAGAGTACTAATTGAGTTATATATACTGAAATGCAAAAATGACTGTTTTGTAATACATTGTCCAAATGAAACAGCCATTTTTTATTTTTATCATGAAGCTCCTTCAGCCAAGCTTTGCACTGTTGATTATTCTGTCTCAGCTGGTATATGCCTTTTTTCCCATAGTTAGTATTTTACATGCCAAATGCAGCTTTGATCATGAAGCTTTTTACGCTCTAGGTAAAGACATTACTTCAGTTTGACAGATAAATTAGTCAGAATGTATTTTATAATGTCTAAGCTTTGTTAATTTTTTGCACATTTCAGGTTTTTGTGAAGTGTCATTTTGATTATAATCCATATAATGACAACCTCATACCTTGCAAAGAAGCAGGTTTGAAATTTTCTAAAGGAGAAATTCTTCAGATTGTAAACCGGGAAGATCCTAATTGGTGGCAGGTTGGTAAAAAGATTAAAATAAATAAAATAAAAAACTGAAAAGCATCAGTAGTTGCTTAATAATAAATTCTTTAAATTGAGATTTACTCCTATTTAGCAGTAGATGCAAGAAAAAATATCTACACTGCAGTCCAATTTCAAGCTAATATTAAGATATTAACAACTGAAACACTAGAGGAAATGGAATGTTTTAAATTGTATATGTAACACTTATTTTACTGTTAGTGCTATTTGTTTCTTGTCATAAGCCTGGACATTCCAAAATCTGTTTAAGTGGACAATTTCTAACAAAAAGTCTTAGGCTGACTGTGTTAATTGTGGTAAGCCTTCCCTGATAGTGACTGTGAAAGTATTAGACCCCTTCCTGAGTGCTCAGAGTTCAGGAGAGAGAGGGAAATCAGTCTTACAGATTTGAAGAAGGGTGAGAATACCTATATGGGGAAGCTATATCATTTATTTCTACAGTGGTGGTCAGTGTCTGTGAGTGGTGTCATGCATGTGCATAGTCACAGTGTTTGGCACTATTTCAAATAAGAACAGTTCATCCTGCTTTATGGTTGTATTGCTACATTCAGTCGTTCAGTAGAAATGTAATCCAGTGCTTCTGTTATTTTTTCCAAGACACTATACACAGAACTAAACATCATCAGTGCCTTTGAAAGTGGGACAAGTGAACCTTTAAGACACTTTTATCAACTGAGATACTCAGAATTGGAA
Organism: Acropternis orthonyx; assembly: GCA_035583155.1. Lineage (NCBI taxonomy): Eukaryota > Metazoa > Chordata > Aves > Passeriformes > Rhinocryptidae > Acropternis > Acropternis orthonyx. The sequence continues at coordinate 32,091,402 of JAWWEU010000081.1, forward strand.
GTGACAAAGAATTTAGCATTATTAATTTCCCTTGATACCCCTACATTGTTCACCCTTTGCAAGGTAACAAGCAGTAGAGAGCCAGATATTACTTGAGAATAATATATATGACTTCTTTAAAAGCAACAAAAATATTTGAATATGCATCATCAACTGCTGAATTTTGTTGCTTGTCAATGACAGTAATAACAAAGAGAATAAAAAGTGTGAGGGAAGGCAGAAAATTTATTATTGCCAACTTAATTAGTTTCAGAAGTTAGACACTCCAAAACTCTGGAGTAGTTTGACATTTAGCTACCATGCTGACTTCTGTATTGCTTTTCAAATTCTCCAGCTGTAACTTGTGAGAGTCCAATAGAAATAAATCTTCAATACTCAATCAGTGGCAAAATTGAAATGTGTTAAATCACTAGAATGTATAGCTATGAAGATCATGCCCCTGGGAAAACAACTTCCTTTCTAGAAATGCCAGACTGTTAATGAAAACTTCATACTGTAAAAAATGAGTTAGTCATAGGTAAAAGCATACAAGTTGAAAAGCAAATGTTTCCTGTTAGCAAATGAAGTATTTATGCAAGCAAAAGATTTATGGAGAGTTATAACATTTCATAAGTGTGTGTTTGTATGCGTTAAGCTTACTGAGAATTGAGCTTGCCATGAAATTATTTTATTGAGAATCTTCGCCAAATTTTCATTACTAGGAATACTTAAGTTAGTAAGATTTTAAATGTGTGGTTACTTAGTGCAAAAAGTCTGAAGGAATGATTAAGCATGTGTTAATGGCACTCACTGTGAAATGACAATGAATAACCTGCACTGGAACCTGTTTGGAGCAGCTCAAGAATACAAAATAAGTGTATTGTATACTAGAAAATCTTGAGATTTGTCATCTGAGAGCTCAGTATCTGGAACCATAGAATTCCATTTTGGATTTTCATGCTGAAGGTTTATGGCTGTAGGAGCTTTCTAACATGATGGGAGCCAGTAATGAAACTTGTATCTATTTTACGTAAGTTTCTAGACTTGAATCCTCAATGGCAAGAGGCTGTTACTATACAGGAGAATTTTAGTATCCACATCTGAGTTGGAATTTCCAAGTTTCAGTAGTAAATGTATCAATACTGACTACTGAGACACTCTAATAGTGTGGAAGTGAGTCCAACACCATTTGGATGAGAAAAATGCTTCTCACAAGTTACATTGTTTTGTGGTTTGTTTTTTGCTTGGGGGGGGGGGG
>JAWWEU010000081.1:32092648-32154988 GCA_035583155.1 Acropternis orthonyx
CAAGACACTATTCCTGTAAAAGAGAATTTTAATATTTACATCTGACTCTGAATTTTTAAGTCTCAGTAGTAAAGTATCAACACTCACCACTGAGAAACTGGCAGTGAGGAAGTCAGTCAACACCATCTTGATGAGAAAAATGCTTCTTGCAAGTTAAATACAATTATTTGTTTGGGTTTTTTTCCCCTCCCAGGCTAGTCATGTCAAAGAAGGAGGAAGTGCAGGTCTAATTCCCAGCCAGTTTCTGGAAGAGAAGAGAAAGGCCTTTGTTAGGAGGGACTGGGACAACTCAGGTGAGATGTGAATTTCAGGCATAGATTTTGCTCTAGCTTCATTTGTTTTGCTTTTCCTGCCTTCATAAATAATAGAAAACTGCTGCGTGAGATTACACGGAATATTATGGAATGCTAAATATTATATTTTCGTTTTGATTGAAGGACAAAGAGTAAAGTCTCTGCTTAGTGTTCAAAGATACATGAATCAGTTTTGCCATCTGCTGATGAAAAGCTGAATGAGGTGGGACAGGCATAAGAAGTAACTTTTCTTTTTTTGAATTATGGGTTATGTAGTACTTCCTGAAAGTTAATAAACAAACATGGAATTTTCTCCTGCTTTTTACTAAGCTTTGTAGGAAAATAATGTTTTTCCCTCTCTGTGTTCAGTTCTTCCTCTATCATTTGATGTGTATGTAAATAAACGTGATCTCCTGCCTTAAAACTACAAAATTCTAAAATAGTCCTTATATGTTTAATTAATGTAAACTTCCATATATTCATGTAAATAAATTTTGGAAAACACATTTAACAAATACTGTGAGTTCATCTCTTTCTATTTTTAGGGCCTTTTTGTGGAACAATAAGCAGCAAAAAAAAGAAAAAGATGATGTATCTCACTACAAGAAATGCAGGTATCTCTTAATATTACATACAAGTCAAAGTTCTCTAGGCTTCTAAACTTCCAGCCTTGTGTATCCAAAGTTAAAGATTTACAGTAAAATATTTGATTAAAAATTCATAGATGAGAGTTTTTATCCTTTAAAATCAGTAGTAACCAGTGAAGATATGGTCATGCTGAGTACATCATTTGGTAGGTGGAAGTCAGAGAAAAACTGGGTGTCAAAAGAGAAGAAAAGCAAAAGCTTTGTTGCCAGCAGGTCGAGAGGATGTGATCCTTCCCTTCTACTCATCATCACTGAGGCCACACCTGAAGTGTAATGAGTGCCTCCCTAGTACAAGAGAGACATGGGTATACAGAAGTGTTGAAGGGATTGGAGACCTTTCCTGTGAGAAGAGGTCTGAGAGAGCTGGGACTGTTCAGCCTGGAGAAGAGAAGGGTCAGGGCGAGTCTCATCCAGTGTGTATAAGTATGTGAAGGGAGGGTGCGAAGGGGATGGAGCTGGGCTCTTTCGGAGTAGCTCAGTGACAGGGCAAGAGTCAACAAGCAACAACACAGGAGGTTCCCTCTGAATATCAGAAAACACTTTTTCCACTGTGAGGGTGACTGAGCATAGGCACAGGTTGTCCAGAGAGGTTGTGGAGTCTCCCTCCTTAGAGATATTCAGCAGTTGTCTGGATGTGATCCTGGGCAACAATCTCCAGGTGTTCCTGCTTGGGCATTGTGGTTGGACCAGATGCCCTCCAGAGGTAACTTCCACCCTCAACCTTCCTGTGATTCTGTGAATGCTCACTAATTGTTAATCACAGTTTTTCCCTTCTGGTCAAACTCAGATTTTTTCCTTGGAAGTTAAGGTGAGAATCTGACCTTATGCTGTCCATGGAGAGATAACTATTGCACTCCCAAGCCAATTTAAAGCAAGAAAGCTTGTATCAGACTTTAAGTACTATTTATATTCTCATGGGGTCTGTTGAAATATAGCGGAACTGCTTAATTTTTGTTTTTTTCTTGCAGCACTGACTGTGTATTAAACTTTTTTGTACATTTCTTGATGTAGAATTTGATCGTCATGAAATCCAGATCTATGAGGAAGTAGCCAAAATGCCTCCTTTTCAAAGGAAAACACTGGTCTTGATTGGGGCCCAAGGAGTGGGCCGAAGAAGTTTGAAGAACAGGTTTATAGTACTGAATCCTACTAGGTTTGGAACTACAGTGCCATGTAAGTTGTCAGCATTCTTACTGGCATCTCCTACTTTGAGTCTCTGATTATCTGGAAAATACCTGATGTTTATCCCAGTGATTTGGTGTAGAAGTAATTTTGTCAGAGTATAAGAATTGTATAGAGTGGGAAAATGAAAGGCTCTTCCCCTTTTCAGACAACTGAACTAGCATATGATGACTGTGAAAATATTTGTAACTAGCACTTAAATGTTATTGATGCTGCAGAAAATGAATTTTTGTCTGTGCAGTATTTCAGTCTATTTCTTCAGTGTCAGTCACCATCTGTTACTGAGGGGATTCTAGAAGTTTCTAGTAGCCTTCTGTAATGAACAGCCAGTGGAGTTTCTTGGGTCTGTCTTTTAGTTTTCCACCTCTGGAAGCATCCTGGGCATTTTAAGTTGTTGCTTTAGTTTTAAAGATGTAGGGAATAATGACAAACTTTCAGTAAAGTGTTTGTGCTCTCCAAGATTTGTATAACAATCTCATATTTTAATATATCTAGCCTGAAACCCATGGTCTTTAATTTTTTCTCCCTATTAACTGCAGAAAAAATGCTCCTCCCTTACTGAAGTATTGTTTCCTTGCCTTCTTTCAGATACTTTGCTCATTCACAAGACCTTTATTTTCTTAACTGCTCCCTCCTGTTTCACTGCTGACCAGAGAAGTCCACCCTAGCTACATTATTATTCTCTGCCATATGCTTTTCTGAATTTAAAAAACAGTCTGTTCATTTCTGCTTTCAGTGGGCAAGAAGTAGATCTGATAATAACAGGGGAGGAGAGACACGTCTGAAAAATGAATCATGCAGCATGAGGGAACCAGTCTTTTTCATTTTCTGAATCTCTTAACACCAAAACTGGCCAGGGCATTTAGTATTGGTATGTGGGACTGATGACAAGGTTGACTTCTCAGTGTTACTTTTTAAAGGAAATCTTGCCCTGAGAACCTCATTATTTTATATTGGCAAAATAATAAGAGAATTTATTGCTTCTAAAATTTTTATTCCATTTTAAAAAAGACCTCAGAATTACTGGTGTCTCTAAAAGCTATATAAATTCTTAAATATATATAAGTAATACAACACAGTACTAAAATGCTTTTACTTGAAGTTCTTGAACACCCTTCAAATGCATAAAAATTAACTTTTCCCAGTCTTGGCAGTCTAATCATGCAGAGGCAGTACCTAGTTTATTGTATATAGAATCTCCTCTCTACTTTAGATTTTAACTGGGATAATCAGTAATCTTAGTTGGTCGCAGTTTATTAGAAGAAAATTCTCCAGGTTATTCACAAACCAATATATATGGAAATTTTCAGGGGTTGATAAATGGCGGAAATTAATCCATTGTGGTATAGGGAGAACCATGTTCTTGGTGTTGAGTTCTAACCCAGCACATGGTGCTGTGGTTTCTCTTCAAGGGGTAGCTGAACTGTTAAGTCAACTTCTGGCTGTAAACTGTTAAAGCCTGGTCTCTAAAATTTATTTCAAACCGATATGATAATACTTACTTTTTTATTGTATTAACCATTATACTGTTAATCTATCTGTAGAATCATGACTAAAACCAGATGTTCTAGTAATATGTTTATAACTAATAGCTTCAGAAGATCATTTTCCCCGGGACTTGAGTTTTCTATCATATTGAAGTTGACAGGACTCACTGAAAGGTGGAGATTGCTTTCCACATGTCTCACCAAATTTGCAACTAATGCTGATACAAGTATGACCAAAGGAATCCATTCGCTGTTAGGTTTAATACATTTGAGAGTTCAAATCTGATTAAATACAAGTACTGGGTAGTTAATACGGTGATAGGAGAGCAAAGGCAATAATAATAATAATATAATATGATATTTTATTTTTACTATGTTGTTTAAATAATGTCTGTCCTGCACATTGTAATCAATACCCAAGATAGCTGATAATGTTTTACTTAAATATTGGCTTTAATCTTTCAGCAGGGAATTTGCCTTATTTTAAAGGGTAAGTTGTCCTGAATAGCAGCATTAGCTGGCTTCCATTAGGATTCTGCAACAGTGGCTGGGCTGCTTCTGATGTTTAACTAACTTTCTTTATAGCTAGCTTAGGTAATTCTACCCTGAACAGCAAGGGCAAATACAGTGAGCAAAGGTTTGAGGGGTGGGATGAGGCAGATTTTGTTGTGTATTCAGTTATTTTCAGAAGTACATTTGGCATTTGAGAGTTAAACTTCCATTTGATTTCCAAGTCACTTAAATAATTATTACATGTGAATAACTAAAAGAACAACATGAGTGAGTATTGTATACAGTGTGAAGGAGTATTACAAAGGAAATAGGCAAATGGGTGGGTAAGCGACAGAGAGGAAAGAAAAATAAAGAGAACAGGAGGGCTGTGCTCAGTTTTAAAACGTAGATTAGAATAACGAATTAATCTGTACATGGAACAATTACAATTGTATATTAATGTGTATTATACTCTCCCTAACTTAATATGCAATCCAGTCTCATATTCGTATTTCAAATATAAAAAGAAAACATTATATTTTAAATTTTTTGTTTAGTCACTTCACGAAAGCCAAGGGATGATGAAAAAGATGGGCAAGCATACAGATTTGTGTCACGAGCTGAAATGGAGACAGATATTAAAGCTGGAAGATACTTAGAACATGGGGAATATGAAGGCAATCTTTATGGCACCAAAATTGATTCCATCCTTGAAGTTGTTCAGACAGGAAGGACCTGCATCTTGGATGTAAATCCACAGGTATATAATTTGTAATGTTCCACTACAAGTGTAGGAATATAATGGTGAAGAGGTGTGACTTGAAATTTGAAGGCTTCTTATCTGGTTTCAAGGTTATGATATCAGCTGGATTCATGCCTTTGTGGCACCTCATTGGAATGAGTTAGAGAAAGATGGGAAAAACCAACTTAGATTCTGTTTAAAAAGGAGTCTTGCAGAGTGATGTAAATAATCTTTTTAGCCCAGGAAAGAATGATGTTAGCCTTTTCAAAAGGCAGTGTAGGAGTTTCTAAAATAGAAATAAGAATCTTCGCTTATGTGTTCCTGTCCATTGAAACAGATTAGTTTTGCAGTGCCCCTTAAGTGGAGGGGATATGTGGTGAGTCATTCTCAAACTTTGGGCATTTTTTCTCTTTCTTTGCTTCTAGGCCCTGAAAATACTGAGGACTTCAGAATTCATGCCCTATGTAGTGTTTATTGCTGCTCCAGAGCTGGAGACTTTGCGAGCTATGCACAAGGCTGTGGTAGATGCTGGAATTACAACCAAACTTCTCACTGTAAGCAGACTATTTCTTATTTCTTTGCTTTTGCTTTGAACAGGTTATTCTTAGATCTTTAAAAAAAAAATTTACCTGTTCTTTTAGATAGAATTTGTTCTGAAATTAATGTCTATAAGAAAAATTAAGCAAGACTTTTGCTGATTGCTTAGTAGAAGTTAATCAAATACTATGTATAAGGAAGATTGCTTCTTTCTTAAAAATAGACCTCTTACAGGGAAGTGTTGATTACAAAAATTATTTGTAATGTGTTCTTTGAAAAGTGTCACCTTTGATTATTTGCAGCAAATGATAGATATTTCATGGTAGGAATTTTTCTTTTGTGCAAATGTCTTTCATTCACTTTCTCCATCTCTTCTCCCAAAAATCTTTGTTCAGTTTTGTCTTATAATACATGTGTGTTTTAAAAATGGAATCTGTAATCCTTGGGAAAGGTATTGCAGCTTATTTAAAACATGCCAAACAAACAACAAAAACCCCCAGCTATCCAGACAAAGAAATGCCCAATGAAAACAACCAAGAATTCAAGTAGTCCTTGTTTTCACTGCTGCAGCACTGAGAATGGCTGAGAGCTGCCAGAATAGGAAGTGTTGAATAGCTTCTCTTCCCCTGAAGTTCTTGGATCTGTCATATAAAGCGAAGTGGCCCATTTTGGTCATTAGATCTTCCCTGCCTTTCTGAGACACGGTGTGTAGCAGAGGGAAATGAGACATACTTCCTCAAGTGCAGCAAATTATAAATGTTCTTTGTAGGCATGAACTTTCCCAGCTGCAGGAGCAAAGCAAAAAAGGCAGATTGAGCAGTTAAGAAAACTATCCTCTGTGTTCAGCAGGACCCCTTCCCCATCGGATGAAAACCATGGTTTGCTGACAACTCACAAAGAGAGCGCTGCAGCTTAGTAGCAATATCTTGAGTAATGCTGATGGGGCATTCAGAGCAATAAAATGGGGGGGTGGGTGGGTTAGTATTTCCACTAAATGAATGTGTGATTTCTAGTCATGGATTCTGGTTATTACACATTCTAGTATCTCTGTGGATGCTCAGTCTTTCCTCTTCCCTGCCCCAAATGACCCCTGAATTTTGTGGTGCATATACAAGAAGATGATGTTAAAACTGTTCAGGCAAGTATAAGAATAATTTACTGCATTTCCTAATATTTGATTCCCTAAGGGACATCCTTGCCTCTTTATTCTCCTTATGAATAATAAAGAGCACAGTTACTTTTCAAATATGCATTTATGTATCTTTACAGATTCTGAATCACATCTGTGCACATGTATATAGAGTATGATTTCCTATTTCTTATTCTTGTGCTTCCTGAACAAATGAAAAACAAATGTCATTTAAAATATCATGTTCTGCTTGTTTAGTGGGTCTGTCTGTATTATTTCTAGCAGTCTAAGCCATTCCATTACAAAAATCCTGGCTCTTGCAGTCATAGTTACTTGTTTCCTTCATTTACCATGAAGGAAAGGCTATTCACAAACTTACTTTTTCATTTTGGCTTTTGTATTGACAACTGTATCAGGACCTGAAAATATGAAATGTCATAGAGGGGGACAAATCTCACAACTGCTTACAAACAAAAATTCTGTTGTGCAAAAATGGAGAGGAATTTTCTAAGAATGTAGGACTAATGAAACACAAAAACGTGCTCAGAGGCACCTTCATGAACTTTCATAATGTCAGAATATAAATTTCCAGCCCATTTTGCAGCTCATGTCAGCACTACAGTAATGCAGCAGTAGTTTACAAACTGATGTCAGGTGAGCAAGGCTGAAATGCTGCCTCTAAAAGCCATAAAGTATTCTAGAGCTTTATTCTGATAGAAATGTATCTTTCATTGGCTTCTATTTCATACTAATTTAAATCTTGGATTTTTTTGTGCTTTCTGTGGAAGTAAAAGGGGCACAAATATATTTACAAAGCTGATTGACTCAATCATTCCTAGAGCACTAATTTTATTCTGGTTGGGTTGTCAGTTGCACATACAAAATTAATAACTGCCTGTTGTGCACACCAGCCCAAATTCATGTGCTTTTATCGATTTTCCTCAAAATTACAAGATTGGCAAACATTTGCTTGCCATATTTAATGTTATTGTCACAGCTCCTAACTTTCTCAGCCCTTTTTAATGTATTTTAACTAAAGTTATGTGTGGATTTACTATAAATTGAAAACTTTTCTTATTTTTAAAATACATATATATATATATATATATATAGCTTTAAACAATCAGTTAAGGTATGTACTGGAAAGATATTCTTCTTTATTTAGAAGGATTTGCTAAGTCTTACTATCAAATCTTTAGTAAGATTCAGATTTAGTAATTCTTAAAAATCTCTTCCACAGGACACTGATTTGAAAAAAACAGTGGATGAAAGTGCCCGGATCCAGAGAGCGTACAACCACTACTTTGACCTGACCATTGTCAATGACAACCTGGACAAAGCCTTCGAGAAGCTGCAGACTGCCATTGAGAGACTGAGGCTGGAGCCGCAGTGGGTCCCCATCAGCTGGGTGTATTGAGAGTCTCAAGAAGAGCTTAAGTTACAAATAACAGCAGCAAACGTGACATGTAGATACTGATGATAACCTACAGCACCTGTGCATTTTTACTCTGTGTATATTCAAAAGTACACTGTTCTGAATTTTTATAAAAATGTTGAAGAGAAAGTGTACTTAAATATGTAATTTATTTTAATTTTTCTAACTTTTTACAGATAACCTTTCTATTCATATCACATGAAGGAAATGCGTTTAAGCATTTTTCTATGTTTTGGTTTAGTACCTTTGCCTTTTTCATCTAAGAAACTTTCAATCATTCACTTCAACATTTTCATCTTGGTCTTACATTTTCACTGTGATTAAAAAAAGGATACTTGAAACAATTTTTGTAAAATTTGTTAATGTCAGTGTTTAACTGATCAAAAGTCTATAGCTGTTATTAGGAAAGAACACTAACGTCTTTGATTTTGTTTTTTTTTTAATTCCTTAAAAAGTAAAAATTTCATGGGAGCAGAATTTTAAATACTTAAAGCAGCAACAAACAGCTCCATTGCTCCAGCTTCTTTTGGCTTAATGTTGGTGCATTCCTGATGTTTCACAAGTTCTTGATACCTCTTCATTTTAGACAACTTTTGTGTAGGTTCCCTTACATCTGTCTCCTAAAATAACATAGAGCAATACCTTGCAAGCTGCTTATTAGGCTTTCTTGGGAGCCAACCTGTTAGCCCATTAGAGTTGAAGTACTGATGTTAGAAAGTCATATGCAAGGTAATTCAGTGCAATTTGAATAATGATGAAGTAGCTTGAGAGAGAATCTGATAATGTGGAGCCTTGTAGGTGACACTTAATTTTTAGGACTATTTATTCACACTTGTGAAAACACATTGCTTTAAGGAAAAAAAAAAAAAGGCATTTTCCTTTCTTAGGACATTGTTCTGTATTTGTATAGTGATCTGTGGCTTCATTTCCTGTGATATCTAGCTGGGTTCTAAATTATCTTTTAAATATTTGTGTGTGATCAACTGCTGTATTTTATGAGTGTTGTGTAATGGCATTTCTGTGCTTTTTCTTACATTGTTTTTAATTGCAGTTTTCATTAGATAGCTTGTGAATTAGAAGATTACTGCTAAAAAGCAATGTTGTTTATACCTTTTTTGTTTTACAGTGTATTTCCTTTTGCTTAGTGACAGTTCTCCCCCCAGTAGGGTCATTGGTATAACTCGTATTAGGTTCAAGTTCATCGATCAAAACTTAAGGCTGATGTAAATTTCTGCTTAACGAGAACAGAACAAAAATACAGCTTGTTGCTGGGATGAGCTCTTTTGGTGATCATGTTTTGTATTATGGTGTCAGCTGTTGTATATAGTCACGTTCACCATCACGTACTGGATTATGTGTCTAAGCTGAAGTTATCTGTTTCATTTCTCTTCCATCTGGTGACAGGCACCTGGCTTCTGGATTCTTTTTCAACACCAAAGTGTGACATGGAATGCTATCAAAAGGCAGCTTCCTCAGAACTATTTCTGGAGGAAGACAGGCTTAGACACTGTAAAGCAGCATTGCTTCCTGGGGCTCTCAAAAGACTTTTTATGTGCACAAGGAAAAGAAAAAATGGAGCTGATGCAGTATAGGAAAAGTGTGTTAAAGAAACCCTCAGAATGCCTGTGTACTACAGACGATTTTACAAAACCTATGAAATTGGTTGTTGTGGGGGAAAAGGGGCAGAGGGGACTTGAAGTCCCAGTGTATGTGGAAAATGTCAGTCGAACTTGTGTATAGCACAGGAAATCTTTATGGCTCCTAATACTGAGAATTCAGTCTTCTAGAGGGAATCTAAAATTGTCTAAGGAAAATTTGTACCACTACTTTGTTTTATTGCTATACTTTTCAGGATGTATTTTCTCTGGTTTTGGTTAAGTTTGGCAGAGCTTTTAAATGTGGCACCAGCATGGAACTCTTAGTTTGCTTTCCCAGGAAATGTGTCCTGTGATCCTGTTGCTCAGAGGCTGCTTTGAGAAATGGATCAAGTTTTGTATGTAGCAGTAAATGATAGCAGGGTTGTTGCTTGGCTATTTTAATGATTTGCTTTTGGCACTCTATGCTGAACATGACTGAACTCTGTTTGTGTATTGTGTCATAGGAGAGCTTCATAAGCTGTAAATAAGATGTGCTGTCTGGACAGATATGATGCCTTTTCATTGTGAGTTAGAAAAATGCTCTTATTTGTGATGCCAAAAGTGGGCTGAGTTCACTCTTCCCTAGTGAATGGAATGAGAAGAATCTTCAGTTTACACACCATAGTACTTTATACTGCAAACATCTTTTATTTTCGTCTTTTTTTCCCATAAGTTTACTTAACCAGATGAAACACATGAAACCTGGACACTTTTTAGTCAGGGAAAGCTCTCTGCTCCTTCTGTTTCCATCCTAGGGAGAATACTGTCAAAAGAGTCTCTCTAGTCAGCAATCTCCAAAATAGCCACATATTTGCTAAAGTGTAAGGTATTAATTTTTGCTGCTGGTTCACACTGTGTGCTTAAATCAGGCAGTGACCACAGTGGAGCCTGGTGGCTCAGCATTGGATGGTGGTAGTGTAGATGCCAATGAGCAGTGCAGTTTTTAAGCAGTAAGATGGCTTGCTTAGGTTGCAGGCAAAGATCGTATGGAAGTGTTTGTGGGTTTTATCTGGGTGTCGACATGCCAAGTTGTATGGGGAACAACCCAAACACCACATTCCTTGCATCTGTCTGTTAAATCTTCAGGGTTCACATTGGCGAGGGTATAATACTGACAGCGGGAGAGAGGTTGCCTTGCTTTTTGCAGTGGTGGGTTTTGGTTTTGTTTTTTAGCAAAAACAGATTTTCATCAGATACTCTGCTTAGTTTGTTACTACCTAGTAGGATGACTATCATGAGAATGACAGTTACTTTTTTTTTAAAAGAGTGTTCTTGGAGGTTCTTATAATGCTGGTGCCATCTCAGTCACATCCACAACAGTGATAGCCAGGATGTGCTAGATCAGCTGTTAGACAGGGACCTGTACATTGTGCAATTAGGGGAGAAAGATGCTATGAAAGGCTCATACTGAGCAGGTGAAAACATTTCAGAGAATGGCTGTTTGAAGTATTTCTGAGGAGTTAAAATAACTGGGATTTCAGGTATCTTATTCTGTACTAAACATTCATTTTCCAGATACTAAAAGGAAAACTTTTTACGTTGACTGTTAATGATTACAATAGGTATGTCTGAGCGAGGTGAAGATGCTGCTAAATGTTTAAGATACGTGGTATGTATCACAAGATAAATATTTAAGTAGTTTAGAAAAGTAAGTTATCAAATAGTTGTCTGTGTATATGTAAGTACGTGGATGGTAAAACAAAAAATGCTCATGTTGGTTATCACATTACTAAGCTACCATGACTTAATCCAGAAATTTACCTGCATGTGAGACTTTAGAACTGGTACACTTCTCTACCTGGTTTATTGTGTTTACTAATGTATATTTTTCTAAATATACAGATATTTCAATCTAAAAAATTCTATATTTATCTGTAATTTCTATCTGTTTTGGACAGTGCATGAGGTGCTGTAAAATTCTGTACATATAGAGACTTATAGAAGAAACACTGTCGTTGCCCTGTGAATGAAAAGTTATACATAGAAGTACAGTCAGTATGCCAAGACCCATAATTATTTCCCTGAATTCACCAAAAATTCCCTTAAGTGTGCACCAGTCTCAACTTTAATGTAAATACCCTGGTTCATGTATACCCAGGTGATTACCTTGGCTGTCTCTAAATGTAACGAGAAGGTCTGCTTTAGGTTCTGCATCATGTGACGAGATGCAGTCCAAGTTTACTGGGATAATTATAATGAAAAGTGGGATAATTAAAATGGAATATATCATGTTGCGTAGATTTATAAAGGTCTTTCAAAATGTTTTGCAGATATACAATGAAGGTAAAATTGGAGCAGAATCAGACCTTTATAGGCAAGGAAAATTGATAACCAGTGCAGTATCCATAACTTGGGCCGTGTTCTCAGATCAGGGCAGCTCTGTGTATGTACTCAGTCATACAAAACCTTTGTGAAGCAGGATGGCAGATCAGCTCATCAGTTTTGAATCTGTGTTTATATAAACTCACATCTTGGATAGGCTCAAAATGTGACATTTATTTCCCAATCCTCTGTACTCACTGCATCTTCTAAAATCACACCTAAGTGACTTGCTGTACAAATTGCCTGCAGCTCAGTGCTCAGGAAGTCATCTGGGTTTGGTTTTGTTTTGAAGAGGGTGATTCAGCTAAGAAATAGGACACTTTCTGTGTTTCGGAGAGAAGAAAATCCCTTTAAGCCCAGCTGACCTCTCTGCTATGCTTAAGGACCAGTGGAGGACAATCAAGCAGACACTCCAGAAATAAGGAACCAGGGGTTCTTACGTGTCCTTATGCATGAGCTAATACTATGAACGTAAATTCAAACTTCCTTCACCTGTTCCTTGGTTTCCTGTCCAGGCTTCCTCCAGCTTACTTCTCCACTCAGACTGAACTGTGAGGCAGATGCTTTTCTTGCTTGCTGTGCCCATAGGTGCAGCTCTAAGACAAATTACAGCTGGAGCTGTGTCACATCTCTCATGCAAATCTGTATGGACTGTTTGCTTTGTGCAGGGTTTCCTGCCTCCCCCAAGTTGCAGAGAGTTCAAGTACCATGTTGTTATTGCCAAACTCCATGATACTACTTTTGCAAAAGTGGTAAGATCACTTTATTGATGTCTATGTAGTGGTTACTGCATACAAAGACTTGTAGTCTGTTAGGCCTCTTGCCTTAAGTACCCCTCAGCTCCCAGCTGCCCCCCATATCCTCTCCCGGGACATTGAAAGGCTATCTGTACTTAAAGGTACTTTAATTTGCTTTCTCTGCTGGACTGTTGTGACAGACAGTGCTATAGTGAAGTCCTGGCCTTTTTTTTTTTTCTCTTGGCTTTCTTTTTTTTGGCCTGTCATTCTCTTGGTTTTCATGTATGTTTAACAGGCTTTCTGGTGGAAATTGTCTGGAATTCTTGTGTCTTGTAGAGGAAATAGTGGTCAATACAAACATCAGTATTTAGGACTGGGGTAACTTACTGGTTTTAGGCCCAAGAGAGACACTATAAAACAGAGTAAAAAATGCTTCTAAAGTAACCAGTTTGGGTTATTTTACAGGCAGTGTTGGCTTCCAAACATAGTAAAACTGTGCTCATGTACACACACACACACGTAAAACGTAGGGGTAAATACTGCAAGTAATTCAGGCAATACCTGCCACTTTACCTGAATTCTCCATGGTGGGCTACTATTCCACAAATGATCACAGTTTCAGCTGCTGAATTCTGAGTTCATTTGTTGGTATTGCATCTGGGATTTACCTGTACAGGCTTAAAAACAAACCCCCATCTTAGCAAAGGCCATTAGGCAATTTAACCTACAAAAAGGATTTATTCAGCAGGGGTTCAGCAATATTTGTATTTTATGGAATAAATTGCACTTGAAGAAGATAAATTTTATTCTCAGTATTTGGAACCTTTTCTTATGTTCGGTAGGGAGTTCCTTTTGCTACTGGGGCAGTGGTCAGATAACGCAGTTAAGAGTAGTCCTGGAAACACTTTCTCTCCTGTTTAGCCTTTTCCCTTTTAAGGCAGTAGCTCCATGCTAATGCTTCTTTGTGCACTTTTGGCTTTCCTCATGGCTGAGCTGAGTATTATTCCACAGGTAGTCATTTACCTAGAACACAGTAGAGCCTCTTCCAAAACCCCAAGTAACTTCTCCTTTATTTGACTTCTCACATGATACATAGCACAGAGCAAAGTGAATGGCACTGTTTGTACAGTTCCAGGGGTGGCAGCCAAATTGTTGGCTGTAAAAAGATTTGATTGACTTTTGTTGGTTTAGGTTTTGTAAACAATTATATATGGAGATAACTGTTGAAATGTATTCTTCCCCCTATGAAAATGCATGTTGAGCATCCCTTCCCCACCCCCAGTCCCCCATCATATGCTGCCCCTGTATAACATTTGTGCATTGTGGTATAAGGAGGGAAACCGCCTCTGTGGATTTTATAATACAAGTTTGCCACTCACCCACCCTCCACTAGGCTAAGAACTCTAGGATCTTGGGTAAGTGTTTGGGTTTAAATGTGTATTAGAACTCTGTCAGTGTGCATTTCCTTACCTTGCTTCTTCTCATAACTGGTTTTGCCAGTTAGCTCTCGTAATTTTTTGCTTGGGTTGCTTTTTGTTTGTTTGTTTTTTTAAAATTTCTATAGCATATTAAATTAAACTGGATTTGACATTTGTGTAATTTGCAAAACTGCTTTCCAGTAAAAAAATTAGTTTATTTAGTTGAAAACTTCCTACAAAAAAGAAATCGTAACTATTAGCTAACCTTTTTATTGTAAACCTGAAAGTGATTTAGTACCTAATTGAATACAGTACTGTAGAGCAGGCCAGGGACTTGTTAGCATTGTGACTTCATACTGATAGTCAGCTACTATGTGGGATGTTTTTAAATTGTGACTTGTTTTCTAAGACACCCCCCCTTGTCTTTTTCACAGCTAATATTTTCACAATAAACACAGCCAAACATAAAAATGTTAATGTACAAATAATGAACTTCTGTTAATTCCCGACAAAATATTTTTGTATATAATAAAAATTTAATATTGAAAAAATGTAACATGCTTCTTTTTTTTTTTTTGTCATACTTTTGAATATTAGGCAGATAAGGTACCAAGGAGCTGTCAGTGCACCTCTGCCTTTTTGTCTTCAGAAAAGCACCTTTTCAGTCGCTCTTGTTTGGCTTGATGTCCATGTATGTGCCAAATCCCCATTCCCTGTATGGGAGACCCTGGGGCCTCTTCGGCCACCCTGCTAAGTCACCATTGAAGCTGGGTGCCCTATTTTCTGAGCACCTCAGCACTGAGGGAGTCCTTGTCCTGGGCCTGCACTGTAATTAGCCAGTCTACAAAAGCCCAAGGGACTCAGGACAGAGCAGCATGAAGGAGACAAGTGCTGGTTACTGGCAGCAAGGCAGAGCCTGCTAGCCCCTGGATATAGCACAAGCTCTTTAAAAATGGGTTGCTGACCTCCTTCCAGATTGCAAAGGTATGGATTCTCTCCCTTACTCCTGAGGAATGCAAAGGGAAGCAGTAGTTTGGGGAGGTAAGTCAAGGTGCAAAATCAAATCCTTTGAGACAAGCTTCAGCCTCCTCTGAAGCATCCTACAGCTCTTTTACCACATGTAACCCTGAGAAAGCATTTTCTGTATGAGGCTAGGCTGTCACAAAGAATTGCTGATTTGTCCAAGATGTAGTGGATGCACATCCAGCTCTTCTGAAGTGGATTGTGAATTAATTTGGACCAGTGCAGCTTCAGCTGGGTCCCTGAAGAATGTATGCTCTTGGCTTAGGGAACAGCAGGACTGGAGTTATTTGAGAGAGACAGACTGCTGCTTTTGCTCCCTTGGATCTTCTTCTTCCCAGTCTGAGCTATTTTTAAAATTCATGTGCATAACAATCCTGCATTCAAGAGCATGGAAGAAGGAACTGGAGAGAAAATGGTGAACAGACAACCTGCCTTAATATTTCTTTTTTGCCCACTTTTGCTGCTCCCTCAGTTCTAAAATGGCCATTCTACCCTATGTGGTGTTGTAGAGGTGCTTTTGTGGTCACAGGCGTGCTGCCAAATGGAGGAAAGCTGGGAAACCCTTCCACAAAGAGCACCTAAAGGGACAAAGCCAAGACTGAAGCACAGCCAATGACTCCTCCAGATGCACTGATCAATCCTAAAAGCATGGCAGCAGATGAGGTGAGGAGCCAAGAGACCCAACCAGTCCTCACGCTGAGCAGGAATCCTGAGCTCCCTGGACCATGCTCCTGTTTGCCCGAGTGTCCCTCCTGTTGCCTGAGTCTGAGGGTGCCTGTTCAGTGGATTGAGCTGAGGCAAAAGCCTAATTACATCTGAAGCCAAAACAGCAGGAAACAAAAAAACTTTTCTTTTTTATCTCCATGAACACCCAGCCTTGCGGGTGTTTTCCAATCTTTAAACAAGTTCCCTCTTCTACATCTGTGACACAAGATCACACCCTGAAAGCAGTTACACAATACAGTGCACACAAGGCTCACACCAGAGCTCTGTAGGGAAGATCAGAGCACGTGGACAGTGGCACCATGTGCATGCCCACACAGCCACTTGCCATCTGTGTGCACCACCTTTCAAGGCATTTTTGGAATTCCTAAAAGAAAAACAATGGAAACTATGTGCATGAGGTTATAAGTTATTCTATTATTTTGACATAATATTTAATAGAAAGTTTTGATAAATCAGTTACAGAGGCAACTTTTGAGTAGTGATTAGCAAAAGAAGACTCTCCCCTTTACACCCATTGCTCCAGAAGCAGTTGCATGCTTCCATCCTCCCAAAGAATCCTTCCATCTATACCAGTGCAAGGTTCAGACAACACCATCAGCTTCATTTAACAGATGAGACTCAGAAACATCCACGGCACAGCGTGCAGAGCTATCCTAAGCTCTCAGGGTATGGAAAGGTTCCACAGTGCTTTTCTGCAAAGTCCACATCCTCAGGGAAAGCTGAACTAAGGTGACTTTTTGAAGACTAGACAATCTGCTCAAGACCATGTGGGAGTAGAGCAGGAAACAACCAGGACTCCTACCCACAAGCTATGCTGCAGGGCCTGGTTACTGATCACCCCCACATAGGTGACTGCTTGTTTGTCTGTCAGCCATCTCACAGTCTCACCTGCAAGCACTGATGTTCCACTTACCTGCAACATCATCACATTTACAGTGATCTCTGCTGCATTTCTGTTCCATCCACATTTACAAAAAAACTAGGATGGAAAAAAGGCAAAATAGTTCAAAGCACACAGTGCTTTACTGATGCTTTGCTGTCAGTCAAAGAAACAAGGAAAATAGCTGCACTTAAAATGTCCTGTGGGTAAAATGATCCTTTTTGGGGTGTGCAGCAGGAACCCTTCATGTGCACACACCAAAAGGCATTGCCATACCACAAAGTTCAGAATGCAATTAAAAAAGCTGAAACTTGCTAAGGTGAGTAAAAACTTATTAGAAAACAAATGCTGTACAAAAATGCATAAATCCCTAAGGTCGCCTTGGTTTTTTAAAAAAGGGTTTTTATATTTCCTGCACTGTGCAGGAAAAGCCAAACAATTAATAAGAGAACCTAATCAAGTACCTCTTTGAGAGCACTCCATTTCGCTTGTTCCAGAGTGACATCATTCTGCACATCCAGTCTTAAAGGAGCAAAACAGTTGCTGCATTGCAGAACCCTGGGTTTCCACAGCCTGCTCGTCTGCTTGCTTACAAAAAGCAGTTTGTACTTTGCTGTTTTCTCCATGCATATTAATGCAAGCAATCAGGTTTCTACTGCCCTGCAGATCTGACAATTACCACACCACCTCTGTTCAATTTTTGTTACTTGCTTCTCTTTTATAATTCCTCCCCTTCATCCCTTATGTATGTATTTTCCACTGGAACCGCAGAGGAACTGGCGGCAGTGCAGCGCGTGTACCCCTGGTTATTCCGAGTGCCACCTGACTGCCCTAACCCCTGGCTATGCTGTCCTAAGTACCCAAGAGAGCGGCTCTACTGCTTAGCCCAAACACACCAACACTACACAGCTACAGAAGAGTGAGCAGGCTAGAGGAAAAACTCAGTAAAGCTCCTATATATTCCCACCTAAAGCATGAAGTCCATACAGTGCAACATAAAGAACAAGTGGGAAGAATCGAGGTTCTTTCATAGTTACAGCTTTTACAGAAGACTCTGTCATTTCCAGATTAATGTTTGATGAAGCAAAAAGCCTTTGCACGACATCAAATCTTCCTCTGTCGGTGAGAGTCGCCACCAAAGGACTGCGCAGTGCCACAGTGCCATCAGCTGAAGCAACATCAGGCTGTATTGATGGGAGAGAGCAAACGACAAGAGATATGAAACCATTTTCCAAGCCGTGCTGTTCCTGCCATCACACAACTCAGCTCTGTTGTACAAAACCACCACAGAGCTTACAAGGCAGCAGCAAAAGGGCAAGATTCCCTATATTATTAGCATCAACAAGTATGACGTACTGATCCAGGACCAAAGCTCTGTGGCATCCTTTAAGGAGAAACATCTCTCCTACTGTCCCTCTGTTTCCCCAGTTCAACTTCTCTCACTGCAGATCACACTTAACTCTCATGCTGAGCAAAACAGTAGCACTGACCTTGCCCCTACATATTTAAAGGGTTTTTTGTAAGTGAGCTTAAAAAAATCAAAAAAGTGATAAAAACACAGAATTATTTGAATTGAAAGCAACATTAAGATCATCTAGTTCAAACTCCCCTCTGCTGTGGGCAGGGACACTTTTCCCTAGACCAGGTTACTCAAAGCCCCAGCCAATCTGCCCTTAAACACTTTCAGGGACTGGCCATCCACAACCTCTCTGAGCAACCCCACCACCCTCACAGTAAAGAATTTCTTACTACCATCTTGATTCAAATCTACCCTCTTTCAGTTTGAATCCATTCCTCCTTGTCCTGTCATTACATACTCTTGTAAGAAGTCTCTCTCCAGCTTTTTTGTAGGCTCCCTTCAGGTACTGGAAGGCTGCAATTAGGTCACACTGAAGCCTTCTCCTCTCCAGGCTGAATAAACCCAATTCTCTCACCCCTTCCTTATAGGAGAGGTGCTCCATCCCTCTAATGCCCTGCACCATTTCTTCAGCAGTTTCAATAAATGGCCTCAGAGTTTTGGGACTTCAGAATTTGCCAAGGTTCAAGCACTGCTGCTACCAAAGCAGCATTTCTGTTTCCCAAGGGCAAGTGAATACTGTTACTGAGACTTCAAAACAGTGAGACTATTAGTAAATTAAAATTTGAGCTTAAGTTACAATTTTCTTTTGCTCATAACCCATGAAATCTCCCAAATACAGAAATGTTTAGAAGTCAGGTATCCACCTGCCGTAAATTACGTGCTTCTTTTGCCACTGTCAGACTGACCTTGGCTAAGCACTGCCTATGGCTGAAATTCACACTGGAGCTTGACATCTCCCTTACTGGGTGACAAACACGGTGAGGCCAAGGGCATGGTCAGTGCTGCTGCTGGGCCCACAGGCCACAGCCACATCCCCATTACTCACCAAACAACACAGCGCCGGAACAACCTGAAGATCACAGCAGGCACGCAGCAGGACCAGAGTGCAATCAGACAGCTCTGTGAGGGAAACATTAACAGGGGAAGATCGTTTCCAATGAATGCTGCACAAGGCTGGAGGCTGGAAGGGGGGCTTTAACAGGGAGCTCTGTTATGGGATTCTGCTCAGCTGGACGTTTGGAAGAGGCTGATCCAGCCCAATGCTTCCTGCAGAATAAAATGGGATGGGCAACTGGTCTATCTCTGCCCTTGAGAAAAGGCACTAGTAGAAAGGGGGATTTCCTCCCCATCATCCTCGTCTCCTCCCTAAGTATCTCCCCAGTGTTTCACCCCAAGTCTACAGGCTGAATAAATGACTTAGGCCTTGAATAAATCAAGAACCTATGCTCTCAGCATCTATATGAGATACTGACTTCCGCAAACCACAGTTTGAGAGGATGGACATAGCTGAGACTGCCTTGGGGCTGGGAGATGGACTAAATGATCCCTGTGGTGCCCTTCAACTCTAACAAAAAGGCTGTAGTTCCTAACAGAAGCAACAGGCATAGAACAGCTTCTGAATCTTGATCCAGCTACACTTAGGCCTGGACTTCAAGCAGGAGACATTATGTCCACAGTCAGGTGATAACACAACATGGTCAATTAACTGTGCCCTGCTGTTAATAGCATCTGACAAGTGTTACCACATCAGCAGGTTTCTGTTTTCTATTTCCTCCTGTCTCCACAAACGAGTTAAGCTTTCCTACCTGGGTACTGTGCATATATATGGACACACACTGACATTTTACTGCACAGTGCCCCATCTACACTGGATTGCCCTTCGTTACCTCAATGTCAGGAAAGCCTTTATATACGAGAGAGAAAATTCCAGGGAAGACTGTCCTGGACTTTGCAGGTAGGTTTTAATTAACACTGGTTGCCAACTAGATTGTGGGTATGGCATTTGTTTGACATTTATGTTTAATCTCCTGTTTCAGGAGCTGCAAAACAACCCTCTAATTGCACTGTCTCTATGTTACACTCATTTTGGCTAAATTTAGTTTGCACCTCAACAATATAGGCTGTTACACAGGAGACAACACCTACTTTGTAATTCTCAGCATTTAAGCAGGAAGAACTCTGGCATGCAATCAGTACAGAAATGAGCCTGCCAAACTGCAAATGCCCACACTCAGCAGATTCAAGCAGTCTTGGGGGAATGTGTATTTTACACACAAAACCTGTCAGTGGTTGAGGGCTGAATTTAACTCACAGCCAGGAATGCTAAGCATAGTATACCAAACTCAAAAAGGGAACAGAATAATTTATGTTCACTCAGCTCACCAACTGCTCAAAGAGAGCCATAAATGCTTTAACGTGGAGGGAGCTTCTAAAAGGAAAATAGAAAAAAAAGTGCTCTTCACAACATACCAGAGATAGCACTGATAAGAAGGTGAGCAGCTGAGAAAAGTTCTTCATCCTGAGGCTGATATTTCTGCAACAGCTCACTCTGTAAACTGCACCCTAAGAGCTGCAAGATGTTAAGGAGGTCCCTTTGTTGTGCAAGTTTTAACTCCTCCAGATCTGGCTTGTCTCCTGTGCAGATATCATCAAACTGAAAGCATAAGAATAAGCAAAACTTCTTGAAAAAAAAATAATTCAAGCACAGGAGAACGTTAGTGCCATTCTGAAATTACTTTTAGAAAGCAAGCTGAAGTTCCTGCATCTTACCACATCCCCCAGAGCAGTCACCATTTCTTCATGGGGCAAGACTTCACAAAGGGTTTTATATAAAGCTCTTTGCTTGTCTTCTGGAAGCTTCACAAAGGGCTGGAACTGGGTCTTCAACCATGACAGATCTTTCCCAAGAAAGCAGTAAGAAGTAAAACTAAGTATTTCTACACAAATGCCAGTAAAAACAGTTAACATTTTTGCTGTTTCACAAGCCCATTTATCACCACACCCTGACACCCTGATTTCCATGAGCACAACTTATAATGCAAGGCTGGAACAGTTCTGATTATAACTCCTAAGGAGCCAATGAAGCTTCAATGAAAACTCTAAGATAAAGAACAGCTACCAAGGATCACCATTTGGGGTTCAATATTTTTAGTATTTTAGAATTCAGTATTTTAATGCTAATCAGGCTAATCACATCTTATGTTTTTCACTTTAAAGTTTGTCTCCAGAGTATGTTCATTTATAAGGCAGAATGACGCATTCTGCTCATAAATTTACTTCTTAATCTGTGGTTAGTATGAATTACAAGGTCAATGGTGTAAGTCCACACACAGATCTATTAGGATCCTAAATTGTTGTTCTTGTATTTCATCAGGTGCAAAAAAGAATTACACCCCTTCACCCCTGACCTAAATATTATTAAAAAAAAAAAAATAATCGGGATAAAAATGTCTTCTTAACTGAGCTCCCAAATCCATTATGGCAATACAACAGAAGTACCAGAGTGCACTGCACTGACTTCACCACTATTCAACCATGATAAATGAAACTAAATACCTTGTGACATCAAATTACCACTTTGCTAAAAGGAAAGAAGTTTTCAAAACAATAATGCCAGCTGGAAGTTTGGAATGTTTTTTCCAACATTCCAAAAATATGGACATGCAAGTGCTCTCAACCTTGTTTAAAAGAAATTTTCCTTCATGTCACTCCAGACAAGAAACATGCTCTCATTTAAGAAAGTCCTTTATATCTAAAAAGTTACTTCACTGGGGAGAAAAAAAAGCCCAGCCACAGGCAGATACTTTTTATCTGATGCAATCCTATGACTGTCTGTACAAATCACAGAGAAGGAAACCTACTTTCAAACTCTTCAGCAGAAATACTTTTTTTCAGTTTTTTTTCCCCCCAAGAAACAGTGCAGGTTAATTAATTAAAAAAGGCACAAAGGTATGTCAAGCTAAAACAAAACACAGAACAGTGGCATGCCATTCTTTCACGAGTACGTGGGTTTTATATATACATGGGAGACAGTTATTCCTATCAAGCAAGTCTACACAGCAAGACAGAATTTATGTCAGAACAACAAATAATCTATTTTGGCCACAGTCTACTGAACAACCATTAACAAAGTGTGAAATTTATAGATAACAGAAGTGATGTTCATCAGTAAGAACCAGCTGTAATAACTCTACCAAGAACTGATGAAAAGCAAAGTGTGTTCTGAGGCCTTGATTGGTTTTCCCTTTTTTCATTGCTCTGGTAACAATCCTGCCCCTTCTTTCCTACAACAAACTACTTGTACCTGGCCCATTATATCGATTTGCAGACTTCTGTTTAATTCATATTTTAATTTTGTCAGTTATAAAGCTTCTCAGAAAATAATGAGGCTAAGTGAAGGTGGGGGAGATATCTTTGTAATTTTGAGACTTAAAATAACTTCTAAGAAGCTTTACTGAGAGTATTTTTCAAATCATGAAAAAGTATTTTCAATGACCCTTTCTGAATGAAAGCATAAATCATCCCTAATCTTATAGAGGTTATCTGGAATGTAACAGAGCTGGCATAAACACCTGACTTCGTAAGATCATATTTATGACAAATGCATTAGGATGTTCCTAGGGAAGAGTCCCTGCATATATCTATTGCAGAAATAGTTTTTATATCCTTTCAGTGCATTCCCCCAAAAGTTCCTGATAAGGGCTATTAAAATGAACTAACAAGATTTCTTATGTACTATTGTACCAGATTATTTCTCCCTCTCATGTTCCTTAATTCACTGTAATGGAATCATGTAACGCATTTCTGGTAATACCTTGTTTCAATACACTTATAGAAGCATCACTGGGAACGAGGTTTTTAGCCCCAGAGTACATCTCATTATCAACAGCATCTGGCTGATAAAGAAATGAAGCATCTCTGAATAGAGCTGAATGGGGGTAAGTTGAGCCTTCTGTGCTTTCCTTTTCAAAACCTCCTTGCTGTTCATCTAGCAGACAGAACTCTGTAATTAGAAATTCAATTAAAACCAATAATTAATAAAATACACAAGCAGTTATTGAATAAGATGCACGTCAGTATTTTCTAGTGTTCTTGCATGTGATTTCTCCATGTCTTGTCTCTTCCAGATGGAAAGAATGCTAGCCATTGGCTATGTAGGTAAATTACTGAGCATTACTGCAACCCTGATGTTTGGCACAGCATGTACAGTTCAAGGTCCTGTGGTGCAGCTGCCACCTACAAAATGTGACACCAGGCCCTGTGAACTAAAGTAATGTAGGCAGCAAATATGATGAAAACTTCCCTCCAACACTGTAAACCTGAATGCTGCACACAGGAGATCCAGGTATGAATTCCTGACATGCTGCAGTGCAGGTCACCTGATCCACTCACGATGGAGACACATGAAAGCACTCTCTGACATTCATAAGAACTCTTCAGAGTCCTTCATGGAGCTTCTTCTGGTCATGGCACTGACAGACTCCACTTTTTATCCAAGGCACAGGTCCATCCTTAAGTTCTCCAGGTGAGTGGAAAATAGGGAGCTTTTGAGAGTCTCTAAAGGATGTCACCCAGGCACGTTCCCTAACAGAGTCCCTCTGCAATATACTGTCTCTTTGCAGTAATTTCATGGAGGAAATAACATGTCACGGATGGATTATCCTTTCTGCCTCATCTTTGTGATCCACCCCAGCCAGGACTGCCCTTTTCCTGCCAGGCCAGTGCCCTCAGCCTGATGAAGTTAAGGGACTCCTGGAAGGTACATAGAGCCTTTGTAGGAGTTATGCTGAGAAATCTGGAGTACTGAGTTCTGTGCTCATGTGTCCAGCATTGTGCCCCAAAGATGCAGAATACAATCAAAGCCCTAAGCATGTTCTGATCATCTTTTATTGGCTTAAATGCAAGATTTGAATCTGTACCCCTGGGAGTCTGCAGGAGGTCTGAGGAGAACACAGGCAGGCTAGCAAGAGAAACTCAATTTTAAAGTAATACCTGACAGCAAAGGGAAAAAAACATAACTAATCAAGCACAGTGCTCACGTGTACCAGGCACAAAACCTAAATATAACCTTCCTGCAGTTGTAAGAGTCTGTCTCACTAAATTAAGGACATTCAAAGCAGATGAGAAAGCATGGAGAGCACTCCATCAGCAAAAAGCTTTTTCAAAGGGAAAGCAGACAAAGAAATCTCTGCCACAGAGGAATAAAGACGACAGACCTTTATGCTTGCATAACCCTTTGCAAGGAAGAGTGAGTTACAGAGGAGCAGAAAGCGATTAACACGAGCTAAGAACTTCCCAAAGCAACAAGACTCTGGACAGCAGCTGAGGCACCAACAGGCCAACTCGCTCATGTTGCTTTCATTGATAATAACAAGGCTTTCACATGAACCCCGAGGAGGAAGACAGTGCAAATAAACTGCTTCCACTCCAGAGGCAGAATTATGCTAATAAGGGAAATCAAACTTTTCAGATGATACTGTGTGTTAAGATACACAGACCCTGCTGTTAACTCTTGTCATAGGAAATTCAGAGGGAAACACAGGACTCAAAAATTTCTATTAATAGGATTGTTAATTAATTCAGTATTGAATCCCATTACATTCCTCTATGACAAACCTCCAACAGTGCAGTTACAACTTGTCAGTTACTCAGAAATGTTAACAAAAATGCACGAAAAGCAGAGATGATCAATGAAAGCAATCAAAGAGACTCCTTTGTGTGGAAAAGTGGAAAAGATTAGGATTGTTTAATTTACAGATACTTAAGAGGAAGCAAGACACATATTTTCTTTAGACAAATATCCAAGCATGTCCAGTCACATCAGCCAGCACATTTTAAAGAAAATCTATATACCATTTTTCTTAACAGAATAACTCAAGCACTGCCAGTGGCAAAGAAAGAGAGACAGTAAAAAGTTTACATGCTCCGTATTCCATAATGATCTCTGAAGAGAATTCCATTAGGCTACACCTGCTACTGGTCACTTTCATCTCATGAGAAAGGACTCCATTAGTCCTCAGATTTAGCTTCAAAGTCTATTTTCATAAACAGACACTGATCACTGCTGCTCAGACATTAACAAGTTGAAGTTTAGGCTCCACCATACTTACTGTTGTGGCAAATCACTGATTTTATTGTTAGTTCTTCCCCTTTACCTTCTCAGTGACACTCAGACATGGGAAAATAGCACAAATTAAAAAGGAAAAGAGGCAAGACATAGGTTGTTTGAGATAAAACATGAAACAAGCTGTGCTGGTTTTGAAACTTGAAAGACATGAATGTTAAATAAAAAAAAGAGTGGAAAAAGAAGCAGAAGTGGAAAAAGAGCAGAGAAATACGTATTATTATAAGCTAGCAGAACATAGGAATTTCATCTAGAAATCACTTAAGTAGGTTATCAGCTATACACCTATGTAGTCAGACAGCCTTAATTGCACCTCATTACTCTAAATTACAGTTCTATTATAACTGTGAAGTCAACGCCCTCTGCCATTATCTCTGTGTTCAGCCCACGTCAGAGCAATTCCACATTTCAGAAACCTTTTACAGGTTACATGATGTTCACTTCTATTCTTGAGCCTACAGTCTTCCTTAATATCAGAAGTCAATTCAAGGAGAATGATGGAGAAGTACCTTCTGTATTTCTTAGCCAGACAAAGTGCATCCTGGATTCAAATCTCAACCGTACTTCAATTATATTTCTTCAATGTATCTCCTGTTTGTCTCCACATCAGTCCTTTGCAACTTCCAGCTCTACAGTCCATCTGAATTCCTTTCTTCTTGCATAATATCCCCTGCAACCTCCTTTAGGTCAGGGAGTTTAAATGAGGATAGACAAGAAAGAAAAACCCAAGTGATTCTGCAGAGCAGAATTACAACTCCCCCCAAAGCCAATTTCAAATTTTTTTTTAACCTGAAAAATATTCAACCTGACATAAATAAAGGATGACCAGAGAACATGACAAGGACATTTCTGCAAATATTCTGAGGGAAATCTATATATGAAAGTATAAGTTAGAAAAGTTTAAATTCCAGTCTGGTTTGAATGATTCTTTTCTTAGCATGACTGTTGTCTAAACATTCCTGGTTGGCTGTTGATTTACATTCAAGTCACTCTCCTGCCAACGGGTGAAGGGAACAGCACAGCTGAGGGCCAGCTAGCTAGAGGCAAAATTGCAGGAAAAGACCCGAACAACAAATTCCAGAGGATCAGCAGCGTGCCCCTGCAGTTACCGAAGTTTGCTGCATACCGGGCTGTACTGACAACAGTGTAGCTAGCAGACTGATGAAACTGAACTTTCAGTTTGGGAAACTATTGAGAGGGTTGTGTCTGGTTTTGGACTCCTCAGTACAAGCCTCATATTCATGTACTGGAGCAACCTGACAAACTGCCACCAAGACTGCTGGGGACAGGAGAATGGATTTGTCCAGCCTGGAGAAAGCACTGCTAAGGGAGAACCTTACTGCTATCTGTAACTACCCAAAGGAAGCGTGAAGAGAAGATAAAGCCAGACTCTTCTGTATGATGACAGGACAAAAAGCAAGAGACACAAATTAAAGGGAACTTCTCATTAGATATTAACTAAAAAAAAGTTCACCACCACGTTCATCAAATGTGATAACAGGCTGCCCAGACGAGCAATGGAATCTGTATCTCCAGAGATAATCAAAACTTTAGAATAGACAAGGATCTGAGCAACCCGATCAAACTCTGAGCTTAGATCTAAGTTCAAAAGTTGGCCCTGCCTTGGCTAGGACTCGAGCTAGATAACCTCCTGCAGTCCCCTGAAGCCTAAGTTATTCTGAGTTTATTCAAGCAAGTGAAAAAGCATTACTAAATCAGAAGTGCAACATTTCCAGCACAAATAACAACCAAGGCAAAGGAGACCATACAACATCATCACCTTCATGCACAGGGAAAAGTGCATGACAGACAGACAGCTTTGTCCACAGCTGAACTGTGTGCCACAGAAAATGAGATTTTCACTTACCAAACTGGCCATTGTGCTTTATAAACAGTTCAATTACACCGTAGGCAATAGTGGTTGCAGGAGGAATTTCAAGGATCACGCTAGAATCTTTCACCATACTTCCGTTTTCACTTACTGAAACCTAGAAGACAGATTTATTCACCATTTATCTGATTCAGCTATTGTATAGCTTAAACAGGGAATTGAGGTGAAAAATACAGAGAAAGAATGTGCTTTATTCTCCATGACATCTAATTAAAGAACATGTTACATTTGACATCTACAAAAGGAACTAGACAAGAGCGAGGTAGAAGCACAATGCCAGGAGAAGCTCTCAAACTGTTAGCTACCCTGCCCTAGCACACGGTTGAGCTCCAGGTGCAGCTTTTGCCACACATGAAACACCATATCACTAGGAAATGGGCTCCCACTTCAGTATCCTGCACTGCCCAATTTTATCTTGACATTTCTTTTGTCCAGCTGGTAGCTGGAAGGTGGCACTTGCACAGAGGGTTGTTGTACTGCAACTCCCAAATTTATGCCACTGGAGACACCCTGTACACAGAAGTGATTAATCTCCAGCTTTGAAAAAAAGCCTAAAATGAATAAGCATATGTTTTGACTTTGGTAATTCCTTCTCAATTCATAAGCAGCTTTTCAGATATGCTCATAATGCAGTTAATCTCTAGGCCCATGATCGAAAACAAATAGCTTCCCAATAAATATGAAGACTCAGTGGACACTGCAACCATTTGTGATGAATGATTACTTGGCTTTACAAATAAATGTCCTTCAGCAATGTATTTTTCTATTCAACTTTAAATTAAAATTTAAATTTGCTTTATGTTATGATGTATGCAGGAATATACATAGAAACTGAATTGCAGTTTGATAGTATTAATGGAAACTACACTCCAGACTCATGCTAAAAGATGGTATCTTTTGCGAGAAAGGCAACAGAAAACACTTTACCTTTCTGACATGTCACAGTTAAGCAGTACAGTGAGTTCAACATGTTAAGGAAGCATGAAAAATAATCTGAACCCTATGTGGAGAAATCATAATTTCTTCTCAAATAATCTGCAAATGTTCTATTCCTTGCTGATTTTTAGTAACTTTTACCTTTATTGTTTTTGCAGTGCATCCCATCACACCACTGACTTTTTCTTCTGTCTGGATATGCTCAAAAATAGTACACCTCTGAGTTGTTATTATCTTTTCTCTCAAGATGCACAGCACTTCACGTTTTCTTTCTATTACTTGTTGCAGTAAACTACTGTTTAGATCTATTGTTCTGAAAAAGAAAAGGCACCATTAACAACATAAATACTAGAACTGTGAAAAATCATTTTCTTAATTGATTGAAGAAGCTTTTATTGTAAAAACAACAATGGTTTCTGTATGAGCAGTCTCCTCAAAATTATGATGTCCTCTTTTGTTATCTGGTAGCAGAAAGTATCTGTATTTCACAGTAAGTCCCAACACACATATTGAAGTCTTGATTCCTTACTCTTGAGCAAAAATGGCAGTTGTCTGGTTAATTTCTAAGTGGGAAAAAAAGGGCAAGGGAGAACTAAGGATAACTTTGAAGCTTCCAGGGTAATATGAAAACAACCAGCCAGGTTTGTGGACACTGGACAGAATCCTCTCCTACTGTGACCTCACACTGACATTAACATGGCCATGGCAGGGGATGCTGGCTGTGGGACACCAAGCAAGCAACACCTCAGTGCCAACCCTCACAATCTGTTTCAGTGTTCACTTAAAGATGGAACCAGCTGAGTGGGATTAGCACTAACCAAGTATTTCAAAGGGCTGGATGCGAAAACACTGAAGATTTCATGGATTTTGAGACTACAGAAGATTACTGAAAAAAACACCCACTACAAACTCCTGTGTTATTCATTGGTATAGACTCAAGATTCAAAATTAGTGACCAGGACTATCACATTCAAAAGAAAAACTAGCTGTGGGTGGGACCACAAATCTCTAGCTCATGATCAAACTCAACTCCATTCCTACTCCACAGCATAATTCAGCATGTGTTTAAGTGCTGCTGGAGATAGTTCTAACATTAGGCTCTTCTTAGAATGAGTAGAAGACAGAAAGTGAACTCCCAGAAACAATACAGGTTTATTTTCTAAAAATATGTTACAAAATCCACTACCTTGTCTTTTGGGGTGTTAACAGATTTTCCGGTAACAGTTAAAGCAACTTCTTAATGGTATTTAATTTCTTAAAATTATACTTATGAAAAATACTCAGAGGAGGTCCTCAGATGAGACACTGTATGTTCTATGAACAGATAAAGTCTAACAAGACAGCTGAAAGATTAAAGGATTGCTATCCCTGGCTCAAGTTATTTAATCTTTTCTCCTCCCTTTTAATGTAAATGGCTATTCATGGAGCTAAATGGCAATTCCCCAAAAATGTGACAGAAAGACATGTCTGACTCCACTTCACTTAAATCGAGATATCTCCACTTTTAATTAAAAAGTTTTAGATTTATTAGATTCTGGAGTTTTGAATTTATGCAGTCTGTTAAAGTCTGAAGTCAGCTTGGTTTTTTATTGAATTAAAAATATCCTCAGGCAATTTTTGATCTTTGGAGAGTTACATGCTTATATGAAAGTTCAATCAGTTGGAATGAACTGTCTGAAAACCTTAAAGTTGATTGTTTAAACAAGGGAAAGAAAATACCTCTGAAGCAATGCAGCAGCCAATAGAAAAGCAACCCCAGACATTCCTGAGATTATTAATATAAAACTCTTTTTCTCTTTTGGTGCAAAGCCATGCTTTATGGTTGGAATGCAATGAATCTCTGGATTAAGCAAAGACTGAAGAAATATCAATCAATCACAAACATCACTGCTCTCAGAAGTGTCTGCCAAACCAGAGCCATTAGTTATCACAGTAACACACCACCAAGCCTATCATATACTTCACAATAATTATTTATGTTTCTGAAGTGGTAGGCTAAGCATCTAGAAAACACAAATTAATGCACTAAGACCTTGCAATTTTAACATTTGACCTAGGAAGCCACAGGGGAAAAAAATACAATGAAGAAGCATAAAAGCAATTTTCATTTTTTATCATGTATATTTTTTTTCCTCTTTTAGATGATGATAAACTTGCTGGATAGCCCCAAAATTTAGAGGAAAAAAATACCCACACAATCTAATGTAGAAAAATGCGGACTAAAGAGAGATTTGCTGTTTCTGAGTGAGTGCTAATGAAAGAAGCATATAGAATATGACCTGCCTCTCTACAAATGAACTGCCAAAATAATTCAAGAGACTTCTTCTTCCGTCTGCTTCTGCAGTATTCTGCCTGAGGCAGGACTGGCTCAGACCCTGTCACACTCCTGGCTCTGAGGACCAGTTGCAGAACTGACAGCAGAGTGGAAGAGTCAGAAGACAGGTTAACTTGCAAAGAGGCACAGTGGACAAATTTAGGCGGCAGTGCTGGATTTGCTGCCACAGCACTGGAGGCTATGGAGCAACGCCCACACAGAGGGGCACAGAGCTCCCTGATGCAGCACTCCCACCTCAGAGGTGACCTGGGGGTCCTCTGCACAGAGCTGCATGTGTGGCAGCCTCAGCCCCAAGGTTTGAGTCACTTCAGTGGCATGTGTCCAATTGTAAAGCCAGCAGAAACTCTCCCCTCTGTCCAGTAAGTTTAGTGAGTATTGAATTCAGAGCTTTAAAACACATACTACAGCTACAAATACCTTTTCCTCTAGGGCAACACAATTAAATGCCCTCCTCCAGACTTCTGGCACTGATTTTTCTATCATAAAATAGACTCTAGGGTTGCGTGTGGGCACATCATGAGTTATTACTGGGGCACAGTGTTGAAGACAAAATATTCTGCCCTTCTCAGCAACTCAAGAGATGACACGAGGTAAGCAAATATCCAGCTTATCTAAATTATAACTGAAAACAGTCATCAAGAGCAAAATGCACAGGGTTAAAGTTTGACAAACAGCAAGGCAGGCAATGTATTGCAGGGCAATGGCCACTGAATCTATGATTATTTTTACAAGAGTTGAACTTACTTGCTAGCATAACACTCCAAATATGAAGAGCATATCTGAATAACATGGCCGAGTTAAATCTCTGAGAACACATGCATGCAGGCATACGAATTGCATTGCATTTTTTCATGTTTCAGGGCTTTTATTTCTCTTCTACAACCATCACTCTTATCATCTCTTTCACTATCTATTGTACAGGAGCCCTCACCAACCTTGTGCCACCTGTCCTACATCACCATACTCCTGACCTGAAGCACTCCAAAGTAAGACTATAAAATACAATGAAATTTTGGGTTGCTAAGTATGAGCTTGTGTAAATAAAGATAATTTAAAAGGATTACAGAATTTTGCTTGATTGTTTGTTCTGCTTAAACAACCTTCCTCAGGTCAATTATTTACTATGCTGGAAGCTCTATAGGTCAAACATGTACAGAAAATAATCTCCGAGTTTTGGTCTCACTCCACATTTAACTGGATTAAACACTTCCATTCTCCTGTAATGCAAAGTTTCACCTTCCTTCAACATTTTTTCTTCTTTCATGAGAAAAGCAGTGGACAACAGAGGCACAAAGGCAATTTTCTGCACACTGGAGACAGGAAAGAAGGGAGAAAGGCAGAAACTAAATGAAGACATGAGAAAACAGACAACACCTGGCAATACAGCAGACACTCACAGTTAGAGCAGAGAGCAGAAGCCCTCTCTAAACCCCTCTGCTGAGACTGAGGGTCTTTCCTTTAGGCACAGAATTTGACCTAATCATCCACAAAGGAGAGGTCTTAGGGCTGTTTTTCCATCAAATCTTGTCTAGTCTTCTCAGTAACCCACCCCATGAATCCTCAAAGATGCTTGCCAATTTACTACAAATACCAACAAGAATGGTTACTGCAGTGAGCACTCTCCATCCTCCAAGTGAACTCAGCACTGCTGTCTGCCTGCACAGATTTCCACTAGTCTAAACTACCCATGAGTGAAAAACCTTTTCAGTCCTGCCCTGAGCAATGTCACCTCAACACACCTCCTCTCCTGGCTGTAGAGACATGGGCAGTCCACACTCACAGCCTCTTCTCCACTGCATTTATAATGTGCAACAGTCTGATGTCTTCCATACAAATGCTGCTTGCTGCACAGTGAGAATATTCACACACCTTTGATTGTGTTCTAATAGAGACCTCTAGATGAGTGCCATGGAGTAAAATCCACCAGACCTCCCTCTGCCACTTTCCACCAAACACAGATGCATAATATTTCTTCTGTAAATCCATTTCAAATATAATCTCTCTGACTTACTTCCTACAGAACACAGCATCTGCAATAGTCAGCTTATTGATCGCATTTCACTATTTTCCCTACAGAATAACCTGACAATTACTTCATAGAATATCTCCCCAAGAATACTAGAGACTTCTCAGGCAGCAAGTGACAGGTAGTTCCTCTATCTTATTTTTCAGCATCCTCCTTATTTTTTATATCACAGGCACGCACAATTGCTTTTATCCAATTCTGTCTCATGACATTTGGTGACTACATATTACTCATGTAGCCCTTTTGGTAGAAAACTGAATGGCTTTCTCACCATACACATAAATGCTCAAGGAGTTTTAATAAATAACAAAATGGTCTGAATTTCCACTGTACTCAGATTAAGAACAGGCACTTATTTTAGTCTCCGTGGATAACAGTAATATGCACTTTCATTGATTCAACTGAAGTGTGATATGCCACAGTCTATCTTACAACTATGCCAGAGTATGCTACTAATAACACACTGTTTTCTTAATATGCTAATCATAGAGTTAGGAATCATTCACATGATATGATGAAAGAGCGACAGGCAAGTTTTGCAGCAGCTGACGTGAACTGCTTGACTGCTGCCACTGGGTCCTATTTTTCTCTGCTGCCACTGTCTTCTCAGAACTTCTCTTTCAATCACCCAACACAACTTTTAGTGAAATGGTAAAAACAAACAAGCAAATTTGTTAATCCATGAGAACTATAGAGATTATAACCTACTCATAATCCTTTTTACTGGACAGACGAATATGAAATGGTCAGTGAATTGAACAATATGAATTGGACAGTCATCTGGTCCAAACTCCTGCTTAAGCAGAGCCACCTAGAGCAGTCTGCCTAGGGTCATGTCTCAAGGAGGGAAACTCCACTGCCTCCCTGGCCAACTTGTGCTGATCCTCAGCGACCCTCACCTTTCCTGACGTCCAGACAGAGCCTCTCGTGTTTCAGATTGTGCCTACTGCCTCCTGCTCGGTCTCTGGGAACCACAGAGAAGAGCTTGACTCTGTCCTCTTTACATCTGTCCTTCAGATATTGAAATATAACAATAAGATCCTGCCCACCCAGAGCCTTCTCTTCTCCAAGCTAAGCAGTCCCATCTCTCTCAACCTTTCTACAAATGTGAGATGCTCCAGTTGTTCTCATCATCATGCTGGCCCTTCACTGGACTCTCTCCAGTATGTCCATCTCTCCCTTATAGCAGGAAACTGTACGCAGTACCCCAGATTTGGCCTCACCAGTGCTGAGTAGAGGGGAAGGATCACCTCCCCCAGTCTGCTGGCAATACTACTCCTCATGCAGTCCAGGATACCACTGGCCTTCTTTGCACCAGAGATACATTGCTGGCTCATATCCAACTTGATGTCCACCAGGACTCCCAGGACCTTTTCTGTAAAGCTGTTTTCCAACTAGTCAGCCATGTACTGATGCCTGGGGTTGTCCCATGTGGAGCACTTTTCACTTCCCTTTTGCTGAACTGCATGAGGTTCCCACCAGACCATCCTGTCCAGGTCTCTGTGGATGGCAGCATGACCCTCTGGGTGTATCAGACACTCCTTCCAGCTTTGTGCTATCAGCAAACTTGCTGAGGGCACATGCATTGACCTCATTACCCAGATGATTAATGAATATGTTCAACAGGACTGGACCCAGCACTGTCCCCTGGGGTACATAATTAGTCACTGGCCTCCAACTAGACTTTGCACCACTGATCCACGTTCTGGGTCCAGCCATTCAGCCAGTTTTCAATCCACCTTACTGTCTGCTTACACCTCCCATACTTCATCAACTTCTCTATGAGTATCTTATGGCAGACACTACTGAATACCTTAAAATACAAGATGGAATATACTCCTAAATCCATAGCAAACCAACCGAGTTAAAGGCACAGGACTCTGACCCGAAATCAGTATGTTACAGTACTCTGTGCACTAGCAAGCACAAAGTAATACAAAAGTAAGATTAATGTAAAATGAAATATGCCAAATTTATATACCAAAAAGTATTGTTTAACTTTATTTTAATACTGCATATTATATTAATGTGTTCTGCATTTACAATGTCATTGCTTCTGCAAACCAGGAAGGATCTCATTCTGCATCCTTCAGCTGTCACCCCTTTTCAGAAAAAGGAGCCAGTGCAGCATCTAGAATCTAATTAAAAGATCAGTAGGATTCTCCTTCAGAAGGTTCACCTAAAAAGTGACAGGAAACCGATTTGCTGCCACTGAGCACTTTCAGCTTGCTGAACTCTGAAGACTCACATGACTTACTTTAAAAGGCATATTGGCTTTGACTTTTTAGAGTTTTCTGCTATTTATTGGCAACTTTGACTTAATCAACCTAATACAAGAACATTTTTAAAATGCAACTTAATTAGGCTACATACGTAGAATAAATGAAGCAATGACTGGTCAAAAAGCACAAGCACCATGTGTCATTTAATAACATCAAGAACACTTTGCTCACTCTCATTTCACAAGGACTGACAGGTAAACATCCTCTTAGTACTGCAACACTCTGCATCCAAAACTCACTAACCAGCATTCCTGAATTCCACACAATGTTCCATGAACAAGATGAAAGCTTGAAGCTTGGACATAATCATAAATCATAGAATATTTATGAACAAGCAAGTGGAATTTCATCTATAAGGCATTGCCACACTTTGCAGTGAACCTCTGCATCATGCCGAAGGAAAAAAAAATACAAATTCTGCTTTCCTCATCTTTTTCAGTGACCTGGAAGAAGGCAGACTGACTCAATACCAATTATACACTGTGCATCATAAGCTTTAATAAGCTTTGAGCATCTTTTCTATGAACTAAGAACTAGCTCCTTGCATAAAGCGGCACATGCATCAACCTCATTTACAGTTACACAGAGATTGGTGTAGAGTAGCTGATTTCCAACACTCAAAAGAGAGAAAATATTTTTAAGTTACACTCAGGATTATAATCCCAAGATGTGCTCATTCACTACGGGAGGATTCTCTGTGTGAACAGAGCAGGTAACTTATTTCAGAAAACTAAGTAAAAGCTTACTGATCTAAATCAAAGTTAATGTAGTTTGTTGCTCTGTAGGACTTTATCTGGTGCTAAATCTTGACTGACACTATTTTCCTGATCCTAGATGCATAGTAATTTTACAGACTTGGTACATGCATTTAGCCCAGTATTTTCTGCTTTTAATAAGGCATTTAGTACAAAGAGAGCAAGGTGCCTTATTAGAATAAATCTGTTGACTTGTGAATGCTTATAATAAAAGAACACCAGCCATTTTGTCCAGTGAAAATGGAGAATTGATTATTTCTAGAACATCAGCGTATCTAAAGCAAATTTACACTGCTTCTGACAACAAAAACCTATCATCTTTATCTTCAGAGCATCAGCAAAGGCTATTAAAATGCATTACACCCCCTGCTACAGATGTAGAGTACAATGTTGTCACAGCCAAACCACCCTCATCTTCCATGAACCAGGACCTGCAACAGAGTAGACCCCAGACTTTTCAGCTGATTGCCACGTAGGCACTGGTCCATGACTGTCTTGTTGCAACATTAAAAAAATCCAATTTCAGAGTAGGACAGGAAGTGAGGAAGCGTTGCTTATCTTGAAAAATATAGAATATGGTTCCCCTCAGTTAATAGTGTATAACAGGAAGTAATAGATCTGTATTTTCTTCAACTAGTAGAACATGTGTTGACCATGCTTGCTCACCTCTGCTATTCCTTCAACTTCAAATAATCCAATTTTCTAATACAGTTGCTCACACACACAAAATTATAAAGCCAGCTTAGGAGAACATTAGTAGTTCTGAATTCAGTTTCCGTATCATTTGCTCCAGTAACATAGAGACACTAATCCATTTTTTTCCAGACTGTTACCTCAGTAGAGTCCCCCAGAGAAGTGGGTAATATTCTCATGCAAATATGTAAAATGAAATTACACAGAGATGTTTTTAAAATGAAAGGGAAAAGTTTGATCATCAAGATTTCCAAATATGGAAAATTTCATTTTTGTGTATGTGATTTAACACCTGAATATGAGA
Organism: Acropternis orthonyx; assembly: GCA_035583155.1. Classification (NCBI taxonomy): domain Eukaryota; kingdom Metazoa; phylum Chordata; class Aves; order Passeriformes; family Rhinocryptidae; genus Acropternis; species Acropternis orthonyx. Next base: position 32,129,041 of record JAWWEU010000081.1, read on the forward strand.
GCCTACAATAAAAATAGTTTTCAAACTATGGCAGCACTACAGAATTGATTGTTCAGTGATCACTGCTGGCCCCAAGCCTTTCAGCTCAGTAACCTTTCCTGGCCATTAAAATGTCCACATTCAAAACATACCTGTCCTTGACATCTTTCATAAGCTGCTGTAAGTCAATCTCCTGCTTCCTCAGGTTTCCAAATGAGGACTGATTTTCCACATAGCCCTTCCCTCCAGCTCCCAGACCGATCTTTACAAATGATGCTTCAATACTTCCTTGAACAAAATCTTCAAACTTTCCCGTATATTTTGCAAAGTCAGACTCCACAATCACTAGGAGAGCAATAAAAGTAATTTCTACCTGTGAAGGGAAGTGCTGAAACAGTCTTGAATTGATTGGAAAAACAAACACTTAGAGAAAATACGGTACCTTAGTGAAGGCAAGGAACAATATCGAAATGTATAATGAAATGTAAAATACAATGTAAAATAATGAAATGTACAGCTCTGCAACTCTTTTTTTCTGCTTCCTTCATGTTTTCATCACCTTTGCTCTGCTATCTTTTATATTTTGCCATTTTAGGAAAACACAAGGTGACTGAAATGCTGAGCTCAGGTGTTATGGAAGATTTCTAAAGAATGATTGAAACTTATTTCAGCTACAAAAAAACCTACAAAGCAGACCTGCTTGTACAATAGGGTTAGTTTTTTGGCATTATCTTGGCATATCTCTGTATAGGGCTGTCGTAAAGCTCACTGAAAACCAATGGAAGCATCTAACTGTTTTAATACAATTTTGAATCTTATATACCTATATGCCAACAAACTGACTCAGAATCAGCTAATCTTCCAAGCCATCTACAGTTAACATCTTATCTTAAAGACTTATTTATTTTCCCATATGGAATTGTGACACACCCAGAAATATGAGATTCCATCTCGTTAATCATAAAACCTGGACTGTTGTGGTTGGATGAAGAAAGAAGCATAAGGGTCAATCATTTTTAACAGTCTGCACAAGACAAAAGGAAGGAGCAGTAAAACTTTCTTGGCCTGGCCTGGGAAAGCATCCCCTGGGCTACTGTCACCAACAAGACACTGCTTATTCACTGGTTTTTGACCTGGAGCACAGTACAGTTTCACACTGCTGTCACATACTGGAACATACTCTAGGGGAGTTCCTGTGGCTGCAGAGAGCACTGTTATTAAACAGAAGGACTGTACAGCCTGACAACCTTCAGCATTCAATTTCAGTGGTCTACACAGGCAAAACCTTCTTTTTTTAAAAACCAAACATTTATTATTAGCAGTTTTAGTTAAATGAACAGTCAAGTGAGAAAAGAAGCATTCATCTCATTTCCACAGATGGGAACACCCCAGAGCATTCCTCTGAAAGAATCCCTCCAGTAACACAATTGAAAACAATAACAAAACAGATCAGAGTTTGTATTCTTTTCATCTGCACTAATAGTGGTGCCCGAGTATGGCTTTACCTGGCTTTATCGGTTTGTCTTCAGTAAGCACATCGCTCAAGGTGACTGTCAAGAAATGATACTTGGGCTTCTGCCAGCACCAGAATTTCCTCCTCTTCGTAACTAAGCTCAAAAGCTGTAGCTTGTCTGAGGCATTCAAGTGGGAGACAGGGATCAGGTCACCTCCACTGTCAGTTTCTCTCACAAAATTCTTTGTGGCTTTGGCAAACATCTTGGGGAATCAATTAGAGCCTGAAAGAAAACACCTGTTTTCAAACAACTGCAGCTGCAAAGTATCAATATTTACACTGTCTCTTTCAGCAGTTCTTCATAGCATTGGTATTAGTGCAGAAACAGATAGTGTTTTCATACCATCTTCTCCGCTCTGTGCTGGGAACACAGTTCAAACAACTTAGCCCAAAATAAAAAAATTTTCACAGTAACACAGTTAAAAGGAACGTTCACAGGTCGTTAATCTGTTAGAGAGGAAAAAAACTTACTCAGCCTACCTGAAATTCTGTGAAAAAGCATCTACTAATGAGCACCCCACAGAGACTGGCTGGGATGAGTAGAGCACTGGAGCAATGGCAGAGGATTAAATAATCCTTCTTTTATTACCCAACATAAAACTATCTTACTCCATATAAGGTAATTAGGTATTACTCACACAAATTACCTTTATCTTTTTAATAGTGAGTAAACACATACAGGGATAGTAACAATTATTCTATAAAAAGCAAATATTTGAGCTGGCATCTTTGTTACTAAATTTTGTTTCTGAACAACAACCCTGGAAAGCTGCAATTAATTTTTTTCTTTATGAACTCTTACCTCCAACATTTTCAAACTTTCTATTTACGTAACTACAGCTAAATTGAACATATGTTATTTGCAACTGCTATTCGTATCTACTAAACAGCTACACACATATCTTATTGTAGCTTTTCAGTGATTTTAATTAAAAAACATCAGCATCTCTTACCGTATAAGATTTTCTTTATCCCCAGCAATGCATTTTGCTGTACTTACAAGGAATTTTTTTCAATTAGGGAAACTGGCTAAATGCACAGAAGAAATGGTAAAAATAACCATTTACAAGTGCTGAACAAGCATGTCTAATAAATCAATATTTGATCTTTTAAGAAATCTAATCTTTTTCAGTTTTTCAACTATTTATTATCCAAGCTAGTGATCTCTCCAGAATTGTATCAGGTTTTTTAAAATCTGGCAGTGTTCCTCTGAAATCCCCAGCTTACAATGACTGGAAAGTTCAACTAAGATCATAAGATGTCTCAGCTGGATATCCACACATTCATGATTAATTACCTGCCTCACTCTGCAGAGATCTTAGATTTGTCATTGACAAATACAGGCCAGAGCAACATAGAACAGACTTCAAACAAAAACTGATATTGCAGTGAGTACCCAGGATTATCAACAGAAAATGGAAACCTGAATACAGATAATAGTGCTTGGACCACAGGCTCCATATTTTAGTAGCAGGGAGGAAAAAGCCTTTTTGCAGATGGAAACTTACCTTTCCATTAGTTTTTCTCAAATCCCATGTTGGATATTTCACATAGTATTTACCAACTCATGTTGAGGTATCTACCTCCTCATGAGGTACCTACCTCCTCTATGGCCTAGTCTATGTAACAAGCAAAGGGTGCACAAGTAAAGGGTGTTTTCTAACAACACTTGCATCACAAGGATTTGAGCAATGTCAAAGTCACATAACATTTTACTAAAGAGTCTTCTGGGGCTTTCATTGTAATTGCAGCTGCAATAAACCCTGTAGCACAGCCTCAGCTATGTGCACTGGGAATATTCCCATCGACTTTCTTGTTTTCTGACCTTTTCCTAAACAGAACGAAGACTGATCTTTTGCCTTCTTAAATTGCTCCTCTTTAAATTTCCCTGGTTTTAGTCGCAGTGAGAACACTTTAACAGAATAAAGCAGTGCGACTCCATTGCAGAAGGAAAAAACACAACAAAACTAGTTTTCTTTATCCCTGGGACTTCTTTTGCAGGACACTGTATTTTGCAAACAGCTAGATGACAGATTCATAACCGAGGGGACAATCAAGAAAATTCTCATCGCCTGCATTAGCTGCCTTTCCCCAGCACAACATTCTTCAAACATTTCTGTGCTTTACATGATTTTGCTCACTCATTCTGCTCCCCTTCCTACACAGGCAACTTATATGGGCATAGTCTCTGAAAAGAAAAAGGCCATCAATTTCTGAGGAGTTTATAATAACAGAAATTGCAAAAACCAATTCCTAGTATTGTTACACACTCACTAAATCTCATGTGAAGAACCACTGCACCGTTCTATAAAACTCCCAGTTCATAGTGTTTTGCCTTCACTCCAAGGCACCACACTTTTGACTGGCAAAAAGAACATCCACGAAAGAGCACAGAGTGCTTGTGGGGGCTAAGGAGACTCACCAGGCAGTAGAGGCAGAGCAGTTTTCAGCCTCAAAATGGCACTGTCAGCATCTTCCACGCTTTGCTGTGCTGGGAATGTCTTTGCAGGGAGCATATTTGCTAGTGTAGCTGACTCTGCAAAGCAAGAATATTCTATCCAAATTCCTATTTACGTCTCCTTGGATATAGTGCTTTTAACACAAATTTGACAATGCACCCAAATATCTAGTTTCATTAGTTCACAAAACAAAGAGCAATTGTGTATGCCCTTAGCCAACATCAGGGAGTTAATACAGCCACCAAAATCGAAGGCATCCTGACTGGACATAGAGAGATTACAGACCCAGCATTAAGAAAACTCTGCCTTTGGAGCTTCTTCCTCTGGAAATTTTAATAGAGCTGTACTTGGCTTGGCAGAATTAAACAGGAAGGGTATGAAAGCTGGTAGGAAACACCTGTCAGAGTGAATTCACTCTTGCAGATTGATAGCCAGGCATGAAAGAAGAAAAAGGAGTGCCATCTCCCTTGCCTACTGAGAAATTTAAAATTACCCTGAACCTGAGCTACAGAAAGATGATTCAATGACAGGGTTGAGATCAGGTGAAGACAATCACAGCAACTTCACTGTCTACTTAAACAACTCTCACCCAGTTTCTTTTATCACACCTCCCTAACTCGATATAGTGGGACATTAGATCCAAAACAGCATTTTATGAATAATCAGTGTTTATCTCTGTCAGCACAAAAGCAAGTTATCAGCAGTTATTTCTTACATTCTGTATCCTTTACATAAAACACAAAACCGACTTTTTTTTTTTTCTCTCTCTCCTTTTAACATAGGGTTACACAACACACTGGGCACAACACACAGGCAATTAGGGAACAGGAAGCCAACTGGAACGCCGAACGCCAGCACGTCCCTTGGCAATTGAAGTTATAATGAAACAGAGCCCCTGAAGGCCAAAGAGGACGCGGGAGGAGCCGCTCGGCATTACATAAAGGACATATGTAAGGGCTGGCACACAAAGCCCGGCCGGGCTGTTCGCACGATGCGTTTCAGCCTTCCAGGGCCCGTGCTCCCCCAGAAACGCATCCAACACATTTGTAGCCCTGGACGCGGCTCTTTTGTGCCTGCAGCACCGCGCACCTCGTGTCCGCAGAGACCCGGGGCGGCACAGCCCGCCCCGCCCTGCCCGGCTGTGAGGGCTCTGCCGGGGCCGAGCCCACACCGCGCCTCGCCCCGCTCCGACACCCCTCGGAGCCCCCGGGCCGGGCCGGGTATGGGAGGGGGAGACCCCTGAGCCCGCTCCCCTACTCACGGCACTCCCGGCATTCCCGCCGCCGGCACCGGGGATGGGGCGCCCCGCCCGCTGGGCGTGCCGGGCCGGGCCGCGCCCCGAGCGCGGGGAGCCGTGCGGGCCCCGTCCCTGCAGCCGGAGCGCATCCCTTCCCGCTGGGTCTGCACCTGCCTGCAGAGACTGGAACAGATAGCCAGGGTGCAACCAAGCGCCTGCATCTGTGATAATTTAATTTTTCATGAACTAAGAAAAATCATAAAGCTCTCATTCTTAGAGCCTCATCCTGAGAAAAAGCACCCACGCGTGCTCAGGATATCTCTTTTTAGGATCGGCTCTGAGCTGCAGAATTGCTGGCTCCAGTAATATTCTGGCCAGTAACAGCACACGTTTCATAAGCTACCATGTGTTTTTCCAGAGACTGGCAATGTGTGATCCAAATCAAATGCAAAAGTCTGCTAAAGCGTATTTTGAGAAATCAAGGCAGGAAGTTTCACTGAACCACATTACCATGGAAATAGTCACTAGGGAGGGAGGACTTAAATAAAACTAGTAAAACTTTCTAGTTACTTTAAGGACATTGCCAGCAGTTGCATGCACACCAAATAAAGGGCGTCCACACCAGGAATATTTCCATGTTTTCAAGAAAAATCTCCAACAGAAATCTTCTAATCCACCTGAAAGACACACACTGATGTAGGATAGTGTTCAGATGCTTCTTATTAGAAGAGACAGAAAGGTAGGTCTGGGTGTAGCAAACACTGCTGGGGTTATGCAGCAATTAACTTAGAGGCTTCAAAGTCTGTTGCCCAAACTGGCTGCAAATATGAGATGTTTATCATTGAACACCCACTTTGAGCCTTCAGTCTTTGTGGAAATGTTCTTCAGGTGCACACTGCACAGTCAAAATTCACAGCCCACGGTCACTTTGTGATCAGGTGGGATGCCAGCAGGGAGAATATCCTATCGGAGAAATACACAATTCTTAGTGTGGTGTGTACTGGGATCCGTCTGCCAAATGCTCCATCTCCTGAGCTGAAGCATGACATGCATCACTGCTGCATTAGAAGATCGTTCTACATTTCTCCTGCATGAGAAGATTCTCTTGCAGAAGGAGCAGAGGGAGAAAACCAGAAACTTTTGCCTCTGGGACACATTGCTTTTGGTATGGGACAAGTTCTCTTGCTACCTCATTTAGGTAAGTAAAGTGAAGCAATTGACAGGAGAACTGCACAGCTGCAACTTAAAAAATGAGTAATGCACATAAGAAGTTGCACATAAGAAGTGAGTCATAACACAAAAGATAGTAGTCTGAATGGAAACAAAAGACCCCAACAAAACAGTTGTATGCTTTTTTGAGCATGGCTGGTAAAATTGCTCAGGCGTGGTATTTAAGATAAGAAATCACTCAGCAAGCTACCACAAGATGTCAGCATTGCAGAATAGTTATTCTTACCAGGAACAGAAAAGGTGTTTGCATCCTATAAGCATTTGGTATTAGATTTATTAATTGTATGTAATGCCTTGTAGCCATTGATGCGTTGTTTCAGGCCGCATCCAGCCTGGCTAGGAAGTGCTCACTCCGATTTTGTCTGTATATTGAGATGTCCGGAAGTCATCCAGAGGTCTCTGTTGCTGCATGCTGGGATTTTTTAAAAACCCTCACACTGTCTGGAGAAGGATCTGCTGGCCTCAGTTCTATGGAGGAAGTGCGAAGAAAGTGTGAATCTATTTTGGGCTTCTATTCGGAAGAAAAGGATATTTGGGGTAGCAAATCTTTTTAAAGGTGTCCAGCAACATGAGCCAAATCACCAGCAAAAGAATGAACTTCTTTCCCCCCCACCCCCTCCATTTCCTTCTGCAAAAACAAAAGTTCTGACAAGCATTTAATTTGTTTGTTTCCTTATTTCTTTCAAATCAACTAACCAGCCTAATTTGTCTTTCACATTAAAATTCATCTCCTGTTTTGGTGGGATGCTTTTTGCCTTTACTATTCAGTTCTCTGAAACATTTCCTCTTGCAAACAACAGCTTTCTGGCTCTCCTGCTGTTAAAGCTGTCACCAGCCCTGCCACCATGCCAAAACGAGGGATAGGCTTAGCAAAGTGCAAGGGACTGTGTCCTGTCTAGGAGAGGTGAGTGGGAAGGTGAAGGGACCAAGTGAGTTCAAAGCAGCCAGAAAACCAATCTGCTATGTTTCCCTATCCATTCATGTGAGCTTCTGTCCGTTCTGCTCTCATGATGGGAAGGTGACACCTTTAACCCTCTGAAGATTTTGCCTGTAAGATGAGTTTGGCTACTGTTTAGAGGCCGTCTTGTATTGTCAGATTCATCTCTGCTACCTTTATGGACCAATATAAGGAAAAAAGAGTTCATGGCTTGACCTTTTAGTCTCTTGGAAGGACCATGGGAGAGTGCCATGCTGAGATGCAGAAGGCAGCAGATGTGTTCAGTATAACCTGTTTGCTGTAACTCAGATCTTGTTGCCTCAAAAATTGATGTGGGCATGGGAGGAAGTAGTATTACACCTACCTTTCTGTAATACACGTGTTGTGGCACAGGGCTCCCCTCCATCATTGTAAAAGCTCTCTTACCCATGCAGTGAGGGTGTTTTAGAGTAGCTGAATCTTCTTAAACATCTGCCTACAAAAACTTTGTGATTATTTAGTGATTTTACCATGATTTTAAGAAAATGGTAAGAAGGGGGTAGACTAGGATCTTGTCTAACAGTTTATGGGGTTACCTAAGAAGTCATCTAGTGATGTGGCCCTCCTGCTGGAGGAAGTCCAGAGGAGAACCATCAAGTTGATAAGAGGACTAGAGCACACCTCGCCTGTGAAGACAGGCTGAGAAAGTTGGAGCTGCTGAGCCTGGGGAAGAGAAGGTTTTGTGGAAGCCGGAGAGGGAGTCTTCATCAGGAACTGTAGCGACAGGACAAAGGGGAATGGCTTCAAACTGAAAAAGATTTAGATTGAATGTTAGGAGGAAATTCTTTACTGTGAGCATGGTGAGGCACTGGAACAGGTTGCCCAGAGAAGCTGTGGATGCCCCATCCCTCCCTGGAACCTGTTCAAGGCCAGGCTGGATGGGGCTCTGAGCAACCTGATCTAGTGAGAAGTGACCCTACCCATGGCAGGGGGTTAGAGTTAGATGATCTTTAAGGCTCCCTTCCAAGCCAAACCATTCTATGATTTTCTGATGACTCCAGTAATAATACAGAGAACAGTTTCCATGAATCTGCATGAACTTGCTGTTTCTAACTTTAAATTGTGGATTAGATAGCAGTCACAGAACTATATTTCTGTTACAATAATGATAAATGAAGACTTAGGAAGAGATAACTTTTCTTGCATGTCTCAAGTCTTCCATAATTGTTTATTATGAACCATCTGGTCTCATTAATGTTGTATTAAAAACCATCTGGCTGCTATATTGTTCAAGCCATACAGCAGTAAAACGTCCTTATAAATTAGCCAAAAGGAATGGCTATCATATTATTTTGTAGGAGCCCCAAACATTTATGTAGGTCCTATATAAACTGTTACTTTAAGAGCATTAAACTACACTAAACTTCCACATTAAACTACAAAAGTATAAAAAAACTTATCAGTAACAAAATCTGAAATTAAGCTTATTCGCCATGCTTTTTAGTTTTTTTTTCTTTTTTTTTTTTTTTACATCTTTAATTGTCAGGCAGTTGGAACAGGACCTACAAAGTCAAATGACAAGCTACATTTAAAGAACAAATATTAGGGTTTTGTTTTTCAACAAACCGTTGCAAACAGAGGATACCTGTCACTGTGCCTCCAAAAAAATGAGGCCCTGTCTCTGCACACATACACATTTCAGACTGTAAGCACTCTGGCAGTGTTCTCTTTAAAATCTAACTGTACAGCATCTAGTATTATGGACAGCTAGGTACAACTGATTGTAAATGATTACATAATATACATTGTTTTGATAAATTGTACTTTGATGCATAATTGTTCTACTGTTACATTTTCAGAGCAGTAAAAACCATCACCCTAAAATTAGGGCAGTTCATATTGATTTTTCTATTTATAGACAACCTTAAAGTTGCAGCAAATGGAAGAACTAAGGAAAACATATCTAAAGCACCCATAGAAAGTTTAGGACAAAATTTGCAAAGCAATAGGAGTTAAATGATCCATGGGAAAGAGCCCATGGCTTAAGCTACCTATTGAGAGGAAAGCTGGAGTAATAAACTTCTCTTTGATCAGTTTCCCACGTTTGTTCTGCTTCATGCAATTCCTCTTGCATCCTCTGAACGGATGTGTGAGCACAAGCATCCTCAAAAAACCTCACTATCTGTCTGCAGGAACCAATGATTTGGGCAGAATTTTCCAAAGAATCGGCAGTATGTGATCGCAGCCCCTCATAAGGGGGCCAGCCGGACCGTGTTCGCATTGCACTGCTGTGGAACTGGAGCATGGCCATAGTAAAACCTCACAAAATATTCAGAAGCTAACATTGATATTTCATTGAAAAACACCAGATACATGTTGTCATCTACTACAACGTTTGCAGCAATAGATTTGTTATGATTTAAAACAAATTTTTTCTCTTGCTTTTGCTTTTTTGTGCCTCCTTTGTTTCATTTCCCAATTATTTTGCAACTCCATAACTCCCCTTCTCATTACCTCCTAATTGTAAGCTCAGCCTCTTTTCAGGAACAACTGAAATTCCCATTCCAGAGCAATCTGAAAGGGATTTCTCCAGAACAAAACAAATGCAGCTTTAAGTGCCCACAAATATAGAAATTGAGAATTTAGAGTTTCTTGAAGCAGACTACGGTCCACAAAAGTAGCAGATGCATTGAGAAGACCACAGACAGCAAAGAAGCCAGTGGCTCCAGAGGGTCCTAAGGAGCTGTGAGACTGCATTGCTCCTACAGCAGGGTGAGTCAGGATTCCTACAGAGTCCAAGGGACTCTGCAGCAGGAAGTGCAAGAATAAAAGGAAAAAAACCACCCCATTTCATACAGGGCTGATAGTTCACACAACTCCGAGTTGTTGACATTGTTTGTTGTATTGCAGTTACACACACTGACCAGGTCTTCGCTATGCTGGGAAAAAAACCTCATGTATGAAATAACATGTTGGCCTGTTCTCTGACAATTAAAAATGCAATTTATTTGCTCTATCACAGGACTCAAATGGGTGTCCTTGTTGCTTGTACTGCCCTTGTTTTTCTGAATGATGCATTGATTTGGGTGAATGGCATCTGTAACGTGTGATGCAAGAACCTTTGGGTGGATGGCTTTTTCACCATCCAGTTCCTGTCCAGCCTCACTGCTGCCCACACACCACTGTATGAGCAATGCAGTTTCTAAGAGAGAAGGAAGGCCAGCTGTGTCCTGAGAGGAAGCATTAATAGGAAAGGAAACAATGAGCAACTGGTACTGGGAAAGCAGGAACTGCAGTTATTCTTTTGGCTAGGACCTCCTTACCACACACTTCAATGCCGAGAATCGTACTTCAGTAATATATACTTTTCATTCTTTTCCCCCATCAAACAAACAATTCCTGGTATCAAGACCAAAGCATTCACATGAGCATCAGCTTTAGGAAGCTTTGCAGCTAGATAGAATACAGTGGAGCTCCTACTAAGGCCTTTCTTGCATTGTGGCACATCCAGATCTCCTTTCCAGTTCCTAATATTCACAGAAGGTGAGACTATAAGAACCTTGACTTCTTTACCCTCCATCAACTTCAACAGGAGCTTTACACTGTCTCCAAAATGAAAGGGGACAGGTTAAGGATGGGCTATGCTCACCCTCCTCTAGTCCCACCAAAGGACTTAAGAATTTGGTGTACTATTTCTGAACTTCATAAGAAAATTGACTTTTCCACCCAAAAAACCTATATAGCTCTAGTTGCCTTCACAGGATTTGTTTCACTTACTGAAGTGCAAGTAACAAACAATGAATACAATTAGGGTGATCTCTTCACTCCATCTTCAGTCTGTCAATTGCTGAAATGATAACAAATTTCACAGTAAACAAAACAGTAAATCTCTCTAGCTCTTAGACAGATTCTCATTGATTAATAAATCTACATAATCTTCCTTGCTCTAGGCAGCAATCTAGGCATTGCAGACATCTCCTCATAAAAATGTAAGGAGGAAAGCATTTTTCAAGGCATGTACTGCAGTAATTCAAAGTAGACTTACTGCAGCCTTTACCTTTTTTCTATTTTTTGGGGTTTTTTTAATACAAATTGAAAAGTTAGAAATTTGTAATTTAGGAAAATAATTTTCTATAAAGAAGTTTTAATAAAAAAAAGCATGTTAACTAAGCAAAATAAAATATATTTTTTGAATTCTAACAACTGGTGTTACTAAAACAGCAAGTGAAACATCAGCTCAAAAAAATTCTCAAAGTGAAGTAGTGTCCTAGCTATAAGAGAAAGACAATAATTCTTGAAGTCTGTGAAATTATAGTCAGAAACATCAGCTGATGTTCATCTTGTGTTCCAGGAATTCATTACTGTTTCAGGAGTCTGTAAAAACTTACATCAGTGAATGCACAGAGACAAATCCTCAGTTAACTTTAGCCTCAGTTATACTCAGCTCAGCAGAGCAATGTTGATTTACCTCAAATCAGTTTACACATAGTAATATCAAATATTTCCCATGGTACAGAGTAAGCAAAGATACAAATTTGTAAGTATACAGCAGAATTTGGTATCTGGGCAGCTTTTAAACCCCATTAAAAAACACAGAGTAACCCTACAAATTCTTAAGCATCTGCTACACCACAGGCGTCTAAGCTAAAAATCAATAAATCGAGCACAGATAGCAACCTTTGCAAGATGAAAGAACTATAACACAGGCATTAAAAGACAAAACAAAACAGCCATGATGTGTCAGTTACTATGCAGGGCAAGCTCAGCTGTCAGTGTTTGTCCTCATGCTATGCTGGTTTGAATCATTTTGCAGTAAACAAAATTACTTTAAAACAGAGATTAATGTAAATGAACAGACAACCGATCTTAAACACAATTTGGATGCAAGGTCTATATAGGCCAAGTGTACACCTTGCACTTCTGTAGGCAAGAACAGCCTGGTTTGTCTGAGTAGCACTGACCACACTGTGGGTACTTGGCATGGTATTAGCTCAAGGGGCAGTCATGAAAAATTCACTGCAAATCCATTTCCCTCTAAGAAGTTTCTGCTGCCCTCCATGTTCAAAATTAGGGCATCAATAATGAACATGCCATGCCATCTTTCTCTCCCTTTTATAGTTATGAAAAAAATATTACTGCTTCTGTAAACCATGGCTTTCCCAGCAACTTGAACTAAATGCTTGTTATTTCAGATACCAATTAAACCATATTAGATCTCTATTAAATTAACCAGCAATGAAGAAATTCTCTCTGACATGATGAGAAAGTTCCAAAGTTCTTAACCCAATAGAAGCAAAATGGCTGGATTTCAAAAACCAGAAACTGATTCATAACCACTATAAAAGCTGTTTTTCTTTTGTCCATGTACAACAACTGAGGACATTTTGCGTGGCAACAGATTTATAGATCCAGTTTTCTCAGCTCTTCCTGCAACCTCCATGCTCCCTCCCACCAAATCTTTATATACACTGAGCCTGGTAAATGCAGGAAGAATTGTAGCCAGGAATTTCAGGTTGGTCAAGAATTATGCTCTCTGTACTCTCACATTTTTTCAAGATTCTAGTCCATCCATATTGTATCTTACACACATATGGTAGGACTGTGAGACATAGTTGAGATCTGACTAGAAAACCTGTCCTGAATCACCATCTCTAAGGGAAAATCCACGACATTGATCTCCTTTCTTTCCAATTATTTATTTCATCTAGTAAATCCTATGCTTCCTTGTTTTTAAAAGTTCTTTTATGGACATTTGTTATGTGGTTTCCACATTCATGCTAAAGCATAATATTTATGCTGCACATCTGTCTGCTAAAAACTGCTTTTAAGAATAAATTTCCAGCTGTAAGTGAATTCCATCAGCTTACCCCTTTCCTTGCCCCAGTGTTTGGCACAACAGTCATGCAGAAGAGCTGTACAGAACAGTACAATTGGAACATTACACAACTACCAGGCAGATTGTAAGAGTCATAAATAAGGCTTCTAGCAGATGGCAGCTCTTTCCTACTTGTTATTTTGGAAAGTGTAAAAAGCACAGATCACTGCAGCAACAAGACTTGTTTCAGCTGTCACTAACAACCTTTGAAGAAAGGTGCTTACAACCCCTGGGAAAAAGTCAGGGTGCTCTATGACCTTTTGCAAGTATGATTTATTAACATCCAACTAAATTGGTTACAGAGACAAAAATAATAAATCAAATTGTGCATCAAGGTGCTCCAATATTATTACAAATTTTTGGAGTAAGTGAAGCAAAAACCAGGAATGGTCCTGACTACAGAAAGATATTTCAAATATCTGAAAGTCAGTGATAACTTTAACATACAAGATACCGTTCTTCATTCTGAAATCACTAATGGTCTATCAAAACAAACAATAAATTCAGCATTTAGCAGCTTTGCATATGCAATACCTCATACATGTGGCATGTTTTTCCAGTATTGGGATTACTAAAATACTGTTAACACAAACACAAGACTGCCTGATTCTCAGGGATGCCAACCACCTGCAAGGTGTGGAGTGGAAGGAGCTCATCACCTCATGTGGATCAACCTCCCAAACATTTTCATAAGCTTTAATATAGTTTTGTTTTATACAACAAAAACACCAAATTCACAATTTATATTAAAAAAAAAAGTACAATTTAAAACAACTCTTTAACATATGGCAACTATTTATGTGGAAAATTTGTCTTATTGCTTTCAAAAGCTGCAGCAACAACAGTATCTAAGAACTGAGCAGTACAACAATACATTTGGTGATAAGTTACAGCATTTACTAAGTTTCAATGGATAAGCCAGAAAATATGCAGTTTCTTATGAACCCATAGCTGCTGGAGAAAATTGCACCCAGCAGTAGCTAGAAAATAGAAAGGATGAGATAGTGAATACTGTGAATTTTATTTCTAATAGGCATAATCCATGAATGAAAACACAGTCAACCAAAAAAACCCCTTTCATTTTAATGTCACTCCTTTGAATAGCACCATCTGATTCTAGCCCTTGCAAGATGTATTCAGGTATGTGGAGAAGCTGGATTTCATCTGTTTCTCTCCTATATATGCACTGTGGGCTAAGTTTTGTGCTCCTCTTCAGCTTGATCCCTCTGTATGAGGGGTATACAAAAAACAAGCTGTATTGAAGTAAGAAAGATATGCCAAAAGTTTCCTGCTCTGCCAAGCTGGTCATTGGAGAGACAACACAAGAGATTTACACAAAAGCAGATGCAAGGACATTAATAATTAGGAGTATGCTGAGCAGATATAGCTGCACGTTTCCACAGCACGCTATCCTTACCAGGTCTGATCCCAGAGTGCAAGTGGGAAGAAAGTCTTGTTCACAGTCAAGGAGAAGATACAGAAGTAGGCCACAATGTTTATGGGGAGAGATTTTAACTATGGCTTTTAGGCATGATTTATCATTTAAAAGCTTTTTAGAATTGACTGTTTTCCTAGTCATCAGACATTTTTTTAATAAAGAGAAAAATGGAACATTGAATAAGGACTTTAAGACATAAGGGAAACCTGAACAGGACTATAAATACCTGAGGGAAAGCAGAGGGCATGAAAAGGGGTGAGGTCTTTGTTAGTTTGGATTTTTGGAGTGGGGGTTCTTTTTGGTTTGTTTTGAAATCAGCACTGGAACTTCGTGCAACTGGAAAACTGTCCCTGGCTGGGCCCTGGGTCTGGTTCCATGAGTTGGTGTTCCTTTCTGCCCAGTTGTTTGGATTCAACACTGAACTGCCAGACAGTAAGGTGACTGTCTTCAATCACTAAGTCCTTTAGGAGCCAGGTTTTAAAAGAAAGCAGCAATTTGGTTTCTGGTCCTATAAAGAAAACTGGTTGGTGGAAAAACAGATCTCTCGGATGTTTCCTTATCAAAATTTGGCTGGTTTTGGTCTTACTTCCAAGGCATTTGATTTCTGAGCTCTGTATAAAGAATCTAAGTCCAGACTGCTGGAGCTGTATTTCAAAAATAATCTAAAAGAAGTAGATCCATGCTGGCAAACTAACACATCAAGCATATCTTAGAGAACAGAGACTCAGAAAGGAATGCAATGACTTATGGTGCATTCCAGTTCCACTTTACGCTATCTGGAGTCACCTCCTGAACAAGTGATGCTGTTTCATAACCCCAAATTTATATTGTACCAAAATCAGAAACTAAGCAGCAAACATGCAAATCTGGAAGTAGAACTGTGGGTTTCTGTTCCTGTGAACACTATTCCCCTGGATTTTTTTTTTCTTTCTATGCTTTGTAATTTGAAAACTGAGCCAGTGTTTTAACACCCAAAGGCCTGAGCTGTTCCATCACCTTAACATAAGTTTATAGCGAGTGTGAAGAGATACACAAAGAAAGGAAGAGGTGGATGAGTCCTTCTCCAACTGACCTCCAAAATCATATTAAGTGATGTTTATACAGTCATGAAATAAGAGAGCTATAACAGCAGGCAAGGGTTATCAGGAAATTTTAAGACGGATCCATTGAGCTACAGAGCTGGGGGATCAGTGCTGTGTCTGAAAAGCAGCAGTTAAGTTGCCTGATGCATTCTTTTTACCATTCAGGGTAGAAATAGTGAGAAAGAAGTTCCACTCAATGCCAGTTATTAAAAAAACCCCAGCTGTCTTAGTTATATTGAAGAAAGATAATATAAATTTTACACCGATAAACACAGCTCAAGTTTTGGGAAAGAAAATTACCAAAATTTCATATTTTACCAAGAATAACTTTATAGAATATATTAAAGTTTGTGAATGATGAATATATTTTATGCAGAAATACACAGAATTAACATCAAGACTTTTTTTTCACTTCGTAATATATGGTTGACGGAAGTTTAATAACTAAACCCAATTATTTAATACAAAAGTAAGCTGGGAAAACTATACTGCAGTTGGAAACATGGGATCAGAGGATCATTCACAACTGGTTACATCGTGTTTGCAGGTGTATATAAGAAGTTTTAAAAAAATATCTATTACTTTTTCAATGATTTTGCTTCATGCCTTTAAGAAATACCCTGGATTATTCTCAGGAATTATTTTTCTGGAGATGATACTAAAATTCCTTAGTTCACCTTCTAGATATGGAAATTTTGATAAAGAATATTTTATAGAAGGCATTGCTCAGCCCAGTGCTTCTTGTGATCAATCCCATGTATTTTAGACAGTTTAGATTGTAAGATATAGGGCAACACTGCCAGTCTGATTTCTCAAATATCAAATATGAGATTTGTTTTGTTTAACACCTCCTGATTTTAATGCATTACAATTTTTAACTTTGCCTTTTGGCATCTAATTCTTTAATTTCAGATGCTATCAACTATTAGGTCAAATGACAAAGTATGGGGGAATTCCCTCCACACAGAGAATATACAAACCCAATAGTATAATATTCATATATATATCTGATATATATGCAGATCAAACAGTACCACAGTAGTTGCCAAATATGACAACAAGCAAGCTTAATGCATCCCCCACAAATTTTGCTCCTTTGCCAAAAATATATTTTTTTTTCATTTCCCTTACCCTCTTTTTTTGTCAAATGAATGCTATTTTTAGTATAAATGGTGATTACCGATTGTAGTAGAGTTAACTACAACTATCAACTCATTTCTGTGCCAAGTTTTGACAATTAATACAAGGATAAAACACAGGAAGGGAACAAGTTATGAAAAGAACCTCATTCTCCTTGAAAAGCCAAACAGCCCCCAAAGGCTAAGATTTGCTTTGGAATCAAAGCCCAGATTTTGTCTTCATATGTGAACCTTGCCTTGTTATAAGCTGCTGGCACGGTAGTCAAGTCTTTAAAAGACACCTTAAATAAAAATAATTATGTTAACTTCTTTGGTAATAAATTACAGAAATGATAGTGAGGCAGAGTTGCTGAGCAAAGTGAAAAATTGTGAAAAAGCATTCATCTGCTTCTGAGACAGTGAAGCTTCAAGGTAACAGAAAGAAAATTGAAATATACGTTTACTTTGACATTACAGATTCCATTTAAAACAGAAAACCTTCATAGTTTTTCCTTCATGTCACATTTGCTACATGGGTTCATTTTTAATGGGTTTTCTCTAGAACAATGCAGCACAACTGCAGTAAAGTGCCAGCTTTTCTAAGCTACTAGTCTGTCCCCCTAGGAGTCTACCTTATCCATGCCACATTCAATTGTTCCAGTCATAAGCCATTTTAACATGCCAGCATTTGTATTTGTTTCATGCCATTACAGTGGCATGTAAGAAAAACAAAAGGTTGTGGTGACAGGATATATATCTATCACATGGAAACTGCATTGTTGCCAGAGAGTCACAGACACATAGAACAGACTTGAAGATTCATGGATCAGGCTTGAGTTGCAATAGAGAAGAATGCAAATTATTTGGTCAATGACTGTGATATTGTGATTTGATGGGAAAAAAACCCCAAAAATACTGCCTATCTCTATAATCATTCAGAAGTGCGGCTTCTGCTACATTTTTTTCCTGCTAAATTTCTGACCTATGGTTTAGTAGCTTCACAAATCAAGCCATATGTATAAAATTAGAGGAAAGGGATGCAATTGGTTTAGTGCAAGACACTTGAATATACATATACATAACAAACAAACAGAGGAAGATCAAAGACTCCGTACACTTCTCCATAAGGCAGATGGTAATTTTTTAAATATAAGATCTTAAATATGTTGTTTATTTCTTAAGAGGTAGAAAATACCAAAATACTAGGAAAAAATTTCTAGCTTAAAACAATCTGTTTGCTTACTTTTAAAAAGTCTTACTGTTGTGATTTTTAGGTTAATAAAAACAAATGAAGCTATGGAAGCACAGGATTTCATGCTCTGTGTAGATTCACTTACTGGAAAAGGAGAGAGCTTCTTCATCTACTCAGTGCTCAAACAGTATATACAAATTATCTCCTCCTCTTGCCCTGTTAGGGGCTATAAATTTGAAGTGGAAATTTTTTCCAGTGGAAAATTTTGGCGATTCCTGAATTTCCAACACTACATTTAACCTGATACAGTTTATGTATAAGGCAGTAGAACCGACATAAGCTCAGAACTACCTCTTCCGTAACGCTAAGAAGAAAGTTAAAAAATCCAAAAGCTTATTTAAATCTTTTCTACAGGCAGCAAAAGATCATACTCAGATTTCAGCACCAGCTGATTATCTGTTTTAGCAATTTATACCTGCTCAGAGACAGGTGAACTACTCACTGCACTGTGGAAGCCAACCTACAGTTTGAGTTACTAAGGCTTGCACTCTGATTCCTCAGCACAGCTAGGAGATGCTGATGCTACTGTCTCCAATGCAATTCAATAAGGCATAAGTTAACTCAGAACTGACAGTATTACACATTGAAAAAGTAGTGTAAAAGCTCCTCTTTCCCCCCTTGCTGTTAACATTCGGTACTATTTATTAAATATTTTATAAAAAGAAGTTAGGGTACTTATACATTCAAACAATCCTTGCAATAGTTGAGTAAAGGAAACAATTATCAGATTCTAAATGAAGCACAATTCTGGAGATATGCACATTTGCACACATACACACACCCCACACATATACTATATGTGTGTGTGCATATATATATAGATATAGATACATATAGTTATATTTTACATATGTGTCTTTTGAATCAGATCCATGAATACAGCACAGATTATCTTCACTTAGCTCCTCTTTCACCAGAGGACAGGATTGTCCAGTTTGGAAAAACCAGGTTCTTTTCTAAAGTCCATGTAGGTTCCATTGCTCACCCAGGAGTCATCACTGGATTTCCTATCAAAGATTAAACAAATGTCTTAAAAGTAATGTTGTCCATACATCATGCTGTGTAATGCAGTGTAGTACTATGCACAAATACCCAACCCAGCCCATGAAGCAGGTGCAGTGCAACTCATTACAGCCTGCAAACAAGCCAATATAGCTTGGAGAGTCGAACAGGTATGTCTGCACCAGCCTGTAGAGATGCATCTCGATAGCCTAATATGTAGCTGAGTTCAACACTCACATTTCACTGTCATATGCCAGTGCTTAGTACTTAAAACTACAGCCCAGGTTTATTTCATGGTCTTAAAAGCAGCTTTGAGGGGAAACTTTGCTTTTACCTGTCCAAAGATGGCTCAGCACAGTTACTGCATAAAGAAAGCCTATAGTTCTCAGTCAAGAGGCAAGGAATCACTCTGCTTCTAATCTGGTGCATAAAATACTTGGCACAAAAGCTAATTATTCTTTTAAGTAAGTCAAGACTTGTGATTTGTGGTAGAGAGAAACCAGTATTGAAAAGCCAAATGCATTTGTTCTTATCTGCTCGAATACTTTTCCTATACATTAATTAAATTCTTTATTTCATTATTTGAGTCTACAGCACAAATTTCAGTTTTCAAATCCTCACCGTAAGGATTCAAATCCTGATCCTTATTCACAATTCTCATTATGAATATACAATCACAAAGTATTAAACTGTCTCTATCCTGCTGGAAGGAACATTTACTCCTCTTTAGTAGGTTTGATTGGCAAAGGATGAGTTAGCTCACCAGCTTGTCATACATGTAGTGGTCTGAACCATTCTCTTTTTGCACCTATTTGTGCCTATTTTAAACACTTCTGTGTTGCTCAGAACTACAGTATATATCTATCCAGAAAAAAATAGGATTCCAGTCTATTAACTGTGATACCTAGGCCCATACAGCATTCACCTTGGGTCCAACTCTTTCACTGCAGGAGAACAGAGAAGTTGGAGGGCAAAAGACCACATCTTCACTAGCATTTGGTTTTGTCTTTCAATGGCTGAAGTCTCCTGTTTAATTAATTTACAACAGGAAGAGATAAAGTGCCCTCAGAACGATAATTCTCTTCCCATAAAATAGGAGAAACCTGTTCAAAGACAGCCCTGGAAATGAAAGGCTCCAACTCAGCACTCCCCCATCAGGCAATCCCACTGAATTCAACAGAAGCTCAGCATGGGTAATTAAGCTAAATCCAGCTACTTCGCCTTGTTTGAAAGAATCAAAGATGCTACATTCACTCAGGCAAATTCAAATGTAGACTAAGTATTGATTGCCATCAAGGCAAAAAATTAAAAAGAAATTCAGGGAGGCACTAATGAAAAAGTAATGTATAATTCTGAGTTTTTTCTAATCTGCAGTATGCTACATCACCAAAGTATAAAAAACAAGTATCTAGAAAAAACTCAGAAAAAAACTGGAGCCTGCTCTATGATAATTCAGAATCAGATCTATAATAGGAATGTCAATAAATGATAGTATATGCTAATTACTACAAAGTACCTGAAAAATCTAGGCTGATGCTCTAGATTGTTTTCTTCTAGCACCTTCCGTCGTTCTCTCTGTAGCTGCTCAATCCTCTGCTTTTGTATTTCAGCTGCTTCAATATTCCCTTCTTCTAGAAACCTGTAGTAGCAGCAGTGACATGAGACACAGTTGTTTCTCCTGTCCCTCAGCTTACAGCAGTAGTTCACAGTGTATCAAGGGTAAACAGCTACATCTGCAGGCCACTGCACTATCAGAAAGCACTTCAGGAAAACTAACTCTTGTACAAGTTCAGAGTCATGGCTGTATTAGATAATTTTACTTGGAAGTTGGTGACAGTAGAAATTCCACTGCAGAAAGAAATTTCAAGCGTCTTAGTTTTTGGTTATTCAAATGCTGTACGCTCAACATCCAGCATGTGAAGTACTGAAGTTTTAAATTCCTTGGAAAGGCAGTTATTTAGAAGCATCCCAGAGCCAATTTTAGGAGACACTGGTCCATAAGGACGAGACCATCTCTTGGTAAGTGATTTAAATGTCTGTTTCAGATGCACATTAATGTAGAAATGGAAACATGCTGCAGGTATCTACACAAAATAGTCGCGTTTAGGGCAAAGTGAGTGTACGTAAGATTAAGAACTATTTCAAGATTCAAACTTCTTACCTTTGGTCTGGTCTAAAACGTGTATCAGTGGATGGGAGTAATGGCCTAGTTTTCAGGTCCAGTTCATTTAACTCCAGTGCAAATTGAGTAAATCCATACCACTGTTCATAATCTTTAGGCATTGGATCTGCAGAAGAAAAGAGTACATTCAGAAATCCAAGTCAGTGCTATTATCTTTAAAAGGAAAATTCCAAGCTCCCTTCAGTCATTTATTTATCCCTGATTCATGGTCTCAATTCTGGGGGAACAAGGGGGTTTTAAGAATGTAACAAAAGAGAAGATCCCTCTTGATAATTGCACTGCAACAAGACAGATTTCTGTTCTCTCAGATGAATCAGAGCACAACTGTGAGAAAGGCCATGCTGTTATAATAGTGTTTTTTCAGACTACAGCGGGCAAAACCCCACAAATCTGGGAGGAGTTCAGTTATGGCTGTCATTACACAACTGAGCTTTGTGAGCTATCCTTCAGTGTTTAACACAGGAAATACATGACACTTCTCTACACAAGCAGTTGAGGGGTTTGTTGCTTTTTTTTATTTTTATTTTATTTATTTCCTTCTTGTTAGAGTCCTCAGTACACAATTCATGCCCAAATATGAAAAGGAGGGCGAATGGAGAAAATTCAGGAAGCCATGGGATTAAGTTCTCCATATTATTTAAATGATGTAGAAAATTCAGGAAGCAATGGGATTAAGTTCTCCATATTATTTAAATGATGTATTCTGGTCTAAATTTTAAATGCTTGACAAAAATCTAATATTCTCCAGAGAAATAAAAATAAATTGGGGCCTAGTAAAGAGATGAAAACAATAAGCTTCTTCTCAAGCAGATCTCTTTCTGTACACCAGCCATTCTGATCACTAACTTGCTCTCCATATGCAGTTTGAAGATGAAGCTGTCCCACAGTATAAACTTTCATGCCACTTCCCAAAGAGTCGATGCACAACTTTCCCAGCTTTATCCACAACACTGCCTTCAATCTCATGTGCATTTGGGTTCCAATACTTTGCCTAGAATTAAAAAGGAACAAGGGGAAAAAAGATGCATGAGAACTCAAATGTGGGTCATTTTGCCATGTCAGTAGCACCATGCTATAGAGCACTTTTCTGAAATGAAAACTATTCATTTAGGCGCGCATTACAATATCATATGCAAACAACTGCTGTTAGCATTATTAATCAGCTTATTGAAATACTAACATTGTTTTTGTTTGACTTTTTTAGGGACAGTACCAGGTGAAGAGAAGATGATCTTAAATTTTGTCCAATGACAGTTGACACTGACTCCTGGCTTGGTTATCTACATCTTCCCCAAATTTGGAGATGAGAAAGAGAAGGAACTGATATGATAATCTCCAGTTCAGAGAATGTGCAATATCAAAGGTGTAAGATTTGCAGGCTCTCAGTCTTTAAAATTTGAACTCTAAACATCCACTGCAGCTCTGAAAATACAGTACAGTACTTTCAAATAAGTATTTGAAAAAATAATCACCCGAATGCTTCTTAGAAAGCACTAAGTACTCAGGGAAGCAAATAAGAAAAGTTTCCTCCTGCTGATGCAGCATGCAGTGCTGCACAGGAATACTGAAGTACTTCCTCGTATCTGTATGGTCTGTTCTGTGTAAAGCACAGCCTTTCTCTAGCAATCAGATACAGAAAAATGCAGGCTAAGGTAAGTCTTTTGCAAAAGTATTTCTCATGTTAGAAATTTTAGCATTCCTTTGCATTTTCATCTATTGCTAAAAACTAAATTTTATTTCAGTTTTAAAGACAGTTCTTGAAGAAGTCATATCTTGAAGCCTTGTAGGGAAGCAAAAGCTTTGAGTAACACCACCTCTTACTTAAGCTCCTCCAAGCAAAGAGCTAGAAAAGAGCATTGGGTGAAACACCTTGCACAAGCATTGATCCTACAGTTGCTGATTGAGCGCAACCGCAGCACATGCCAGTGGGTTAGCAGGAGGCATGTGGTAAACCACTCTCAGTAGACACTTTGTGCTTACATCTCACATGAAAGTGAGAGTAAGTTTTCCATGATATTTCTTCCTTCCCTTTCCCCATACTTTTCCCCATCTCCAGTGGAATCACCCAAGAAAGCTGTTGTTTCTCTTTATTGTCTGGCTCTGCCTGGTGAGTGGTGGTAGCTCCTTCAGAGTTAAAGTTTCTCAGAATCACAGGTAATTGCAACCTCTAAACAGCAGTACTGAGCTTCATCAGAGCATCCACCCACTGCTGTGTCTGTTAGAAAAGGCAGTGCCAACATTGCTGCGGTTACCTTTATGAAAGTCAGTTTGCAGTGGCAAGTGTCATCGTTAAGATTTTTGATGATGATCTCTCCATAGTGTTCAATCCATCTTTGCCCACTTAAGATGTTATGGATGCAAGATGTCACCTTGTTCCATGCAAAATGGTCTTTAAAACTGTAAGGAAAAATACATATAAGAAAAATCTTGTGTTGTGCCCAAATGAGCTCATAAATGTGTGAAAAAAATAATTGCAGAGAATTTGATTAAAGAAACCCAAAACCCAGGTTTTTTTTTTCCCTTGGAATGCCTCATCTTCTTGTCCTACACCTTCTCAAAAACAAACCCTATGACAGCAATCCTCTCTCCCACAAAACCCTTATTGCGTCTGCTGTAGACTTTGATTCTTGAATTCACTTTTCTCTTAATGTACTTCTTTACCAGTTTTAGGTTTCCAAAAGTAATCACTCAAGTGTCTTCTACTGTCTGAAATACCCATTTCACAGCTTGTAACACAGTGACAATGGAAAACACACCAACCTGGGCCACCAGAGCCATCTTAAGACTTACTGAGTGGCATGAGCTTGTCTCAAGCTCTCAAGGCTGAGCCTATGTGTATGCTTTAGGCAAGAGCAGAAGTTCTCACCAGATAGTTCAAGATGCAGTTGAACACTGGAAGACAGCAGACAGGGAGAGATGAACAAGTGAAAATAGGTAATACAACATTCTACCTTTTATTAAAAAGGTAGATGTTCCTATAAAACAACTGTATAAAACATCAAGGAAAGGAAAGTCTCATGAAGACATACATTCTACAGTTTGTTCTGGGTATGAATAGCCAAGTCACCATTGGTAAGGAAAAGGATAAACTTACAAAGCACCAGTTTCCCCACAGCAACTGCTTCACACACATTCCATTCAGATACTGGATTTTTCCTTACTTCCCACTGATCACTTGCTTTCACTTGCTGCTTTGTCAGACCATGCACAAGGTCAGTTTTTACAGACTAGCAGATACATGACCAATTTACCCCACAGTAACTTGTTTTTGTGTCCCTATCTATGTTCTATCACCAATGCTTCATTTTTCCCTGTAGCCTCAGCACCTTTTTTGTACCCAATTCTGTATCAAATACACAGGGATAGAAACCAGCACATGAAGATCACATACGAATCAGATTGTTTTCAAGTTCATCAGCCCATTATGGGTCCTAATATATTAGTTATCTTGCCTCTGAACCCTCATTCACGTCCTAAAAACCTTTCATTCCACAGCTTAGTCTAGCTGCTATGAACATAACAGTTTATACATTACTTTTTGGATAATATTTTACTATGCCATACTTTTATCCACTTGAAAGAAAAATGCATGCTTAGTCACTTAGTTTGATGAGTTCTAGGTTCTGGAATTATTTTTCTTTCTTTCTTTCTTTCTTTTTTGTTTTTTCAGATGGCAAGATAATTAATTTTGTACTCTCTCTTTGGAAAACAGATTTAATTGGAACACTACTTAACCTTTAGACCTCTGGTTCTGCAAGCATGATGGATATAGGCCAAATTTTAAGGGATTTTAATTGTTGATCAATAGAGGGCACTCTGGCAAGCCAGCATAGGATCATTGCAGATTTTTGTTTAAAAAAAAAAAAAAAAACCAAAAAAAACAACAACAAAAAAAAAAACCAAAAAAAACCAAACAAACAAACAAAAAAACTATACTCAACACTGACCTACAGCAGCTGCTTTCTTCCCTGGATAATGAACACCAGATATGTAAGCAGTTCTACTGTTCTACTGATCACCTACAATAATTATTTCTGCAGTGGTGATGGCTGTCAAGTTCACCTACAGCCCAGGACCCCATGGTGTCGGAGTCCCTACAAATATAGGTGCAAACGACAGGATGAACAACAACATCCCTTGCCTTAAACACATATCCAAGCAAAAGAATTTGTAGCTTCCTCTACCGTGCAGTTTCCTCCTGTGAGTTTAAAATGCATAAAGGTTGAAATTTAACTGAAATATGAAAATACCAACTTTTCTTTTTTCAAGGTACACAGGACTGGTGTGGGGGTTTTTTGCCCCCAATGTTTGTTTGTTATAACCTTTGAGAGTTAGTCCTTCTGATTTTTGCTTCTGGTTTTGGTTTGGTGGGGTGTTTCTTCCTCCTCTTTTCCCCCTTCCCTTTCTAAATTAAACCATAGTCACCAGTTCTTCTAAACGTCTAATACAATGCAGCACAGCTTGTTCTCATCTGGATAAATGTGGCTCTGGTGTGTGCAAGCACGTCTGTGCCTATGTGTGAACAGCAATGCACAACTGCAGCACTTACGCTGGAAGAGTTACATGTGTTGTACCAACTGGAACAATTTCCATGGACTTTCCCCAGAACTTGTTTTTCCATCTTACATCTGAAACAGGAAGAAGGGGGGGGGGGGGGGGGCACCC
>JAWWEU010000081.1:32154998-32240067 GCA_035583155.1 Acropternis orthonyx
CGCGCCCCCCCCAAGACAGCGTTAGTCATAGGCATGGGTGAATCAGTCTGTTCCTGGTTTCTACTTTATTTTCAAGAAATTCAAAGTAACAAAGTGCAACCTAAGTGTTCAAAGAATGCTGTGGACCTCCAAACATTGCTTGTTGGTTTTTTTGTTGTTGTTTGTTTTGTTTGATTTTCATTATATTATTAGTTATTAAAATAGCAAAGCAACAGATGTTTAAAGTCCTCTCTCAAAAACCTTTTCAAAAGAAAGGAATCTGAATAAGCTATAGGCAGCATATACTTGTCTACAATTCAGTTGCTAGTGAATGAATGCAGAGATTTTCAAAAACAAAAGCACAATTTCAAATACAAAAAGACAACAAGAACATCCACAGTGAAGAGGCTAGAGAATGTTTCAAAAGGCACAAAATGACAGAGGGATTTAGTCTAACTTCCTCTGTAAGTTTAACTGGCCTTTTTTAAATCTTGTCTGAATCACAGAGAGACATATCCAAGTCTCATGTAATTTCTCCCAAAAAAAAAAAAAAAATGCAATGCAAGTTTAGCCAAGTTTACTGAGCAGAAATACCTGAGAAAGAAACACAGACAGAGAAGCATGGCAAAAGGGGTATAGAGTTAAACTGGGCTACACAGTAACTCATAGTAACTTCCAAATTCAGGACAATAGAACCCTTCCTATATTAGACAGCAGAAACTCCATTCCCTGCCCAACCTGAAAAAGAGGGGAAAACTCAATTCTAGTCTCAAAAAGATACTAATTCTAGCACAAGGAAGACAAAACACTGTTTCCTGTGCAATCCTGGGGGGAAGCTGTTACCCTGGCTATGAGACAGATGCTCAAACCACAGTTAGGAGACCATGGATCTCCAGGGTATATGTGTACAAAAGTGATGACTGAGCCACACCAAGCTGACTACCATTGTAAATGGGACATAAGGCAGAATGGAAAAAAAAAATATCCTTTTCTTATCACTTGAGGTAAGGACCTTTTGGGTTGGTTTTTTTTTCATTTTGAAGTTTGATGCTTAGTGAACACCTTTAGTGACAGCAATTCTGTTGTGATTCCTACACTGCCCAATAAGAGGTCCAAAACTACCTCGAGTGTGACATTGTTGAGCCAAATTCTGTACTAGCTTTCTGTCTTCTGCAGTGGGATGGAAGAGAAAGGACAAAGCAGCAAACCCGACTGAGTTTAACAGTTTAAATGCATTACCAGACTGTTTCACATTCTATGTTCTCACAGATGGCAAAGCTGTCCCACAGAGATCAGTATGTGGGAAACATCTTGGGAACCAGTGTGCAACTTGATCGTGCAGGAATTTTAGGACAGCAGAGAAAAGTAAAGTGTTATTTCAAAGCCATGCTCAGACTAATTCTGCCACAGATGCTGTAATAGCTGGAACTTTATTCATTTCCGTTAGTCAAGTGCCTACACTCCTTTGCAGAGTCAGCTTTGTAAGTCATGGAAAGCTATTTCCAAAATATTTGTCCCTGTCAGAACCCAGTCTTCTAAATCACTAGAAATGGTCAAGAGATTTCCTGATGTTGAAACACATGAACTAAGGTCTGTTTCTGGTGGGATGACAGCACTACTCTGGCACTGTTGCTGAGCACTGCCTCCTTTTCTACTGAGAAGGTAATACGGTAAGTGAAAAAACCTTTGCATATAGAAAGAATTGAACTTACTGACAAGTTGCCTTTATGATTAACTCCATGTTAATCTTTCCACACATAAGTTACTATAACCCTATTAAAAGAGGTCATACCATTTAAAAATTGCCTTTGCTATGGAAAAAAGTCTATGTCTAGACCTCCCATAAGCTCAGCCAACCACATTTAAAAACACAACAAAAAAACCCAAACCCCACCACACCCTGATTGATTCTCCAGTGCTCATCAAGACCAAATCTCAGACTTTCTCATTAAACAGGTTCTCAGCTCTCATTATTACAGAAGACCTTTATTCCCTAAATGGAAGCGTTGAAATATTTGAGTGATAGCAGTTGTCAAGATCTGTTAAACAAATCAGTCTCATCTATTTTTATTGAGACAGGCTGCTATCTAATCTTATTTATACAGTATTCAGTTACTGAACAAATTTTTGGTCGTCTTAGCTTTTTGGCTAAGAACAGAAGGATTCTCATGTCCCCGTATTTGTTTACAAAGCAAAGAATTACTCATAATAATAAACCCCAGACTAACGGGTTCCAGTTTCTGTTCAGTAAGGCTACATCTGTTATAACTATAATCAAGTTAGCAGAGTCAATCATTAAAAAAAAAAGATGATAATATGGCTACATTGTGAAATGACAAACCACTGGGTGAAGGATTTTAACTGAGTTAAAAGGCATAGTTACGTTTTGTGTACTCCCCAAAATTGTCTAACCACAGATACTATCACTAGCTGACATCTTCACTAGCATTAAAACAGCAAACAAAGCTCCAGCACATGTATTTTGAAACAACATTAGTAGTTAAATAGCACAAAATCTTACATACTATAATAGTGCCAGAAGAGGAAGAGAAGGTAAATGTATTTATCCCTACTGTTAAGCTCATTTTTGAAAATTGCTTTCAGAACAGGTTCACATGATTTGCCAAGGTTCAGGATTTAGCTTGCAGGGTTTTTTTCATGCTGTCTTGTAGCTTATAAATAGCTTGAAGTATAATTCTTCTTTATTGAAAAGCACCCCCAGACGCCCCCAAAAAACCCCCCAAAAATGCAAGCAAACCTGATTTAGAAGAACTGCAGGTATTTGTATATTAAAAGAATAATCAATGTTATATAAAAAAACCCCCAAACAAGACACCTTGAACTTTTTCAAAACAGCAGGAGATCCAAGTAAGAAGCAAGCAAGTATAGACTAGCATTTCTGAAAGCCATTCTAATACAATTTAAGCAAGGAATTTCAACTTTTCCTGATTTCTGGATATTTGGTGTTAGATATACAACGAAAATATTATGAACACTCTAAAAGTAAATGAGAGACTGAAGAGTTACCTTGCCAAAAAGCAAAATTCACAGATTCAGCATGGCATGCAGAAATAGGTGGATGGTGACTGACCTAATAGCAAGACATGAAAGTGGGAAAAAATATGAACATATTAACATTTGAACTGTCATTTTGGTTTGGGTTCTTTGGATTTTTTCCCCTTCATTTCCATATGGCATTTACAATTTGAACATTTACTTTCCTTTCACAGTTGTGTCCTGAAGGGGGAGGCAGTGAGATTTATAAGGTACTGAGACCTAAGAAGCTTTGAAAGAAATGGGAAGCACTTACTTGAAAAGGCCTGTGAATTTTGTTCAAGTGAAAATCTAGCTATATATTTTGTACACTGCCTATAAGGTGATAATTAACTTTACTCTTAGGACCTCTTAATAGATTAACAGAAGCCGCACTTTGAGCACATAGGAAAAAAATTAAAACAAACCAAATCCCCTCAACACAACAAAGGTCCAAAAGCTTCTGTACAGTAAATAATCACAAACCCCTGACTATGAGGGAGGGGGCAGCGATCAGCATCTCTGAGGGGGCTACAGGTGGAGAAATCAAGCCATGAAATTTCATCCAGCAACGTCTGTTCCTGCAGTGGTGACACCCTAGGTGTTTCTGCTGCACAGCTCTACCCACATACACTGCATTTCCTCAGCTTTCGGTAACAGCATGTACATGAACTAGGGCAACCACCAAAAGAGTAAAGCAAGGACTGTGAGTAAATAAACAAATACACAATGCAGAGTATTAAAATGCAAAAGTAAATAAGAAAACTGCACAAAGTGAAAGCAGCCACTCCTCCTTGGCTGTGAAATCTGCCTTCTGGGTGAACACGATTAACAACTGACCAGGACCAGCTTTGACATGTAATGCCTACAGTCTTTTGGGCAACTTTATGTACAAGTCAAACTGCTATTTCCCACTATGAATTTAATTTCTTAACCACCTACATGGCTCAAATGCAGTTTTACTTCGTTACTCATTTTGCAAATCTGTTATGAAGCATTTGTTTCCACAGGCTTCCAGTTATTTATTGAACATCCTCTACTTGGTTTAAAAAAAAGATAAAAGTTCTAGCTACTTTAAGCTCTGGCCTAATCCATCAAGAGCAACACTCTCTCTCTCTTACATACTGTACCCAGATTAACCCCAGATGTCACTATAATACACGCGTTAAACTTAGCTCTCACTTAAACTGTTATAATTTCAGAGTAAGGTCATGGTGCTAAGAGGAGCTATTCTAACCTCACTCTAGCAATAGATCAGAATCTTTGTTATTTTATACACTTTGCCTATTCCATGGATTACATACGATCGGTTGCACGAGCAGAAGAACTGCTCCTGATGCAAAGAGAAATATTTAATACTTGCAAGATGCGTGAAACTTATTTCCTCCCTTACTAATATTTCTCCACCCCATACTCTTACAAGTAACTTTACCACTCTATAAAATCAAGTCACTTATTTCACATATTAGACCAATACAGCCCAAGCCCCCTCATCTGTATAAAAAAATCTGTTTATAAAAAGCACTCTTTATACTGATTTATCCAAGATTCTAGTGAAAAATTCTTATTTTAATTCAGTGTAACATTAAGCTCAGTATCATCCTTTTTTTCACCTCTTTTGTTACTCCAATTTAGTGCCACACTAGTAACTGCAGCCCTGTATACACATCATCTTAGTACTGAAGTAGCACAGTAAAGAACCAGATACATTGCTTGAACTTTAAATTTGATCCTTGCTTTGGTTGTTTTACTTTATGTTGGGTTTTTTCCTCCTCCTTATTTTCACTCTTGCCTGTGGCATTTTCTGAGACTGAGGAAAGATCACTTAGAGTTCCTTTCTGTCAGCTCTACAATAATGTGCAAAATGTTTTACCTTCAGAGGTGGGGAAAAAAAACCCTTTTCATTTCATAAAGGAGGTCTCTTAGAAGTCTTTCTCTGATCAACTTTCTGGGTTGTACAACTGCATACTGCACTTTTTCTAATTTTTTGTTCTTATGTCTAGACAGAATGAGACACCTTTCAGTTATTCTTACTTTGCTAGTTACCAGATATTTAAGTTTTATCTCTTTTGAACCTGTTTCAAGCTTATCAATTTTGGTAACTTGGCTAGTTTAAATTTAATATTTTTCACCCATACTTAATAATTATTCTCCTGCTGTGGAATTATCTTCATAAACACTCAGACCATGATGGACTGTATACATCTTTCACCGACTCAGCCGTGGTACCAGATTTGAAAGGCTTAGCCTGCAAAGTATTTGGATAGGAAGCAAAAATATTCATGGTGCCATAGAAAATATTTGTGGTCAATTGACTCACACAAGAGTTATATTTTTTATATAAGAAGACATTAAAAATAGCTGAAGATACAGTATTTTTAATGATCTCACACTAAAGAAAATTACAAGAATGCAAATGCTTGTTGCAGTCCTGATCAGATTTCAGCATGGGGAAATTGCACTCTACTTAACCAAATTATCTAGTTACGGGAGCAGGCAGCCTGCCAGCCTTTGTTTCTCGAGTGTCAGCTGTTGGTTGTCATGTTCCACGCCAGACTTAGCAGACTTTCCTCAAAAAACAACTTCCTTTGTTTATAATTCAGCAACATCCCTTGAGTTTTGCTGGGCTCGGGTTATGTAAAGTAATTTTGTATTTTGCCATTAATTCCAGAGGATTCCAGCCACATATTTAGAAGGAAGCAGTGTATCAAGTAGCAACTCTAAGGGTTGCAGGATACAATACCTGTTCCGCAAAGAACTGGAAACCCTTATCTTCACGAATACATTCATAGGTTTCTCCAAGCACAGGATTAAATGGCTTACTTCCAGCTCGGTAGTAACTGGATGCATATGCAGAGACTGCAAACGCAGCTATATATACCTGGGAAGTACATATTTTGGGTTTTGATTAATTTATGACAGACATGAAAAAAAATTACTGTGACATCAGATTCTATATTTTCCCCATCATTTGCAGACTACAAATGTGCATTCCTCCTGTAAGTTAAGCCCTAGTTCACACATTAGAGAATTATTCAGTTTTCAGAGAGTCACTCAATAGTCCAGGGATAGAATTATTAGGGTCAGACACTGCAAACCTCATCAACTGAAAAACAGCATTTCTGAAAAGTGTTTGAAATACCTTAGCATTCTGCAACACAGCTCAAAGCAGTGCCCTTAAAAGTCACTGTTAGATTTTAATATAACAACTTTTTAATGGCTTTTATAGTCACAGTCTGTGATTCCGTAGATCTACCAACTATGCTTTACCTAAACATGGCACAGGAAGTAGATGAGTTTTCAGCAAGTTTGCTATTTTCAATGCAGTTTGAATGACACTGCCTTTTCTCTATTTTATGCTATGACTTAATCATGAAACTGTTCTTGATTATGACTGAGACACAGGTAACCCTTCCAAATTTTTGCAGTCAACTCAAGCATAACTCCTTCTAAACATGAGAAATTATAATTTTTTTTTTTTTTTTTGATTCAGGTCTCTTTTGCACTATTCTTCTGTTTTCATTCCCTTTTCCTCATCTCGTGAAAATGTAGATGTTCTCCATTCAGTTTCAGAAACTGAATCCACTTCAGAAAGGCTTTTTTATGAATTCTTGCAATTACTACACAACATCTAGAAATAATTTTGCCTCAGGAATTTCTCAAAGGCAAAAATTACTCCTTTCTGATGTAATTTCCAGATGCTTGGGAAAAGGCTTCTTTTCACTCCCATATGGAAAAGTACTGTTCATTTCCTTTTCCTGTATGTTCTCAACAGAACAAAAGAAGCTATGGACTGAAACCCCTAGTGAATGGGCACACCCTGGGAACAGACTCTAAATTGTAACCCATGAGAGTGTCAGAATGGGGCAACGGGCTTTTCAAAAAGTATTTTTAACATGACTATTTACATTCATTAATAGCCCTATTTTAAGATAAGATATATTGAGTTGAAAAGGCTTAATTCCGTTTATGGGACAATCTGTATCTTCCATTTAAGAGAATTTAGGGAGTTTCTAATAATTTATTTATGGGCTTATGTATTAAGTAGCTCATACACCTAGAAGCCGAACAACCAAAGTATATTTTTCTCTTGTTCTTTTCAAGGGCAGAATTCAGGGTTCTGCACTGGTAGCAGATGACACCATTATTGTACCCAGCATACAATCTTATTGCCTGGTCTTGAGAACTTGATCATTTTGGATCAATGCCAAAACTTCAGAAAACCAGTTCATAAAAAATATTGAGTTTGTTCAGTTAATACACAGATATCAAAGTCATGTAGGGCTGGTAAATCCTCATCCTCTATGTACAAATGTGTTACCAGATCAGACACCCTTGAAAAAAGATAAATTGTAGTTTTCATACTCAAGAGGGAAGCATATTAGTTCAATTCTCTCCTCCTGTTTTGCTCTAAATTTTTAATCTTACAAAGCAAGAGCTGCAAAATAGAACTAAGCTCCTTTTGTGTTTAAACTTGCAGAACAGTAAAGTACCTAAGAAAAGAGAGGCTTTCTGAAAAGGCAACAGAAATAATGCAGAAGAGTGAAAAATAGTGGCTGTGTAAGTATGAACAGACACACGCTTGGAAAGTCTGCCTCTCCCAACTGAGAGAAACAGAAAAATGCAACAGTAGTTTTGTAATTTCTTTAGCACTGTTTTTATATTTACTCTACAGTAATGATACTGAATGTTACTGAGTATTTGGAGTAACATATTTACCATCCGTTCATATGGGTTTGGCGTGTGCGCTGCTTTATCCAGTAGTTCACTGTACTCCAGCTCCTCGCAGAGACGCTGAAGGGTGTTAAGTGGCTCATTTAATTCAACAGGCATGGCCACTTTGGAGAGATCCTTTCCTATGTTGTTTCTGAGGATATTCCACAGGCTGATGTTACTCGTATTAGGACATGGAGCTGGTAAACATGTTCTCCGTTTGGAATTGCATCCAATTCCACTTTCAGAAATGCAGTCTGGAAAGGAAGGAAGTGGCAGAACAAGTCAATTCACATTTACTTAGCTTCACCCCTTTGCAAACACATTAAAATGCAACCATCTTCTCTTCTGTCAAAACTTCCTTCCACCCACAATTCATTCAAGTATTTCACTTGTGGTTTGAAGATAGCCTGTTATAAAAATGAAAAAATTACAAACAAGATTTTATGTATTTTAACTGAGGTAAATGCCAGGTACAAAAGATGAGTAAAAAATTACCTTCCTTCCCTTTAAAGGCTGTAAGAAAAGGCTCAGACTTTCCATTGAATTTGAAAGAGTAAATATTATAACCATTTTGTTTGTAACAGAGATGGATTCCTATCTGTTTAAGGGACATAAAACCTCCTTCCTTGACAGAGCTTCAATTAAATTGACACTTCTCAGAAGGCGAGATATAACTTACAGATGCAAGGATAATAACAACTCCTACTGATCTTTTCCTACTTTTTTGAATACTCCTACCAGGGAAATTTACTGCACCACAAATTTACATGCAGACCTTTCCACAGTGTTCCTACAGCATTTAAGCTTTTTTAGAGATGTTAGCTTTGAGATACACCCATACATTGATGATTAAAATATGCACCAGGCCTGCCAGTGTGCAATTATTCTCACATTCCTTTAAACAATGAGTTCTGCTAAAACAACACAGTTCTGAATGGGGTTGTTAAATTGCAGGCTGAAAAACCAGCTTGGCAAGAAGAAAATTACTTTTTGAAAAAAAGAAAGCAGTTAGGCCTTGCCACTTTGAAAAATCCTGCAGTCATGTGAAACTGAGAGGGAATGGGAGCTGCACCAAAGAAGTTGAGAAAATAAGTGTTTCCGTGCTGATACAGAACCATCATCCTGCTTAATCAACAGTGCCCAGGCCCTGTTAAATTGATTAGCCAGATTCTGCTGTTCAAAACCAAACTGAGGCTAAAGAGAAAAAACACAGGCTGTTTACATCTCAAAACCTATAATATCTCATTATCTAGTAAGAGAAGAAAAAATATCCCAAGCAAACATAAACACAGAAAATTCTCAAAACACAGGATAAGAAATAACTGAACTTACCTAAAGTTTGTCTTTCATTCTCCATGTCATTGCTTAGGTTATCTTCTGAAACATTATCACTGATATCACTGACATATGAGTCATCATCCGATACCTGAGGGTGGGGAAAAAAACATGTTTACATCACTGATTAAAATAACACCATATGCATGTGAAAATTGTTATTTTCTGCTGAAATTATTGTTTTAACATATTTGAACCATTTAAGCTGTGTTTCAGTACTACAGAAAAATACTACTAAGTCCTAAGAAGACAGAATTGAGTCTGGGAGATATCACCATCACAGAAAATCAACTACTCCTTTAGTGGAGACATACTTTGTCATCTTGGCCTCACAGCGAAGAAGGCTTTCCTCATATCAAAAGCCAAGGCTTTCACAGAGCCCAATAGGGGTAAAAACCAAGCTAATAAATTTCAATATGCATGACATCAGCCTCAGGGTGTCTACGGATACCACAAGGACAGGTGTGAATAAATATTTCTGTGATGCAATTCCCTAAGCACCTGTATAATGACTCAAGGCACACAGTACAATATATGCAGTATTTGCATACTAGCTACCTAATTGCCATCTGCCTTGATGTGTATGTAAGACTTCTCCAAAACAATTGCTACATCTTACTGTGAAGAGACAATGATAGCAAATAAACACAAATGGCATACTAATTTCTAAATGTTTTGAAAATTCAAATTTTCTGGTAGCCATCTGATGTACAGTTAGCTCTCAGAAAGACTGCACATCTATTAGCAGATAAGAAACGACAACAGAATGATGTCAATCTTATTCCTCAGACCTCATTTTCTGAAGAACTTGCAGACAGCAGGACTTCCTGTGCATCAAAGAATTCTGTGAGAGAGTCTGCTATAGATAGTCTGCTTTCATTGGAAACCTGGTGAACCAGACCTCTGCCTTCTTCTCTTGAATTTTCCTGTTTAAAAGAAATAAGAAGTTTTGAGAGGGGAAGTACCACAAACAACATTCATGCATGCAATTCCACAGTCACACGACTTGAAGGGCTGTAAAACACTGGGAGAAGATGGCACATGCTCATCTTCAATTTAAGTGAAAGGTAGCATGTGTTCCAAAGAGGGATTTAAAACCAAAGTAGAACAGATCAAAGAGAAGGAGGAGAAAAGAAGGCGGGGGGGGGGGGGAGCAATGCATATTCAGTAAGTTGGTTATGGTGCTGCATGTAAAAATGCTTTGCCAGATCTATACAAGTGTAACATCACAAAGCCCACAAAAGAATGAAACTCCCATCTCTTCATGTAACATCCAAGATTCACATTCCTTTCTGATTTTACCAAATTAATTAGTCTTTTCATCCCCAAGCCTTGCTTAATGCAAATCTTGCAGTACTGTGGTGTACAAAATTCAGAGAGCTAAGTTGCTTTCCTCATAATAGCATGTTTTCTAACTCTTTTTCTTTACTAGTTTTCTAGCTTTGGAAAGCTTTTCTTCATATCCACACCTGAGATACCTCCATGTTAACTGAAACCAACACATTATCAAAGGCATGTAAGAGGAATTGCTTTTGCTGCTGGAGGCACATTTGACTGCAACACATCTTGATAACTCCTCCTGTGGAACCTCTACAGATTGGAGTAAGCAGAGTTCCAAAAGGTGGCCTAGCAAAGGTGAGGTGACCAGTGAGACTTGGCTCATTCCATGGATGCCATCAAAAAGCTGGAGAACATCAGGCACTACTGTTTTCCCTCACAACTCCACCAACACAAAGGAAATGAGCTAGCTGGCACAAAGGAGCGTATTAGCTGCTCTCAAGCTTTTCTGCACGAGGTGCTTTGCTAACTTGTAATCATGACTGCCTTATCATAATTTTGCAGGAACTGTAGTATTTTATTTTCAGAACCAAACAGTGAATCTGACAAATCTATAATCAAACTGACAAATCTTCTTCAAAGCTTTTCTGTTGGGAGGTTTTACTGTTGTATGGAATGTTATTCTGTACATGCTGATAATGGTGACATGAAAACAGAACAAACTGCTACACAAAAGCCTTAGAAAAAACCTTCTGACACAACAGGGAGAGAAGAGGAAACTTCAATATTGTCTCTTCTCTGGGAAGGCAGTTACACTAGCCTACAAGTTAAAGAAATCCAAACCTTAGGCACGTAAGCATTGCTGCTGGGATTGTTTCCAATACTACTCTGAATTTGAGAAGGAAAGTGAGCAGGAAAGACTTATAAAAGAACAGCAGGTTTTTGCATCTAACATGTAAGTTTCAGGTTGTCTCCTTCATGTTTCCACTCTGGCTTGATGAATTACCATCAAACTACCCAACAGACAAACTAAACTTTTCCTTTATGCACAGGCTTGAGATACTATCTTATATTGCTTCAATTTTCACAGGTCAATCATAGCACCTGATGTATCATTTAGTGACAGGTTTTGTGCAGTGGCCTTGTCTTCCTCAGAGCAGCACTACTACATCACAGTCCTTGGACAATTTTAAAATTAAACTTTCCAAGTATAAGTGATTTCATCTTTAAGTTCCATCCCAAACCATGCTAGAGGGAATTTGTGAACAAAACCCCTAAGAAACTTTTGAAGGCTATTTTTGTCATGTGTGTCTCTGTGTATGTATAGTGCATAGAACAAGTTTCAGAAATAATCCATTGTCATTGCAAGGACTTCCACTAAATAAGAAAACAAAGAACTCCTGAAATTAAATAACCATGTGTTAATGCTTTTCTGGATAGCAGTTTAAGTACTGTTCAAATTCCCATGGGATTAAAAGCAAAAGGCATTAAAATGATCAACTACCTTAAGGAAAAAAAACCCCAAACCCCCAAAACTGAACAGCTAAATATGATCAACGCACAGCTTCACTAAAACAGAACTAAACAAGAAGTGAACAGATGGAATGACTAAACTGTCTTTAAAAAGAAAAGGAAATAATTAGTTATATAAAACCCCCATCCACTCAAATTCTAATGAAAGATTTATACTACAAGCACAGCAGAGGTTTCTGTATGAGTTAACATTCAGGAAAATCCATCAGAAATAAAAGAGTTCTGGCTTCCCTCGCTAACACCACGAACACCTAGATCTTATGACCTATAATTACACCATATTCACATGCTTTGTGCAACGAGCCAGAAGACTGTCTGAACATCAGTGCATCTCGAACTGGCTAACTGGATATACAGAAGACTCCCTGGCTTCACACAAAGAAAAATAAATGGCTGAAAGGGCTCTTGTATGTCCAATTAACTTTGATCCTTTCATGGAAACATCTGATAAGTGTTCTAAACCTTACACAATTGACACTGGTAGCCAACATTCTGATCTAACAATACTTAGACAGTCAACAAAAGGTCTACAGAACTTGAAAGTTCACAAGGGACTAAGGGCAAGGGAAACAGCAGCATGAGGGTAACAATGTGGCAGCTCTGTTCATGCTGAATGAGAAGCAGGCAGGAGGCAAGGGAGAACACCAGGAACCAGGAGCAGAAAGCAATGGAAGGTGTGCTCAGGAAACCTGCTCACCAGAAAAGTCTTTGAAATCAAATATCACACAATGCATCATCAGACATGACTCACAACTATGGAAGCGAACTCGCTTTGCTAACACAATAAACCACAGGGAAGACATGAAGAAAGGACATGATGCAGCTATGCAGCACTGCCTAGATGTAGGGGCTTGAGGAACAGACATCACTGAAAGAGGAAATCCATACCCACCTTCACCAAATCTGGACTTGATTTTGCATTAGATGCTGAATCAAGGATCATAGATTCGGCATGTATTCTGCGTAACCGGTCTTTAAGATCTGTATTTTGTGCTATTGCCTGGAATATTTAACAAAAATATTGGGGATATAAAGTTCTCTCAACTAACTTGAACGTGGCTTTATTGTGTAAAAAGGGGCAAAGAGTATTTAAAGTGCCGTATAAAACACTTCCACTATATCATTTTTTTTACTGGTTTAGCAAGTCATTGATTTTAAATCTTCAAACATTAATCCTTATCTCTCAAAACTATTTTTGTTCAGTGTGAGGGAAAAGACACATACATGGAGAAGAAAGTCAAAGATGGCAGGGATATTTCCAAGGTTTGCAAGATGATTTAATAAGTTATACATTAATTTTGTGCATATGTTTTCTTTTCAAGCTCCCTTCCCTCACCCCCATCTCCAGCCTTGCCTCTCTCAGCATTAGTTCTTGTGACATTTGAAACCACTTCATTTTCCCATACTGAAAGTTACCTTTGCCTTCCACTGGCAGAGAAATCAGACTAAAATTCACACAGGTACAGGTACAATCCCTGTCCTATCAGATTATAATAGCAATGATCTGAATAAAAAGCCTCTACTGCAAACTCATGCTTGTCACATGTTATTTATTCATGCTGGGTGCATCTGATGGACAAATGTCAACTAGAGTAGACTTAAAGAAACAGAGTGCAAACCTGCCTGCAATGAAATTATCTCTGAAATAAAAAATTGGGTTGCTAATTTTGGAACAATACTGAAGCCTTAATGACCTGAATCAATACCAGGATGTGGAGTACCCTGCTGTTTACACATCCATGTTATCCCACAAATGCTTCTGATTTTGACAGTGCTTTTTGTTGAAAATCATCTTAGAGGCAGGAAAAACAATTACCTCAAAGTGATGATGGAGGGGAGAAAATAATCTCTGGCTTTTCTGTGGTCTGAATTTGCCATACAGACACACAGCACTTCTGTGCCAAGTGTTCAGTACTGTTATACCCACAACATCAGGTAAGTGCAAACCAGAATGTACACAGCTCTCCTGTAACAGCATCTTCCCATTTTCATTGTTTGCTACAAAATGTTTTCTTCTTTCTGCTTCTTCTTCCTCCCCCAAAACCAAAAATACTGTACTTTTCCCTATTTAGTATTTGCTCTTCTTAGATTGTGTGTAGGTCAAGGATACTATCTTAATGAGGGAGAAGCAGAGGCAGAGATGCTAATTTTGTGGTATTTTATCCACTTTAAATCTATTCACTTTTCTCCCCACCAGGCTGATGAGAGCAAAACAGACCTATGTTTGGTAGTTTTCAACCTGTGAGTCTGATTCTTTTGTTTCTCCTGTACACAAAACAAACTAAAATGAACAACAACAAACACCAAGTGAAAGTCATCAACATAGGACTCTCTTGCAGGGAAGTCTTAAAATTATGTCAAGTTTAACATATCCATGCTTCCATATGTCTCCAAAGGAAGTTTATTCCTTTCTCCTACAGGATCTCTGCTGCACAGGGTAAGAAAATTTCTTTTGGCATCATGGCTTTGCAGATCTGCAGGCTAAGAATAGCCCTCAGAGGTGTTAACCTCTGCTGAAACTGCCAAGGTTACTTTTAAAAGACATATACAGGATGAACATGGACAACAGAATTTCACTGCTCCAAAAAACCAAAATAATTCATATTCAGCTGATTGTTCACTGAGTTCAACAATCTTAAAACTGATTTTTTGATATAAAATGGTAGGTAAGTAACACTGGAACAATAAAAGTAACCTATTCAAATATCAGGAGTGGAACATCTGAAAGCCAAAACCAAAGAAGTGCAAGTGAGTGAGTATAGTTATTAGGCAACAGGTTTCAGCTTTCTCTAAATACTATGCAGACATCATGGCCTCTAAAGGTCGAGGCAAAGAGGTATGTTATACACTTAAAAAACTATAACCCCATGCAGCTTTTGTAAAGCAAAGGGAAGTTTTCAAACTGAATTAACTCTAAGATGATCTACACCAATTTGATCAGTGCTAGAGAGTCTCCCCTGCCTCTGATTGGTATTTGCAACAAACACTGAAATTTTAAGGCTATGG
Source organism: Acropternis orthonyx (assembly GCA_035583155.1). NCBI lineage: Eukaryota > Metazoa > Chordata > Aves > Passeriformes > Rhinocryptidae > Acropternis > Acropternis orthonyx. The sequence continues at coordinate 32,169,879 of JAWWEU010000081.1, forward strand.
TAATGATGGCCCTCATTGCTCTGAACCCACATCACTGTTTGGTTGACACATTCAAACATGACCAGTCTGAAAGTTCTGGTCTCAAACAATTACATAAAGCACACCAACCAAACACACTCCACATCCTTTTTAAAAGAGCACACTCTTCTGTCATTTAGAACTCTGCCCCACCAGCTCCATTGCCCCTTTTAGTTAGAGGACTAAGTGATAATAAAGGTTGGAAGTCAATGTAAACAAGTTGTACTTGAATTTGCTTTGCAGTGTCTTGGTGCATCATGGTGAAGCTCTAGTGCATTAGAAGGGACAGCTGAGCGCTTTCAGCCACTCTCACCTTTACTGTATGCTAGGTCATACGGTGAATTCTCAAGTGCTGTTTAGGTAAAGAAAAGGAAAAGGAAACCTGCAAGCTACCAGAACTGGGTGATTAAACTGTGTATGTTTAGAAAGAAAGTAGACTCATAGTCACAGAGCAACCCTCTGTTTCTTAACACCAAATGATACAGATAATAGTATATACCTGTATCAATCCATCTATCAAACTTCAATGATTTGACAATACCTTTAACATTTAGGAAAGACATATACAAAACTTACTATGATTAAATTCTGCAAATTCTAGCACAGGCAGACACCAAAGAAACAGAAATTAGCTACTATAAAATTTAAAAGTAGTATCTCATGACAACGAAGATTAGTGAGCTTCAGCATGTCACTTACAGATGATAAGGCATTCTTCAAACCCACTATTTGTGCAGATGGAGATGAAGATGCATCGTGCTCCAGCATCTGCTTCAGCTTTTCTCTCTCAGTAGATATCGTGCTGAAAGCTGACCTCAAGGTGAAGTAAACTAAAACAGTTTCATAAAAAGTGACAGTTAAAAACAGCTGCTACCAGTTGTAGACATACCAATCATGTAAAACTTAAATAAGACATCATTTAGGGTGACAGAAACGAGAATTTAGGTTGAGAGATCCAGGGTGGGTTACTAAAAACAAGTAGTATTAATCAAGGTTTTAGGGTAGATTTTTAGTAGGAGAAATGTTTATGGTGAATGCTACCGTGTAGACTATATTAGCCACAGTCAAAATTACTCTGATTATTTGTGACAGATGGCAACAAAGCTAACTAACCACATCTGCTCTTCACTTGCTTTTGTTCCCCAATTAGCTTGAATCTTCAGATGGTCATGACTCTATTCCACATTCCTTTATAAATTCCAGTGGGGGAGAAGAAGAGACGAAAGAAAAAAATTAAATAGACAAAAAAGTAATCAAAAAAAGTAGCTATAACACATACTGTGCCATAGCATTAGGGTTATTAGTTTTCCTGCAAGCAAGTCAACTGTGGTGTTGAGTTTTGTTATCTTTCTGTGATAATGAAATTTCAGCTTGTTAGATGATTTAGTGACTCAGAAGGTCAGATCCTGAATAATGTGCATGTTATGCTGCTACTTCTACTCCTTCCTGCGGCACTATCACCAGCCTGATACATTTAAATCAGACAACAGATCATGCAAGTTAAAAATTACTGGATTTTTAAAGGGGAAATACACTTTTTAATTTTTTTTTTTTTTTTACCTGTAAGACATTTAATCTTTTTTTAACCACAAGGAGTAAAACTTTATTTGGGCAATATTTATTTATGTAGGTTTTCAAAATTCAATTAGATAGAGTACCAGAGGATTTCCGAGGCCTAATCAAGCCCTGTAATACTGTCATGAGAACTGACCATGTGAAAATTAGCCCACTTACAGGGAAGTGAAAGTAGAAAATCTGAACATGGTTTCGTGAAAACAGCAATGATCAAGAAATCCCTGACGCTTCTCTCTTCCAATCATCCACTCTGAGTTAACCTGAATCAGCATTACTTCATCGAGTAGTTATGTAACAGAATTTAGTCTTCTAAAAATTATTCTTAAGGTATATTCCAACACTGCAAATCATTACCAAAGCTAATTGTCATACTATCCAAAGAAATCTTTAACAGCATCACAGGGGGTGGGAAGGGAGATATATCACTATGATCTATTCCGTTAGCATTTCATACGTAGGTAACATGACCTGAATGTCCAGTGACCTTAAATGTCATTTAATATGTTGTATACTCACTTCAAATTTCAAGATTATTACATACTAAACTACCAGTGTTAGATTTTATACAATTTGTATCAAGAAGCTGAAGCAAGTTTTCTTCACTATTCTTTTGGAAGCGGTGTGCTCTAAAGTAACTTTAGAAAAAGATTCTTTGTCCTCTTAGTAAAATGATTGTGCAGTAAGGAGTACCAAGTTAATTGTCTCTTCTAATGCGTGGATCAATATAACCAAAATATCTGTCATGGACATTTCAGGTAAGATGACCTTGAGTGGGTGAATTCTTTCCTCTGTTTAACAGCACATTTTCCAACTGCACCTCATCCCCATTTATTTTCTTTTTTTGGAAAACATGCATCAGTTTTGACTATAATTGACTTTATGAAGTTTACTACTTAGATACATTCCTTACATAACAGAATCAAGATACATCAGCACCAGAGGGGGAAAACAAGCAGAGAGTGCTTATTGATAACATCACCCAGTATTGTGTGCCAAAGGGGACAAAGCCAATACTTCCAAGAGCCTTTCAGCTATAAATGCTTAAGTGCCTTCCTCATCAAGATCACTTAAACAATAAAAATGTTTCTGGTGTGAGGGTGATGGAGTAAAGCACTGCTAATGAAAAACGATTTTGAGGGAAGAAGTATTTCTAGTCAAGCTCCGCTTCTGGCTGCTTTGCATGATTTTACTCTTCTGTATTCACTAAAAATAGGTTACTACCATAGCAACCCTTGCATCACCAACAAATGTTGACTCTGAAATGCAGCAAAGCACACCAAATATAGAAACATACATGTGCTCATATGCACACATATGCATGCAAACACAGGATGTAATCTGCTGCTGTGTTTCTAGCAATTGATTTTAGGTATTTTACCTTCTGGCAAGAAAACTAAATCTAGGTTTTTGACACATAAAACACAGAACTGTACTCAATTAAAAAATATAATTAAAAAGTGATGATTAAACCATCTTTTTCAAATGACTCATGATCTCAACATTTGCAATTCCTCAAGTAAGTTAAAGGGTGTTTTCTGCTTTTTCTAAACATTAAACAGGAAGCATTCTCAGAAGTCATATCATCATTTAAATTGTGATGATATAAAACCATATATAAAAGACAATTTCATTTACCTTTATGTGCAACTTGAAATAAATCCTCTTGCATTTTAGTAAATTCTGATGATGTCTCAGAGCCATCAGAGTAATTTTTCTCCTCTACAAAATCTATTGTCGATAAGTTTGGATTGGAAGCATGCAGTCTCATAGGGGCAGAAAATACTGAAGGCACCTGTAAGGAGGATAGCAAATTGTGATGGTTCTATAAACTGTCAAGAGAATTTTGGTTTATTGTACCCACCTGGGTTAGAGATTGGAGGCACCAAAAAATAAAAAAAAAAAAAAAAAAAAAAAAGGAAAAAAAAAGAAAAAAATTAATGTATATTACCAATAAGCCTGTAATGGATGACACCTGGCAAATGAAACCAGCGATATAGCTTTGCCCAAGATACTATAATGGGATATTTGGCAAAACTCAAAAAAGCAAGTCCACTGAGAGCTGCAATATATGCTATATTATTTCCTCCCCTTTGGAAGTACCTAATCACATGGCCTCTGGATGCAAGTGTGTACAAAACCATTTAGAGAATTTGCAAAAATCCATACTGATTAAAAAAAACACCCCAGCACAGCCCCACATATTGGAGGCAGACTAAAAACACAAGTGAAAAACACGACCAGTCTCCTGAAGGTAACAGGACAGATCCTGTCAAAGACATCAAGGACAATACATTTATGTTTTGTCTGATACATTACCATTTAAAATGAGCTAGCACAGGACACTACTTAGAAAGGATTTGTATTTCCTAAACCGATCACGCCAAGAATAACTAGGGTTTGGGGGAAGATGGGCACTGGAAGGACTGAAGTTACCTGTAACATTCCTTTAGCTTCTTTCCCAACAACTCTGGATCGCCACCTCCTGTGAGTTCTCTTTTCCTTCTTTGGGCTTTCAAAAGGTCCAACCTTGTACCAACACACAGGACAAAAAACAACACAGATTGCCATAAATCTAACAGAGCTAAGAAGAAATAACTCAATCCTTTAGGATTTGGGGTTGTTTTTTTGAATTGTAAGGGAATATGATTTTTGGTTTTGTTTCTAAACAACAAACCTGCATAGCATTTATAGCAGGCGCTGAATATGTCCTGTGAAGAACATCCATGCTCTGTAACAGCTGGTTCATTTCCAGTAAGTATGTATGACAGTTGGAGAGGTCTGTTTTGAACAAAAGAACATTTTCAGTTGCCCTAAAGTAACAGACACACTGACAGTCCTTTTTTCTTTGTAGGTTAATGCTATCTTGATTGTAGCTTGCATATGCTATTCGTTGAGTAAAAGCACAGTGTTAGACTGCTGGATAAAAAGATTGTGTCCTATTTACAAGGTTAAATTCAAAATACTGAAATGCATCTATACAGTGTGTATGATGACAATGATATTTTTTCCCAGTTGGCTGCAGAAAAATGAGAATAATGTGATAATTACTGCAATTTGGGACTCATCAAAGCTCCTCATGGTGAGGGTAACAGTGACACAATCTTCAAGTACGTTCAGAGCAAGAGGTGAGGTTCCTCTATATTAGAGATGAAGCTCAGTGGTAGGTAGAAATATAACAGATAAATATCACACACTAACACCATGATAAAGATCCTCTTGCTCTTAGGAAAGCATGAAAGCAGAAAGTGACTTTGAAGTACAAAGAATTAGTGCTTTTTGAATTATTAGATTTTGGATGCTTCCCTTTTTTGAATATGCAGCCTACGGAAGTTCAAACCTTACTACTGAAGGTGATGTTCCTATGTAAAGAAAATGTACTGAAATATGTATGTTTTTTTTGAAGAGATGTCCACAACTGAAAAGCCCACATCCAAAATTACTCGTCCTTTTGCAAACAAGTGAGTAGTCAGTTAATCAACAACCACTTTTTTCTTCCCTCCAGTTTCTGAGAAAACTAACAGTAATGACTACTTAGGGTATAATACTTTTGTTGTTAAGAAAAAATAGGAGAAATATTAGGCTACTTTCACCTTCCTTCAAATATTGTTACCTCTTGAGCATTTTTCCATGTCTTCAGAAGACTGTAGCCAAGATGAAATCCTGGACTCATTACTTGAAAAGGAAAATGACAAATTACCTCCAGTTGACATGGAATTCTGTTTGGTCAAGCTGCCTGTCTGTTCAAAAAAACCAAAACAAACAACCCAAGTGAATTATTAACAAGCATTATTTTAATGTTATATGCACAAATTTTGACAACCAACAGTTAAGTTTCCATGATCATGGAAAAAGATCGAAGGCATCAATTACACGGAGGGGAAAAAAGTGTATGACCTAGACTAGGTATACAGTCATTGAGCATAATGGCAGGATATCCAACACAATTGCTGTCCATCTCATCTGGGTAAGTACTGCCCTTTTACATCATCTCAGGATGCATTTTCAACCATAGCTCAATTTCAGCAGTGTCCACTATCAGATGCTTCAGGAGACGCTGGAAATTCATGTAAGACCTAATTGGGCAGTACAGTTACAGAGGTTCCAACACGAAGACATGTCTACCCAGTACTATTACCAGTTGATTGTGGCCTATAATGCTGTTTCCTTCTCTAATGTATCTACAAATAATAGCCATTCAAATGCTTAATTATTTGTACACCTTATTAAACCTTTAATTTTCAATAATACCTATGTCAGAAAGTTGCACAAATTATATGTTTTGTCGACATCTTGTGTAAAATCAGTTTTAAAATGTTCCATTTTAAGTGCCATTACACAAGCACTTTATTGGTTAGGAGAAAAGCTGACTAAATTGTTTGGCTCTTCTCTGAAGCATACTATTTACAAACTTTGTTACCTCCTGCTCATCTTATATCAAAACTCTGGTAGTACTAGTTCTAAATCTATTCCTAAAAAACACCATCTGCATCTCAGTCAGTTGTTGTTTTCTTAGCTGGTCTTTTTAAATTTACAATATAACCTCCAACATGAGCTGTAGAATAACATAAAATGCATTACCCACGTGATGTCATTCAGCACACCTATTTTAAAATTAATCTGTGCAGTTTGGCTGTTTTATTCCAACATAAAGCTGTATGAGCTATAGTCATATATATATATATATATATGTATATCCAAATAGTAATCTCAGCACCTTTAACAGCACAAGCAAACTGAACTTAAAGATGAGCAATTGTACTGGGATTTTGTGAACAATTCCCACATTTATATCTCCAGAAATTTATCTCAGGTAACCAACTTTTCCAGAACTCATAAAGCTAATGGGCATGAGCATGAAGAAAGAAGGAAATAAGCATTGCCAAGAAACAGGCAAGAGAAGGTTTGTGTAGTTCCCATAGATTTGCCCTTGGACAGCATGGCTGAGCTTTAGGATACAAGCATTCCACATAAACATATGTAGATACACCCACCTGCCTCTCCACAGCAATAAAAAAGAACAAGATGTGAAAACCAATCAAGTGTTTCTAAAAGTAAATAAAATGCACCACAAAGTTCACTTAATATAATTTTCCCAAAATAACTAAACTGCTGAATTGATAACAACTGACATCAAGCTAGGGCTGGTGTAAATTGGCAGACTTCCATTTAGCTTCAACAGAGCTAAGGTGATTAACTGCAGCTTAAGGACTATCCCCTTCTATTTTTCACATGAAAATAAGTAGGGCTTCTTTGCACTGCAAATCTGGATTAATAGTCTGAATTAAAGTCTTTCATGCCAAAGAAGAAATGGTTAGTTTCCTGGCAGTGAGCACAGGTTTTATAAATGCTGGCCACAGGAATTTTTTGTTTGTTTGTTTTTTTTTTTTTTTTAGACCACCAGCATAAATGTATCATGGACTTTGCAATGTTCCACTTCTGCCGTTGATATTCTTCCCCACTTCTATCCCTGCTGTCTTTTGGGGGGAAATAACTAAATGGCTACGGGAGATCTGCCTTTTCCTTGCAGACAGCCTCAGAAGGGCAGGCTGTCAGAGCCACAGCTCTGCCGGCACCACGAAGTGCGTGCAAACAACTCTCTGCAGAACGGCCTCGTTACCGCAGGGCGAGTTATTGTTCTTTCAGCTGCCTGTTCACACAGACCCCCTCCCCCCTCAACCCTGAGCAAAAAGCTGCTCAAGCACATGCTCGTGTTTGCTAAAACTCAGGCACTTACAGGATAAAGTGATGAACTGCAGGTGTTGGGGAACAAGCCAGGGAAAAGCAAACCTTAGACAGCAGAATTAACAAGGGGGTGGTTGCTGCTTAGGAGACACTCCAGAGCTGACAGAAACAGAGGGTCCTGTCTGTTGCAGTACGTAAAACAGTATTGCCAATATAGACCTGACTCTCCAAAGAGACCAGTGGTTCTACACTGGGGCAGAACAGCTTCTTTGGGTGAAAGTCAGCCTGTTCGTGTAGGGACAGCTGAAGGCACAGAGGCTTGCTCAGACACAGAACACACACCCTCTTCCATGAAACTGCATCAAAAAGGTAATTTATGGCGTTGGACTCAGCATTTGTCAGGTCATTTGTGAAACTTACAGTCACAGACTCTACCAAAAGAGATGGACCCATCCAGACCCCATACCCACCCACAGCATGGCGAGTGGGTATTTAAATATAAATTTAAATATATTAAATATATAATATATAAAATATAAATTTAAATATAAGCAGTGGCCCCAGGCGATGGCTTCTTGTATAATTCTATATACTCCTCAGCTAAGTAGTCATCTTCATTAATGTAAAAAGGGAGAGGCTTTATTAGCTAAAGGATATACAGCAAAATGCTGAAGGGAAAATATACCTAGCTGAGTGCTCTTCTGTGACCCAAACTAATATTCACCAGCACATATCAGACAAATACCCATATATGTCCCAAAAATTATGAGGATTCTAACTCAGTGTACAGTTTTGAAAGTCAGTATAAAATACATTTGCCTGTAATATATATAAAAATATAAACTGAAAATATAATTTTCTGGATTAAAACAATGAAACACTATTACAAAATTTAACAGCATCATAAAGGAAACTGGGAGTAAATCAATAAATAATATATTTTTCCTCTTGACATTTTAGAACATAACTTAAATGCCACCACAAACTTCCATTATGTTCTTTATTTAATAAACACAAATTGGACTAATTTAATTCCTTATGAAAGCTCATTATTTATAAATAATAACTATTACCTTTTTACCTGGAGTAGAATCACAGAAACCAGGGACAGAGTCTGTAGTAGTAGACCCAGGGAAGAAAATATTATTGGCGTCATGAGGAAACATGGAGATTTCGTTCTGCCGGTACATTCTGTGATGACGAAGTTTTGCTACCCATTCATCAAACAGCTCCTGAGACTTCACCTACACAAAATTTCAGGTTTTATAACATTCACATTCAAAATCACTAACAGAGATATTTTGTGTTCCTTAGACAGCTAGCCTGAATGGCCTTTATTAGCAAACTATCTGAAGAGTTTTTTTAAGGATGCTCTTACCAAAATGCATATTGTATGAGCTTACAAATGACAGAAAATTACAGGATAAAGTTAAGAAAAAGAGAAACTACAGTTAGTAGTTATGAGTTCCAAAGCAGAACAGAATACTTAGCAACATGCAGATAAAAAACTTTTCATCTTTTAATTGCCATTGTTAAAGCTAGGTCAAAGTTTAATTAATTACAGATAGAAATTTGAGTTTGGTGATGTATTTTTAAAGCAATTTATTCAACAAGGATGGATAAATTCCCATACTTGACCTTGGAAAATACTTCCTATAGATAACACAAAGAGAAAGATACAACTAGTGAAAATAAAAACACTTGTGCAGTAAGAGAAAGAAGTGCTGGGTGAAGAGTGCTGTTAAACATAAGGCATCTTTAAGGCTTCTGTTCAGAACAGCGTTACTGATTCTGAACTCTGAAACAGTACAATAAGGCCTCTCAAGTTACAAGTGTAAACCAACCTACTGAGACTAAAAGTTATTACTGTAACTCACAGACTTCTCGCTATCAAAAAAAAGTGCTTCACCATACACAGTTAATGTCGTCAGTTTGGGAGCAAGGTTATAGCAATCTTGAAGACCTACCTTCAGATGGTATATCTGCTCTTCTGTATCCAAATCTATACATTTTGTTGATTTCTTTACAGACATGACAGAAAGTCCAACATCAATACAGCCATGAAGTTTTCCTCTTTCTATCTGCAAAAAAGTAAAAATACAATCACTCCAGAATAAAGCAAAAGGATAAATATTACCTGCTGAAACCATCATTTCCTCCCCTCTCAACTTATTGTTTAGAACAGCTGAAACTCTAATTCTCATTGCCAACAATAGGGAATTATTGCTATTTTGAATAAAATAGTATTGTGTACTTTACAAAGGCCTTAAAGGGGTTCAGATCACTTACATCAGCTTGGCATTTAGAATACTTCAAAATCCCTCTGTCCAAAAAGAAGTATCTCTGAAACAGGAAATGTAGAGAATTAAAAACAAACAAAACACACACAAAAAAATCCAAACAGAAAAACATCACAAACACACCCTCCTCATTTTCCTTTGTTTGGAGAACACTTTCTCTGCTTTTAAGTAACCTTTGTGCCACAAAACCACTCCAAGTAACTCTCACTCAATGTGGTATCAAGCTTTCAGATACACATTCCTCTCCTACCTTGTGCCAGCCTTTCAAAGGCCATTTTCTCTTTTTCAGCAAGCAGCCCTCCTGCTTCTGTGGCTCCTGGGTACAATTCATTGCTCCCCGGAGACCTTCTACAATTTCCCAGCTGTCCTGCTTAAACAGAAAATCCAAATGTAGATCTTATTTCTTCCAAAGAACTGAATTGTTAAGAGAGATTCAAGAAGAAGGCTATAAGAAAAAAAACAAAACCCAATTGTTGTTGAAATCTAACCAAAGATCCATCTTTGCACTTTGTTACATATCTTCCAAGACATAAGATTCTTTTTTGTTTTGATAGAAGAAATACCAACTCAACAAAACACAGTTTTTATGATAACATCCTTCACTGGATGTATGTGCTTACCAGAACGTGATACATATATTGTTGTGTACATTCATACACACAGAGCATAACCACAGTTTAGTCACAATTCAGCATAAAAAATCTTCTGCTATCACAGACAGAAACAGTCTTACATTAAAGAGATATGGTTTTTAAGTTATGAAGATAAAAATTAAAGACATTGAAAATTAAGACCTTTTCTATAAACTCTTTTACCCATATTCAGTAACTCCAGGTTTTTTTGCTTGGTGTGAATTGTACCCTCCCAAAAGTTAAAAAAAAAAAAAAAAAAAAAAAAAAAAATTAAAAAAAAAAAAAATAAAGGGAAATAAACAAAGTACTGTGAGGTACATGACATAAAGGGAAAGTAAAAGAAAAATAAAAACCACCCTTCATCAGATGCAAGTCCAATTAAAAAAGTATCTCTCTTTTTTGTCAACAGGAACTCTTAAAGGAAAGACCCTGCAGCAACATAACAGAGAAGAGACTAAATCTCATAGTATTTTTACAGTTTTTATTTATGGAACAACTGCAAATGGCAATGTAACATGAGTTTCAAGGCTTCTGATCAGAGATCTCATAAATTATTTATTGCCAGCTACCACAGGATTTGGCAGATGTAGAACCATAAATAAGTGACAGGAAATGGCACATGCTGGTACTGTCCCCTTATATTTGAAAAAGACAAAAATATTTTAATACAAGGAGCATAATGAGAAAAAAAGGACTGCAAGAAACACCTTAGGGAAAACAGAACTATAGCAGGTGGGTAAGTACTCATGGTCCTCCCTGTAAAATACAGAGGCAAGTATTCCCCAAAAAAACTTGACTGGCTTAAAAAAACCCCCTTAAAACAAAAATGAAATGAAATGAAACAAAAATCAGCCAGAGTGCTAGTTGTCCCCATTTATCCAGCTCCAGAATCCTTAAAATTCACCTCTATAAACCCATTAAAAAAGTACATCAGGTAAAATATACATTACTTGTTAAACAAAGCATCACAGCAAACCATCTTCAAAAATACATTCTTTAATTTCATCATATTACTGTTGGCACTCCACTACTTCTTTATTATTTTCCTTGTCCTGCACCTAATGGAACAAACTGGAAAGCTGCTTTGCTTTCCTGTTTTGAGTTCAGTCTCCCAACACTCACTACACACCAAGCTGTAAGCAGCAGAAATGTGGGGCTGAGCAGCTCCTGTCATTCAATATCCCACACACCAGCCAATGAAGTCATACTACCTGCACGCAAGTCAAAAGTGCAGTTGTCCTAACCAAAATTTTTATCATGGCACACATTTTGGGTCCCTACAGGTCAGTAGGGACTTGTCAGTTTATCCCTGTCAGTTGTATAACAAATAACTTCTTTACTCCTTCCTCCAGTTTAAGAGATACTTTGACAGCTCCTTAGATATCATTATTTCTAATCAACAATCATGAAGTCATTTTTTTCTCTATTGAAAACCAGAAGGTACACTCCATATTCTTTATTTATTTTTTAATTTGTACTACTTTGGGACTCATAGCAGAGAGCCCGCCCACGAGAGGACAGCTAGCCAGACCTTGCTCGCTGCTGTTCGACAGCTCTTCAAGTGCAAAGACAACTCTAAGTCTCCACGATTAAGGACCTTCCTCCCACACATCCCCCCTCTCCCTCCCCCCCTTTTTTTTGTTCAGACAGAACATTTCAGTCTACAATTTTGGAAGCCAAAGAGAAATTATGTTGCATCACCTCTTTCGACATAAATTTAAATATAGGCAATTAAATGCTTTCTGAAGTGGTCTTGGATTTCTTTTTCCTGTAAAGATTATTTATTAACCCTTATATAATCATAAGGATTGGGACTGTTATGATGACAGAAAGCAGCCTCTTTAAATATCATTAAATATAGTGTAATTCTACAATTTACACTAAGTAGCACCTTAACTAACTGCTCCTTAAATGTAAACATGTGGATAAAAAGCTCATCGCCTCAGATAATATGATCTACTAAATGAGCCAATATAAAAAATAGTCTTGACATTAGATGATTTCAAACTGGGGACTTAGATAAAGGTAAACATTTTAAAAGGTAAGAAACTTGATGGAACTAATGAGAGATAATTCTAATTAAGAACTAACAGGAGCACCTGCAAGATCAAAATGTTGTGTTTATGGTTTTGTTTCTTTCTTCTTGAAATCAGCCAGAAGAGCTTAAAAGCTGTTTTGTCCAATTACTAAGCAAGCTATTTTCTTTGCCTTGCCAAAATACATTGAACTGCAGTACCCAAACACCTAACTTTTCCATGGAGAATTAATCTGGTAGTAGTCAAGACTAGTGAACAGTAGATCCTTTTCAATATTCTAGTGTTGTACCTAGCATACAAAGCAACTTTCTGCAACTTTGGGATCAAGTTCTCACAGGCTTTGGATAAGCATAAACACAGTATATCATTGATAAGGGTGATTTGCTTGCAGGAGACAAGCAGAAATCAAAGAAAACATAGAAATCCAGATTCATAGACTCATAGAATATCTTGGGTTGGAAGGGACCTTAAAAATCATCTAGTTCTAACCCCTCTGCCATAAGCAGAAACACCTTTCACTACACCAGGTTGCTCAGAGCCCCAACCAGCCTGGCCTTGAACTCTTCCAGGGATGGGGCATCCACAGTTTCTCAGGGCAACCTGTTCCAGTGCCTCACCACCTTCACAGGAAAGAATCTCTTCTTAACAATGAATCCAAATCTCCACTCTTTTAGTTTAAAACCACTCCTCCCTATCCTATCACTATCTGCCCATGTAAAAATTTGTTCTCCATCTCTTTCATAAGCTCCCTTTAAGTACTCAGAAAGGCTGCAATTAGGTCTCTGCAGAGCCTCATTTTTCTATGAGGATAAGCTTGAAAAGAAAGGGACTCCTGAAGTGAGATAAACCCATGCTATATTGAGCGTATAAAGTGAAGAGGAAGAAAGCAGCTGAGAAACAGCTCAGCCAATTACACCTACCTGGAATATACACCGTGTTAACAGTTTAGATCAAACTTTAAAATACAGAGCACATCCTGGCCTGCATTGCAACTCCAATTTATTTGGGTTTCTCCTGCAGTTCAGACACAAAGTGTCTCACATTCCTGCAGGAAAGCCACACTTATCACTGTTCTTCAGGTCAGCAAGGTGGCCTAGAATGTGCCTTCACAATTAAAATTACTTAAAACGCAAAGAAAAGCTGAAGTGGGAGCACTGATTCCCATCAAGCAGACTCAATGGTCTGCCAAATCTCAGGTGGGGAAGGCAAGCTTCCTGCTCACCTTTCTGCCCTGAGAACATCACACTTCAATTGCCAACTTTATGTAAAGGTAGCTTAGTTGAATTAGAAATGTATCCTCTTAAAAGCTCAGAGAATTAACAGTTTGGGGACCTGTGGGATACATGCAAGGTGTAATGATGCATTATCAGCACCCGGTCCTCTTCCACATACATCCTTCCAGAAGACTAAAACCTACCCCATCTGAACAGCCAAAGTCTTGTTTTCCAAAACACTGCTGGTGTGACTGGTTTTGGATCCATTTGCTCTTGACCCAAACTCTACATATCTTGATCAGGACTTTGTTCTGTGAGAGACCTGACACCTTACTGAATGAGGAGAGAGTGTCAGATGACTATTGCTGGGAGCAGCTGCAGAAGTGAAAGAAAACTGCTTACTCTCTAAAATGAAGGCAGATGAATCAAGCTGGTTGATTATCATCTGTACTCATATGTCTGAAATAGTAGAGGAGCAAACTGGAGATACAGGATTTCCTGAAAGCATTCAGGTTATGCTGCTTTTTGCCGATTCTTATCCCACAACAGGGAACTGAGAGATAGCCCAAACCACAGTAAAAACTTAAAAAACAACAAACAATGACACTCCCTCAAAAGAACCCCCCAAAACTACCAGATGAAAGGCATCAACAATTCTAGCATAAGACTGATGTCCAGATTGGTTGTGTCTTAAAATTATGACACTACAAAAGATACTTTGCATCATTATGGAGCAATATCTGCACAAAATTATCAACATTGCATTTGTTGCCCAGAAAGAAGTTTCACTCGAGATTATGGAAGGAACAAAATCTTTACTTCTCCCTGGTCCAGAGGTGCTCATTTCAGATCAGCAGAGCAGCACTGAAAAATCACCCTGCAGATGCTACTTGGCCTATACTTGTTCTGTGGCTGTGGAGAAAAACCCATACACTTTGGTCTTTAGAGATAAGCCCATCATTAGGTAAATGTAAGTTTCTTTGTTCAGTGAGATAAAACCTCCTCGTTTTCTGCAGTGTTCTGCACCATACAGTTCCTCAAGGCAAATTATTTCTGGAGAAAGTATGAAGTAATGATTTTGAACAGCTCTCAGACCAATGCTTGCAGTTTCAGCTCCCTGAATGAAACAGATGACAGTGCCAGACTTTCTTCCAGTGCAAAATGCAGTCAGTTGTACCAAATATTTTAAGTGCCAAAAATAGAAACCTGCTTTGTGGAGGATAAGGGTTGGCATCAGCTGCAACTAAAGCATTTGTTATGGTTCATAAAATTGGCAGAAATGATTTAATTTTCTTTTATGGAACATGAGGGCTTTTTAAGTGGTTTTGCTGTCATAAAGCTTTTCCCTAGTGGATCTATTTTAAAAGTTAGTTAACATATTAGACTTAAAAATAACTACCACACTGTATCTTCTTTTGATCACAGGTCAACTTAAATTTGAGTAAGATCAACACCAGTTTTGTTTCCTCACAAAACACAGTTTGTCTCTTCCACATTTTGTAGAAGAGATCCCTTTCCATAACTGAAGGAAAGAGGCAGAGAAAAGCAAAGAGGTGGGAAGTGGCACTAAACTCCAGCTTGCCATGGGGGCTTACGGTAAAGGTGAACTTAGTGGAAGAGGACTACCTTTTCGCCTGTTCAGTTCACAATGCAAATGTGTTACATGTGGCCTGAAATGGGCACCAAATGTAGCAAAAGAAGTAGATGCCTACAAGTTCTGCAGCCCTGTATAAGTCAACTCCTTTCTAGCAGTGGCCCACCTTCTGCACCACAGGACTCCTACTCCACACCAGCAGCACACCAACACATGATTAAATTTTGGCGGACTCAGCAGCCTTGCACTACTCTGGTTCCGTATCCCAATCTCAGGTCACTCGGTGCTAGTGTACACCAGAAACACAGTCTGTGCCTAGGAAATCAGAGAGACTTAAAACTCAGATCCTGCTATTTTCTGGGCAAACCTCCCCCCACCCCAACTCTCCTTATCCCTACACTTTTCAGAATTTCTTTCTACTTAATCAGATTCAAAGAGCTGCTGTGTCAGAGCAGCAGCACAGAGAAAAGCACCTGTCAGGCAGATCTGTTATTAACCTGCGAGCCACGAGCCTAGTTCTGCAGGTGCCCAAGAGCGACGCAAATATCTGAAGGAGGAATAAGCAGCCCTCCACAAAGAAGGAGAAGGAAGATGAAGGAAAGAATATCAAAATCCTAGCATTTCACTCCCTTAAGCTGCACAGCACATGTCAACATTGTTTAAAATTTCATGATACTATTAATAAAAAAGTAATGGTAATTGTGTTCTGTTCTACTATTCCACCACTATTTTGAAACAAAAACAAAAAAATCCAAACAGACAAACAAAAAACTGCTGGAAGTTGTTGCACCTTAATTACTTTTTGGATCAGGGGATTTTTAGCAGTTTTATAGAACTTCAGATTGTTGCTGTTTTCTTAATAGAATATTTAAAGTGTTGTCATTTAAACTAATATACAGATGGAAAGCGCAAATTAAATAACTCTCCGACATTGGCATCACTCATCCCCAGTCTTGTCAACCCTGTGTGGGTGAGTATTAGTAGGGACAGACTATGAAGCTCCATTTTGCCAATACAAGAAACTGAGAAAAGATATAAATTAAATAAAACAAATTATATAAACCAAACTACTCAATCTGGCATGAGAAGAAATCCACTGTGTAAAGAGGAGAACAAAGGGACAGGACATAAGAAAGATCTCAACATACTCACTGCTCACACCAACAATTTAGATGTTATAATATATGCTATACTATATGGTTTGCACCACTAAAGAGAGGATCTGTCCAGCCTGCAAGGCCAGAGCCTTTGGAGAACAGGAACAGGGAGAAGATATCTGTTCCTCACCAAAGCATTGCAGTGTCCAGGCCAACATGTCTGGCCTCTGCTAGACCTAAAGGTCCATCTTCCCGCACACAGCACAGAAAAGTCTAGCCAACAAAACATTCACTGAAACACACTACCATCACAAATTATAATTAACAAATAAATTCAAAAAGTAAGGGAAAATGACCCATGGACATTTTTTTCAAGTAAATATCCAAGACACGTACCACACAGCATGTTTAAATCTTATTTAAAAACTTTGTTTTCTCTTTAAGTCTTATTTAATCTGTTTTCCCCAGCAAAATAGCTCTGTAAACTGCGAGGCAACTTCAGTTTGAAACAACAGCCATGTGAAAAACACCAAAACCATCAGGGAATTTAAGAAGGAGCAGCAATACACAGACATCCACATAAACACTGACAATGCTAAAATAAACTCTAACTTAGAATTAAATTTTTCCCCCTTTCTAAATTTCATTACTTTGAAGGAAGACCTCTAGATCACTTCAAGAGATCTAAACGAAGTGATAGGATAAGCTAGAGAGTTACTGCACTTGGTAAAGAAGGAAATAGAGAAAGTATTAAAGTATTCCATGTAGATATTAGAAGAACCTATTTAAAAATATCCTAAAGACCAGTGGAACCTCAAAAATTACATGTAATTTCTGGAAAATGTGTTTGGAAATTTTCAGACTGTATAGAAAAAGCAAGGAAGCAGAGTCTTAGCTCTGCTTAGTGGTCACTTCCCGCCATATAACAAGTCACACAAACTCCCCAAGGTCTGTGGTTTGCCTCTATCATTACCATACCCTAGAAATACGGACAATTGGTGAACCCATGTAGATTCCCCAGTGAAAAATTATACTGTTATTTTCTTGGTACCACAATCACTGGCCGTGGAAAGATTAAGACAAAACCACTGATCTAAGTGGAGATATTTATCACAGTGCCCAAGTATTATGACGAAAAAATATCAGCTGTATTGCCCCTCAGTGTACATTGGGAAACAACCTACTTTGTAACTTTGAGAGGTGTATAAAGCTATTTACTGTGTGCTGGACTATGATGAATGAGCATGGATGTTCCAGGAATACACACAAAACACCAAGCTGCATCTCTCACCTTGCTCAGGTACACCTCACTTTTTTGCACAAGGGTCAAAGACTAAAAATTTGGGGATTGACAAGATGACATTAAACCTCACTGAATTTTTCCTTTTCTCCAAAGAGGGCAGGTGAGAACAAAATGGGTAAGAACTGGGACCCACTAATAATATTATCAAAAGCCCAAGCTAGGCAACAGATTTTATCATGTTATGTGGTAGTAAGCAAGGTTGTTGCAGAAATTACTTCTGCATAAGTATGGTTGCTCATTTTGGCTGTGTAACACACCAGTGCATTTAGTCATGCTCATGTAAATTTTATTATTTAAATACTACACGATAACACTTGATAGACATGAACTGTTGAAACAAACAATACCAAATCTTTTAAATTATACTTTTTAAAGGTAATCTCATAAAGGGAATATGAAAAATAATGTTTTAGGAAAACAAAAAAGACATCCTGAAAGCAGGGATTTCATTGCTCAGTATAAAAGAACAGCACTTTAAAAGGCAAAAATTGTTCAGAGATTTGTCTGCCTTGCCAACTGTATGCACAGGGCCAGAAGTCCCAAAAAAGCAGGTGCTGGTTCAAAACACAGCTGAGGTCTGCAAACCTTTTGGGGGATTGGGATGCTCAATTCCAATTAAAATTCCTGCCTGAGGCAGCTTCAAGAGCTTCATTAAGCCAGCACTCATACAGATGAAAGTTTATGTAAAGCATATTGCTCACAATTTTGCAAGCATGGATTGAGCATGTTTAACCTTAATTCTCAGTGCGGCTGCAGGTCAGTGTCTCTTGCCCACAAACAAAAGCAGCCTCATCTGTCAGGTGCAAACACTTGTAGACACGTCTTTTGAAACTGAGAGGTTTAAAGAACAATAACATCTCTGCAGAAAACAAAGCAAACTTTACCCTAGGTACCCAGATGCATCATTTTACATGAATACTTATTTTCCTGTCTAAGACCTACAGCAACAGCCAGCACAAATGGGCATTCAAAGAGACCTGTGCCAGGTTTATGAAAAATGCATTATCTTTCACACATGCATGCACACCTTTCCCTGGAAACTTGAAACAGAGTGGTTACACAATATTCTACCACAAAAGTAATATCTTTCATGGAAGATTTGGGATTTCAGGATCAAGCCACTGAGGCCAAGACACTACAGCAGCTCTATTTCACTATAAAGACACCATACATACAACACGACAGAAATCAAAATTTACTGTTAGCTTTCCAGTTTTACACATGCCTGCTATTCTGTAATGTAAGTTTACTGCATTTAACTCACAGCAAGATGCTGCTACCAATAACAAAAACAAAAACAAAACAAAGCAAAAAGAGTAAGGAAAACAAAGAAGTCATAAAGTAAAACAAGTAAGCAACAGGAAAACAGGGTTTAAGAGATTTGCTGATATTCAGGAACAAAAGTAACAGCCAATCTTATCAATGCTTTCAGTCTGGATAAAAAAGTTTGCATTACCTGTCGACTTCCCTGCTTGGAGGAGCAGCTGCTAGTACTTCTTGAAGGAGACAACATCTTCTGGGATGCACCAAAGTTTTTTTCATCACTCATGATCCAATATGATTTGTTTCATATACGTTCACTTAGAACACCATGAAAAGGTAATTTAGAAAATGTGTTGGAAGACTCCTCAGAGAAACACTGAACTCATCCTTTACCCAAATGCAGTCCAGCAGCAGGATCTGCATCCCATGGAAACTCCTAAAAGGTAAAAGCAAAACAAAAAGCGAAATTACCAGATGCTGTCGCCTACTGCCATCCTGTAGAATGACTCGTAATAAAGCCTTTGGTAATACAAGTTGAGCGCATTACTGTACATTATAAGACATTAATTCAACAATCACTTTTAGATAAATTTGCAAGTCTCAAATGGAAATTACAGGAATTTTGGATCCTAAATACATGTTTTAATTGTTGCGTTTTATTCAGAGGACAAAGTACAGTATCAAGCATCTTTTTACAGGTTTAAATTAATTAAAAGAGACTCATAAAGACAAGTAAAAAGAATAATAAATATCTATATGAAATGGACCAAAATAGCCTCATAATGAGAAGAAAACATCTAATAAAATGTCTCACAAAAATGATAATGTATAATCTAATCAAAAATATACCTCTTTTTCACAGTTCCTTGATAATTTAAACAAGTAAGCACAGCTTCAGGTTTTAAGAAAAAGAATAAAACCTCTACATAAATAAAGGAATACTTAAAAGTAGTGAGCATGAAAACTCAGCTGCCTACAGTACATGGCCACATTTACCTGGAATCAGAAAGTTGTCACTACTGTCACATCAGTTGTCTCAGTCAGTGACTGGAAGAATAATTAACAGCCTGTTTAATAACAGTGCTTTTTGCAGCATATGCAAATAAATGTCAGGCCAGAACCTTGCAATAATGGATTTCCAGTGTGGGCAAGAGTCGTCATGGTAACTGCATATTTTTTAAAAAAAGCAAATAGAGGACATAACAAGAGGATGATGCTCTCCAAAACCTGGGGTGGCAGAGAAGCTGTATAAATTGTATACCACTTTGCATTTTGTTGCCTTGGCAAGGAATTTGCAATTAGGAAGAGTCCAAGAACCACCAATGAGGAAGGTAAGGAAGTTCCCACAAAGAGAAGGGAAATTTCATTCCCGAAACAGAGGCACTACTTCACAATTCTTTTGCTTGCATTGTCACAACAGTGCTGAACTAGGATCACTGTTTGTTGATGTTTACCATTCTTGTTACCTTGAAGAGGCTTAACCTATTCTGAGAGAAGTAGCATTTTCAGATCCCTAGTAAAACACTTCAAGTATTTTAAGAATTCATTTCCTTATTAAAAAAACAACAACAACCAAACCCAGATCAAGAGCCACAGACAAAGAATACAAAAAAACCCCCTACATAAACACACTATTAAAACCAGGTGCTGTATTTAAGATGAAGGCAGCAGTCTGCAGCAGAAAACCTCTCTCTCTACTGCTTAAGCAGTAGTTTTAAGCATCCAGCTCCTGAACACAGACCTTTTCCAACCTACAGTGCCTTTCTGGCAATACAGTTCAATGTAACATTTCAATCAACATGCCCTCTTTTCACCTGAAACAGTCTCTTTATGGCATTCGCTTTACCTAGTTAGAAATACTCTGTTACCACCAGAGCAAACCTGTGCTCAGCAACAGTAATGATGCAGTCCCAGCCTTCCCAAGTGAGGCTGAGAAAGTGAGCTCTCCTGGGGCTCTTCCACTGGTGAATCAGCTTGGCAAACATTCCAGGAACTATCAGGCAGCTACAAAGGCAGCAAGCACAACACAGGGCCAAAAAAACCCAGAACAGAACAGCAATGTGATAGCAAGGTCTGCATGATTTGGGCCCAACACGTGGACTTCAGACTGAAATGACAACTGAGATTAGGAGCAGTGCATTTTGGATACTGTATAGTCTTTTCCTATCTGGAAGATAAATTTGTGTGTCATTTCACTAAGGACTGATAGGTTTAGATTTATCTCACTTTAATTTTTTTTTTAACAGGTCTAGAAGTAGCTCAGGTTTTTAATGGTAAGTACAAAAGATAACTTCCCTCCTTACTTGCAAACTTCACTTAGCAAAATAGTTTAATAGTAACACCTGTATTAACAAGGAGAGGCAAAATATTCACAACAGGAACAGAAACACTCTTCTTGCAAACTCATCATTCAGATATCCTCTTGAAAGTACCAAGCAGTAAGTGTTTTACTTTTGGGACACGCTGTTTGCTCAGATAACCCCGTCCTCTTCACTGCTCCATGTTCAGAATGAGCACCTTGTCACAGCTTTCATTGGTGACTGAGTAGCATTTTGGCAATGACTGGCAGAGTTCACAGCAAGAACAGGCTCTAATTTGCAGCAAAACACACTGAAAATTAGTGCCACCAGTACCTTGCAGGTGTATCTCCAGGACACACTACATTTAAGATATACAATGCCCTTTGCCTGTTCGAACACACAGCACAATAGTTGTGCTGTCCTGAAATGGACAAGTAACTGAACACCATCAGAGGTCTCACAAACTTTAGTACAAAGTGAAGCCATATAATCAGAGGAGTATTTCTAACATCATGTTTTTGGTGTGGAGTCCAAATGAAGTTAAGGCTTGGCTACAGTACCATTTTAGGACAGAGCAGAGGGGTACTTCACTGCAATCTCCTAACATTCAGGTTTGCACTGCAGGGCAGTCTTGGAACATGGAAACCTAATCTCTTTTGGATTAAATGTGCTCCAGGAGTGCCTCCAGTGCTCAAAGCCTTGAAACCACGACACCAGACTAGAGTTAGTCCTGACTAGTCTCATCCAAGGGTCAATGTTGGGTCTTCATGTTTAACTGACTGACTAAAAGGATCCACTTTTACTGCACTGCTCTACATGCTAACATTGATGTCATATATACACAGACTTACACTACCTAAGAAAGTACTTAAGATCTCCTAGGGCAATGTCATTCATCCTTTTGGAATCAAAGAGAGTGAGGTGGGCACTTTTCCAGAATTCAAATGAGCTGAAGATGACTCACTGCCTAACAAGAGGTGCTTCAATCAGGGGTAGGAGACAGGTGGGGTAAATCTGGCAGAGAGCATCTGAAGTGTTTTGTCAGCCTGCTTCCAAAATTAGGCTTTTGAATTTTCATTTATTCCTTCAAATTAATTACTGCATGGGCTGAAGGAAAGGCTTTTGTTACCAGCCCTGAAAATACAGAAGTGAAATATGTCCTCTCTCCAAATGCTTTATTAGTGTTTCCCAGTAATTTAACTTATTACCTTGAGACTTCCAAATCTGAATGTGAAAGTGTATATGAATAATGATTGTGGCCCCAACTCCTCTGTGAAAACTGCTGCATGCTCCAGCAACTACTTTGTGCTCCTTTTTAAAAATTCTCTTCAGGAAGGGGGGAAAAAAGAAAAAAAACACCAAACCACCCTGTGGCTGCCCTTCAACAATAAATAACTTATTCTTCTAAGAAGGTGAGAATACACTAATCCTGCAGCCCAACCTGGCTCTCACATTCTGGCTTCCAGCAGCAGTGATTGGGCCTCTCTAGGGCTACTAATATTTTACATTATCAGTGGAAATTAAGGCCACCAGATACAAGAGCAATTACAGCTTTAAAGCAGGCATAAAATCAGTGTTATGCTAACTAAGCTAAGATTGCAACTAAAATTGATGTTTTGAGGTCAGCATGATCCAATTGATTCAGGTTTATTAAAACTTGCTCCTCTCCATGCTACAAGATGGCCTCACAACCATATTTCATCCCGCATTTCTCTGGAGCACACAGTGTCACTTACTCTGTTCTACTCCAAAAAGACAAATCAAAGGTGTGAGGTTGAGGCAAAACCAAATAAATTTAGGACAGTAATTTTCACAGCACAGCTAAGTATTGGCCCAATTCTTTGCGATAAAGTCAACAGCTGCAAAAGTAGGCCAAGAGTACTTCTGCAAATGACCTCACCAGGTGCATTTTAAAGAATTAAGAATGCACAAATATAAAATATTACTTATAGCTACTACATCCTAAACCCATAAACAGCACTTCTATGTTGCTAAAAGCTGTATAATTCCACATCAATTAAGGCTAATGTAAACATGATATTATGTAAAACAGGAATACTACTTTTTTTTTTTTTTTAAAGTACCGTCCCAGGTTGTCCTCAAATCTTTAAAATTGCACAGGTTAAAAGCAGCCTCTTGGTATCATGTTTCATCTCCCACAACTCTCAAAGCAATAAGCTTACAGCAAAATCCAAGGTTTTCCACATTTCACAAGAGAAGAGAAAGTTAAATAAAAAAAAAAGTTAAAATTGCAGTAAAAAATTTTTCAACATTATGCAATTATTTTTTGTATGATTTTGGAAGAAAAACAAAGCCTTAACAGCCACTTCAGAGCTGATTCAGCAGTGAAGGAGCACTGTAGGGATTTTGAGTAGCAAAACTGGAAGCATACATCTCATTCTATAACTGTAGTCAATTAAGGTTTTGTGGATAGAAAAATAGGAACAACAGAAAGCCTGATGAGAGTCAGGTGGATACAGCTAGCACAGAACTGAGCCATCCAAATCAGAATTGCAAGCAACACTGAATGACTTTCACAAAATTAAAAAAGAACTTGTGCTGAAACCTTTGCTCTGTAGCTATTATTAAATTACATTCACTCACGTCTCCCTAGACAAACTAAGCAATAGTCTTTCCCAAGTACTGCTTTCATGTCTTTCTCTGTTATACTTCAATTTGCCAGCTTTCATCTATCCCAGTGTCTCATCTGGCTCAAAATAGGGAAGAATTATTTATAGGCTACAGATACACCATGTACAAGTATTGGAGATATCTTTTCAAGGCAGGTATTTGCTGTTCCTGAATTACCATAAGATTCGTACTATTCAAGGTCAAAACACACAAATCCTGTTCTGTTGCTAGCTATTCCCTTTACAAAAGAAAACTTGCAGAAACAAACATAAAGCAGTTTAAAACAACTAGATTATTAAAACTGTCTTTGAAAGCAGAAGTTCAAACAGCTTAGAGACACTAACAACAGCAGGAAGCATTTCAGAACTGCCTTCCTTCAGAGAGGTGCTCACCCAAATCACAACCTCTCTTGAGCAGATGCTTTCATCACTCATGAACAAATACAACTCTGGAGTAGTCCCTGATGCAAAGAAACAGTTCCGTTAGGCTGCCTCTTTAAGAAGGCTATTGTAGCAGTTAAATCATGCTATTTCAGTGACCCAAAAAAGGAAAATGTAGTTCAAACAAAACTCTCCTAGCTGTCTGATCAAGAAAGATATAGACAGAGAGGGAAAGCTAGAGAAGCAACAAACATACAACATTTAACATCAGATTGCTTATCATGTAGAATGTTCATTGCTTGATGAAAGAAAATCCTGTATGTTCCATTGCACAGAAAACAAACAAAAAAAAAGAAACAACAACCACATAACAAAACCCCAGAAACAATCCAGTGGAATAGATCCCAAGAAAGACATCAAAAAACAGCCTTCAATGTCAAGTCTAGTTAGACTCTCCTGAAGCAAAGCAAGTATCTGCTGTTTCACTAACCCTTGGGGTGGATAATTCAATCCTTACATTAGAAAAATCTTAAATAAATTTAAAAATAGGTCATCCAGCATCCTGAAATATAAGTACATATAAAAATGCCACCTTTTTCTGACATCTGCCATAGAAACTGGCTATAATACTGCACACAACATGATTCATTTAAAATACATAATCTTGACAATTCCCATCCCCCCAGTAGATCTGTGATAGATTGCACTTCTATAAAAAAAAACAACTTACTGAGTCTATATTCTAACACACATGTTAAAAATCTTGATGACTAGTGATACAGAAGAATACATGCAGTAATGGCAGTATTATTACAGTAATTAGTCAGTTGCCATACAACCTTTTCCACCCAACTTTCACCTGCAGTTGAGAATCACAACTAGCAGGACTGACTTAGCTCATGGTCAGGTCCTAAATAACAATTCTTCTCTCTCTGCCCCTTTCAGAAAGAGCCTTGCCTAGGGCTTGCCTGGCAGCTCAGGGCTTGCCAGCACAAGCTGCCGGACAGAGAGGGGTCTCACATGCCCCTTCCAGCTCTTAGGATGACTTGAACACTCAACTGATAAGCGAAAAGCTGGGGAACCACAGGAAACATTTTGTGACCCAGTAACAGAGGGGTCCACAGTCTCCCTGTCAAGAAGATGGAGCAGAAAACAGCAGCTACTGAGCTGTGATCAAATCCTGTGCTGGGCGGAGGTACACTGCATACAGCAGTGCTAACGAGGTTGGCAGTCCTCCCTCTGCTCGAATAACAAAGCAGTAGTGGGTCTGTTTGCACTGGAGGAGATGTTCACCTAGAGAACACCTTACAAAGGATGATCAGGCCATAGAAAAGAGAGACAAGCTTATTATCATTTTCAGTAAGGAAAATAACAGGCAAATGGTATCACTTTACAATCTGTACTTAAAACCTTGGAAAGGCCCATCTCTTAGTGATAACATCCCAAAGTGAGAAACATTTGGCAGAAGGGTGGTTGTCTTTCATTTTTCTGCTCTTACTACTTAAAGCTTTGCCTTGTTCACTAAAACAATGATACTTCACTGTGCACTGAGGCTTATTCCTTTTCAAAACTGCAGTCATTATCGCTAAAATGTTACTGAAATACACACTGTTTGTTTTCCTAGATTTGGTTGTGATAGGCACTATGTTCGTTCTGGAAATATTTGTCAGTCTGCCAACATGTAGTAATTCAAGATCTTAAGACAGCACTGCTTGCACATCAAGAAAGAGACATCACTTTTCTGTCAAATCATTGAAGGCAGCTGTGTAACTTTGAATCAGACTCTCTCTTTGTGACCTGATAAACTGCACAATACTGTGAGATGCACAAATCTACCAAGGCTAACATAAAACAATAAATATATTTTATTAAACCAGCTGACATAAATGGTTTAACTATGGAGAAAGGAACCCAAACCCAGTCACCTCTGCTTTCAGGTAGAACAGCAAATATAAATACTGGAAGAGTTCTGGTTGCCCAGGAATGATCCTAACAAAAGTCTGATGAACAACATCATGAGGGAGCTATGAACAGCAAACACAGTAGAGATTCTTCATCTCATGCAGGACGCCTAGATATGCTCAGTAATGAGTGGCAGGATTCAACAAACCTGCTTTGCCCTTTTTGATGTGTTGTTATTCCTTTCACACTTTGGCATCATCTACTTTCTAAAAAAACCCTAACAAAAACCCCCAAACAACAACCAACTAAAAAACAAACAAACAAAAAAGTCCCACTAAAACCACTTCACAGATCTCACAGATTCCACAGAATATTCCGAGTTGGAAGGGACCCAAAAGGATCATCGAGTCCAACTCTAAAGTGCATTTGGAACCCCCTCCCAGATATCTGTTTTTCCATGATACACTGGAATTGTCATTTGTCATGTGTATGTCACTTAATTCCTAAAAGAAAAAAAGGTAAAAAGGAAATAGCCCTTCCTTTTGAGAATGTTGCATGGTTCTCCTTTATAAGCAGACCTATTACCTCAAAATTTAAATCTCATTAACATTAATAACCATGGTAACAAGATTCAGTTCTTCCTAGGATACACAGAAATTAGTTTACTCATTTTATAAAGTGTAATGACCATAAGTTATGAAAATGTCACATTTCTTCTTGATTGTCTTAACGTATCTTTAGAGACTTCTGTCTCTCAGCCCATTCCAGGACACCTCTGCCAGTGCACTTCACAACATTAGTATTTATAAATGTAGCTCTACAGCTTTCTTTTAAATACTATGCACATTATTTCTTTACAGAAGGTCTTTCATATTAAGATAGCTTGAACCATCAAAAGAGGTGTGTAATATTCCGAACAAGGGCAAGTTGTTGGCAGAGCAGTGTTAACTCTTTCTAACATCAGCTTAGGCGAGGGGTCACTACTTCCTAACACTGTATTTCTGAACACAAAATGTTGACACTTCAGAGATATGTTGTAGGAAACAATTACAAATAAAGTCTGCTGAGGACAATTAGTACCACAAGTGCTAAGTGTTTTTGTTATTAATGCCAAAAAGTAAGAGTTCGTTAATTCCAAGGTTTCAAATTAAAAAAAAAAAAAAAGCCAATATTAAAAACAAAAAGTATACACAGAACTACAGAATCATCAGATGGCTTAGGTTGAAAGAGACCTTAAAGATCATCTAGTTCTAACCCTTCTGCCATGAGCAGGGACACCTTCCATGAGACCAGGTTGCTCGGAGCCCCACACAACCTGGCCCTGAACACTTCCAGCAATGGAGCATCCACAGCTTCCCTGGGCAACCTGTTGCAGTGCCTCACCACCCTCACAGGAGAGAATTTCTTCCTAATGTCTGATCTAAATCTCTCACAGAGATGTGTTTGATTTAAATACAAATTAAAAATGTTAAGGCTTTGGCTGGAGCTCTTCAAGGACAAGACAGGATGATGATGACATTCTGCAACCGTTCTTTTGCTCGGAAATCATGCACGTACGTCTATGCAGGTGACAGGAACTGTGAGTCAATGATGCAGGAAACCACACTCTTAGAAGATTCTGCATCACAGCTGGTCTTAAATCCATTCATATTTATGATTGTAATGAACACCTTGACAATGGGAACCAGAAAAGAGGTTCCACGGATCAAGTTTTCTGCAACATTATCCTCATGGCATGGGATGAAGATGAACTGAAAGAGACCTAGAAGCAGAGAGATGTGGGAACCCAAATTATAAATCTGAATTATTACATGCAGTGTTTTGCCTAATTAATACAAAATGGGAAAGTATCAATCATAATAGCTGGGTCAGCCAAAAAAGATGCAGGCTAGAGGTGAGGGCCTCTGAACTAGTTAACAGGGCAGGTCTTAAATGTGAAAGAGACCCTAAAAAGGGATCCTCTCCCCACCTCAAATGATACAATCCCATCATTATCTTCTCAAGTTCCAAAATGCTGGAGGGGAAGACAAATCCAACTAGGGTTACCACAGAGGTTCAACTTGGACAGGGTTCATAAGAGCACTTTTGAACTTGAAAAGGGAAGAAACTAAACACAAAGCTACAGAAGTAGCATCCATGCTTGGGAAGAACAGAAGGTCCATTTCAGACTAAGTGCTTTCATGTCAGAGCTTGCCCTGCCTCTGCCTAGCTACAAGGGTACAAAATCTAAAAGCAAGTTCAGAGACTGGCCAAAAAAGCAAGCTTCAATTAAGACTCTATTACAGACAAACCAGAACAAGGAAGATCTATATAGGTTTAATGCACAGAGTTTGTTTATACAAAGTCTACAACAGTATGACATCCCAATGTAAAAATATGGCCTGCCCTCAGCAACAGAGCTCAGAGTTAAAACAAAACTGCTGAGAACTTTCGTGGGTCTCAGCTCAGTGTCTCCACTGACAGGTTAGAGCTCAAATTCATATTCACTTTTAAAACTGCCAAAGTAATCAAAGAAATTCTTGCTCCCAACAAGTTACTGTCCCTTTTCTGGAGATCAGTATTTCCTCTGCCAAAACACAAAGAAAATTCTTTTAAAAGTATTAAAAAAATAATAAATAAAAAAGAATCAAATCACAGCAGTCCTCTCTAATCCAATTCAGTGGAGTGCCATTTGCCATAGGGAGTAGTTCACATACTTTGCTTTGGTCAAAATGCAGGGGTGGTCATCACCAACTTGTGGTCAAGGAAGTGGAAACTGTTATTTTCAACTGATCCTGACAGTTCTGAAAAAGATACTCTGAGTTTACATTTAGATTCATGTTAGTGCAAGTTAGCAGATATCTATTTGAATTTAATTAAAAACAAATGAAATTCTGCATGATTAAAAAAGCTTAAACTATGCTCTCATTCTCAAGTACTTTTAGAGGTTTAAAAAACGGAAGGTTTTAATTTAATCTCAGCAATATGAGATTAATGAATAATTTACAGAGAGCTCAGTGAAAAGGTGTTATAACTTAACTCTCCTTATTTTTTATTTCTAATGAATACTCTCATTTTTTACTTCAGCTCCAGTCACTGCAAACAGGCCACAGAGAAGGCAGACAGCAATTTCAGGAGTTTTACAACATGTACAGTCTAGCATCTTGGTTGCTTCATAGCACTTTTGATGTTGGTGATACTTGAACTGCAACTAAAAACCTGGATTTTAATTATAGGCTATAAAAGCAGCAATAAACATAAGTGTTTAGACGTGACGTAGAGTCCCCTTGAACAGCTTAATATTAGAAGACTTACGCTATTCTTAGTCTTTGCCTTCTATCTCTCTATTCTCCTCCCAGTCTCTCATCAGTTTTGTGTTTGTTTCTAAAGTGCTGGCATATGGCACTGGCTTTGCTAGACCATCAGGACTTACAACACAAAAATAAATTAAACCTGTGGTTAATTATGGTTCGTGGATAAAGTGCATTCTGACGTATTTAACAAGTCTTATTTCATATAATGCTCTTGAATTTCTGAAAAGGACAATAGAAAAAAGCAATTTTTTAGTTCCTTCCTCTAAGAGGTTTGGGTTTTTCTAAATAAAAATGTCCACAGTAACAACATATGAATTTGCAGGAAACATAATACTGAAAGCTATTTTCTTAACAGACGGCACTCACGCCTACTTCAGCCATACTGACCTACATTTTTTCCCCTTAACTTTTACTAATGTGCATCTTTCACTGAATGTGTTTTCCACAATTTTGCCACCAAGTGATACTATTAGCATAAAAGGTTTGAGAAACGTATTCAAGTACATTTTTTCAGCATTACCAAATACAGCATGCATAAAGGAGGAAAACACCTTCACAAAGCGTACGACATAAAACTGCATTGTGACATAAAACTGTCTTTTCAAAGGCTGCCCAGTATTGAAACTATACACAGAATTTTCATCAAGTCTTGACCAGAAAGCTTGACATTTGCCAACATTAAAGCACTGTTATAACTCACACTGTCTTCTAGGAAAAAAACCACAAAAACCCTGTGCAATACAGACAGCTAAAACCATTGAACAGATAGAACCATTGAACTGAATTTCATTATTTTGTTCTATGCATTTAATTGTGAAATGGTAGCAAAATGAAATGCATGAAAAGGAGGAGCTGGAGGAGAAATGTGAAAAAAAAATCCAGGAATGGTAATTTCAGTCAAAAAAAGTAAGACTTTCATATAAAATTAACCTTTTTTTCCCCCTCCTAACATCATATTACACTGGTTTTGAGATCATATCATAAAACATGTCAAAACCCCTCAAATCTTTACTGTTGTTACTCCAAAATAACAAGGACTTACATGGAACGTCACATTAAAAGATAAATCCTGCAATGACCAATGGCCCTTGGAAGGATTACATTTGGAGAAGTTACAGCACCAGCATTTTCAGTTTTACAGCCTTCTCTTCCATGCTCAGAAAATAAGAAAATCAGTCCACTGCCTGTCCTGGTAGCAAACAAACCAGGTGTCTGTGAAAGCTGGCAGTCCCCCAGCTCCTATTTCAGGCTGTCCTTCTCCAGCCTGCTGACTCGCCTGACTGCTCACCAGCCCCATGATGTCCCTTATTATAATGATCTTCCAGAGTAAAAAACTTATGCTGACAAAGAGAATAATAAAATAGGTGTTGTTGAAACTATTCCCACACTGATCCCAGAGTGAGACTTTGAAAAATTGTTCTCTAGTGTGATTTTACAACTCCAGTGAGGGTAATCATTGCTTCAAGTCATTACCAAGCTATGGAACACAGTGACAAACAAGCAGGATCTCCTGCTTCACTCCAGTATCATTTGCATCACAAGTGATGATTTCAAGGAATAGATCACTTATCGTGTTGAATGGGTGTTATACTTCTAAAAGGTAGAAATTGAGAAAATACCATACAACAGAAAACATTTCTTGAGCACCTGGTGCTGTATTCCACCTCTTCATTTTGGCCAACTGAATTAAAATGCTATTAGAGCCACATACCCATTCATTTAGGATGTGCACACATAAGAATGCAAATATATGCAAATACATATGTGCATCAAGTACAAAACAGTTATTGAATTACTTGCAGAAAAAGATTCTGGTCTCTTTCCTTTCAGTACCATTATGTTTCTGAACAAAGATTTTGAAAGTGGAACAAATGGGAGTTACATGCTAGGCTCTGAATAGAATCCAGTGAAAGCTGATTCCATCTTCATGCTTCCTAAAACACCCACCCTAAAAAGAAGTTCATTTATGCTGACCCAAAACTGCAGTAAAAGCTTCCACACCTCACATTTTGCCTTTGCATAAATGATAGCATTCCCATACATACAAATTCTGACCTATTACCAATAACCAAGCT
The DNA here is from genome assembly GCA_035583155.1 of Acropternis orthonyx. NCBI lineage: Eukaryota > Metazoa > Chordata > Aves > Passeriformes > Rhinocryptidae > Acropternis > Acropternis orthonyx. The sequence continues at coordinate 32,201,174 of JAWWEU010000081.1, forward strand.
GTTCAGCATTTCAGTATCATTCCCACAATTGAAATGTACATTTGCCTTTACTCCCTATGGCATCCAGCAACTACTTTTGAAAAGTCTGTCACTTGTTCTTGCAGGTTGCCCATATAAATCCACCACAGAGTGCTTTAAAATAATTTGAGCTTCCAATAAATGCTGCAATGCACTGTTTTGCCTGCCTTGTGCAAAGGCATCTGACTTTGTATGAATTTTGCCTGGGAACTTCACAAACTGCTCCAACAGGGTTCGCATCTCCTGTTGCCAGTTTGAACATTCACAGCTCAATTTCTCTTCATCTTTCTCCCTGCTTCATTCCCCTTGCCTGGGATACTTTGGTAGAGCTAGGCAAGGACATGGAAAAAGAATGAGACACTTGGAAGTTAAAACCAGCAGCTTAACCACCTTACACAGCAAATCTAAGAAGCTTAAACTCACCAACAAGTGCAGGAATTGTCAAGTTGGACGTTACACATTAAGCATAAGAAAGTAAACACATGTGACAAGTGCACTACTTCCCATGTGAACAGAATGCTTCTCAACTAATGTATCAAAATTAAGCCACATATTAGTTATGTCTGAACTGAGCAGAGTGACAATTAACATTTTGTACATAAAAAACAACTAGGATTTTTTTTATATTTAGAACTGATTTCAGGAACACTGAAGGCCTGACTTTTCTTCACCTGAGCAAGCAGCGAGACATTATTTCAACAACATTCATTTAGAGTAATCAGCCTTCGTGTCCACATGCACAGAAACAGGATATTTCACAGGTAGCAAATTAAATAAGTCATGTGAAAGCAAACAGTTCAAATTGGGTTACCATGATTTATCCAAAACCACTAAACAGCCTTCCATTTGATCTTCCCAGTAACATACTGAACCAGAACTTCTTTGCCAGTGCTAACTTAAATAGATAAATAGCAGCAATGCTGGTTTTCACAATCATTTGAGAGTACTGTGAAATACAAACACATTAATGTAATAGGAAGTAATATGAATACTTCTGTGACAGCAATAAAATATTGTTTATAAAGGAAAGCACATCCTCCTTACCTTGCACTTTCTATCATGTTACCCATTGTTCTTAGACTCCAGTCTAATGAGAGGAATTTTACTAATTGTCATTTGTGGCAGTAGCAGCTTGATGCTGCAAGGCAATTAAAGGTCACTGCCTATTAATCTACACTCATGACAGAGAGCATTTGGAAGCCAAGGCAGAAGCTCCTTAGCTCTGAGTCACTGCTGAGTCTCAACAGATCTGGACATTTCACTCAACACCTGCATTGTGTGGGCTTTCTGAGCTGGCCACTGTACTCAGATCCACCAGTGTGCCCCCTGCCTCAGGTGGAGACACAGGTAGACTGCAAACTTCCTCTCTACTGAATACACCTCCAGCTCCTGTATTCCATTCATCAGGCAAGAACTTGTGCAGCACTTTCCATAGCAAACTCCATAATTCTTACTGGTCAAAAAGCTGCTTTATTTCCAGCCTATGCAAAGTATATGCATATCGATATATATACTCTCTATATATACAGCTGCAGTGATACACTTTGTTTGATGTTAATGATCCTTTTATAATCATGTCTTAATATGCACATTTGTTTTTTTCTATGACAATGCCGTTGTGTTTTAAATGCATGTATCGTATCTAGCATGTTATGGTCAGATTTCGGGGCTAAAAGTAAAATATAGTTATGTAACTGGAATTTATCTTCCCACAGGTGACAACTGACTCACAGAATCATGTAATACTCTGAGCTGGATGGGATCCACAAGGGTCACGGAGTCCAACTCCTAAGTGAATGGTGCATACAGCACAGCTGGAGCATCCCCCGCACACATCCCAGACTCCAGGTAAAAGATGGTATTAATGGTTTCTTATCCCTTTCAAGCCACTATTAAAAGGGCCTCCAGCTTAAAGTCAAGGATCCCACTTCAGAAGCATTTCTCAAATTTTGTGCTCATCATCAATCAACCAAGTCTGAAGATGCTAGCAAGATAAACCCCCAAATATTCAAATCTGCCTAAAGTGATGCACATTAAATTATTTGTGGCTTGATGAACCTTGCAGAGATATTTATATTCCATTCCCTTAGGGTTTCAAAGAAAAGAAGTCATGTGATAGTCACATATGTTGAGTTGCACTTCAGTCTTAATGGAGGTTTTTAAAACCTTCAAATTTGCTTTTTAAAGCGTACAAAAGAGGCAAAACAACAGTGACAGGAATAAAACTACATTTTGAAATACTATTTTAGCCTGGTTATATTTTACTGAACCCTGAAGTCTGCTCATGATTTGAAAATGTCCTTATACTTCTGCTTTGAAAGACACATGTATTAGACAAAACCCTGAAGTGCAGAAATACAAAGTTATAGGAAATTATTACCACTCTTTTCTTTCTTTCATTCCTTATATTTCCCTAAAGCCTTGTACTTCCCACTGCCTAGAGATGATGACTATTGATGTGTAGAGCCACTCTCCTACCCCTGCTTTACTAAAGCACAGCTCATTTCAATGATAGTGTTTTGATATACAATCTGAAAAATGCTCAGTATTTAGGAATGTTATATATTTTTTCTTACAACAAATACTCTGATATTGTTCATAAATATTCCATCTGACATATTAGTGGAGGGAGAAAACAAATTTAAGAACACCACAGCCAAGAACAGTGAGAGCTTGCAGGCCTATCTGGGGGAAGGAAGAGAACAGCCTCAAATCAAAAATGAAGTTTCTCATTGTGTCTTGAACAAGACAGCTCAATTTTGTCAAGTGAGATTCAATGGTACAGTGTAAAGCCACTTCACTGGAAGGAGGTGCTTACTCTCTCCCCTTTCATTTCAGGGGCAAACTGTTATTGCAGCTGTTACAGTTCATTACAGTCATCGCTTCCTTCTACTTGGCGTTTGGGGAGTTTGTAGTTTCACTTTCCTATTTAAATGAAATGAGTATTGTTTTTCAAGTTAATACACTACATCATGGCAATTGTTGCCAGTAGAAAGAATATACACTACACTTGAACAGAGGCTTATTTTTCCCAAATATATCCAAAATCAACCACTATAACATAAATTTATTTAGCTTTGTGTGTAGCAAGGTATACATGCATTAGGATATGTGATTCATATAAAATTCCAAATTATTTAAAGACAGCCTTTTTCACACCAGATCATAAGTGACCTTGCTGAAGATTCTGGAAAGGGTCTCACAAAAGGATAAATGTTTTATAACTACACAGGATAAGGACAGACATACTTCCCTCTGTGGCAGCTGGTACTGGCCTGTGCCAGAGACACATAAAGAGAAAACACAGAGTACATCTCTGTTGGGTTTGCATGGCAACATTCTGGTAGCAGGGAGGCTACGGGGGTGGCTTCTGTGAGAAGCTGCCAGAAGCTTCCCCTGTGTTAGAGAGAGCCAATGCCAGTGGGCTCCAAGATGGACCTGTCACTGGCCAAGGTTGAGCCCATCAGCAATAGTGGAAGCACCTCTGGGATAACAGATTTAAAAAGGGGAGAAAAGTCTCTGCAATTGCAGTTGGAGAGAGGAGTGAGACTATGTGGGAGAAAGAGCTCCACAGACCTCAAAGTCAGTGAAGAAGAAGGGAGGAGCAGAGACTCCCCTGCAGCTTGTGATGAAGACCATAGTGAGTCAGGCTGTCCCACTGCAGCCCGTGGAGGTCCATGGTGGAACAGGTGGGTGCTCAAAGGAGGCTGTGACCCCATGGGAAGCCCATGATGAAGCATACTCGTGTCTGGAGCTGTGGATTCATGGAGAGAGGAGCCCATGCTGGAGCAGGTTTGCTAGCAAGGCTTGTGACCCTACAGGGAACCCACACTGGAGCAGTTAATGAAAAACTGCAGCCCAGGGGTAGGACTCACACTGGAGGAATTCATGGAGGACTGGTTTCCATGGGAATGACCCCACACTGGAGAAGGCTAAGAGTACAAGAAATCCTTCCCCTGAGGAGGAAAGAGCAGCAGAGACAACGTGTGATGACATGACCGCAGCCACCATTCCCCAATGCCTGCATCACTGTGAGGAAGGAAGTAGAGAATTTAGAAGTTGAGCCCAGGAGGAAGGAAATGGTAGTGGAATGGTGTTTTAAGATTTGATTTTATTTCTCATTACCCTATATTTGACTGGTAATAAATTAACTTCCCAAGTCTGTTTTGCCCATGACAGCAACTGCTGAGCAATCTCTCCATGTCCTTATATTGCTGCACTTCCATTATATTTTCTCTGCTCTGTCCAGGTGAGGAGTGATAGAGTGGCTTTGGTGGGCACCTGGTGTTCAACCAGGGTCAACCCACCAAAACATCCATCCTGGCAGCACTTGCATCCTGGTCACCTGCATTTCTTCATCAGGGACTTTGCAAATATAGGGTAGATTGAAATTTCACAACTTGCAGGGGAAGCTAGTTGCAGAGGGAGATGTTGAATCACACCCTTAACAGCTGTTACTTAGCTATCACCACCTCTTACGCAGTGGTTTCTTTTAGATTTCCTTGATAACTGTATGGCACTGAAAAAAACCCAACAACCAACCAAACAAAAAAACCCTCAACAACAACAAAAAACCAACAAAGGCAATAAAACAGCAAAAAAACCAAAACCAGACAACAGCAACCCAAAATATAAACCATATGTAAAAACGTTAAAAGTGAAGTACAAACTAAAATTTGACCAGAGAGAACAAATAACCAATTACAGGCATAGAAAATTTGTGACTTTATACTACTCTCATGACCAAACCAAAATCCACTGAAATTTTAAGTTCTTAACTTTGCAGCCCATGTCACTCCATACAGAGAAAAATCAAATTTCCTTCAGAGTCCCAAAGCTTGAGTTAAACAATGAATGCTTTTCCCACTTCTCCTGAACCAGATGTTTTCCCTCAAAAATGTCTGGCAAATGCTGGATCATATTAAAGGTAAAACTACAAAAAAGCTTTTCTTAGGGTACATTTTACCTTGCTAATCACTTGTTAATATCATTTGTCCAGTGATGATAAAAATAAAACCAGCATCTAGGGATTGGCACATCACTCACATATCACAATGTGTTAAAAACTACATGAACAGTTTTTAACATGTTAATCCTTTAGAAGCAAAGAGTTGTTGCCCAGTGGAAGTTGGCATTAAAAAAATCACACAGAAAAGTACAGGACACTTCTGTAGTCCCCCTTAGACTTTCTCATCACCAAGTCAACACAGTGAGCAGTGCTGTCTCTGGACTATTACTGTAGCTAACAGTATCTACATTTTAGCCAATGTAAGAGCCCTTAAGAATTAAAATGATGTCATTTTGTAGCACTTGACAGATTGTTAGCAGTTCCAAACAGATGTTGTGTTACATAAAACCAATTTTCTAGTGTCAACAATTTCATTAATCACTTAGTATTAGACTTCTAAAATTGAATATTAATAATTTCAGTTTCTTTGATTTTTTTGAGAAAGCAATTCCTGCTATTTAAAATAGGGTACTACTTGCAGTACATTCAAACACACCTAGAGACAGTTGTCAAATTATTCAGATATTTATTTACTGGAAGTAAAAAAAACCTCCAGGGGACAAACACATACATGGACAAAACTTAAGAGTGGAAAAAAAAAAAAAGATAAAAAATTTTGGTACTTTTTCAGGTAAGTCATCAGATGAAATCTCACCTTAGGTCAAGAACTTTTCCTTTTCTTTAATAATTTGCCATCCACCAAAAATACAACAACAGAGCCCAGGTCTCCTCCAGGACATATGGAAGCAGAGAAGTTACCTGGATAGGAGGGAAGGCCAGTGAAAGTTACAGTAAAGCACGTTACTGCATTAAAGCTTTCTTAATGCTTTTTAAAAATAATTTTATACTGTATTGTTCTGTACTCACGATTGCACCTGCAAGTTACCAGCTGGCATGTTTTACTCCCTATCAGATAAGGCTTTTCTCATTTTTCTCTTAGGATCTTAACGTTCTTGCAACATAAGTTCAGCTGGCCTGAGGATATATTTTTTCTTCTGAAAAGTTCTTGCTATAGTTTTGTAACTAAAAAGCATTTGTGGCCACAATAGATATTTTGTTTTGTCTATGAGACATGTAAAGTCAGTAAGTTTAAAAAACTCATTAAACAAATATTGCAAATGTTGCATTTTCATAAATACATCTCTGTTTATTAATCACTATTGATAATTATCCTTGGTCAGGTTTGACCATCGTTCATCCCTCATATACGCTTTGATAAGAAGTGCAACCAAAAAAAAAAATAAATCTACAATGGATTACATGATTGGCCCAGAACATGAGGACAAACCAAGATTAAAACACATTAATACACAAGCCCACTGATTGTGAACTTTACACAGATGCCTCAAAATAAATTACACTGTTAATGTTTTACTCAGTCTGAAGTACTCTTTATTTCTCCTTGAGAAGTAACTACTTTAACATTCACAATATTTTTCTGCTTAGTGGGAAGCTTCTTCCAGCCTAAAGGAACAATGTCATTTTCATTTCTTCTTCAAGTACCAAGTGTTACAAGAACCTGCCTTATGAATTAAAACAAGGATATGACCTTTTCCAAGTGCAAATGGGAGCGTAAGGCATTTAAACTAGCAGTCAGTGAATGAGCAAAGGAGTCACTAGAGGCCAAAACCACACCACATTCACTATTACACTTGCCAGGATTAGAGATTCAGTCCCACATCCTCATTACCATATAAGAGGAGTCCACCAAGAGCTGCAAACTTCTCTTCAGCTCTCCTGCAATGAGCTTGCTCGCAAACCTTTGCTCTTGCACAACTGGAAAGTGAGGGGCCCTGAAGCTATACAATTGTTGCTCTTCAAAATGAATTTATAAGGAAATGTGACAAATCTTCTGCCTTCTGATGTATCTGAAACATTACTTTTATTCTTCACCTCGTGGACAAATAAAGGACTTACCAGAGTTTATGTAAGCAAAGACAGGAAAAAGATACCCTGTCTTTTCTAAAAAAGGTAAGGCTGACAGAAGCACATGTTCAAACATATCCTGAAAGACAGAGATGGCCTCTTAGAGCTACTCTTAAAACAAGGAGCAAGTTTTTATAACTTCTCCAAGCACAAAGATTATGTACATCAACAGACTGACTGAATTCATGATCTCCAGACAAAAAGCGTGTGCTTCTGCTCAGTAAGGGTGCAATGAAAACATTTTCAGTGGTAAGAATCTGGACTATCTGTAGCACTTTCTATGAGCAAAATGCAGAATCTCACTTTGTAAAACCCTCACTGTCAATAAGAAGGCAACTTTCTCCCATCACTCAAATGAAGGGTGACGCACTCTGGAATGACCAGACACAACACAGTTGCTACTTTTCTCTGCATATAAGTGGAAGGAATAAGAAGTTTGAAAGACAGGAGACGAGGTTTATGATCTTCTAAGTTACTTTTGGCTATGCTAATTACCTATTTCAAGCATTCAAGTTCATAGTCTCTCCCAAAGTAGGAACCAGTAACTATTATAAAGACCTGAATTTTCATGTCTGAGACCTACTGTGTCCCTAATGCAAGCGGAACAGTCTGTGGCCTTGAGTGGCCACAGGGAGAACACCACAGGGCTGACGAACTCACGACCTTGTCACACCACTTCAAGCCAAACATCAGCCTGACACATCTGGCATTTACAAGCAACAACTTGCCCTAAAAGATACATTTAAACTATTGTGAGAAGTATCTCTTTCTTTTTAAATTTCGGAGACGGTCAAAAACTGTGAAGCAAGGAATTTTATTAACAGCATGTGCTCACTGTCTCAGCCTGGGAAAGGGACTGAGCACCCCCAAGGGTTACAGATCACACCTTTTATGTTCTTTGACATTTGCCTGATCACCCCCTCTTGGAAGCCAACCCTTCCCAGGTCATGAGCCTGTACACAAAGGAGAGCTAGGGTTGTGTATATTGGTTATTTTTGCATTTACAAGTATGTGAACACTAAGATTTGACCTCCTTTTTCTTTGAAGAAAGTAGCAAATTACTTATTTTAACAGAGAATTTAGTTCTGTACAGAGAGTTTTTCCTATAAGCCTATTAGTAAAGAGCCAGCAGACAACGCCAAGCTGCCAATGTTCCTAACACATCTGTCTCTACTCAGGTTACAAAGCAAAATTAAATACCTTTCACAAGTGAAATGAAAACAAAGAAACCCCAACTTATATAATATTTGCACTGAGCATTTCAACTTGGCATTTTAGGAACTAAGAGGAAATACCAACAAAGGAATACACAGGGGTTCCATGAAGTTTCTTTAATACAGTTTATGAGGATTAAGGAATAAGGATCACTTGCTTCATTACATTTTCCTGTGTTCAAGAGAGCAGTAAGGAATTCTTCTAAAGGCTCAGTAACACATGGAAGCTGCTTCTGTAACAGCCATAGATGTAGTTTTTAAGGTTATAAAAATGAATTTAAGACAACTTCACTCAAAAGTGAATTCACTTTGAGCACCAGGTACTGTTTCTTTCCTTTTTCAAAGATACAGAGCTATTCAGGGAAATAACACCATGTGTTAATACGGCATTTAATATATCTTAATATTAAAGGGTGTTACAAAGTATTAATGCATTCCAAGAACATATGCCAACAGGATTGTACTAGGTCAGTATGAAAATATTATTGTTAAGATAAATCGTAGTTCTCATTGCAGCCTTCTGCTACAGCTGTTAGAGGAGCCATGAAAAATCCCCTTTTCATAACTGTTCAAACTCTGTTAGTTTTGTAACCCTCTAAATCTACCACCCTTCCTTTCAGCAACTATCAAAGTTGTCTTTCAATGGAGAACATTCTTGCACTGAAAAGATTAGGATAAGCAAAGGCCTTGCCCAGAGTTTTTCACAGGTTCCCTGCATGACTCCAGGTGAAGTCACACACGTATCTGTTCCACAGGAACCCCCTCTGTAAATAAAATTGCCACATGTTGCACACTGGGGTGGGGCAGGTGTATGTTCGTTTCTGACACCGAATGAAACTTTGTGAAAGTCATTAGGCAACCATGAAACATTGGTTTGCTACTTAAACATAAAGCTTCCCAACATTATCAGCTGTTTTGTAATAGTATGGATAAACTCCACTATCTTAATAGCTATAGCAACTGAGTACCTCCCATTGGAGCAGCATGTCAGTACCAACCAACAGAAATAAACCAAGCAAAAGTGCTTTCCACTCCTCGCTCTCCTCTGACACTTTCCCAGCTTCTAATTTATAGAATCTGAATACATAAATGGCTGTTAATGTGCTTTACAGCAGCCACATACATCTAGCAGATTCAACCCTTATGCCTGCTACATACTTCAGTTTTCGTGACTCATCTCCGGCTTTACAAAGGAAAGCAAGTTCCTGCTGGGCAACATATAGTTAGTGATACCTTTTACATGCTCACAAGTGACAAAGATTTAGCCTAAAAATTCACCAAGCTTAAAGCAGTGATTAAGCCTACACAAAGAGAGATGCAAGTATAATAGGAAATTAGTGCAGAACAGCAGTGCTATATTCTGATTTACAAGTACAAGATCCATGTAAGCCTGTTAAGACAGATTTCAAAACATTAGGTTATATAGAGGACTGTAAGAACTGCACAGTTCAGAATATCCAGCCTTCAACAACTGCAAATAAATGTGTAAATTATAAGCATGCAAGGCCTAAAACATCCTACTTGCCCTATGGGCTCTAAAATACTAATCGACTGCCTGTAGGTTTAAAAGGTCAAGTAAAAAAAATATATACACACATAGATATATAAAATATATATACACATACATAAAGATAAAATGCAGCATAAGCAGCTAGCCAGGAAGTTCAAACACATTATCAATGTCCCTACACCAAAAGAGAAATTGTTAAGTATTCAGAATGCACTGTGACTGCATTTACATACTAGTAGAGAAGACAAAATGCCACAAGTGCCATGACTGGAAATATGATTTGGAATAGAATTTCCTTATAATGATAAATCTCCCAATTAGTGAACACTCAGGCAAAAACTCCACCAGCAATACAAGAAGTTTTACAGTGTCACCGATAACGTAATCTCAGCCTTGCCAAAGTCCTGTCTTTGGCTGCAGCCTATAAAGAGCATTTCAGAATGAGACACAAACCAGAGTCCAACAGTGCAATGGGTGGGAGTCTCCCTTCTGACCCAGTGGGAGATCAGTGCAAACCCCAAAGCATAAGACTGAAGGGAACCTAAACATAGTACAGCTCAACAAATGGTATTTTTCTTCCTAGTTCCCTCAAAAAGTAACACACCTTTGAGGTATTTTTGAACAATTATGCTTATCTCAGCAGAACAAAAGATTACCTTTGCACAGTTTCAGCTTTATCTATTCCATTTCCTTGATACATCTTTCAATTCTTTTAGACATACAATTAATCACGGTGTATTATCCTAAAAGCAGACTGGAGTGCTGCCTGTGCCAGCTATACTATAGTCCTCTCCCATTCTCCACTGACTGAGTGATTCTTCATAGCAAGAAGCTTCTTACACAGCTTCTTTGATGATGTTCCCTCCAGGCTAAAAAAGGCTCCACACCAATGTAACCTCTGCTTTCCTATAGAAAGGGCAACATATCCATCATAGAAAAATGACTGACTTACAGTGAGTGGGTAGGCTCAGTGCCAACCAGGAAGAATCCAAATCTCTTCTTTTACAGAAGTGAAAGCATGAGCAATTCCATTAGGCAAGATGTGGCAAGTTCACGTGAGTCTCCTGTTGGATCTAAAAACCAAACAAAATCAGATGAGAAATAAAACTTCCTGCTGCCTTGTCCTTTCATACCTGGGAAGCACAAAGGAGGTAAGAAGTATAATATATGAATATCTGAAATATTTTCTACCTTGTTTTTCACACATTCCCTCATCCTCAAATATTTTCCTAAAATATACCACCTACTGAAATATAGATACTTATTAGAAGTTTGGGTTAGCCACATTCTCCTACATAACTAAGCAGTTGGAATTTTAGTCCACTAACATGCTAACAGAGCAATGCATTTTGTAACAGAAATCTTTCTTGCCCCAAGGATCTAGAATTCTGCACGCTCACATAACTAAGACTGAGGCTGTGGGGAACCCACCCAAACATCTTGTCAGCACGAAACAAGGAAGAAGAATCCTGCACAGAAACAGATGCTGGGTACTACTACTCTTTGACAAACTTGTATCATTATTCAGCTGTCGCTTTGAAGCTTCTAACACACACTTTTGACATTTAGTCAAATGCTCTTTTTCTGAAGACAATTTTATAGGACTTCTCTGTACAAGAACGCTACCAAACAGAAACTGCTTATGACAAACTTTAACGTGCCCAGTTTGAGCTAAAAAGGAACAATGGTTTAGCCTGCCTTTATATTCACAGAATGTATGGTTCTTCATGCCAATTAGCAGATTTGAATTTCTAGTGCACTGAGTCAGTTCCTGTATCAGCTTGATGGTAATCTTTTCAAAAGTCTACAATCAATCAACACCAGACAAACCAGTGTCTGGGTACCATATACAATTTATAAAACCTAGCACATTATTAAGCTTTCTCTGATGTTTTCCTGATCTTTCTCAAAAATCAATATAAGAAACAGAATTCCTCAAATTATTTGTGATAACAGTTTTGAATCTAGATTACTGTTACAATTTAACCTTTTTTTCTTAGCTATTATTTCTACATGCTGTCATAGACTACACCTTTTTTTCAGTAATGAAATTAAATTCTTCTGCAATTCTTGAATTGACATTACTTCCCTTATTTAATATTATTCTTACAATGTTAGCATATTTTCCAAGGGAAAAGGAAATCCTTTTCCCTGTTTTCAACTCACTGAGTTTTGAACAATACTTTTGCCTTCTCCTATTGGTTGTCTACATTTAATATTTTCTAATTTCACATTTACATTCAATTCCTTGGTTCTTCTATTTGTTACGTTCCTAAAAATGCCACCATGTCCAGCTGGTTTGGAGTCTAAATCTGTGATTTAATTTTAGGATTATTTAACACATGAACTTGTGCATTTTTAATGATCCAAATATTAAGGATGGAAGTTTTTTTAAACTAGAGTAAGAAAGAGCAATTGTGTTAACTTCGATACTTCAGATTAACCTAAGGTTCTTTCATTTGCACTGTCTTTTAATATTAGACTCCTAAAATAGCTATTAATATAAGAGTCTATTGACATTTTAGCCTGTAGGAGCATGCAGTGGGCAGAGGCAGCTGCAATAATAACATATTTGAGTGATGAACCAGCATTATGATTTTATTACTCAGACTTTCCCAAATCTATTGCTGGCATTTTTCCCAGTAACTCAAAAATTAAGCTGTTCTACATTTGAAACTTTCAACTAATCATATATTAAAAACTTCTCATGGTTAAGGCAACAGATTAACCTTATAAAAAGCCTTTGGGGGAAAAACAAAAACAAAAAAACAACAACAAAAAACCAAAACAACTGGGCCTGAAAAATAATGCCTTTAATTCTTTGTGCTATTTGCATGAACAACATAAAAGAAACAGGAAAACAATAATTTTATATAGTTTACAAATGATTATGTTAGTTATTAGGAGTATATTACATATCATGCTGAAGTAACAGGGACCCTAGAAGGGCCCTAAATGAAAACAATGGATATAAGGATACATTAGATCATCAGCAGTTCTATGCTAACTTCCAAAACAAGCGATAGTCTAATAAATAAATATTAAAAAAAAACAAAACACCCAAGAAAAATAACTGAGCTTTTCAATACAAGGTCAGACCTTAAGCAACAACTCCTTGAGTCAAGGGACAGAACAGGGGACTTGCCACTTCCACCATTTCCATCTCAAAGCCTTTATTTAGCTGTGAGCTACCCAAAACAATATCTAGAATTTTCCACTTTATTATGCAGCCCCCTCTGTATGACACTGGTATTGTCTTCACAACAGCAGAATTCATGAACTCCATGCCACCCAGGACAAGCCAAGTGCAGAAGCCTGTAGTTTGAATGGTGTTTCTAATGGTATCTGAGAAGTCCAACAGGGAGCTGAGGCTTTTCTCAACCACTCAGTCACCCCACAAAAACAACTGATGCCATTGATGACTTGGCTTTTTCACAATCTTTCCACATTTTTGCACAGAGAGTAAGTTTTCCTCCTTCCAAAATGAAATTTTCCCCACAATTTGCTTGTCCAAAAATGGCTCCATGTTCCCCATTTCTCCCCAAAGCACTGTACTGCAGTGATCTATTATGATCAGTGAGCATTGAAAAGCACTTGTGATTTTGTTTTGGATTATTTTGCAGTACAGGCACACATTTTCTAAAATTGTTTGGGCAATCCAGATCAGCTTAACAGCACTGTTGATTGATTTATAACTTTTCTTGTGTCTGTGTAATGAAAAAATAATCTGTACTTGTACAGACATACAAACATTAAACACAAGAATTCTAGAGCCTGGTGCACTGGAATAGAAGGATATGTTTATTGTTCAATTTATCTCACAGTAGGTGACTACAGCTCATGTGAGCATCATAAAGGGATGCCATTTAATCCAGAATTGAGAAAATTAATTATTTGGTACCCACATTAAAAAAAAGAGAATGAACATGCAGTAATTGACCTTTTAACAACTCTACAGCAATTAATTAAGATGTTTTGTACTGTATTAGTCCTAAAGAAGCTACACATTTCTATGTATTTCTGAAACAGAGTATAACAAAGGCCTAATCTGGCAATAGAGTGTAATTTGGTGTAAGCCTGCATGAAGCAGAATTGGGCCCTTTGGAGGAACCAGCGAATTCTCTTCCTTGTCAAAGTTAGCCATTTATTTCCACAGCAATTTCTACTAAAACCAGTAGCAACACGACTACAGAGCAAAATGGGAGTGGAAAATTAATCAGATTAATAACTCAAGAGGGGAAAAGGCAAACTTTTAGCAATAGTGTTTGCAGAGTCATTTTCACTGCATGCATGTGCTGCTAGAATAAAGATGATGAAAAGAGCAAACCAGGCAGCTGCCAACACGAGGTAGGATAGAGCAGAACTATCCCTTTTGAAAGCAACACAGGATTATGGTCGTTTACAGTGAAAATGGAACTAGGAACAAAACGGCAGGGAACAGTAAGAAAGCAAGTAACTCGTCCAGAACAAAGTGCAACAGACACACCTTGTAAAAAGCAGAGTTTAGTGAATGTAAGCAAAAGCTAACAGCAACGCCAAGTCTGACTGAAACCAAACATTAAAATCTTACAGATTGCATGACGGATAAGCCAGTCTCAAGTGTCATTATACAGTGCTAGCTTTAACTGCTTCAGGATAAATACAGCTTTCAGAATTTAATAGCTCTCCCTCAGCTTTTCTGTCTTTCAAGGAGGAAAAAACCATTTCACTAGAAAAAGCACACAGGCACATACAGCGGCATGTTATCACAGCAAAGCAAGAAGCAAACCATTAAGATGATTACATTAGAGTCTCCAGGACTCATTCAGAACTCTTGTTTTTCAAGGCACCAACTGCTTCTCTATTCCACTCCTCTGGTTCCAGTTACAGCAGGTGAGGGTAGCATGCATACCTGTACCTTTTTAAACTAAGCTATTTTGTTGCTTTATTACCAGACTGCAAATCTTGCTTGCCCCATGCTTCCAATCAAGATACTGCCTTTACCAGCAAGCTGCCCTGGTTCCCACATTCTTCTTGCTGTGCCACCTAGACAGGCACCACCGAGGAGGAAGAGGAGGAGCAAGTCTGTACAGACATGCAACCTGACCCTTCCCTGCAGCCATTGTATTGGTATGACATACATGAGGTGGTCCAAAATCTGCTACGGCATCAGAGACTGCAGCACTCAGATTAAGGCACGAAACAAGTTTTCTCTTCTGCCTTCTTACACCCATTAAGGATTTCAAAAAACTTAAACGAGTTCTACGTAGCAGGCTTCATTTTCCCTCTCTGAGCTGATAACAGGTTTCAAACAGAAAATTTGGCTGACAGTTAGAAATGTGTTTTACAGATTCAGTATTTCTGGTCACCTTCATTTTAGAGGTCATTTTCTAATCAGAGAGTCTACAATTTTTCTAAAATTCATGAAGTTAAATTAAAAGAAAAAGTAGCCACTGCTGCAAGTCTCTCCACTTTCCCTTTGGCCCTACCTCCAAATACTCTACCCTTCCCTCCTACCCATTATCTGGCCCTCTACCTATTTTTTCTCTAAGATTTCATCCGTCCTCTTCTCTCTTTACTGAGTAGAACTCTTAAAAGTTAAGAGGTATGATCTTCTTCACCCCTGTCTTTAGTGAGTGGGGAAAAGAAGAATAATGCTACTTATGGAAAAGAAAATTCTTATCATATCATAGGAATTACCAAATGCCACATTACCTGGCCCATCTCTTCAGCTGTAAGACTCCAGGTGTGACTGTGTTGGAGCTGTGCATGCACTACCAGGAGGACCAACTAGAGGGCTGCTACTATACTGAACAAGCCCAAAGGTTCATTGCCACAGCTTTGTCCTCTGACCTACCATTTCTGAGGTGCAGATCAGGCTGTATAAAGCAGGTCAAAGGAACTATGTCTGCTTGTTGCTTAAGAGAGATTTTAAAGCGAGCCTCCTAACATGCCTGTTCTCCCTTGAGACATCCATGCTGTGCTGGTAGCTGAGCCACCACAGAGCAGAAAGGCTCCTTACTGTCACTGCAGGCACAGACTCAATTTACCAACTTCTGATAATGCACAAAATCAAGACAGTCATTGCCATTAAGATTTTTCTTTCTGAAGTAAAAGACCAAAGTTGTGGATGAAGAGCACCAAAAACAGGGATAAGTACTGGAGATGCTTTGAATACTAGATCCATTACTCTTATAGAAGGCATTTTCATTTTAAATTTCTGCCAATCACAACAGACTATTTAGTACAGATGAATGTTTAAAAAACAAAATCTACAAAATATCACATGTGTACTGTGGATAAATATAATCCTACAGCTATGTACTACCTGTCACAAATCAGAGCTGAGTGCCCCAGAACTCCATGAGGTTCTTCCTAGTTGAGCTGTTCCATTCTCAAGCATCAGGAACCGAAGGCAGGGCAGGCAGCTGGGGCTGCACAAGTCTCAAGCACCAAACAGCCTCTCACCCTTCTCTCCACATTTAAAATCAGCATGTAAGGTGCACTGAGTAGAGACATACCACATACTGCTTTTTAAGAAATCAGTAGAAAGACCCACACAGGCAAAAGGATGGAACAGTGGAGATCAGCCAAAGCAACCTTGGCATTAGTCTGGAAGAGAAAACATGCAGCTACAACAATGGACAGTCACATAATGCTATGAAATCTGGATCTGGGGATTATAGCAGGAAAGAAAGGATACCAGAAAAAGGTGGTGTGTTTTCTTGTCACCCATAATACTGGAGAGACTTTGCTCTCCTCTCCAAAATTAGAACACCTACATAAGTATAACTCCTTCTTCCCCTCTGAGATTCACTGTATACACAGAAACCCACAAAAACCCTGAGCATTATCAGCCTCAGGTTGGGACAACTGAGGCCTAAGTGTTCACAAAACTGTCACAGAAGCATTAATTCAAAAGCAGTTATGTTAAAACAACAAGACCCATCAGAGTAAATATATAACATCCACCAGAATAAATAAATGTCATCCTGCAGAAGCTGCAATTTAATCACGGTAAGTTTATTCAGAGAAATCTTCCAGAACAAAAAAAACCCCAACCAAATAGATGTGGTAAGTAATGATGTCTACAAATTCCAGAATCTATTTATTTACGAGATGTTTTCCTCTACATCTGGTGACCTGCAAATTTGCCTCAGTTGTAGCAATAGCTCCTGAAAAACCTTGGCAATGGCTACTACTACCATACCTGTGACTTTATGGGGAAAGAAAATTCATATAAATATTTCCAGTTAAATATGTATGTTCATTTAAATGCAACTTGAGGGGTTTTTGTGTTTATAAAATACATAAATGAAGTCACATTTCAGTGCATGCTTTCACAATATGATCAAATGATTCATGCATATTGGCTTTCCCCTTCTCCCTTGTACTTTATGTATTTCCCTGCTGATTTGAAACTATATTATATCTGGATGTTCAAGGTTACTAAGACCAGAAGGCAGGGGGACAGAATCTAGAGGTTATTTATACGGCAGGACTTCAAACAGTTGATCCAGCTGTATCAGAAGCAAGTTGATAAAGAGGCATTAAAATAGCGAGGATAGAGAAAGATGGGTGAAACACTACAGTATTCAGAGTCACTCAGCAGGCCTGTCCTGCTCAAGGATTCTCAATTATGAGACAAGGACACTGACCGAGGGCAAGGTGACACACCCAAGATGGGATTTACAGAGGAAAGTGAGAAGTGAAAAGCTGTTGGGCACCCATGCAATCTCCACATTTAACCTTGCTGCAAAGCAAAGGAAAAGGACAATGTGACCAAGGACTCTGATCATTTGATACAGGGCTAAAAGTCCTAACACAGATGAGAACAGGGTTCAGGCAGACAAGCAGTCTGCCCTGGTAAACAGGCATGACCAGATAAAAGATTCTAAAGTATTTGCACGTGTACAAAACAAAAGAGGCATCCACCATAAAACTAACGAACTTGAATTAAATTCAAGGTTAAATATCACAGGGAGAACAGGATCTTAGTGCCTAAAACACACATTGAAATGCACACACTATTGAGACAAGCCAGTAGAAGGTGGGACTGTACATATTTACACCACTTAAAAAAATGATTAAAAAGAAAACAAACAACACACACATGACTGCAAAAGAATTAATACAAGCTGATTGAGAAAAAAAACCCAAACAAACAAAAACCAAAACAGCAATAAACCAACACACAAAAAAATCCCTTAAAACAACAAAAGCACACCCCTGCTCAGAGCATGCAGTAGATTCAGAGAAACCAGCCTTGGTACAGGTTTTATTTTATTAGAACAAAAAAATATTACAGTGAGTGGGGTATTACAGGAGATTAACTTCTCTGACTCCAGTGAAGTTTAAGCAGTCAGGTAGACTGAGGAGTTCAGATTCTCTAAATTGAACATGCTGAGCTGCTGCTTCACTAAATGTGCAGAATGAAACTGGAAATGCCTCGTGGGATGTCACGTGCAGTAGACAACTTGAAAGATGAAATATGCCCGACTAGATAAATAGCTTCCTCACACCTCCCAAAAAGGCACGGAAGAAGCTGATTAAAGAAGCTGCAACTTGTACATCAAAGTACAAGAATAAAGTTCTAGCTTTCAAAAAATTGAATTTAAAATATATTTTTAAAAAAAATTTCTTCAACTTCTCATAGAAACTATGTGAAGTAGTAACCAGGAAGTGAAAATTTCTTAGTAAAAAAACAAAGAAAGAATGTCTATGAAACACACCTGGAAACTATCAAAACCAGCATGGAATCAAAAGGACCAGCTTCCTGAGCACATGTGGAAAAAACCAGGTGAAGCCACTATAGATCTCTGTAAGAAAAGGCAGATTAAATTGTAGGTACCACTGCAAATAGAACTGCCATGAATTCTCAAGTTATTATGCCTACTTCACCTCTAGCCAATAGAAACATTTAAAAACTATAATCTATACTTCTATATCAGGAAAAACAAACAAACAAACAGTGGGAGATACTCTATGATGGCAGGAGAGCAAAAGTAATAAGTGTTTTTAGAGCTGAAGATGAGGGGAGAAGAGCAAACAGAGAGCAGCCCTACAATAGTCATTAACATGCAGTCCATAGTAACAAAGTAACTTTTTACCAAAATAATTAAAACCAGAAGAAATCTTAGATCTTATCTCAACTTGACAAGAGCTGCATTTAAAAAAGCTAGTAGTGATCTTATTCGGTAGAACTGCAAAGTGATTTAGTAACTGACCATAGAAGACAATAAAAAATTATCAGGCTGGACAGGGATCACCAGGAGAGGTTGCCAAGAATTATCTTGAGGATAGTTTTATTTAACAGTCCTGCTAGTGGCAATAGAATTGAGGCATCCAGCAAAAGCTGCTGCTGACAAAAAGCATACAGGCACCTCTAATGCATCAAAGAACTAGAACACCAGGTGAGAGGAATCACATGAGCAGAAGCAATGACAGGGACTGCAGTTCATCAGCCCTGAAGGCAAGGTCAGGACCCAAGGAGTAAGACAAGCAGAAGTTCTGCTCTGACAGCTGGGAGTGAACAAGGAGAGGAAGGTACTCACATGCACGAAGTGAACATCTGATCAACTCATCACCAAATTGATGAAGGTATGAAAAGAGAAAAGAACTACCCTTGACATAAATTAAGACATTTTCTACAGAGTCGTATAGGGAAGCATTAAAAAATATCACTGGGCAAGGTACTGCCAGTATCTCATCCATCCAGGAAACAAAGTAGCACCTAAGACACATGTGAGACCTATGTTAAGTTTATGGAAGGAAGACTGACAGCAGAACATTGTCCTGAAATGAATACCATGAGCATATCTAGTCACTCACATTACAAGATTCCCTGCACCTCTTCGAGTCTAAATGCAAGTCTCCTAGACTGACTCGGGGAGAGAGTCTCACCCACATGATCAGAGCACAGAGTTATCTGCTTTACAAAGGTTTAGATGAAATGCAGGTGCTCTTATAAATACTGGGAGAAAATAACAATTTCATTCAGGCCTACAAACTAGTTGTGGGTACACTTAGCCAGAATCCTAGAATAAAGTTCTAGTACAAACAAGGAAGTTTTGAAATTGTTAATGGGACACAGTTCTGACTATTTTAAGATGATGCTTGGTCACTTTACAAAAGGGAATATACAGATGCATTGACCACTACAAATACTGAACATGAGTATCCAGGAACTCTCTTCCAGTCCTGTGACATGTCAGTACAGCCACTTCCAGCAAGGAAGTCTTCATATACCACTTGGCAATGTTATTACTGCTGATTTAATCTCGGCTGCAAACTGACCTTGCTGTAATACTCTTAAGGTTCCACTAATAAAGAGAAATTACTTCAGCTTCACTTGCTTATATGTATTTCTTTTGTGAACAAAGTTCTAGTGTGGTTTTGGGTTCTGTTTTGTTTTGATTTTTTTTTTAAAAGGAGTATAATTTTTAAAAGTGGCAGATCAAGGAAACGGTACTTTTTAGAACCTATGTTTAGGCAACTAGCCATAGGTAGCTTCAACTATGTCAATTCTGAAAATGAAATTTGCGGATATTTTCTTCTTGATTTGATGTCAATACTTGCATGTCCTTGCCTTTTCAAAGATGACAACTACAGTTTCCCAGAGTTCTGGGACTCAGACACAGAGAAACAAGTGCTTCAGAATCTCAGTGCAAGGAAAAAGCAGGAGATCAGAATAATTCCCTTCTTCAAAGTCAATCCAAGCACAAATCTAACCCATCCATTCCTTGTAATTTTTGTTTGCACTCCTACATTTCACAAAGCATTTTTGCATGCAAATGTTTCAATGGCATTCACAGACTGGGCAAAACAGTTTCATAAGATGACTTGGCTGTATTTACTCCAAACACCCTCATAATTTTCAAGGGCCAAAAAAACCCACAAGGACATAAAAAAAGCAGTTTGGTCAACTGGAATAAGAAGTGAGAATTAAAGTTACATACACTAATATGTAAGGAAAAAAAAAAAATCTGTTTTCCTGCCCTTCATCACTAGTTCCCTTTTCAAAAACCACCTTTCCTCTCAGCTGTAAGTGCATTATGTTAGTCTAATATAGGAGATATGATTTGGTCAAGAAATTAATGTACAACAGATGCACAGCCTACACCTTCTCTCTTCTTTAGTAGCCCATCACAAGGTGGATCAAATAGCAGTGCACTTGCACTTGCACTGTTGAACAAGGATATTAAAAATGAAAATCCCTCAAGAATTCTAGTTCCGCAAGATGTGAGTGCTTGGAGACAGGCCACAATGAGAAAGGCATTACATCTTTCTACTAGTAAAGAGACAAACTATTTTTTTATTTAGTTTTGGTTTAGAACATAAAATTCATTTAAAAACAAGCAAAGATTATCCTTTTGTAGAAGGGCTCTGGAGACTGAACTATTATTTAAGAGTTTAATTTGAGAAAGCTAGAAGCAAACAACTCTCATCCTGCACTGAATAGAGGGTGTGTTTATGCTAACCATGCATTCTAGTCATATTAAAGCAAATAATGCAAGCTCACTTGACAAAGAACATTGGTAGCTCAATGTGAACTGTCATGTCTGGAATGTCAAGACAGAAATGGCATCTCCAGTTAGAAAAACATGGATGCTTTCAAATGCTGAGCCGTGCCTCAGAAGCCAAGATTTCCTAAGCCTTTTCAAGTAGGAAGCAGTCACCACCACAGACAAGTGCCACAAGCCCTTCCCAAAGTGAGAACACTCAGTCACTTGATAACACTGAAACACAGCCACTGTCATACGACTGTATTACCATGAAATTAAGGAAACCACTTGTTCAAAAACAGAGATGGCTGACAATAGAGCCAGAAAGAATGGAAAGTTGCATTTTCCCAGCTCAGCTTATCAAACTAATGAACT
This sequence comes from Acropternis orthonyx, assembly GCA_035583155.1. Classification (NCBI taxonomy): domain Eukaryota; kingdom Metazoa; phylum Chordata; class Aves; order Passeriformes; family Rhinocryptidae; genus Acropternis; species Acropternis orthonyx. The sequence goes on from JAWWEU010000081.1 coordinate 32,222,708, forward strand.
GGGACTTAAAGCAAATTATTAAAACTTTCTGGTGAAAACAATTACTTCGTATGCATTTAAAAATACCCAACGGTATTTTTATTCAAGTCCCATTACTTGAAATTTGATCTTTCAAAATGTAATATTATCATCTGTAAAGGACCTTCAGTACACCAACAATTGCATGCACATGACATGGAGAAGAAAATGACCTTGTATACTTAAGTGTTCCTGCAATACATGAAAAAAATAATTTACAAGTCATCCTTATCAAATATGCCATTTTATCAAAGCCTGACATGAGTATTTTTTCCCCTTTTTCTTCTTTTTTTTTAAAAAAAGCAAACAAACAGCAAGTCTCATTGGCCAAAGTGGTATCCTAGCAATGACTCTGCTGCTGATTTTCAAGTGGAGTGTTGATCCTGCTAAACTTTGAGGAGCAAAGTACAATATAGTACTGTACATAGAAAAATAAGGTCAGTCAGTAAAAAATATCAGTACCATTCAGTTAAGAAAGACAATCAATCATAGTACTTTTGCTCAACATTTCTGGCACAAAAATTTTAGATTTCATTTCCTTTTGATCTGTTTTTTGGGGTGGAAAGTCAGGAATAACATGGCAAAACATCCCCACATACCCCTAAACCCACCTGGCTGCCTCCTCAGCCTAGAAGTTGTACAGATACCACAGTTGCAGGCAAATAAGGGTTCATAATACATCTTTTTGCCTGTGATTTTATTCAGTAAACAGTATTTGTTGATACTCGTAAGGGCACACCTACTCAATTCACACATTAAAAAACACTATCTTTCTTGCTAAGTCATGACAAACTCCTGTAGACCAACACCTAAACTCTTTCCTTTTTCTCTTCTTTGACCATAATAAAAAAACAAACAAGAAATATTAACTCTTCTTTCCTAAGGTGGTTGTTACTAGAGTTCAATAACAGGACTGGATCTAGCCTAGATTCTCCTTTCTTCATATACATGTTGTTGTTATTTGACTTCAGTATAAGCAAATTAGAAACCCCCACTAGTTCTGGTTCTTTTCTTTATAAAAGTCAAATTCTCTCAGACAGAGTTTGAAGAGCAGAGCTACCCTACTCTGAGCTTCAAAATACACTAGTAAAGTTATCGCAGAATGGTTGAAGTTGGAAGGGATCTTTGGAGAACATCTGGTTCAAGTCCCCCTGCTCAGGCAGGGTCACCTGGAACAGGTTACCCCGGACGATGTCTCAACAGCTTTTGAATATCCCCAAGAGAGGGAGACTCCAAAACATCTCTGAGCAACCTATGCCATTGCTCAATCACCTTCCCAGTGAAGAAAATACTTCCTGATGTTCAGAGCAAAACGTCTGTGTTTCAATGCCCATTGCCTCTGGTCCTGTCAAATATCTTAACAAGTGACAAAACCATTATCAGAATGTTATCTTTTGAGGAAATTAAACATGGCTGTTCCAGGTGATTCAGCTAACCCTATTTAGCAGTAACAGCAAGTAAGATGGAGTTCTCAGAAGTTACCACAAGAGACCATAGAGCCTTATTGATCACTTTTTCTAGGAAAAAAAAAAATTAGGGAGAAGTCTCAGGCATACTCTTAACACCTTTTGCTTTTCCTTTTTTTTTTTTTTTTTTTTTTGATTGCTTCTTTATTCCAATATTGCCTATTTAAAAAGCAAACACCTGCACCTGCAATCTTTTAGCAGTTATGCCAGCTCCAAATAGCCTGATGCATGCTAGGTGGCCTGCTTCTTTTGAGGTGGCGAAATCATCGCTGAGAAAATGGGCTACAAATTCTTAAAACATCTGCTACCTAAGTGGCTGCATAGTTCCCAGGAACTGAGAGCTCACATGCCTCTAAGCTGCACAAATGCGGATACCCCCACACAGCTATTGAACTGCACAAAGGTATCTCTCAGCAAGTACCAGCCTGCCTTCCTCTGGCAAGCAGCAAAGTATCAGGGAGTGAACCTGAGAAAGCTACCACAAACTCCTAACCACAGGCATTTAAACAAAGTTGTAGAGACTCAGTAACCCACATCCTTTGGAGTTAGCTTCATCTGCTCCCAAGCAGGCAGACAGTAATCACTTTGCACATCTTCTGGAGCACTGTTGCTACTACACATTGTTATTTTTAATCATTCAAGCAGCACCACAGAAGATTAACAGACACTTGCTGTTTCTTTTTTTAAGGTATAGGAAACTGTACAGCAGTGACTGAATCACGAACATAGTGAAACTTCCTCCCTCCCCCTCATTATTAGTTGCACTTAAATTCACAGTTTATGCTGTCAAAGCTTTGTCTCGGGGATCTCAGCACTCATATTTGTCACAAGCAAAAGACAAAGGAAAAAACAATAGAATCATTCACACTCCTTCAGAATACAATATTTCATAAGACTATTAAACAAACTTCTTTTCTAGCAGTGCAGTTAGAGCCAATGCCAATGTAGTCTCAGGTGCCTGTATGAGCAACGTGTTCCACATCGTATTCAGGGGAAACCACAGTTCTGCCTTGCAGCCTGAGGGAGCACCAGAAGCCTTGTGACAATAAAACTTATCAAGACCGGTTTTACAGTCATATGGTTTCACTGCATATAGGACTGAAGAAGTTTTGTAAAAATAAGAATTGAATATTTCACTTCAGCAACCAGGAGTATGAAGTAACTATCCCTCCTCAAGGCTATTTTTCTAGGCACACCGACAAAGCAATTATCTTGGAGAGGACCGAGACATTGCAACAAAATGTTTTTAACATGTGTGGCTGGCAAGACGGAAGAAAGTACTAGAGAACTATCTATATCCTACTCTGCTCACATGAAAACTTGAAAGGCAGGACTTAATCTTCTGTAACAAGCAGAATTAATAGTGACACAGATGGGCTTGTGCACTGAGAAGGATAAAGTCTCCTGCACACATGGGTTTTTGCTGATTGACAAGCTGTTCAGAAATTGTCTCTTCTGTGATTTCATCTACTCTCTGGGCAGGGAAAAGTATACATGTAAGGCAAATGGAATACACCCACACAGCTATACTTTATTGGAGACATTAGGAACAGGAGCTTCATTCATTTTCACCAGCAACTATATGAAAATGGAACAGATTGAAGTCAGAAGAGTAAAAATGTGTATGCTGTGACTAGGAAAAGCCACGGGAATCGTGAAAAAAAAGTGGTGTCAAATAAAAGAGAAGTGACCTAACAATGTCCTGAGCAACTGGCACAACAGATAAGAGATTACACTTGTGATAACAGACTCTTTGCAGTATCATCACGAGCTATAATATCAAAATTGGCTGCAATTAAAATGAGGGAAGAGTAAGACTGCATTTCGTAAGGGAAACATTTCAGACTTCTATCCTGATGACATTCATCAGAGTATACACCAAATGGCCAGAAAGCCCAGTCCATTTTTTTTTCCTAATGATAACAAAAAAAATTCATTGTTGAAATTCAACAGATATCGCTACAGTAAATACCAAATAGTTAGAAACACTGTGAAAAACAAGGATGAGTTTCTCACTTTCACTATTCTATATGGTTACTGTCTTCATTCTAGAGCAGCAATTAAATACAAGTGCTGCATGACAAATGTAGCACCACATACTACCATGTTTCTTAGGTTTCAGTTCAACCAACATGCAGGCAGAATCTGAAGCTATCACTTCAAAAGTTATTATTATGGAAAGATTAATTTAAAGAAATATTTCTTTAATTCTCAAGCCATACAGTACAGCAGAAGCCAGAAGAAAGGGAGATTTGTTTGCACACCCATGTTAACGTAAGTGCCAAAGAAAACATTCAGAAGGAAATAATTATGTGTTGACATGGCAGCAGCTGTGTTTGCCAGCCTAAATACAATTCAGACATCAAAACTCCACAACTTAAAGACTAGAGAGGAAATCTTCAGTTCAAGTACTTGTAATTTAACAGCTGGACTTGAAAGTGAGAAATCTAGAAACACAGATCTATACACACCTCGTGGTTGGACAGGGAATGCAGAGCTTGCCTAATACGTTTTTCAATGACTTCAAAGAAAGAATTTTCAAATTCAGACTAAACTGTTATGAAATTGAAGAGCAACACACAGAAGCACATAAAGTGTCCTATTTGCAGACTTCCTTCTGTGACTTACCAGATGCTATTAGGCAGCCCCTATCTTTATGTCAGGCTGTCTTACAGCCAGATATACAATTATGTAGTTTAGAGATAAGTCTAAGATCTGGATGCACATAGCAATTCTCAATGCATTACTTCAGCTTAGGGCTCAGAGGTCAGTGAAAGTCTGTTCTCTCTCTTATTCCTCCCTCCTGTTGCACATAACAGGGATTCCTTGCTTATCAGTACGTATTTTATGCAGAAAACAACTCAAGAGGCATGTCTAGAACAGCCTTCATTCAAAAACTGTGAATCATTAGCAAATAGCAAACAGGCATTGCAAAAACTGCTCAGCACCTGCCACATTGAAAGTGGCTCAGCTATATTTCTTTGCTTTTGTGGTTAACATCACGGAGCGCCCAGACACCAAAATAGGATTAAGCCCTGCTGTGCTCAGTGCTACACACTAACACGTGACTTCTACCCTAAGGAGCTTGCACTGAGTCAGTGCTGTTCTGGCACACTAGACAGGCAGGACTGTAGGGGCTGAGCTGCAGTGGCCAAATACATTTCTCAGTTTCAGCTAGCAGTCCTCACTGCTTTTACTAACAAGGCAGGTACCAGAATTGCCACTGAGTTTGTATCTTAGAAAAACAAAACAGAAAACTGGAAGAAACAAACAAACAAAAAAATCCAACAGTACCACCAGCTCTGATCATTTAACAATTATCTCAGTTGGGTCAGCTGAATACAGAAAATCAGAAAGAATTTTTTCATGTTTTCTGTTTTCTTCCCTGGCTGAGGCTGCCCTCAACTCTGTTTTTACATGTTTCAAGTAACTTGCAACAAAATGCCATGAGTTTCACGATGACAGAACTCCAAAACTACAACTCCAACACTGTATTCATTCATGTAATAACTTCATATATAATAGAATTCCTTTCTGAACATAAGCACTGTGTAAAAGTCACAAGCACCATCAAGAAATTTGCATGAGCAACAAGCTAAAACATAGTGAAAGGAGAAGGAGTTATGGATATCCTGGCTCCCAGGGTCAGGCCGGCAGCTGTGCTTTTCTTAGCTATTATGTCTTCAAGTTTATGTAGACTGTCACATTCATCAGCATCAACACCCACATCACTCAACCTTGAAGGCAGACAGAAGACTTCTCTCTAAGGTAATTAGAGAACATGGAGGAGATAAATTTTATGTTCACAGAATAAGGACAAGTACCCACAATAGGACAGAATGTCACACATACAAAATCTCCTTGTCCTTCAGATAAACGAGAAACTAAAGCAATGCAACATAAATTTCAAGGCACAGTATTCAAGGACTTACAAGTGACAGTTGCAGGAGCCTAAAAACAGTGTCCCCAAAGTATAATGCTTTAACACAACTATTAATGCAGAAGACAAACATGTAAATCTAGCATCTCAAAGAGTGGAGTTGAGTAAATTTGGCAACACATTAGTCCCTATCTGGAATGTTGTTTGTCAGATCTCACAATATCTGCATCCTATTATCTGAAACTTGATACAGGAAAAAGCAATTAGATTCTCCCAGAAGTTTCTTTGGCTACATTAGCAGTACCTACCCCTCAGCCTTTTACCAGCAAAACTTTGTAACTTCAGCAAGTCAAATCTTAACATAACTGAGATAACATACCATAACATAAGTGAGACTGAATTCAATACAATCCAAATATGCTGATACAGATACTATGCTCCTTCTGACCTATAAAATGCCCCATGATTGCACAGTCACATACTCATTCTGCTGCCTCGTTCACCACTGCATTACAGCAAATCCAGTTTAAGCCTAAAACATATTAGCGCTTTTGTGTCAATTAACTTTTCAATAGAAAGGCTCTTCTCGTTTTGTAGCTAAGAGTACCATCTGTGGCAACTGAAAACTCAGTTTTACAGCTCGAAGCCATAAGATCTGGGAAATTCCCTGCTTGACTCTACTTCTCCACAGTATGTAATAAGACCTAGAGAATGCAACAAATGAAGGAATGGCCATTAGGCTGACATGCATCTATTTATAATAGATGTGGCTTGAACAAGACCCAATTATTTATGACTGTGAGCACACATCTACTTAAACCAAATAAGGTTTTGTATAAAATACAGTATACTTACATTTGCAACAGTGAATGAGCTAGCCAGAGTGTTGCAACAAGCAGACTCCAGCTGAGTCCCACCATCATTTCCTGTCTTTATTGAAAACACTAGCAATTTCAGCACAACCACAATTGTTCAGCGCGCACACACAGAGAGTATCTCCATATGTAAAAGTCCCCTCCCATCTTTCCTGTGTATAAACCCAGATATTACACAAAATGATAAAAGAGAGGACATAATTGGGCCTAAAGCAAAGTATGGGGAAGGCAATATAAGAGTAAAGATAAAGAGAGTAAAGATTTGTGAATGCCATTGCTTTGAAAATGCCTGGGAGCCACAGGGGAAAAGTAGTTAGCTTAATCTATTGCGAGTACTGACTAGGGAGTATTATTTAAAAATATCTTCTCTAAAACATTTTCAGTAATAAGAAACAAAGCTCATGGAAATGAAAACTGTTGTTACCCATGGCTTTACAGAAAACGTTCATGGAAACACATGCTTTAAATAACCAAACCAGACTTACAAGCTCTGTTGAAATTAAGTAGAGTGAGACATTCTGAACTCTATGATTAATCGATGAAAGTCAAGGGATGAAGCAACTGTTCCCTGTGTCCCTTCTCAAGAAAACAGAGAAAGAACACTGTTACCTTCATTAGAGGCCTAGGACAAAACTGCAAGGCAGACAAATTACCCTGCATTTATTAAATGCCATTCTGGACTAGCCATACCAGATATCCACCTAGTAAAAATAAAAGTGTCTTAGTGAAGAGTACTTCACTGTCACTGAGTTGTACACCAAAGAGTTTTCAAGCAATGGTGTATTTGAAAGCTCATATTCCTTAACTGGTCCTCAAATGGAAATTAAATCAACCTGGAAACTGAAACTGGATTTAACTAACTATTTTCTTTAAGATGCAGACAAGAAATAAAAATAATAATAATTGTGGCTTTTTCTTTTTTTTTTAAATTTTATTTTACAAGAGCACAGAGAGCCACAGGATTAGAGAAGAGTGACGGCTTTGCAAACAAGCCCAAGATTTCTGAAATCCCATTTCACAGCCAGGCGGCTGCCGGGCGAACCCCCAGAGGCGGGGAGACCCGCTCCAGCCCGGTGTGTCACAGCCCGCCCGGAACGCGCTCCCCCCCGGTGCCACACGGAGGGGACCAGGAGTTAAAGGACTCCGCAGCAGCCTCCTCCCGGCGCAGGGAAAGGGGTCTGAGCCGGCTGCCGCTCCAGCACCCGAGGCTGCCGGGCACCCCGGGGGCCGCAGGAGTGGCTGGGGAAGGGCTGGGCGGGATAAGGCGCTTCACCGGCAGCAGTCCCGGCCGTCAACCCCGGGCGCCCTTGCTGCCAGCCCGGTGGAAAGGTGCTCTCTGCGCGCTAAAACGCTACTTGTCTGGCGTGCCGAGCTCGCCCCCCAGCCCAGCCCGGCTCGCCCCGCGGATGCCCGCCCCGCCGCCCCGTCCCGTTCCTCCGGCGGACACCCACCTGAGCCCCGCACCTACGGCCCGCCGGGCGGCCCCGCCATGGCCCTCGGGCAGCGGCGCCCCGCAGGCAGGAGCGAGGGAGGGAGGGAGGAAGGAGTCTGGCAGGAGGGACAGCCGCCGCCACACAGCGCCGGCCCGGGCGGAGTGCTCGCTCCGACTGCCGGGGAGCGCCCAGGAACGGGACCGGCGGCGAGACCGCCGCGATCGACTGGCGGGCGGGAGGAGCCACCCCGTCGGAGCCGCCCCGCCGCGGCTCCTGCCCGCCCTCCTGGCCGGCGGGGCGGGGGAAGGGGGTGTTTCCATGATGTCACGGGCAGCGCCCACGGACAGGTGGGGAGCGGCCCCCGAGGGGACGCGGGGACAGGAGTGCCGGACTAAGCCGGAGCTGAGCCCGAGAGGCGGCCCTAAGCAGCTGGGGAGGGGCAGGCCAGGGTGGGCGCGGAGCTAATCCCGCAACGGCCCTGCGGGAGCCTCGGAGCCAAAGGGAGCGATGGCTCCCCGAGCCGCCTCGTCCCGAGGGAGCGGCTTGCAGCGCCGTAGAGGCGAAATGCGAGCGGGTGCTGGTAGAGAGGGCTCGTCGGGGCATCGCCGCACCCACAGCAGCCCGAAGGCATCGCTCCCCGCGCCTGTCCTCGCCCGCCGCCTCGGGAAGAGCCCCTCCGAGGGAGGGAACGAACCATCCCTCCCCGCTCCCCCTCGCCCAGCACCCGCATCCTAAAATTAGCGTGTTGCTCTGCGCCTTATTTAAAAAGAAACAACCTGAATGATTAATTAGGTACAAGTCGTTGTAAGTGCGCTGGACGGCTTCCACAAACCTTGAATGTGTGCGCTATATCTTTCAGAAATTGTTACTGCTTGCGAGGATGCAGACGAGATGTGACCTGGCACACCATTCACGCCGTTTTTATTTACAAAGTGCGATTTAATCCACACTTAGGAGAAAGAGAGGGGGGCGGGAAGAACCACGCTGGTTTTCTTACTCAGCCTCATGTGCCCAACACTGATCAGCTGCTCTTCGATTCCATTCAGAACTCGGTGTTTTTCTCAGCTGAAGGGAAACACAAACTCTTTTCTTCACATATATTCACACAGCATTAAAAAAGAGAAGAAGCATTTGGAAGAGCAAGGTCGACCTTCCAAAAGGTAGGGAGGGTATTAATGAGAACTTGTAGCAGCATAACCCAGGAGTAGAGTAGTACCTTGTACCTTGAATGAAACCTTGTAAGGATGTTAATGTGGTGATACACCGCAGAGTAGCACTTGTATTAAGAACACTATCTGGTGGAGGATCCCCCGATCATACGCACGAGAATGACCCAACAGCCTGAAAGCTGCTTTCAGAGCTGGCTTACAATGATACTACAGTGGAGTGGGCTTTGGTGTCCTCTGCAGCTGACTGTAGCCATGCAGCCTAATGATAGCTTAAGGAGATGCTGCCTACAAAATGAAAACTCATGCAACAACTTCTTGGTTAGCATCAAGCACCAAAGTCAATGAAAAACACAACAGAATAGTTTTAGTTTTTGTTATGTTGTTTAATGTAGCTCCCAAGTTGCTGCTGTATGGGAATTAGGCATTGCCAGAGAGTATATAACAACTTTTAAACAACGGGTATTTATCCATAGCATATGGCACTTCCTCAGGTTTTAGGTTTTATAAAAGTTCAATTTTATAAATCCAGGTTTTAGAACAAAATTAGCACTCACTGTGATTTTAGAGAGCATAATTGTTGAACTAAAGGTCCCAAATAGCCTGCAGCAGCACATCAATTAACAAAAATTTAGACAACTGGAATATGTTGATGGTGCACCTTTCTAGTTATCACATGATGTAATAGCACTCTGCTAGGTAATAGCATGTTTCCTATGTATGTGTGGCCTGTTCCAGCTTCCACTGAAATCAAATTCAGATCACCTCTTAATTTAGAAAGTAACTGGGTGTCTTCCTAAGGATGTAGAGTCTCCACACACAGCAACAAAAAGGACACAAATAATGCAACAATAAAATTTTCTTCAAGACCAAAATCTCCATCATGAGTCCTTCCTTATAGACCTACTTAAGGTTCCTTAAATATTTAGGACTTTTACTGTTCCTGTGTAAGAAACATGGACTAAGCACATCTCTGGGATATATTAAATTATTTCACTGGAGTTATGGCAGGAAGGAGTTTGATCTTTCTATGGATCTAGGGCTTTGTTTCCTTTCCTTTTGTTCTACTCTTCTATTGAATAGAAGCAATGAAAAAAACATTGTAGTGCTTTCTTTCCCTGGGCTAAAAATAAGTTTAAAAATAAATTAATAACAAGCCATTGATCATTTCTTCTGTTAGAAAAGCAACACACAGAGAAATAGTAATAGTTCATTAACTGAGATGGCAAAATACAAGGTGGTTGTACACATTGGAGGAAATGCATGGGCAGAAAGCCACTGTAGATTGCTGTTTCTCCTTCTTAATAGATCCATCAACACAAACTCATCCGGTTTATAATTGTAAAAGGAAGGTGGTTAGGGTGGTCCTCAGCAACATGCACTTAACCTTCGATTTATCCTTGCTCTTAGGTTTTTCTGTTCTGATTGATGGAGCCTCAGGACACTGTATTCTTTTCAGAGCTATTAAGAAGAGGAACTCCATTCTGCATAATCCAACAGGTATTTTTTTTTTTTAAACTCTGTTTCCCTTTGATCTATTATAATTCAGAATTAAATTACATGGTCTGAATTAAAACTCTACAAATATATGTGTCCTTTTAGCTTGCTTTTTCCTGTGGTTTTGTAAAGACAGTTCACAATAATGTTCCAGTCATGCAATGAAAGGAATTGTCTTTTGATTTCCAGCTTGATTTTTTTTGTCCTTTAATTATTAGGTGAAAATAATTACTGCAGTCCTATTGAACTTAGAGACATGCAATGATGTTTCATGTTTAAACAATCTTAGTCTCATGAGTAAGCAAGCTTCTATACCATGTATATGGACCAGAAAGAGAAAGGTTTGTTATGAGACACAAGTTATGTCCAGTGGTTTGAGCTGAACAACTGACAAACAGACTTGTGAAGAGCTTCTACATTTACAGCAGATGGGTATATTTATCAGTATTCTCGTGGCTGAGGCGTGAGCAGCAGGAGAGTCATGCACATTGCAAAGTTATTGGATTCATCTGTCTTTCTCTTCTGATGACTATGCACATATATTTTCAGTCCTGCGCAGGAGTTATCTGTCTTGAAATTCAGAAACATCTTTCCTTGTGCACAAAAATAAATCTGTCCTTGGTACCCTTCTTCTTTCCACCAGCCATCCCCATCATGTCCTTACACCACTATCTTTGATTTTATGCTCAGTCAGCACTGAGATGCCTCTATCCCACTGACAGTGCTTTGACAAACATTGCTGTTGTCCTGTTGCACTTCCTGGCTAGTATTATGGAAGCTACTGGCACTACCTTTCCTGTGTCTTTCTTGCTAGTACTTCTAAATGCTTGCCTATCTTCTTAGGCTGCCCAGGCTTCTTTCACATTACCGTAGTTATTGGGTCTTCTTCCATGGCCTGTCTGGCTTCCCAACAAGAATTAACATTGTTAAATTCCCTTTGGAGCCCTTTTGGATACCTCTGAGTTAAAGGCATATCATATGTGTTGCAAAATTCATTATTTGTTGCAATGCTTGTAGCAGTCTTGATTGTGCCCTTCTTTTGTATGGTAGTTTTGTGTGTAGAGCTACCCCAGAGCTCTACAGCTGTGGGGGAAAGTAAGCCTGCTGTCACAGCAACCTTTACTCTTCTTCTCCTTACAAGCTGCTATACCGATTGCCGTTTACTTATTCAGATGAGGGTAGAGAGAAAGTTGGAATGCTAACAGTCTTTCCATGTTGGCAAAGCAGATGTGTGGCCAGAAAACTGGAAGGTGAAAAACTGGAAAGGAATGAACATTCACCAGCTTGGCACTCAGCAAGAGAGTCTCTGTGCCAAATAGTCAAAAGAAGTTCACAGTAGCCCAAAATTTAAAAAGCAGGAATACAAGCAACTGGGCAGCAAATATTAAGAAGATGCACATATTTACTGTGGCTGCCATGACCATGCATAATGTATATCTGCTGCATAACACAACATGATCTACACAACATGACATGACATATGTAACATGACATGATAACATAACATGACAGCTTTACATCCTCTTTCCACAGCACTGCTGATCCATCCCAGAAGGTGCCAGTGCACACCAAAGAAATAGAGAAGGCATGCAATATACATTGCCTAAAAAACCCCAAAAATCAAAAATGCAGACTCTGGAGAACCCTGTCTTTTGTGCGTATGTGTGTTTGTGCATTACCTGCCACAGTAGGATCTGTGGACTTGGAAATCACTTAATTCCAAATAGTAACGCTCATCACTAGTATTAAAAGCACTTTTGCTTTTGCTTTTAGCTTTATTTGTCTTTTTTTTACTTAGCTCCAGGGAAACTGGGAGGACCTAGTTGCATTCGGTCTGGCTCCCAGGCTTCCTGCATTTGAGGGCCAGCTTCTGAATGTCAAGTGGTCACTGTGTGGTTAATGAGCAAATCTAACATCCAGACCTCTAGAGAAACAGGGAATTAAGAATCACTAAGTTTCTTAAGCTTCACGCAGATGAGGAAGCAGTAACTTTAATACTGCCTTGGAAATTAGAGGCAAATCCAAGGTTTTCAAGAGAAAGTTGTTATTTTTATTTTATTTTTTTTTAAAATAGTACCATCTTCCTTTAAGAAGAAAAGCTAAACAAACTGGCAGTTGAAGATTCTGGATTTCTCAGTCTTGTGCTGGTTTCATACATACCAGATGCTGTTTTATAACATTTATCCTCCTCCCCCTCATTGGTGACTATTACTCATTTGTCCAAGTGTTCTGGGATTTTAGTATTTATCTAAAATGCAGTCAGATGGAAAAAAAAATTAATCCTATTTTTTCCATATTACTTAAGGCAGAAAGTATCAGAGTCCATGGAGGTTTACCATGTTCAGTAAGCATGTTTACAGATAGGTGATACATGTCTCTGCAGAATCTGGCATCCAGACACCACTCAGCTAGCAAAGAGCAATACAGCTATTAGACATTAGTGTGATTCTGTGCACTGTGGGCTAGATTATCCCTCCCTACTGATGCAGGCATTTTTATTCCAATTGCTAGTGGAGGGTTCTGTCTGGAGTAGGAGAGACAGAAACCTCCTGTGTGGTACAAAGGATTAGCAGAGATCCCCCACACCTGTGGGTCCTTTGGCTTTCTGGAGTCTTACCTAGATGCAGATGGAAGACTTAATATATTGTTCATTGCAACCAAAGTTTTTGCTTACTTCACTGGGCTCTGGTAGAGGCCCAGGCATACCTCTTGTGCTATTCTTTTTCTGTATTGCACACAGCATGGAGCACTTGATATCCAGAGGTTAGGGCCCTGCTTTCCTTTTCTTGGAGGATCTGCACTCAGATTATTTAATCTTTGATGACTGTTACGTTTTCTGCAGTGAGAGTAGGATCCCAGTTTCTCTTATTAGGACTAGTTTTGCTATTCTTTTCCTTTGAATACACACAACAGGTAAAAATGTGGAAACACTAATGCACAAAAACTACTGATACCAAGTTACTTGATTCTTTTGGGACCGTGAACACAAAAGGTAAGAAAAGACACTGAATTTATACCTGGAACGCCATGGGATAGGTGCCTGTGCATTTCACTTCAAAGTAAAAATAAATTATATTGTTCAAACTTTGTAAATTGGACCTACAAGGTACATGTCCTGCCAGCATGAACAAAGTTTTCTATTGTGTGAACTCCTTAAAATTGTTGGTACTTCTTTTGAATGCATGTGATACTCAGCAAGTGTCAATAATGGCAGTAACAGGCATGAGCCCGACAATGTGTGCATGTCCAGCTGCAAACATTAAACTTGTTAGCAAACAGTTATTCTGGACTGGTGTCAGAATGAAAGGGCAGAGAATCAACTCTCCTCACCTGAAAGCTGGGCTTCTGGCCTCCAACCAAAAAGCTGTTCCAGAGCCTCCCTGCTCCGGTGATCAGACAGTCTCCTACTTCTCAGACTGGGCATATTTACATCCAGTTTTATACTTTGCACCCTGTCGTGGTTTAACCGCAGCCAGCAACCGAGTACCACACAGCTGCTCTCCTACTCCCCCTCAGTGGGACTGGGGAGAGAATCAGAGGGGTAAAAGAAAACTCATAGGTTGAGATAAAGACAGTTTCATAGGGAAAGCCAAAGCTGTGCACACAAGCAAAGGAAAACAGGGAATTAATTCACCGCTTCCCATAAGAAGACATCTTCAGGAGAGCAGAGCCCCATCACACCTAACAGTTACTTGGGAACATAAACTCCAAATGTCCCCCTCTTTATTTCACCCACTTTATATCTGAGCATGATGTCATATTGTACAGAATATCCCTTTTGGTCAGTTGGATTCACCTGCTCCATCTGTGCTGCCTCCCAACTTCCCATGCATTCCCAGCCTCCTCACCAGCATTACAGTATGAAAGGCAGAAAAGTCCTTGGCTCTGTGTAAGCACTGCTCAGCAATAACAAAAACATCTCTCTATTATCAACACTGTGTTCAGCCCAAATCCAAGAGCCAGCTCCAGTCTAGCTACTTTGAAGAAGCTTATTAACTCTACCCTAGCCAAAAGAAAATTAACTCTATCCTAACCAAAACCAGCATAACCCCCAGACCTGCACATCAGTAGCAGGTTAATGTAGCAGACCCATCCACTGCCACAGTTGTTAGGTATCTGTACTTGGGTAAGAATTTCAGCAGAGGACAGTGGAAAGCATGCCTGTTGCTGCAGTGAATTAACTGCTAGTTTTGCATCAGGAGACTTCCAACAGGAAAACCTGTTCCTTCTGACTGCCAAGTTGCCATTAGCTGGGAAAAAACTGTTAGGTGGGTTGAGTTCTGCTGATATAGAGTAGTAGTCTTTCCTCTTTCTGTACTGCAGCCATTAGTGTCAGGGCCTGAATTTTAAAACTGTTCAGATGCATACTAGTAAGCTCACTTCCCATTTTCAGTGCTGCCAGCAGACCTTATTTGACAGAAAAATATGTCTTCCCAGACATCAAACCCTGGCTCCACACAAAAAAATCCAGTAAGTCCAGACTGATTTTTCTTTTGGTCAGAGGCCAGCAGTGGTTCCAGGCAGAAGGAAGAGCCAAGAAATGAAATCTACTTTATTTGAAGTAGCATTACTGTTCCAGGCAGCAGCATCAGATCACGTCTAGAACAGTTGAAGTCAATGGAAAAATCATCCTGTATGTTCAATGAGTTTTATGTCAGATGCCTCACCTAGTGGATTTTGTAAGAGTTTACTGCTGCGGAATGGGTCTCTGTGGTTAAGCAAGTTTTGACAATGATAAAGCAATAAGGACCTTTAATTGAACTCAAAGGTGATGGCTGAGAAAGAGAAGAACAGAAATATTTATGGCATTAGTGCCACATTTTGACATGACTGGCTGACAAAGTAATGTAGAGGAAAAGTGAACCTCCCACACAGCCCATCTTGGGCAAACATAAATACAGAGGTCACTAGGAAAAGGCATGAAAGGAAGTTTACTCACCTGCAACCCAGGTATAGCCAGTTCATTCACAATCACCTCAATCCAGTCAGCTGCTGATCAGGCAAGTAGTCACTTAGCAAAAATTCAATTAACAGTGCCCTCAACTGTGACAGAGATGTGCAGCTGCCTTTCCACTATTCTGCTTCCAGAAGAGGTGTAGGAAAGGGATATCAGCTCTAG
This sequence comes from Acropternis orthonyx, assembly GCA_035583155.1. Classification (NCBI taxonomy): domain Eukaryota; kingdom Metazoa; phylum Chordata; class Aves; order Passeriformes; family Rhinocryptidae; genus Acropternis; species Acropternis orthonyx. The sequence continues at coordinate 32,238,162 of JAWWEU010000081.1, forward strand.
GTTTTAAAGTCAGCCACTTCTAAAATCGCATTTTGAATGCAAATAGACAGAGATTTACCAGCTGTTCAGATTTTTATTTTAATAAGCTGCTATTTTTAAACAGAATTTAAAAAAACCCCAAAAAGCAAAAACCACCAAAAAAACACCTGTTGAAAAGTTCAGCATATATTAAACAAAAAATGTGGAGATGATTGGTCTATACACATCTGGAGAAACAAAGAGCAAACAAGTGTATTTTATAATCTTTGAAACCAGAAAGTCCTGCATTCACAACTGAAGAAGGAAAATTTTTGGCAGAGACATGGAGCTGTTTATATACATTCATTATCCCCCAGGGCTCGGTACTGGGGCCAGCCCTGTTTAATATCTTTTCAATGACCTGGACAAGGATATCAAGTGCACCCTCACTCAGTTTGCAGATGACACCAAGTTGGGCGGGAATGTTGATCTGCTGGAGGGTAGGAAGACTCTGCAGAGGGATTTGGACAGGCTGGATTGATGGACCAAGGCCAACTGAATGAGATGCAACAGAGTGAAGTGCCGGATCTTGCACCTGGGTTGCAACAACCCCACAGAGCACTACAGGCTTGGGGAACAGTGGCTGGAAAGTGGCCTAGTGGAAAAAGACCTGGAAGTGCTGGTTGACAGCAGCTCAACATGAGCCAGCAGAGTGCCCAGGTGGCCATGAAGGCCAATGGCATCCCCGCTTGTACGAGAAATAGTGTGACCAGCAGTGATTGTCCCCAAGTACTTGGCTGCACCTCAAATCCTGTATTCAGTTTTGGGCCCTTCACAACAAGAAAGACTTTGAGGTGTTGGAGAGAAGAGCAACAAAGCTGGTGAAAGGTCTGGAGTACAAGTCATATGAGGAGTGGCTGAGGAAGCTGGGAGTGTTTAACTTGGAGAAGGGGAGGCTCAGGGGGTGACCTTATAGCTCTCTACAACTAGCTGAAAGGAGACTATAGAGAGGTGGAGGTTGGCCTCTTCTCCCAAGTAACAAAGTATAAAATGAGAAGAAACAACCTCAAGTTGTCCCAGGGAAGATTTAGATTCCCAGGGATGTCAGGAAAAATTTCTCCACCAAAAGAATTGTGAGGCATTGGAGCAGGCTGCCCAGTCAAGTGGTGGAATCACCATCCCCAGAGGTATCTAAAAAAATGTAGATGTGGCACTTCGGGACATGGTTTATAGGTAGGCCTGGCAGTGCTGGGTTAATGGTTGATCTTAAAAGGCTTCTCCAGCCTAAAGACTCTATGATTATCACAGCTGTTAGTATACTGGAATGGCAGGAAATAACTACCTGTGGGGAATTCAGGGTTATCCTTGTTTTGACAAGTAATAAAGGCGACAGACATGTCCCAGAGATATCTTTGAAAAGATGAAGTTAAACATAGCTGGGAGCAGGTGATATAAAAATGTCTAGTGAGAACTAAAATAAGAAGCAGCTGAATTTGAAAAATTCATCCCAGAAAATGAAAAATGGCCTTTGAATTAAATAGGTTGTTTATCTGACCTCAAAGAGCTAAGGCAGTGTGTTATGGCAAACATTTCTTTTGCAAGGAGAAAACAAAAAAAACACAATATTGGCTCTTTAAATGGAACTCCTGTTGATTTTAGGAATCATACAGGTGATAGAGTTTTAGCTCAGTGTTGAGGTAAAGAATTAGCTGTGTATTTCTGAGGCAGCTGAGGAAATATTGTAGGCTGAAAGCAAACACTCATAGAATCATAGAATCGATTGAGTTGGAAAAGACCTCTGAGATCATCGAGTCCAACCCTTGGTCCAACTCTTGTCTGTTTACTAGATCGTGGCACTCAGTGCCAAGTCCAATCTCAGTTTAAAAACCTCCAGGGATGGTGAATCCACCACCTCTCTGGGCAGGCCATTCCAATGCCAGATTACTCT